>CM057139.1:12017057-12713066 GCA_029964075.1 Patiria pectinifera
GGGATTTTTTTTTATTTTTAAAGTTTTATTTTGGTTGACATCTAAAGACATGTTTTACTTTCACGATTTGTTTTGGAGTAATTATGCGAAACAGCCATGGATCGGAAGAAATGGTTTTCTTATAAGTTTTTTATTGTGTAAATTATAAATTGTTGATTATAAACCACTGCTTCAGTTTATGATTTTGCCCGATTGAGATCTTTTGTTGAGTGGTAAAACAAGCCTGGGAAGACTTCCATTCCAAAGCTTCACCCAAAACTTGCATCTAGTGTATACTTCTGCTCCACGGCAAAAGAGACTCAAAGTTTGAAGAAAAACAAACAAACAATGTAACTACCGGCATGTACAATGTATTTAGACTGTGCAGATGGCAAACTGGGCAAACCGAAGGTCACGAACGCCGTCAGTTCGATCCTTTTTTTCCCCACATTACATTTTGAGTGATGGATTTTGCTAGTCACTTGTCAGACTCAAACTTTTAGACTTGATTGTTGAGAGGCATACATACATGTACCGTACTTGTTCAGCCAATTTTTGAAGGGGGAGGGGAGGGGCCTGCAGAAACTCTTGGTTGGGGGAGGGCTTTCAAAGAATCATTGAAAGAAATGTGTGTGTGAATGTCCTCATGTTCCCGTCACTGCCCTCTGGTGTGGAGATTATCTCTTTCCACGAATGGCGGACTTAAGATGGATTGGTTACGACACTGGCTCCAACGTCCTAACGTCCTAGAGAAAGAGGCTTAGCCCCGTGGTTTTGGTGATGACGTCAAGTGGCCACATCAAAAAGATGCCTCACCCTCCCTACCCCCCTCAATACCTCAGGGGGTAAGTTGGGGTGACTGGCTTCTGAGACACCCCCCCCCCCCCCAAAAAAGAAGAAACCACAAGGTTCTGTGACACACTTTGGCCCAGACAAAATTTGGAGAAAACAGGGGTGCCAAACCCCATGTGTCCCCGAAATGAACCTAGTGGAGCACCAGACTACTGGCTTCTCAGAGCTATTGACTACCAATTCATCTGCAAGATCTGATGAGTAGGGTACCAGACTGGCAATTGACTGATCACCCTTTGATGCATGGGATCTGTTCTTCCTGTATTTTTGTGTCCCAAGCCCCCCCCCCCCCTCCCTTCCTTTTTGCCATTTTTCCCCCCACCTGTTACTGACAGAATTAGACCAAGGCTCTAAGGATTGTTTTTTGGCGGGCCTGTGTGTCAGACACATCTGTCTTTGAACTGAAGGTTGGTAACCCTGATCAGACGCCGACTAATGAAGGGGAGGGATGAGGTGAGGTGTAGGGGTGCGGTGAGGTGTGGGGTGCATGCCTAAACCCTACATCTTGGGTTAATTTTTGTGAGGAACTTTTTTTGAACCCTCCAAAATCAGCCAGTACATTAGGAACCCATAACACATTCTTTTTTACAAGTTCTCTCGTACTTTTTGCTGACATGCTGGGCCAGCTTAGTGTCCTCTGACTGACTGAGTCACTACCCAATGACTGACTGATCGACTGACTGACTGATTAACTGAGTACAGTTAATGTCCCAAACCAGGACTTTTGGGAGTAGCTCCACTAGGCAATCCCATAGTCTCGTCTTGCAAGCCTGTAGTCTTGTTACCCCCCCCCAACCCCCATTTTTCCACCGGTTACTTTCCCTGTCAGTTCTGTCAGCTTTCAATTCAGTGGACACCAATTCATCTGCCGAATGTCTTCCATTGCCCTGAAACTTCAAATAAATCAGTTCTAAAAGCAAGTTAATCAACAAAGACCCCCTTTTAGGGAAGATACCGAGAGCCACACCTAATCCAAAAAAAACAAGAAAAAAACCCTGCTACAAGTCACGTTCGGACGCAGAGTGTTTATAAACATTGCTTCGGTGAATCAATCCAGACCTGTCTTAAAGGTACAGCGGGAGAGGGTGGGGGAGGGGATAGGGGGTAGGGGGAGGTAGGGGTAGGGCCGAGGTAGAGGGTAGGGCCAGGAGAGGTAGGGGGTAGGGCCAGGGGATGTAGGGGGCAGGTAGGGGCTAGGGGCAGGTAGGGGGTAGGGGGAGATGTGATTCTTATAACATATAGCACCCATCATGAGGAAAGAACTTTGTTCCTTCTACTTGTCCTCAGCGAGTGTGCAGTGTGCAATTGGTTTGTGTTTTTGTTTCACAAGGGATATAGTTTACAGCTCATCGCAACTAAAATCAGCAAGTCCCTTTAAGGACTGGACACCCATTTGCGGTCTCATAACTCCCCCCTAAGCAAAAGGAAACTGTTTATCTTTCAACTACAGGCTTTTTGAAAACTGGTAACCCCGAAAGTATCAACAGCAAAGAAAGAACAAAACCCCAACATTGACTTAAGTTGAGGTCTCAATGGGCAAACTCTCTGCGGTTGAAACCAACCCCATAAACCACAAGAAAAAAAAAATGCAGTTGGTTTCTAAGGATCGTAATCATTCCTAATGAAGAACTGAACTTGTGAACTTGAAAAAACGCTGGCCACCACAGACTTCGGGCGTCTAGAAGAAAAAAAAGCTACTGACTGAGCACTGGCCCAAACCGGCTAAAACACGAGCCACCGGGGCTAGAAAAGAACAGAAAAGAAGGAAAACCATCTTGGCACACGACCAACAATTTCCAAAATCTAATAATGGCCGAGTTCAGAGACACCCGTGATTTTTTTTTTTTTTTTTAAAGAGGCACAGGTGTTTTTTGGCCTGGCCACATGGGGAGGGAATCGCCAGAATTCAATTTTGTCTATCAATAATTTCGGATGGCCAAATTGAGACAGTTGTTGGGTTAACTCAGAGAGGCAAGCGAGTGGGATGATACAAAATATAAAATATGAGATGTGATTTGAAATGGAGTTATATATCGGGGGCAGATCCAAGTTTGGATAGAGAGAGAGAGAGAGGGGGGTTTGGCTGCCAAGGGGGGGGGGGGGTTAAACTACCAAGACAGAGGTTTAGGAGGCATTTGCTGTGTTTTTCTGCATGAATTTCCTAAAAAAAATTGCGGCCAAATATTTTTTTTTAAAGACCCCCTAACCCCGCCTCCACTTTATCTTATATGTAGGTGTGGCCTTTCTTTCGAGGGAGGGGGTTATTGAGAGTTGATTTCAAGACCCCCTAACCCCGCCTCCACTTTATCTTATATGTAGGTGTGGCCTTTCTTTCGAGGGAGGGGGTTATTGAGAGTTGATTTCAAGACCCCCTAACCCCGCCTCCACTTTATCTTATATGTAGGTGTGGCCTTTCTTTCGAGGGAGGGGGTTATTGAGAGTTGATTTCAAGGCATTTTAAAGAAGAAAATCTGGATTTTATTTACCGATTCTGTATACTGGCTTAGTTTTAATCAGTTTGGAATGAATCCACTTTGCCAAAACTCGGACAAAAATATAAATTGCATTACAAGGCTACACGACGGCAAATGGCATGTTTTTGTTCTGCACATGCACACCACGGTAAATTTCGGCAGTGTCTCAGATTTTCTTGCTTGTGTAATGTTGCACCATTTAAAGCACTTCAAAATCCATAAATAAGATAAACCGTTGTTAATTCTCCGTATATGAGTGGACAAACATACATTAGTGGCAGTGAAATGGCCAATTTTCAGGCAAACGACTTCCAGATAGCCACGGCCTTTGGCCGGCTATTTGAGTTTAGAAGGGCGAACAATCTGTGTCACACGGCATGTACTGTTTTGTCCGCGTATGAGATATCCAAAATATAGGGTAGAAGGCCGGTTCACACGCTCTGGGGGAACAAATTTTGTTTTTGATGATGACCCAAATTACATATAATTAGCTCCATCTGCTCCGTGCACAAAAAAAAACACACTGAGAATTTTGTTTTTTTTGGTCTTGCTACAAGTTGAATAGCAACTGCGATTTTCTGGGACGCTTGCGTGCCAGCATCGGCCGCGTGGTACACGGTTGATGCGCGGACACAATAACAGCGGCAAGCATCGGTGCGGGTCACACACAAAAAGAAAGGAAAATAAGTAACAATCAGCGAACGCTTGGTCACATGAGGCGGAATTTCACTTTTCATATTTCTCTCTCTCTTTTGTCTGGCTTGTTTCCCCCCGGCAGCTAATTAGCGGTGGATATGGGGTAGAAGGAGTGTTCGCATTTTTTCGGGTGTATTTCTTCCACTCTTCGCTCTCGTGATTACAAGGATTTTGTTTCCCTTTCTTTTGATTGTATCCCCGAGCTTTTGAATACAAACTGTTGGCTCTTCGGAATCACAAAAAATAGCACTGGGCACTGACCTCTTCAAATGAGGACATTGAAAATGGAGTAAGAATTTAGGGAAAAAGAGAAAAGAAAAGAAAAAACTCTCTGTCATCCTGTATATTATGCCGTGTTTGTACAACTTTGGGAGAAAGTCACAAAGGGACCCGTAATGTGCGTACTGAGAATTTCCGACCGATTGTAGTCAGGGAGCGGGTCTTTGTTCAACTGCGGCACAATTCCTGGCATGCCTGTCCCATTTGCAGAGGCCATCCACCCGCAGTCACCCGACCAATATTTGTCGACAATATAATCATGAGAATGAAAAAAAGAAGAAAAAGAGCTCCCCCCAAAAAAGGGCCATAGATGCAAATCCTGAGGCCTAAGGGTAAAGGTGTTGGGGGGGGGGGGCGGGGGCCTGAAGTTGAGACGTCATCTGCTTAACGTCAAGATTTGTTTTTGTTTTTACGAAGAAAATAACGAGAGTAGTCAGACAGACTGGCGAAGACGTAAATCGGTCGACAGGTCTAAGTGTGAATGCCCCTCGATCCGGGGTCTCGGTAGCTCGGGATTTATGGAGGGGCTTCGTTAGAGCAGACGTTCTCGTTTAACTTCGTGACAACCCGACCGACTTTTTTCCCTTCGAATTCTTCCATGTATGCCTTAATCCCCCGTCGGTTTGGTTCCACTTGGCAAAGAGTCGGGCCGTATTTGGTTTATATAAGTTGGGCTTGAAAAAGGGGGTCAAGTCAATCTGGCGCTATATCAAAGCGTAATTGAGTTTCGGTTTAGTCGGGGATTGCGTCTTCAACGCATTCCTGACCTAAATAAAGCCGTGCGATTGACAACTTGCGATGTACAACATGGTTCCACTTTCTCACAGTATGTGAACCAAAGGGGACTGACGCAAAGCATATTATTGTAATTTTCACATCAATTTCAAAATTCAAAATTACCCTGTACAATACATTACCCTGTGATATCCACATAGAAATTTCTTGACATAATAACCTTCACTTCAGAGACGAACTGATTGCATATTTGGTTAATAAAGCTCAGTACGTCGTTTAGGCACCCTGAATGTCCAAAACCATGGATGCGATGGAAACTGCTCAGCAGAAGATTTTGTTCTGTAAATTTTCTTGTCAAAACAAAAAAGCAGCGCGCACCTCACTTTTTGCCACATGCATGGAAAATGTATACTGCTTCTTGTCAAGCAAATATGGGCTCCGGGCACAAGTACCCCCTCAACGGTAAGAAAGAGAGAGTTGGGGGAGACCACTGGGAGAGAATTCAAATGCATTGCCAATGACGCCCGATTCTCACGCGAAAACGCTACGACAGTGTGCATATTCAAAATAAGATTAGGTGTGCACTTCCTGCTATACATACGAGAACAAGTATGCGCACACGATGTGTCCGTCCACTAGGTTCTCGAAAAAATGGTCAAATAGCGCCCTCTCTTGTCCACACATGGAGCCAGAACACCACTACATATTGTGGGCATTGTCCTGTTTCTGCTCAGCGAAAAGTTTAACCACTAGGCAAATTCTGTGTTCTCAACGACTCAAAGAAATAAGCGAGTACATGCACGTGAAACTGTTATGGATGCAGTGAGTAAGATTGAGCGTTACCTCCACAAGATGGTTGTCGGGTCCGTACAGCTCCTTATCCAGCTCTATAACCAGGCTCTTGAAGAAGGAGGAGAATTTCCTCTTCTGTTTGATCTCATACTTGGGGGCGTTGGGCTGAAGAAACAGGGAAATGGAGTCAATCATTATTGGAATCCGTGCATGTAAATGCAAACTTCTCGGCAATAACCTTATTGTAAAGATACGTGTATTGCAAGGGTATTTCTGGATGGCTATTGGTTTGGGGTGATTATCTTTAGTTTTTCATTTTTTTTATTTTGTTGAAAAAACTCAGAAAAGCGAATTTAGTGACACCAGGAAGTGTAAGATTTGTTGTATATTCCTTGGGTTTTTTTGTTTTTTTTTCTACTGCAATTTAATGAAGAAGAAGGCTGTGGGCAAAATGTGGAGTGTTTTTGGAACAATAATGGTGAAGTTAAAGAAACTGAAGTCATTCACTTCAAAAATGTATCAATAGGATTTGATGGCTTAAAGAAACAGGCCGAGACAAAACAGAACCACCCCAAACTTGCAGACACATGTAGTCCAGTCATTTTTTGGCCTTGCGCTGTTCCTATAACTCACGCTTTTCAGCGACACTGATTTCCATCATTCCAAATCCAGACTTACTGGTCGGGGAACGGAGACACTCCACAAGGAAGCCAGTTTGTGTCTCCGGTAACCGGATTCAATACGACAGAACAAATTTTACAAACTCCCAGCCGCCTGGCCCCTCCCCTCCCTCGCGATGTACCCTAGCCTACTACCCTAGTGGGGAAGTGAGGAATTTGTGATCGTGTATCAACCCAATTAAGGGTCCCATAACGACAACGTTACAGTTGAGACCTGGGACTGTTTTTTCGAGGTAGCACAGAAGTTGACTGGAAGTAGTAAAGTCAAGTCTGTCACGAGCCAGTATACTGTAGCCCATTTTCAGGCCGGCATTTATTCTCTGGTTTCAGCAGCATGAAATGACTGAAAATGTGTCTGTTCCCCCTGGATGGGATGCCAGTCCATCGCAGGTTACTCCCCAGCTAATGCCGGTACCCATTTATACTCCTGGGTGGAGAGAGGCAAGTCGGGGTGAAGAGGCTTGCCCAAGAACACAACATATGGCCAGCAGCTGGATTCGAGCCCCTGACCCTCTGATCATGAGTCACGAACCCTAACCGCTCCCACGCTCCCACTCGAAGTAAACACGAGTACAAAAAACTAGAAATATCAACTATAGTCTGGCCTTGATTCAAGCGTTTTACTGGTCATAGACTCACAAGAATCAGTATATCCTGAGTCAAAATGTGCATTGTATTTAATTATGACATTAAGAGGTACTATGTAGACTGAAATCAAGGCTACGTTTGAGCCATAGCTCAAGTCAAATTTGGCTAAAAAAATTTTTTTTAATCCAGTCCATCTTTTTAATCCAAAGTTGGCCTCTTGTGGATCTGAAATCAATTTTTTTTACAATCTGTGAATGAGCACTTTTTTTTCTGCGCCCCAAATTTGACATTTGATTGAATATTGAAGTCAGAATTTCACAAAATCTGTAATAAAACAAGCCCAAGACTTTAACCAAAACACCACATGGACTACAAAGAACATTCCTAGCAGCGGTGAGCTTCTTACATCTTCCAGAAGGCGACCTTCGACCCTGAGCTCCCAGGAGGGCACGCTAGCGTCTTCCTCATCTGCATCTGGCTTGCCGGGGTAGTAGGTGTTGGAGATGAACACTCGCAACTTGCGCTTTTGCTGTTGGTGAGAGTAATAAAAAAAGAAAACAAAACATTAATATTTTTTTTTCAAGTTTACAGACCATTTCTGTCAAACATCACAAGGTTATGGGCTCTGTGCGCAAACAAGAGAGGGCGCTGTTTTTATCCCTTTCGTGGACGGGACACACAGCAAAGGACTCACGATGCAAAGTACTCAGGACTCATTTTATTCTGGATGTACACAAAGCCATAGCGTCTTCGCGTGAGCGTCAGGCGTCATCAGCAATGATTTCAATTGTCTCTCTCAGTGGTCTCCCTTTCTAAACACTGAGGGGGGTGCTTGAGCCCTAAAGCTCTTTTCACACTAGACGACATCCCATGGGCAGGACATTTAGCTGGTTGACGCGCACCGTTCCTTGTGTGTGACGCACTGAGGCACGTACACCAGGGGATTCATACTATGTACATGCAGTGGTACGGCCGCGCGTAAATTAAAGTCAGGCAAGATGGCATCGGTTGGTCACCCCCAACTGTACTTTCTTTGCCGGTGAGGGGGTACTTGTGAACGAAGCGGATAGCGTCTTCATGTGACGGTCAGGCATCATCAGCAATGCATTCAAATGTCTCCCCCAGTGGTCTCCCTCTTTGAACACTGAGGGGGGTGCTCGAGCCCATAGATTACTACTCTTTGTTTAAGTGAGGCTCATCAAGAAATCTGTGGGCTTCTAAAGATGACCCTAAATAGATGGCAATAGAAGCCAGGATTAGAAAAAGGGCCGGGGTGGGGGGGTGGGGGGGTGAAGGAGGGGGGTGAAGGAGGGGGGATTAAGGATTACAATGAATTTGAGAAAGACAGACTTTTGAATTCAAACCAATGATTTCGATTTTTCAGTCTTGGTTCTTGCCTGAATCACAGGGTTCTGGTTTGCTGATTATAAAACATCCAACAAAATCTCGAGGACCTTTTTTTTTTTTTTAGGGACACTAACAACAGCATTTTTTGATGGGCTTTTCGGAAACCAGGCATAATATTTAGATCAATCTCGGCGTGCCAAGTAGACATGTACTTCAAACCTCCGTTAACCTCTTCCTGATATTTTGGAAAAAGCTCCGACGCTGTCATGGCAGTGCATGGCCGTTCACGCGAGGCCAGAGCCCTCTACAGAGGGAGGAGCGGTTTCAATGTAGGTTGGGTTGAAAGCACACTGCAGGGTATTCCGATTTCCAAGAGCAAACAACCACAGCCCTGAAAAAACCTACCAGTTCCGAATACAGAAAATTTTCTACCACAAATCCCAATTTCCCTGCCCCCCCCCCCTTTTTTTGACAAAAAAAACGAGGAAAACAAAGTTTCTCTCTCCCTCCCCCCAATAAAAAAAACCCAAAACCACAAAACAAACAGTACCCTTAAGAGAGTCTTGCAACAGGCGATGTCTAGGTGACGGATCTTTGCTGAAGGGTGTTTGAGGGGCAGCCAGGGGGAAAAAAGTAAAAAATAAAGAAGGATTTGGTCCGAACCAGACACCGTTGAAAATGGACATGACCCTGGGTTGGATGGACAGCGAGGCAAGAAAAGGATTACGGGAAAACTAGGTTTGGATCAATGGACCTAAGGTCGCCTTGGCCTAATTCCAACAACTTTGTATTTTTGCATGGTCCAGATTTTGTCTTTCTTTCATATTGCACAATTTTGAGAAAGAAATTCTCTTCGAAGATGGAAAATTGGCGTTGTATTGGTCCATCTGTCTGTGCTGGCATATTGGCTCGTTTGACTTTGCGTCAAAGCAATTTGGAATTCTAAGAAATAATACAGTTTATTTGCAAACACTGCGTCTTCGCCTCCGGAACGAAATAATAAAAAAAAAAAAATTCCGGAACCACAACGAGACCGGGAATAACCCCGGATTTAAGAAAGGATTCTCCGGGACTGAAAAGGAAAATCCTCTGGGGCTGTTTGAGAAACGGAGAAAGGCATTATTCAAGATAACAAACACAGGGACAATGGGGAAATTTTATGGCCCACGCAAGTCCGTCGAGACTGACAGCTATTACTATGTACACTTCTAAGACTTTTCACTTCTAGACAAGTTAGGAAAAGGCTTGCCACATTTGAATAATGTGCGTGTAGACAATACAAAGGAAAAACAATTAAATGTTTGAATGTATCATGGTTGTATCTGAAAATGCAATGCGTGATACTAATTTCTAAAGAGACTCACATTTGCTATTTCTTAAGATTTCCTAAGACTTTTTTTTTTTTTTTCTTGCAATAGGAGAACTTGTAACACTTTTTCTTTGTGCTCTAATTCTGATGCTACATTCATTTTCTCCAAAGTTATTCACATATTTTTCACTAAGATCCCTGCAGGCTAAAATTTTCAGAAGAATGGGACCATGACACCACATGGCACACCAGAGCAAATGTTGACAGTGGAATTTCACAAACTCTCTTCTCGTCAATAAAAAAAAATGGAGTTATAAAAGTGTTGCCAGAGATGTCAACAAGCCCAAAGAATTGAAACTCCCGACGTGAATGCCATTTTAAATTTTTTGGGGGGTTGGATGTTGACTTGACCTGTTAGCCACGAGCCGCAGGTCTATATGCTCAGATCTCTCTCTCTCTCTTTACCCCAAACAAAAAGGGTTTTTCACCAAGGGTGTATCACACGCACCCTGCTTGTGCCTAAAGAGTCACTCCGACTTCCCCTCGCTGATCAAACAGGGACACAATGGGCACTGGCGCCCAACTTTCTCGCATGGGATATTTGAACATGGGGCTCTTAACCAGACATCTCAAATAAACCAAAATGGTTTTTAGGCTACGGGTACACACAGCCCCCCCCCCCCCCCCCCCCCCAACTCCAAAACATATACCCGTAATGGGTTTTAGGGTGACAAATACCCAGTTGTGCAGCATCCTGTTTTTCAGGGGAACTAGGTGGCTAATGGTCTTTTTGGAGGTGGGAGGCGAAAAGAAGAGATGCTTTTTCAAATAAAAGCGATGGACTGAAGGTGACGTCAATCTGTATCCTGTTTTCGAATGAGATTGGATGCAGATTTCGCAATGTGCTTTTGTGGGTATGGGCGCAAGATGACCCCCCCCCCCCCAAAAAAAGGGGGAGGGTGGGGGTTAATGTTTGATTCCCTGTATCTTGTGTCCTGCTTTCAAGTGTCTGTGTTCTACATCAAACAAGGCTCGAGGTCTGATGACACGGAATCTTACGTCAAACTTTGGGCCACGTTTTAAACACCAAAGGGACAAAACCGCCAACGCAAAAATCCCAATGCTAGACTAGAAACTGTTGATCATCTCGGGAAAAGTGCAAATTTCTCTCCCCCCCCCCCTTTTCTGGATGTTGTCCAAATAGCGGAGAAATTGAAACAACAATCAAGCTCACTGTTTAAATCAGGACATGGGGAGGAAAAGTGGCTCAATTAATGGGTTTCAGTGGGTGTTTGGCCACTTTGGTGGGTGCTGCTTTTTTTTTTTTTTTTTACAAAATACTTAAACCGTCAATGCGGGGGTTTTGGGAACATGTGACGGGGGAGGGGAAGCTTACGCAAGCGTTCAATTAAGTAGCTGTGGATCAGGTACAACATGGACGGAAAATCAATAATTAGTTTATGAAATCACCAATTTAGCAATCACGAGAGGCCCTTGAAAGCTCGGTATATCAAAGCCAACGGCCGCCGCAATTAGGGTAATGACCAAGACAATTAGGGTAATGACCAAGACAAGAGGCACTTTTTGGACAATCTGAAAAAATCCCCGCAAAAAAAATAACTGAAAAGAACATGCACTTGTACTTTGTATCAAATTAAAACTTCCAGAGCACACGTATCTTGGGTTGAATGTGGGTTCAATGTGTGGGTTCAACTTGTTCTTGAAAATTCCAGACATTTCTGTGTTTTTTTCTTTTTTTCATATTTAGGCCTAACTAACATTTCAACTATTAATGAAAGAGAAACAATTGAAGGATGATTTTTTGGGGGGGGGGGAGTTAAAGAGCCCCAAAAGCTTTTCTGGATTTAGGTGCTATTACATTTCTGTATCTTTTACTAAATAAAGCGGGGATGGTTAAGCACCATGCCCGCAAAGGGGAACTCTTGTTTCAAATGAAGGACCTTTACTGAGTTCAACTGGAACAAGCCGCTAAGCTGAAACTTCTGGTGAGGAAATTTACTGCAACCTTTTGCCGAGAACCACTGCAATATCCTGGAAGATTGCAATTCAATGACATCTGGTATTACTTCCATTGATAAATATGTTTCTGTAATGATTGTCATGTTATCTTGTCTACAGTTTACAACTTACATGTACCACTATAGAATTTACTGGAGTATTTTTTTTTTTCGATCTGGAGATGAAGATCTGTCACATAACTCGATTCCAAAGTTGGAAAACTCTAACCCAGTTTTTTGGGGTTGATTTCTGTGTCACTGACGCTGACTTGCAAAAAAGATCAGACTTTTCAAAACAGTCTTTTTATAGTGACTAATGGGAGTGCTTATTGATACTTGTTTCCAAAAAAAAAAAAAAAAAAAAAAGAAGAAAAGAAGAAAAGTCAGTGCCACACATACTGGGGCTAAGAAAGAACTCAGTATTGCGAACAGAGTAAACAGACCGTGCACGAACGTGCAGAAATTAAAGTGGCCCCTATCAGCGCGTGTCCCCAATAGTCAAAACTTGGCCAAATACCCATTGTCCCCCGTTATTTGCACACACTCCTCCGGAAAGGCTATATGTCCCAAATACTTGATAGGCCATCCTGTTTGACTAGCTCCGGTTCTTCCGAAAGCCTTATCAAAATTGACCCCCATTTGTTTTTTTATTGTGAGACTTATTTTTGGTAGGTTTTTTTTTTGTTTTGCTTTTTGCTCTCATTTTTGCAACTTTTTCGGCTAATCTGTTTATAGATGGGTGATGCGGCGTCCGTATTTGGGTTTCCGGGTCAAACACCTGTCAATCAAAATGGAGCGGTCCGTTTACACCCCTGGCTGTTGACGGTGGGTATTTGGGGGGGGGGGGGTTCCAACTGGGCCAAGAAAAACATAAAAAACAAAGAGTGTCCTCCTATCTACCACCCGGACCAAGATATCACAAGAAGTAGGTCGGGGTCGGGTTCGACAGACTATACCCAACCACTGGTCATCCGAGCGTGTCAAATTAATCGTCCCAATTTCCAACCTGTTAAAAAGCCTGTTATGTTTTTTTCATGCAACACTCAATTCACTCTCGCTTCGGCAAATAAACGACATCGGTAATTGTTTTTTTTTCCCCTGAAAAGTTGTGAGAGGGGTTTGATCCTTTGTTTGTTGTTGGAAAATGAAGTTCTGTAAACTCAGGGGACTTTGTAGAATGGGGCTGCGTATGTCTGTCGTATGTGTCTGTACAAACATTCTGCTGTGCGGTGACTGTGTTATTATGAACTAGATTTTTCGGAAGTTTCACAAGCGGGCACTCTAGTTTTTTCTGCATGACCCGTTTTGGGGGCTTCCCCACAGAGGGTGGGCACAATGCCATGTTGAGTTGGAGGGGGGGGGGGTTGAGAATTAATACATAAACATCTATGGATACAAAGCACATTGACTAAGAAAAGCACTTTTAAAAATTGGGCTAAACACAAGGTTTGGCAAGCCACTTGTAATATATGCACAGAGAGGAGTTCCAAATAAGAGAAGTCGTTTTATTTGTCTAAACAGTTTAACCCAAACTCAGGGGCGGATCCAGGAATTTTTGCGAGGGGGGTTTTCATCAGCAAAAAATTCTGAAATGTAGACAGGTCTTTTTCTCCGGACACTTGGCCTCCGAAAATCAGTAAGGACCATACTGGGGCGCTGTTAAAATCCGACGATTATTAACGCTATATTACAGAATATTGTAGAAATACTCCCCCCCCCTCCCCCAAGCTGGCTCTATTCGTGTCCCCCAAAACTTTGTTTAGGCGACACAAAAAACCTCCCCACGAATTCTGTATACACAATGACCGGGTGAGCCTAGCAAAGCTGATCCCAGACCAATTTTGTCCAAGGGGTCTAGGTAGTCATCTGAGTAATTTTGTTTGTTTGTAAGTTGCACCTGACCTCCCCCCTCCCCCACAAAAACCCTCAACTGGACAGCCTCTCTCGTCAACCTCTCCACACCCAGGTTGCCGGACTTGCTCATCGTCCGACAACTATTGCCCAACACGCCAATCACAAAGTAGCCACCCACCAAACTCCGTCAACAACAAGAGCTTGTCAAGACCTCTGGATTGATCCAATGGCCTTCCTAACATCATCATCGCAAAGTGATGGTCACGTTTTGTCCATCGTCAACACCTTCTAAATTTCTAGATGGCCTGAATCTAGGTCACTGTTACCCCAAGTCCCCACTTTTTTGGGGGTTCTTTTTGGTCAAGAAGTCTGGACATCCTGGTATCAATTACCGGTCCAAAATCGCTGATGATGCTTCGAAGTTTTGACGCTATTTGTAAAGAAAACACTTGTAAGTAGAGCTGACTTGGGTGAACTTCACTGTGACCTGATACCTCAGGGTTTCGGGGTTGTAATTGGGGGGAATGTCTAGCCCTCCTGATGACCCCTTGTAATCATTCAGGGGTGTCCTGGGCCAAATTTCTTGGCGCTACAGGTACCAGGGATCAATTACATCGCCGCGGTTGGTTCGGCTTCTGGGCAAAGAAGGGGGGCGGACCACACGCCGGGATTGTAGACCACGACCCAATACCACTGATTTGCTGGGATGTCCGAAACTAGAACAATGGTTCCCCGGCCCCAGAGTCGTGTAGGTGCAGGCACTGCGGGGAACCGGTATCAATTACTAAGCGCATCAGGATTCGTTAGCGCGCAGCCGGGGACTTGGCGGAATCGTTTTGGACGAGGCATACCAGAATGGGTCTGAGATGTAGGACAATGTCCTTTTAAAATCGCAGGAATGTACATTGTTAAAAAAATTAGGACAGGATCAGATTGGCTTTGATGCACTCTTTATTTCAGCCTTCAGTTGTTAGGCCAATAAAGTAAAAAAATAAACCAGTTTTTCGTCCCAGCTCTCTTAAATTTTTCCTGCCCGTCTCCTTTTTAAACAATTTTTTATCTTTAAATTCTTACATTTGCTTTATTTTGTAAACATATTGTCAATATACTGTCTTTATTTGTTTCTAACAAAACTGTAGCCATGTAGAAAGGGTTACATGGCTCCTTTAGACACAATTTTGTATCAGTAAAAGAGTCAAGAAAGTGGAAGAATCCATCCACCATTTTGGAAAATCTGCCACTGCGGGGTAAACAAAAAGGGGGGGGGGGGAAGGTGCCTGCCACTTTCATTTGTTTCAAAAAGCCCAGATGAACAACTATTTAATGTTTTCGCTTGGCCTTACCTTACTCAAGAAATTAGCCTTAACCTGGTCCCTCCAACATCCTACAAAATTCCATCAAGAGGTTTCAGAGGGTTTTGTTGGATTGAGCAAGGTATTCTACAAGTACGACCCAATATTACTTCAATACTTTATGTCCTCTATACTTACGTGTAATAGCACAAAGAATGCATCAATGGTTTTCTCCACGGAGGAGGATTTTTGAGGATGTGGAAAAAAAAGTTGAAGGTTAAAGAGAAAAGTTTCTAAAAAAAATTGGATGTAAATTAGTCTGGTTCCCCTGCTAGAACCACCTTGCCAAAATGCTTTTGCAGGGCTTGGAACCAGAGAACTGCAGTCTGAGTAAATAACGGAAGTAACGACCGGCTTTTGCTTAACACACACACAAAAGAAAGAGAGAAACTAGGTCGTGATCTAGTTTAGATTTTCAACGAAGCGTCCCCCGCCCCGCGGTGAATCACAGCCTGCGGTTGGGTATCGGTTAACCGGCCAATCAGCCCTAATTACAGAGGATATGCGGAGCAGTGGCGCTGGAGCCGCCTGGACACACACAAAAAAAACATGGAGGGCAGGAGGGAAACCTGATCTAATTCGGAACAGCTTATCTCACAGGGTACGTGATGACGGTCAAGCGAGACAGAGGGCGGGTAAGGGGGGGGGGAGAGATATGGTCACGCCCACCTGTAGCATGAATGGATAGGGTTAGGGCTTGGATGGGAATTGTTTATGTTCAGTTGAAGGTATAATTGTGCCCCCCCCCCCCACACCTGACACGGGTTCCCCCTCCCCCTCCCAGACTCAAGTTCAGCTATAGTTCAGGTTTCCGCAATTTGACTTGAACAAAATAATACTCAAATAAACTTCAGTACTTCTGGAGATTTTTACACCAAAGTTTAGACTCAAGTCAAAAAAAGGAACAACAGGGATGAGATTGTCAATTTATAAAAAAAATTCTGAAAATTGATGAAAGGTCTGTAAGATGCATCTTTCTATACTAATAATGTCTTGCTCTTAGATTCAAAAAGTCTGATTTCAGACAAAAGTCTGAAAAATCTTATGCCTGGATCAATGTAAAAGAACGTAAACCTTTTGCATGGCAGTAGACCTTAAATTGTGCATTTACTATCACTGTGATAAAATAAATTTTAAAAAACCCAAAATGGCTACCATATGCAAAAGGTCTATTCCACTCTTTGCTTTGCTTACAACCAACAATGCCAATATATGAAAGAACTATTGATTATGTTTCTTCTAAAGGTTTGTAGCCCTTTGCAAATCTGTTTCTAGAATAAACCAATAAAAAGACTGGACACTGTGAAAGGATATGGTAAAGTAAAACAATAGCTTTGGATATGAAAACCTGGCGGCATGAAATTCTGCCTGTAATGCTCATCTCTAAATGAGCAACTTTAAGTGGGAATTTTTAAAAAACAAATCAAAAGTTTTGACAAGTCACGGCATCAATTTCTCCTCCATTTAAAGGCTTTTATTTGAAAGTCTTTTACTTTTTTTCAATCCCCCCAGCCCCCGAAATCACCTCCAAAATTCCTCAATTAATCCGGAGGATTTAGAAGCTATTGCCAACCCAGGCCCCCACAGATACAAGCCCAACGTAAACATAGGTGTGCTCTTTTGCATTTCACACATACTCCAACCCTCGGCACGGCTAACTGCCAATAAAAATCCCTGTGATTTATCTCTCACCTGGTCAAGCGCAGGTATTCAAAGCCCCTACTGTTACCTGGCGCGCGGGGCTTATAAAAAAAATAAAGACCGGCTTTCAATTGCTAGGTATAGCGTAAACAAATAATATATCCTTGGCCAGGCGGGGTAAACTTCGGCTGACCCTACGCGCTAATGAAAGTGGGTAATGTGCTCAGTGTCAACGACTATTATCTTCGGAGCACTTTCCCCCGCAAGATATATGTGCGGTGGTTAAGTTTTTTTTTTTTTTAATGTGCAATTTCAAAGTTATAAAAAAATCTTGAGGGAATTTATTGCATTATGTTGATATATTTTCAATATAATTTTTTTTTTTTGGAGGAATCACAGCAAGGAAAAGGTTGACGACAAATTTGTCGATTGGTGGAATTCTCTGAACATTTCTGACAGTTATTGGATGTAAATATTTATACATTTTGGAGAGATTTTGCCGATGAGCTTTCAACACTGAAGCAAAAAAAATTTTTACAATTTGACAACTACATGTATAGAACCACAACCTATTAAAAACATCTATAATAACCCTAACCCTGCTAAATGCAACAGAAAGCAACACTGGTAAAAAGTTGTTGCATACTATTGCATTTAGCAGTGAACTCAAGTCCTCGTGCTTTGTTGCATCCTGTTGCAATTAGCAGGGTAACTTCTCAAAGTGCCAAGGCGATACAACATGATCCACTGTTGCACTTTGTTGCATTTAGTTGCATTTAGCAGGGTAACTGCTTGGTGCCAAGGCTGGTGGTATGCACTGGGTTCACGGCACAATTCACTGTTGCACTTTGTTGCATTTGGCAGGGTCCGTATTTTCAGCCAATTTGCATTTTGTTGCATTTGGCAGGGTTCTTATTTCAGCCAAGTTGCATTTTGTTGCATTTGACAGGGTTCTTATTTCAGTCAGCCAAGTTGCATTTTGTTGTATCTGGCAGGGTGACTAGTAGGGTTAAGGCAGACAAAGAATCAACGTTTTGTAACAATACGCCGCAACTTTTCAGAACTGCTAACAAATCAAATACAAACACAACGAAATCTGAGCAATGTTGGCTAAGATAACTCTCTTTTTTTCAAAATCAAATTTGTTTCACCTTGCACATATTGCCGTCTTTTCGTTCTCTAACGTTCTTTTCTGAATGAAAAGGGGGAAGTTGTAATTTTACGAGAGAACTCAAGTCGACACAATAGTACTTTGCACTCTTTCGACCTCTCTGAACCGGGTTCCAATCCCGCCCAGGCTGACAAGTGAATTGGGTTTTCAGCCCCTTGCTGATTTGTGTGGGTTTTCCCTAGAATATCCTTCTGAGGTTTTCCTCCCACCTCCAAAACTGAATATTTCTTCATCATCGTCTTTATTAGTCTCAAGGCTTCAACCGGGAAAATTAAGCCACAATGCCCTTGTACTTTTGAGGAACCATTTTGGGTTTGCCAGAATGAATTAAACTAAAATTAAGAGAGAGAAAAAAAACTTAGAGATTCCTAGAAACAAGCTTGTCCTTTGCCTGAACCCTAGCAATAAGGCATGCTTTTGCACCCTTCCGTTAAAATCGGTTGGCAGAAATTATGGCAGGTGTATTAAATTAAGTGTTAAGTACCGGTAGCTGGAATGTTGTGGGGTATGACAAGGATCATTAGCGAGGAAATCAGGAAAGAACACAGAGCTTTTGGCAGAGAACATTGTCTGCTTAAATGGGAACATGACAGTAGCCTAAAAGGAAAAGGATAACATTTTCGCAGGTCCCCGGGGGGCAGCTGAGTATCATCTTTGTATCTGACTGACTGACTGACTCACCCTTGTGACGTGGAATGATGCAGAGAGCCAAGAAGTATTATGATACATATAGGATTGCCTTTGTAACACCAAATGGCTAAACCTGGCCCGTTTCAAGGTAGACCAGATTTGTGATAAGACTTCCATGGGAAGGTACAACATTTGCAAACATCAAAAAAACGAAGTTATCAAATTGTCACGAAATATCTCACTGGATTGTTAGGGAATGACAGCCTAACGCATCCTTAAAAGTTGCGGCTCCTGGTGTGCTGACATTTTCAAGAAAAAGGGTATTTTTCCAACGCTGGTCGGCCCACCAGCGTTGGAGAAAACTGGCTTTTTTTTCAAAAAGCGCTCCTAATTTTTCATATTTAGTTTGTCTGTCTTTGCAATTGATTACACACCTGTGAAGACTACAAGCCTGCTAGACTGATTTTCATGATCTTACAATTCCCCAAAGTCCATAAATTACTCATCTTAAGTGGCGTCAGGGAACCAGACTACAAGAATATGATTGGTTTTCTTGATTTTTCCAGCATCTACGAATCCAAAACGTGAAACAAGTCAGTGTAACAATATTTGCTATAACATACTAATCCTCCAAATCCATTTATTTCTGAAAATTGCAGCAAAAGAAACATTCCCTTTAAACAACTATTCTGAATCAATTTAGAACAAATTTGTGCATTTTTGGACAACTTACATGTAGCTAGGCTTGCCTTTAAAAATATTTTAAGGTACAGGCCTACATATCAATTATGAATGTTAGAAATAAATTTGACTTTCTTCCATTTTTTAGTTTCCAATATCAAAGCAAATCAAATCTGAATGATTATGATCTTTCCAAGTTGGCAAATATGTTTGGTTGTCAATTTCTGCACAATGGTATAAAACAACTTCCTCCTCACTGTTTCAGTAGGGGAATAAATTACAAAATTTCAAACAACCCGAATGAATTTCTTTGCCATCAATAATATCCCCCCCCCCCAACAAAAATACTTCCCAATTGCCAACAAGACTGAATTCCACTTAGGGGGCAAATTCCTCTTTCCTTCCGTTTTTTTAAGTTGATGTTTTTAAACTATACAACTCTTTACAATACTGAGTAAAAATATGCAGGACACACCTGGAGTAGCAGACGTAAACACCTGTTTTTCACACAAGTAAAAAAAAAAAATACATTGGTGTACACCGCTCGGCAATAAATCACTCTATAAAAAACAGAGGGGTATATGTGTGCGTTTAACCCAGGGATGGTTAGGGGTATCGGACAAGACGCCAGGAGAATTACTTCAGGTAGACTTCACACTAAAACACCAACAACCCCCTCGGTGCTGTTAGTCCGGATAATACCCATGCCTGTATATACAATAACCACAGCAATTTTAATCTGCTTCATTTGCAAAAGACACTTGACAGTGGGGGTACAGCTATTTGGAGTTATTTTGAAAAGCTGACCTTTTTTTTCTTTGTGAGTCTGAAACCTCGAGGTCCACCGGTAATAAACCAGTTTTAACAAGCAGATGCTGTACACATGTATGGCGTGGATGTGGATTTAAGGGCTGAGCTTTTGGGATTAATATTTGGCGAGGTTACGCGAGGTCAACGTGAGGGGCGATTTCCAGCAAGTTCTGGTGAATGAATGAGGGGGAAATCCTTGGCTGGATTCTGACGGTTAAGAAGAAAAGGTGAGTAAACATTTCGGTTCCAGCTATTTAAAAAAAAAGAGTAATTAATTAATTTTTTTTTTTTTTTGCAATATCTGTTACTATTTCAGGGTAAATATTGTTGGCTGCAAGACTTGATAGACATGCTAAATTGTTTCCCCTTTGTAAAAAATATTTTCTTCAGAAGTTTATAAGCCACTCGCTATCGTCCAGGTTACAAACATGTACTGATTCCACTTTAGTTGGCTAGTAGTAACAGAGTTTTTGCACCAATGCAAATTAAATTTCAGCCGAAATGAATACTGTATTTTCCTCTAAGTGACAGAAATCCACTGAACTCTGAAGTCGGAAAGTTACAAAACTTATGATCACAGGTAATTTGTTTTGTAACCGAACTCTGGAGTCTGTGACCTACAATAAACGTCATAGAGTTCGTGTTGTGGGGGCGGGGAACTAAACTGGTATCGAAGGAAAGGTCACTATCCTGGATTAATAAAAAAATAAATAAAGACTAATTTGTTTGGATGATTTTGGAGGCTTCGTTGATTCTCAATAACGAGACACCAACATTGTCCCCCTTCTGTCTGACAACGACAAAAGAGCTGGGGCCAGGTTGCTGAACTGTTAAGTCGCGGTGCCAGCCCACGTCTCACGATTCGGCCCAAACCATGCAAACTGCGGGTTCAACATCTCTCCAGCACAATAACGACGACAACGAAATAACTGACGCTTCTCCCGACAAAGCACTTCCGTCTGGGTTGGGATAACTTTGGAATGGCTGTTTACGTCTTGTCACGCGAACTTGAATGCAACGCGCTAATGAGTATCCTGCACTTTACTGTATCATTGTAGACTGATTAGGCGAGGACAAAGGAGAAAACTTTCCATTTTAGTAACCCTGGGTGGCCTTCGTGCTCCAAATAATCGGAGAAAAACAAAATTTGAACAAATATTTAAGCTGTGACAATCAGACTCCGATTCCAGTGTTCCGATTCCATGCTTTTTTTTGCCACATGAGTAAGTTAAAAAAAATTCTCATGACTGGGTGTGTCGATATCATATCTCAGCAGTTTATTGACCTACGAGCAGGTCACTGTTTTTTGGGTTTTTTTAATTTAAGGGACGGGGAGGTAAGATGTTACAGGGAAAAGGGCGAGCCTATTAAACTGGAGTACTTTGGAATTTTTGCCAACTTCAACTTATATCATTCCTAAAACTAAACATTGTCTAAAGCAAAACCTACATGTAAAGCACTATCTCAAACAAATGGTCATGAAATACAATTGAAGCACTTTTATTTACATACGCTATCAAGCCCCAACAATCCCACTCTCTAGGGGCAGTCCCAATCTATCCAATATGATTTCCACAGACAAGTGTTTCGAATAATGTAAGAAAATTTGTTCTTACTACAGTTGAGATGGGCATGGGGGTGGGGGGGAACTAGGGTATTTTGCCAGCCTACAATTCCAAACTTTACCCCAGAAATATCTCTTCTGTGTGTTCAACATTTTCAAGACAGGCAAAACTTTTCAGGTTAGTGCAGTGGCATGTACTCTCCTGTGCTTTGTTAAGGTGGTTCGAACCCCACCTGGTACACAATGTGACTGAGAGTTTTCCTTACTTTTCCTTAAAATCTCACTACCGGTAGGTTTTCCCAAACATCTACAACTACATGTAACATTTCCTTGATTAGTCTTCTTTTAAAACCTTAACCGCCCTGAATCCTTCAAAATCCTCTTTGCAAAAGAGGAGGAATTTGGAGGATTGAGGTTACTTGGCAAAATTGTGTTCCTGATTTCATAGGATGCAACTTTGTCAAGGTCTTGGGTCGGACCTTGTGTTGTTTTTTTTACTCTGCCATGCATAAATATAGGCCTGGATTATGCTTGAAATGCTCCAGGATGTCACTGGCCAAGTCTCAAGTCACCGCCGCAGGATTTTGCAGGATTCAGGCAGTGGTCATCCCTCCACGGACCATATTCAAGAAATAATGGAGGAATTTGCAGGATTGAGGCTATACATGTATATATATTTTCCATGAGGCCAATTGGAGGATTTTGCAAGATTGAGGCTAGATATATATTTTCCATGAGGCCAATTGGAGGATTTTGCAGGATTAAGGCTACATCCTAGCAAAAGAGGCCTAGGGAGTAAGGGTTTTAAAAAGGGATTTTGAAATGCATAGTTTGCTCAATGCCATAAGGAAGAATAATTATGCCTCCCCCACAAACCAAAATAACTAAATAAATAATACAAGGATCTTCACGACTCACAGACAGCATGCAAAGTCTACAAATTATGCAACTCATGTTAAACTTCCCCGGTGTATCAGTTAATTCTGTCAAAAACTAGTTCACAAGGTTGAACTGGTTTTTTTTTTCTTTCTCTTCTCTCTCTGTGTGAGGAGGGCAAGGTCCAGCGAGCCACCTGACTATGCCGTGGTGCCGGTGAATAGCCCTCCGCACCTGTATTGTAATTAGCGCTTGGTGTATCTTATCGTTGGCATGTTTCTCAGGCTATTTAGTAACACCTGGCGATTGTGGGAGTCAAGTGCGCACTCAGATAGGAAGACAAGTGGGCCATGGAGGGGGGGGGGGGGGGGGAGAGAGAGAGAAGAGGGGATTGGTGGATTGGGTCGGATTGATTACTGGGACACAGTTTACGCTTAGCAACTTTTGTCTCGCTGAGAGCCTTCTCGCTTATAGAATCAGTTTTACCAGTGATATCTGTGGCAAATGTTCGGGAGCTGCCAAGCCCATAATTGCTAAGGACTAAGAGAAATCAGGCTTAGCAAAAAAACTGGTTATCAGTCCAAATGGCATGAGACGTATGTCACTTGTGACTGGTCCTCCGCTTTTTTTGCTGATAGCATCAGTTTTTACCAGTGATATCTGTGGCAAATGTTCGGGAGCTGCCAAGCCAAGTTATTTGCTAAGGACTAAGAGAAATCAGGCTTAGCAAAAAAACTGGTTATCAGTCCAAATGGCATGAGACGTACGTCACTTGTGACTGGTCCTCCACTTTTTTTGCTAAGCGAGTAAAGTTGTTCGGCTTTTTTTTTTCTGCTTACCAGCTTCACTACATTGAGCCCTGGGCACAATTTCATAGCAATGCTTAGCAGTTAGTTAACTACATGTATAGCAGAAACTTGTGCTAACCTTAAGCACTATTTCATGGCGTGGATGTGCTAACGGTTGCACATGCGTGAGTTGATATTGACGGACCTTGAAAGGTAATGGGGCTTAACAGAACGCCACTTTGGATTTTAACCCTATATTTGGTGAATTACATTGTAAAGATATCCAGAAAATTGAGTAATGAAGGGAAGTCATTCACAAAAGCTGTCCATTCCAGGTGTAATTTTAAATCTTTTTGTGGTTTTTTTTTTTCAATTTGTGAAATTTCTGTTGAAAACTGTTTGAAAGAAAAAAAAAACACTTTGATACAATGTTAATCCATTTTTCATCGACGTCAATTAAACAACCAAATGGCCGTGAATGGAATGTGAGAATTTTAAAAGAAAACTGACGTTTGAAACAGAAAAATTATTGGCTCAGCAAGTCCAGAAACCAACAAATCAACACAAACGGAAGAAAAGAAAAAGAAAACAAATCTGGCAAAACCGTGGATACGGTAAACCCCACAGGTGTGTGCCCTATTTGATACTGAGGAAGAATAGGCCATTTATTTTCATCTTTTCAAGACCCAACCGTTGGAATGCTTTCTGTGAAAACACGGGATAAATGGTAAACAAATTGGTGCACCTGGGTTTTCTCAAAAGCGCCCTTCGGAATTTTAAATAGAGCGTTAAATCATAGCCCTTTTTTTGCTTATAATATAAATGGATTGCAAAATAATAAATCATAAATCATACACAACAAGATCCATTCCAATGAGCTGGGATGGATGTATGTTGTTGTACTGAAAATTCCAATGGTGTATAAAAAAAAATAAAAAAATAAAAATAAGTCTTACTCATTGAGGTGCCCTGAATCAGCTGGTTTGCGATAATTTGTACTTAAACTGTGTCATGAAAAGGGTCAGTGAGCACTCACAAGTGCAACGAATATATGTCAATCATGTTATGACTTTGGGGGAAAAAAATTGCATCAGAAAATGTAATTGAGAATGATATTTCTCATGAAAGTTAGCAAGAATCTTGGAATTAATAATCTGTATAAAGCTGATGGGAAATTTGACATACATGTATTGTAAAAGATATGCATACCAAAACAAATGACCCCTTATGTTTTGAATTTCTAAAGTTGGATGGCCCAATGTGTCCATCCGAGCAGGATTTTTGTGTCATTTTTTAATTAATAAGAACATTACTGGAATATAAAGTCAAAACTACATTCTTCAAGAGTTTTTTTTTCCTTTGAAATAATGGTGTTAACCTTGTTCTGTCCCACGTTAACGCAAATTATGCGAGTCACCCAAATTGAAAATCGCAACTGCCCGAAAACATACGGGTCTACACAAAAATAACCACCCATGATTGATGCGAGCTGGGGACAAAAAAGTTTATTTGTGATAGTCATTTCGGTGACAAAATCATAATACCAGAAAAATCTGCCGTACCTGGGAGCCCGCATTCCACGCAAGACGGATGGGGTAGTCCAAATAAATTTAACCGATAAAATCATGGCTGCTGTTTTACACCCAGTATAGAAAAAAAAGAAAATTGGATGAGGCTCTAGAAAAAAAGGGGGGGGGGGATTTGAGCAAGTTTGGTGTTTTGGGGCAAGTGTATCTAGAATAACCAGGTGTTTTTTAGTGGTGAACTTCTACTGACCCTTGTTTGGGACATAGTTTCGGTGTTTATATTTGTAGCCCAAATATAATTTTGGCGCGTCCGGGTGAAGTTTGCAATGTAGGATCCTCAGGTGTGTCCTAATAAAAAGGCCACAAATGTAAACCTTCTCTAAACTTATGCCAACAAAATGTAGCGTGCTAAAAATACTGCTTCCTGCTTCATAATCATCGTCTTAACTGAAAACAACATTTTTTTTAATAAAAATCACCCTGGTCGATGTCAAACTCAGAGAATACTTTGTTATATTTTGAGGAAAAAATCACTCACAGTTGTGATTCGGCAAAATGAAAGCTGAAATAAACCCCACAATAAATCATTTCTTAAACTGTTATTCACTGATTATATTGGCACAAGAACCGGTAAACATTTTATTTCAAAGAGGGATTGAACGAGAGACATTCCAGCAAGTGGCTATTAGTTTCGTATTATGAAGTTCATATTACATGCACAGGCACCAGACTATTTGTGAGGCCTTCTTGCAAGATGAGGCGGAACTGGGTACAGTGGAGAAAAATGCAGGAAATGTTTTTTTTTGATTTTCAGATTTAATATTTGCAATCTTTGATAATGTCTGCGGCACAAATTTTAAAGAAATATGTATATAAACCATGGAATAAAAGTGTTTTTAAGGAAAAATAATTTGCATCTTTCATTCTCACGACTACAAACTCGAAACTTTAAAGGCCTTTTTCTCAGTATTTTTTCTTTTTTGACACGTTGAATACAAACTTTAAACAGCCATACCTTGTCAACGGAATGTTGGATGGAAGTGCAACAAACAGTACTGTGAGGAGAATTTTATTTACTTTCCTAATACCTGCAAACCCTCAGTTTGCCAGAATGCCTACATTTTCAAAAATTGCCTCTTAGTTTCATCTCAGTTTTGGTTTCTTGACTTGATCCACGTAAAATTCTTTGTGAAATGTTAAACACTTTTTTGAGTACAAATTCCATACGCTTTAGTCGGCAAAGGCTTCAAAATGATTTCAAGTCGAAGATGATGTCTAACCCAAAGATGTAGCCGGGGTTTCAAATAATTATGCCCAATAAAAAAAAGAAAACCAATATGGCCGCAACATGACTGACAGGTCTCCAGCGAATTAAAGGAGGGTCAACCACCCACTCGGCTCCCTCATAGAAACCACAGGTATTTGCTCAAGTGATACAAGTGTGGAGTGGCCCACAGATGTGGTCTAGTAGTGCTTATTTTGGTTCGCAAAATTTCATTTGAATACAAAAATGTATCCAGATTTCTATAATGACTCTGAATTGGAACACGCTTGAACCATCAAAACTGGAACTCGTTTTCTTAGCAAGTACAGCAGGTAAGTGACCTTTTTCCCCTTGTATTCCGATGCCAAAAATATACCTTTGTGGTTGGAAAAATTTCTGTTCTGCGAAAAAACCAACGCTGGGTCAGTGTGTCAAAAGTTTGTGTGCGGCATGGCAGGCAGGCACGGCTTTGACACGTGAACACCACAACAATTATTTGTTTACTTTTGATGCGCCTAGTTTCGTCACAATCCGGAACATTCCAGAAAGAGATTTTTTTGGGGGGGGGGGATGGACAAATAAACAGCGGCCTTGATACAGGTAATTGGTCTCGAACAAACTAGAGACAGGGTTTTTGGTGGGCGGTGCTTAAATAAGTGGAACAAGGGGTGGACCTATTGGGAAGGAACTAGCTCGATCAGGCAAAAAGGACTGTAAAGGCACTAACAAAAAAAATACATATATGTAAATAAAAATAAAACAAATCAAACCCCAAACAAACAAAACACTCAAATTAACCACAACGGGAGGCAATCAATATTCAATCAAAGAAAGTAAATGGAGTGTGAATTGAACCTGGGATACTGAACTGGAAGTTCGAATCCCACCCAAGTTTTTTTTGAGTTTTGATGGAAAGACTGCAACAAAAGTCAATGCAATAATGCCATCCTAAAACAGTGGAATTCCCTGAACAAAAAGAGAAGCCGGTTTAGAGGTGGTGGCAAGCTCGCGCTTGCGCTCATGCCGCATGCGTACTTCGAAACGAGGCGCGCACCGATTTTGGTAAGCCTGTTGGTCGAAGGAGTCTGGAGTGCGTGCGTTCAACAGGCACCTGAGCGCGACTCGCACGAACCTGATGCCAATACAGTGCCACCTCGGAAAACGGCTGTCGCCGAATGAAAGTATATCACCCAATGCCTAAGTGCGCATCCTCTTCTGAGAAACATCACCCCAAGTATTGGGGAACTCTTCAACAACATTTATAAAACCAAATTTTACAGTTTTAAGGGAATATTCGGAAGAAATGGAAAAAAAAAGTCGTTAGTGTAAGGCAGCACAAAGGGACTGCGTGGGAAACTTGCCTCTACAGAGGCCATCTCACGCTGCTCTTTTCATCAGCTCAAATTTTTCCCCCGTGCGCAAATCGTGACATAACTAGCAGCGGTGGCTGGACGCACGTAACAAGTCCCAAGAAAAGAAAAAAGCAAGCCAATCTATACCGGTTAGCACGGGGACGTCAGGGTATCGGTTGATCACAGGGAGAGAGAGAGGGAGAGAGAGCCAGACCTGGTTTAGCCAGGCATACATAAAGGCTTAGGTAAACTTTGCCAAGTTGGGCCCTGAGGCGGAGCCGGCGATGAATGGCCCGATCTTCACACCTGAACTGAGGTGAAAGGAAGCCATTCTATTAGTGTCGCTGTGGTGGACACTAATACCGCCGACCCGTCTTCGCTGACAGGCCACGGACAAAAGTCGATTGCAACCTTAAGTCAACTTTACAACTTCCCCTGGGGACATTGTGAGTGGGGACACGCCAAAAAAAAAAAAGAAAAAAAAAAAGAGGAAGTCTTTTACCTTTTTTACGGGTGTTGAAAGTGTATAACTTGATATTTGATTTGATTTTGATTATGTTGAGCAATGAACTACTTGCTTCTGGTTTTTTTTTTTTTTTTCCCCGGCTTTTCAGTGGCCTGACCGCACGGTAGCCCACTCTGCCGGGCCCTTGCGTAACCACACCAAGGGAAAAAGAAACACAAACAAAAATGAGATAGATGTTTGTTTGTGGCTGTATGAGAGTGGGCCATCGGGTCAAAGTTCACCGCATTGGTTCAAGGGGTTATTGGGTATTAAAGGGGCTCCTGTGGGTTCATTTTTTTTTTTAAGCTTTCTGAGTGGCAGATACTTAATTTTTAACAGATGCGTAAAGTTTTAAAAATAAGATATTTCTCTACAGAGAAAGTAGGCCTATGCACACATTGACACTTTTTCCCAAAGGGGTAACAATGAAGGGCCTGCCAGAATTTAAAGGTTCAAAATCCAAACATTTCCAATCGTGTACGATCTTCAATCACCAAATTCAAAAGTAATCAAACTAAAAGAGACTGACCTTCATTGGCCTCTTGAGGGCCTCCTGAATGTCCAGCCTCTTCCTCATGATGGTGGCGTCTAGTTTCCTCTCAAACGCCAACAGGTCCATGTAGGCCTGGGACTCGGGCACCAGCTCGCGGACCCGCGGGGGCAGGACCTTGTCGGCCATTTTCTTCTTTTTCCTGGCGCTGCTGCTGCCGGATCCGCCACCAATCGTAGCACTGTTCAAATCACAGAAATTCAGTTGTTCTCATGATTTATCAATACAACCCAACTTCTTGAGTTTTGCCAGGAACCTTTCAAAGTTCTCAAAACCTGAGCAACAACCTCACATTATTTAAAAGCAGATGGGCCGACTCAGTTAATTCTCCAACATCTGTCCGAAACCGCCCAGTAAAAGAAAGGATCTTCTAGGGTTAATAGCCTACAGTTTACTTGTACATGTACATGCCAAGTTTCAACTAGAGCCATTTTCAGACTAGTTGTGTGCATAAGTTTACAGGTAGTACAGGAACTGGATGAAGCATTTTCAGGAACTGGAT
This sequence comes from Patiria pectinifera, assembly GCA_029964075.1. Classification (NCBI taxonomy): domain Eukaryota; kingdom Metazoa; phylum Echinodermata; class Asteroidea; order Valvatida; family Asterinidae; genus Patiria; species Patiria pectinifera. The sequence goes on from CM057139.1 coordinate 12,045,873, forward strand.
AAGTAAAGCCCGATTCATAAGCTTTCTTTTAGTACAGGAACTGGATAAGTAAAATCGGGTACCCAGGAACTTTTCAAGTAAAACCGGGTACCCAGGAACTGGATAAACAAAACCACCCAGGAACTGGATAAGGTTCTGTACCCAGGAACTGGATAAGTAAAACCCGGTGTGCCAGGAACTGGATAAGTAAAACAAACCCAGGAACTGGATAAGTAAAACGCATCCCTATGTGATTTGTTTCGTTTTGCTGAAAGAACACTGAACTACCCAGGAACTGGATAAGTAAAACCCGGGTACCCAGGAACTGGATAAGTAAAACCCGGGTACCCAGGAACTGGATAAGTAAAACCCGGGTACCCAGGAACTGGGTTAGTAAAACCCGGGCACCCAGGAACCGGTTCCTGATATCAGTGGTTGGTTCCTGACATCAGTGGTTGGGTACGACAATGTAGATTGTAGAAAGGAAGTGAAAGGCCCTCATGATCAGTAAATGAAAGTTTGAAATAATATTATGACAAGGTATGCATCATGTTTTCTGTTCTTTCTGTATTGCTCCAGCTGTAATCACTCATTCAAAATAGTTACATATCTTCCCCGTGGACATAATGATCTAGTTCCAGACTACAAGGTTAAATTTTCCAAATCAGGCACACAAAAGGAATACATTGTCATTATGAAAGAGATGTCCATAAACTTTGTATACCAGACCGTTAAATTTTGGCCCATGATAAAACAGTATTTTTTTGTGGTGTACCATTTCCTTAACAAGAGGCAAAAACCTTGGTGACATATTTTCTTGGCCTTGAGAGATGCTTCGTTGCTTTCAAGCAAAAAAAAGAAGGAAAAGATTGACAGCCCCTGTAACAAGATTGACACTTGACGCTCCTAAACGAGAAATAAATAAGTGGCAAATCCCATAAACATTTTCGTTCCAGCACGCCGCATTCGGGAGCGAAATCAACACAGGGAGCACGTCAAAAAAACGTAAACACGTGTCATCGCGTAATCTATACCGCACATTTCATTCTCATTAGCGACATTTTTGGGCTTCACAGATGAAACATCGCAAAGGGGAATGTGTTTATTTCTCCAATCCGAAACGGGGCTTCCCAGATACATAAATTCTGGAACATTCCCAAGGTAGGAGAAAAAAAAAAAAAAAAAAAAAAAATCTCAGCACCCTTAAATTTGAAATTCTCGAAGGGGCGAAGGGAGAATGACTGATGATTTTGCCGATGCATTTTAATCCATGCATGTCTTGTTAGCCCCGCTATATCAATCTTGAAAGTGTCATTTTGGGGGGTTTGGTTTCTTGTTTCTTGCTCTTTTTTTAGGGATTGTTGTTTCAACGCCCTGGTGATTGTTTGACAGGGTTTGCCTGGTCAGGGGTGGGTGGTTGAAGGGGGTGAATGGATGCTGTGAATGCTTAGTGCTAATTGTGACTGGGTCCACGAACAAGGCTGGCGTACATGTATGACAACTTGAGGAAAAAAAGTCACAATATAATTTGAGGAGAAAAATAAACGTCAAGTTGACCTCAGAAACTGAATGGACTGGGGTTTGAACCCACAACCTCCACAGGTCAGCGGTTCAAATCCCGCTTGAGTCAATCTGTTTATTCAAGCTAAAATTGATTTTAAACTGAGCCGAGTCAGTTTATATAAGATGGAATTTGCATCGGGTTGTTGTACATTCAATGTTACATTTTGCCATTCACTACTGTTTTTTTATAAACACTGTATGTGTTTGAGTGCTTGTAATCTACTCGGGTGGGACTGGAACCCACGACCTCCTGCTGAATAGTGCAGACGCCTTATCACTCGACCACCGAGCTCGCCAGAGTCTGCTGGCTGGTTCGAATTTGATATTGCAGTGGGTACCGCAACCAAACTATTCATAAGATGGAATTTGTGTCGGGTTGATGTAAATTTAATATTGGGTTTTACCCTTTACCGACGTTTCAACAAAACTGTGGTTTATTTGATGGAAAGAAATTATTCAATGGTGGATTTCGTACCCTCAGGGCAAACAAAGGTTTTTTTAATCTTACCTCTGTCCCTTTTTCTGTGCGTCTGATGGGTGACCGTGTCCACGTTTGCGAGATGAGTCCATACCCTGGCCCATGGGCCCTCTCATGCCGCCATAGGGAGGGGGCATTCCTGGGGCCATACGCTGGCCCGAGCCACCCGGTCTCTGTGTACAGAAAACGGGAAAAGTGAAGAAAGGAAGTTACAATATTGCAAATAATAACTTTGGAAAATTAGAGAATATTGAATTTGGTGAAATACATTTTCCACGCAGAAACTTTGCGAGCTGACTTTGTCTTCTTCTGGTCATCAAAGTCAGTACTGAATGAACAAATTTGCAGACTGCTTAAGAGGGATTCAAACCTGTAACCTTCTGCTTTCTGGTACAGATTTCTCAACTTCTGGTTATTTAGTAACAAATCACGAACTGTTAAAGCCCAGTCACATTATAACAATACAAATGAGGAGAAATCAAGCAATTAAACTCATGCCTACTTATCTGAGAACAAGTTATTTTTGGGTGTTTCATCACATTGTTTCCAAGCACAGTGCATGCTACATTCTTTAGCAACAGCATTGAGCAAACGAGTAACAAATTTTAACAAAACAAAAACAAACAACCAACGAAAAACAGATAATCAAGCCCAAAATTTACTTCCTTACATTTTGTGCCATGGTGCCATTTCACACAATGACGTGACAAAACCAAAAGAACTTGTGACGAACAGAAGAAAAAGAAAACACATTGGGAAATAAAAGAAAAGAAAAATCTGTACAAAAAACAATAGCTGTTTTGCACAGCTGCTTTAAGCAGTAATTTTTTTTTTAACTGTGCACATCTGGCAGTACACTAAATTGTACAGAAAAGGAGCAGGATCCAAGTTTGCGCTAAGCACATACGTGTATCAGCAGAGAACCAGTTACAAGCAGCGCATATCACATGGTGTTTTGGCTGGTAACCGGTTCCTGCTAAACAGATATTTTCCACGCTTAGCAGACTCCACAAACTTGGCCTACAAGGTATTTGAATAACCTTGGCTTAAAAAGTTGAAGGAAAAAAAAAGGTTGGGAAAAAGCCTTGGCCGAGTTAACCCACTTTCTCAGCGGGATAAAGTAAACTAGGCCAGGGGTGCCAGGCCTGTCCAAATACCAAGTGTGAAGGTTTACGTTTCTCAACAAAAGAAGTTATGCCAAGGTCCACAGTACTGACCACACCAAACTAGGACACCTCAATTCCTCCAATTTCAGAATGAAAAATGTAAGGTGGAGGTGTGATAATTATCTCTCAAGCGGCAGATAAGGTCCGTTTTTACAAAAACGAAAGACAAACTGATGGCGTTGGCGAGTCGGCCTGGGTCATAAATGTATAGACGTGTGGAATTGGAGCATGTGATAGGATTTGTGCAGAAAGTACACTGAGTGCGGATGATATTGTTAGGAAGAGACTCCCCACTGCAATATCGATCTTATGAAGACTGTAAAATTGCAAAAAGTGGTATTAGTTCTTGGCATAAAATTGTGGCCTTATTTCTACAATGCACATGCACTGGTAAAGTTGTGCAACATAAATGTATGCAATTTGTACTTGGGCATGGTCTTGTATTGAGCTTGCCTTATTACAAGTAGGCCTACATCTCAATTTCACATGCCAATCAAGAAGCATGACTCCTATTGGCAAGCCTATGGGCTCTGTGCGCGAACAGAGAGGGCGCTTTGTTGCCACTTTTGAGAGCCCCATGGACGGGACACACCGCGTGCGCGTACAGGTTTGCGCACGTATAGAGCGAATTACTGGTACGTATAAATGATATTCTGAATGTGCAGAAAGCCACAGTGTCTTCACGTGAGCGTCAGGCGTCGTAAGCAATGCATTCGAATGTTTCTCCCAGTGGTCTCCCCCAACTCTCCCTTTCTTACCGTCGAGGGGGTACTAGCGCACGGAGCCCTTAGTTAAGCTGTTCCCTAAGTCTAAGGCATAAGTGACAGTCAATCAGTGGGATAGGTACATGTAGGACACTAGGCTGTGCACAGTACACAAAATTCTATTCCATTGATTCAGAAGTAATTCATGCTGGTCTACAAACTCTATCGGGCCAGATTTAGCACATTCAATGGCATTATAAAAGGGAATGTACAACATTTGCTTTTGCTGCAATTTTCAGAAATAAATGGATTTGGAGGATTACATGTAGTATGTTATAGCAAATATTGTTAAACTGACTTGCTTCACGTTTTCGGTTCAGAGATGCTGGAAAATCCAAGAAAACCAACCATGTTTTTGTAGTCTAGTTCCCTGACCCCCACGTAAGATGAAACGGAGCAATGTATAGACTTTGGAGGATTGCAAGGTCAGAGAATCAGTCTAGAAGGCTTGTACCCCTTCACAGGTGTGTAATCAATTGCAAAGAAAATGCAGAATAACTAATATAAAAAATAAGGAGCACTTTTTTTAAAAAGTCAGTTTTCTCCAACGCTGGTCGGCCAACCAGCGTTGGAAAAATACAAGTTTTCTTGAAAATGTCAGAACACCAGGAGCCACGATTTTACAGGATGCTTTCGACTGTCATTCCGTCACAATCCAGTAAGATATTTCGTGATAATTTGTTCATTTCGTTTTTGATGTTTGCAAATGTTGTATCTTCCTTTAAAGGATAATCCTATAAGATAGCACGGCCCAGTTCTCTTCACCAGTGTCGTTCTTAGTAACAAGTAAATGACAGTCAGTCAGTCAGTCAGATCTAAAGAGGACACAAGCAGGCATGCAACTGGGAATTTAGAAAAAATGAGGAAATTCCAAACCACATAAGACTACAGAGTTTTTCAATTTGTAATGGCATTTTTGAAAAGTAAAAAACGAAGAAATCAGCAGATCCGAGGAAAAGTTGCACGCCTGCACTAGGCTGGCCCTCTTGGATCAGCAAATATATTAATATTTTTTAAGCAAGCTACGCAAAAACTTAATTGAGACAAAAATATGACTATTCATCACACAGCAACAGGTGTACTAAAGAATGTAATGTAACAATCTGCACGTTTCCATCACGTGCCTTCTTACAATGTATACCCTGCCATAGAAAATCTGTCAGTGACGTTGCAAATTGAAATCAACCCGCATTCCGAAGAAGAAAAACAGAGCCAAAACAGAGGCCTTATGATCAGGGTATCATGTTACATGACTTTGGACCCCAGTGGCATGATTTCCACATTGGGTCAGGGGTGGGGCAGGTTTATATTTGGTTTTTCAAGTCATGCACCAAGCACGTTTATGAGGAGTGTGTACACACAGCATGTGTAGGATTTAGGAAGAAAATGATACTGTACTGCAGGTGTGATGTAAACACGGTTTTACAAGAAAATTTTTGTAAAACTGTTGCTTGGCAAAACTGAACAGCCGTAAATCTTGATTATCTAGAGGATTTTGAAAAAATGACATCATTTGGCATCCGTTGTTGACTTGGCAGATTCTCCATTCTTTTTTGGGTGTAAATGAAAACGTCCCATATAAAACACAGTATTCACTCAAAAATTGGATTTCAGCAGTTTTCCCGCCTCTTCTCACAAAGGAAACATCATTTTTAAGATAATCTGTTTCTTAACCTGACTGCTATCTATTCCCCCCCCCCCAAAAAAAACCCTCAAAAGTTCACAAATTAACTTAACAGAATCCAAAGTTCTGGTAATAACCCTCATACATAAACCCAATGCACTTTACAGTACTTTTAATACGAAATCCAGTTTCGCTCCATGCCTAAAACAAATATTGTATCAAGTTGAATTTGTGTATGTACATTTTGTGCACGAACATATTGTATGATCACTGCAGACCTACACATCTGGTCAATCTTTGGTCAAACCGTCCCCTATTTTGGACTGGCCAAAGTGGCCGGAAACTGACCTCTTCATCAAAGTTGCCTACCTTGTATATTTTCAGCAGGTCTGCGTGAATTTCACAATAAACTGTTGCAACCTCTGCTAATGACTTTTAAATTAACTTCCGGCAGGCCACGGGCTAATATACTATGCTCAAAACTAAAACTTCAAAAAAAGAAAAGGTCAAGCTTACGACTAATCGATAAAATGTGGTCACAATTTACCTTGTTTACACCCCCATTTTATTTTTTTACTGCACGTTCCTGTTGGTGCTTCTGGCAAAAATTTTACCGTGCCGTGACCAATGGGCATTCCGGGTCATTATACTATGAGGGTAGTTGTTTCGGATGCTTTTTCCCCCCCCAAAAAACTTTAGGGTTTAACAGGTCAATTTATTTTTTGTCATTCCCCTCCCCGGGTAGATTTGATGGAAGTAGACCGCCCATCTCGCGTTGGCAAATTCCTTGTTATTGTTCCGGCGGCTGAAGAACAAAGCAAAAGCTATCTGGGAGTTTGGGCGGCCACGAATTCTCATTCTTTATTCCCCGTCGGAGAATGGGTTAGAAAAAAAGGATGCAGCAAGAATGAGGGGAAAAAAAATGATTGGATAATTCGGGAAACAGAACTGCTCGGTAGGGTGGATGGAGGATTCGCGGGCGGTCATTTTGGGAACACTCGGAGCAATGTTTATATACAAACGGGGAACATAATTGTTAATTTCCTTGTGCTATTTGATCGCATATTTTTAGTGAGCGCAGGGTGCAATGCACGAGGTATATTTTTAGCTTACTGATCCGTTGTATGGTGCCAGGTATTGTTAACATGGTAAAACAAAGGATTACAACAAAAGAAAAAAATGACATTGTACATTGGATAGAGTTTTAAATAATGTTAAAAAACTTACTATGGAGCACATATGCCAGGGTTTGACCTTAACTTTTTTTTTGTCACTAGCCAGCCGGGCTGCTGAAACAGACTCTTAACTAGCCCGCGGTCATTTTCACTAGCCCGCATGTTTTTCTTTTATAGAGTGTCTTACCGTATAAACAACAATGTGCACATCATGTAAAACGTGTATCTTGAGACAATCTTGTCAGTGTTTTTAATAAACAGATGTTATAATTTAACCCCAGAAACAGTTAATAAAATTAGACACAAATTGATACAGGTTTGTTTTCTGAATTTAATGATTTATTTCTTCCTGTCCTTTCATCTTTGCCGTATCCCAATAATTTTTGACTCGCCAGCCAGGCTACTTAAGGAATAGTTTGACTAGCCCGCCGCTGTTTTGACTAGCATTTGGCTAGCGGGCTACCGCTAAAGTCGAACCCTGCATGTGCACACTTACATGTAGTCAAGGAGTCCGATAGTCCATTCTAATGTTCAAGAACACTTATTATTTTAGTCAACATTTTTTTGTCACTAACCAGCCGAGCTGCTGAAACAGACTCTTAACTAGCTCTCTCAAGTCATACACAAGACATTCGGTCCTACGACAAGTAACAAGCTATTCAAATGAACCGTAACAGAGGCGTGCTTTTATCATTGTTCATCCCTCGTTACTTGCGATGTTCTTGTGTCTGACTAGCGAAAGACTTGAGATGGACTGAACTACTGTTTTCCAAGTACAAAACTTATTCACAGCTTTTCAATTAAAGATACATCACATTACCGACATTACAATGTATTCAACATCGCCTGGTGAAATCGAGTTTCCATAAACTTTGTTATTGCAATGTTTGTCCTCAAAGATGAATGGCATTTATGATTATAAGATACCCACTTTTGAACAAACAGAAGGGGGAAAAAAAAGTGCCCAAGAGCCATAATAAAGAAAAACACCTGTGACAGGTAACACATCATAAAAAATGCTTCACGCTCAACTGGGTCCGTACGCAAGTCCACATTCCACACCATGAGTTATGACTGGCAGGTATTTACACCAGTATTAGAAGGAGAAAAAGAGATTTGAAAAATCTGTTATGCTGGAGTCCCCTTAAAACTTGATGCCCAAGAGCATCTGGAGGCCATCAATCAAGGTGGCTGAATTCTTAAACGGTGCTAAACTCCCGCTTAACAATACCCGGGGGACCGGCAGTCTTTCACAGCACTTGCCCCAGTAAATCAACAGTTAATTTTTGGTGTATTTAATACTTCCTCTACTAAAACATCTCCCCCCCCCTCAAAATAGCGTGAGGACCTTGTACATGTTATAGACAGTGTATCATGTCTGATTGTTGGGACGGGAGGGTTAAGGGTCTTCGGTCTTCTGATCTCTGAGTGTCCCATGTGGGGTTTCTTTCTGGGTTGGTGACATCTTGGCATGGGAGTGTCTGTACACACTAAGACTCTTTAATATACTCCCGGTGTCGTTAGATTTTGAGGTATTTGTGTTCCAGATTCTGCTGGTTCCAAGTTCCGAAACACTCTGAAAATGCTAAATTTGACTACAAAACAGTCCAACTTGCACCCAGCTGACCCTCTGTAGTCAGCAAGCACTGTGACTGTGTTCTGGAACTTACATGTAGGTTTTTAAGTTCCAAATAATGGATTCTGGTATTTCATTCAATATCAAAGTCATGGAATCAGGAAACTTTGGTTCAAGTTCCAAAATAGATTGAGGAACCTTGTTTATAGGTGTGGCTAGATGTGCTTCCAAAGTTGGTTTTACTTTCTTGAGCGGCGTCAGGAGACTCTTCACAAGTTTTGGAGGATTTTGCAGGATTGAGGACAATAGACCTGAACCACTGTAACTTTATATTAGCTTGATGCCTCTTCCAACTTACAAAAATATATGTCATTTTCCTCCCTGCAAAGTCAAGAATTTTGGAGAATTCAGGAAGATTCCTAGCACAAACGTAAAAGAATGTTAGGGTTTTAAATTTACTTTTGAATGATTAATAAAAAAAAAGTGAATACAGAAGTAGCTTTTTGAGAATAAAGATTTTCATATAGGCCTATATATATATATATGAACTACGGTTGTAAACGTAAAAAAAAAATTTGTTTACATTCTACCTAGATATGAAAATAAAAAAAAAATTAAACCAGTTACTTAAATAAATTAGAGATGAACTTTGGGTGAATAGGGGGGGGGGGGTTAAGTTCCAGGAAAATTTGGACTACAAGACTCTCGACACGTACGCCAGAACATTACGCATGCGATACATTCGTGGGAAAGTATCGATAACCCATGATCTTTACCTAGCGAAAGCCACACTCGGCAAAAATCTTTCAATCTCCGTGTCACCAATTTACCAAGCCAAATAAATAGGTAGTCCGTGTTACAACAATTTACTGAGTGCTAGAGACTGTGTTTTTGCGAGGCGCTGAGGTGTTCATTTGTACACTGCCTGCCGGCTTAATTGGTCCGAGAATATCGTCGCGTCTTTCGCGCGGGTCTTTGGTGGCCGTTGAAAGCATGATTGAACATGTTGATGACACGCAGAAGAAGTTGGTTTGAGCCGAGTGAACTCAGAGATGAAGGAAGGGACACAAGGGTTGTGGAAAGGGCAGCAACTTAATCAGATCTTTAACTGGTCGTCAACTTCAAATCGGACAATTTTTATTAGCGCTGTGATGTGCAACTTACGACAAAATCTAGACTACCTTAGGAGTGCTGGTGCTTTGGAAGTTCCAGGTTCGAATCCTGCTCCAGTAAATTTCTTTTCTTTCAAAAGTACCATTGAACAAGAGTGAACTCAATGTTTCCTTTAGTACTTTATTTTTAAGACAAAATCTGGATAGTGGGAAATGCACAACATGTGTACTTGACGAACATGCAAACTTGAAAAAAACTTTCTGGCAAGCAATCAAAAACTTGCAAATGATCTGTCAACTAATCCGTCACTCAATGCACAAACAATCAACTAATCAACTCAATTATCGGTGAAGAAATTGACCTATCAAGCTACTGGATTGATCAGACAACTTAAGAAGACTAGGATATAAAAAAATTGAAGCAGCAAAACACAGAATGGAAGTTGCAATTCAACTGAAGTTCACTCTCATGATGGATACAAGTTGACTTTTAAGCCCGGGGCAGGGAATGTACAACTATTTGGTAATTCAATTTAAGTGTATTTAGATGTGCAGCGAATGCATGCAAGCGTAACACCGCTGCACAGTGAATTCTAAAAACTATGTTGCCGAAACCAAAAACTAGTACACCCTCATGTACCCTGACCCCAAGCAGGGATTTCAACCTCTTTTGTAGTCCGCCCGTCGGCGAGTTCCACAAGAAAGGAACGCCCGGGGAGGGGAACAACGGCGGGAGAATATTAACTATCTATAGGGTCCATCGCCGAGCGAGCCAGGGGCATCGTACTTTCACCTGGAAACTCCACGTACCGCACAAGTCCTCACGCAGGGTTGAACCTGCCTTGGCCCGGGTAACAACCGCTACGGATTTCAAAGTCACAGCGGGTTTTTACATTTTTATTTAAAGTGGATATCCGATTTTGATAAGAGAGAGAGAAATGTTCGTTTTTTATTAAGTGTTCACTGCGAACCGGGGGGGGGGGGGATTTAGTAGGCAATTGTTGGTAGTGGATACTATTGTTGGGGTATTGTTGGGTTTGTTGTTAGCGTGGGAGATCGTGTGGTATGCAAGGTGATAGTGGAGGCTGCATTTGTAAACAGAGAAAACTGCCGGTGAGCTAGCTGGACAGAATAACGATTGCTGCAGGGACATGTGTGCGTAGCGGATCGAGATTTCAACAGAGTGGATTGGCTTGAAAGTAAGAAATCATATTGAGGAGACACTCTTGAGGACATCTTCAGACCAGTTGGGTGCAGATGAAATGGGAAGGAATTGCCAAAAAAAAGTGAAAGGTAATGCAGGATAAATGTCGAAAAAATTGTTTCAATGTTCAATGTTGTGTGTACCTTTTTGTTTAATCTCTTGGAGAAATTGGAATTGTATACTGGTCTAGATTTTTGGATCTGTAGAGAACATTGTCAACACAGAAGACCGACTATGCTGGAATGTATGACTACGCCTGTGTTTCAGACCTTATTTTGTAGTCACTCTGATGCAAACAGTTATCAGATCCTTGAGTATGTCACTGTATTATCAAGGTAGTTGTTTGCATTCAAGGGATATTAACTCTAACTTTCAATGTACATCACAAAGGTTCTGTAATATTTGTGGATTGACTTTCTTCAGTGATGGAGGGTCTGGGATGGTTCCTAACAAAAAATGCTTCTGGTGTTTCGGATGCACTAATGCATACATGTATCTAGAAAACGTTTTGAACAGAGTTTTTAAAGTGTCAGTACATGTACATAAAGAGATTCAACTGCAACATGGACCAAGGTAATGTTACAAGTTACATTCGCTATGGAGTACCAAAGAGTGACGTCATTAAGAACCAAAAAGTGTATGCAAACGAATGGAGTACGCGTGCGTGTTGGTTCACGGGCTGAATCACGTGCTAATGTCTTTCACACACATTTTGTGCGCGTGGCGTATTCACTTCGGTACTCCATACAGCAATCGTTGTACATCCTCAGTGTTTTCCAGAAACTCTTAGATGGTAATGCTTACTACTTTAAATCAGGGAGTGCTGTTTCTACATTCACCAACAGAGCAACCCTCCCCAAACCCTTACTCTCCTGAGCACCCAATACACACACATGTCAAGGCATCCCTCACCACCCTGCCAACAGCTCACAAATTCTCAGGTCTTTGCTGTCGCCCTGGCACACTCCCTGTCTCACCTGGAATAAAGGGGGGCAATATCTGGCCCTGTGTGTCAACAAGGGCTGGACTGGGGTCCTCTAGGGGGTACCTATCGCACCCATGGGACAGAGGCACTCAAATTGGGGCTATTATGATGGATATAGCTGGTCAGTAGAGTTGACAAACTTTCAACAGGCAGATCAGCCTTAAAGTTTTAAAGGGCCATGTAGGATTTAACCCCGAGTGCTACATTATGTGTAGGATTGTGTGGGGATGGTGCGGCTAGATTCGTGCTGGTCCCAGAGGACCAGCCTCGTGTCCTCTTTGTACTCGACCGACACGACTGACTGTCAGGTGTGAATTAGACTTGCTTCATCAGTCTCCCCTTGGCACAAAACTTTGAAAATAGGTTTACCCCAAAACACCAATGACTGGGCTTAATCCCGCCCATTGTGTGAGCCACATGTAAGTACAGACTTTCAGTGAATAGCCATGCTGAATCGACTAAATAGAATGTTGTGCACTCGGGGACCAGCTCTGCTAGGTTTGCTTTGTCTCGCTTGATTTTTTTGTTGTAATTAGGTGAAGCTGTGCTTCAAAACACATCTGATACAGGAATGCAAACCATTAGGCAATCATGTGATGATGCACAACCAATCAACTCTCACTCTTCGAGAGCTTCCGTTTTCTGTGCACTTTCACAACAGACGGACTTGCATTATGCTTCACCTTCGCCACGACCAAACATCTACCTAAACCAGAAATATGGGAGATAGAATTCCTCTTGCAGGTGTTAAAACTTTACTAAGAGCTCCTCGTATCTATTCTCACAAAGGTAATTAGCTTAGGAGAGAAAGTGTAGAGGTGTGTATTCGTGCAACCTAATCAACTTTACGGTTAAGCGAGAATTTCAAACCATTTCAGCAATTTGCGCCGAGCTGACAGGACAGTTTATCTTAGCGTGTTAATAACTAAGATCAGCGTGTTTATTTCCCCCTGCTGAGCCCCAAGAGGGGTAAAAATAGAAATTATTGGCATAGTTCAGTATCTATTTTAATGACCAGGTGTTCTGTGGGGCTAGTCCTGGGGACTTTGGAGCTTTGAGGGAAAAGTACAAGCCACAGTAGTGGGCTGTCACTGGCGGATCATCGTCAACGTGCCCAGGTAAAAATTTGTCCTGCTCTGGAAGACTGTTGACAGTGGAAACAAAACAAAGAGAGGAAGAGAGAGATAAGAGAAAGGACAGGCAGAGGTAACTCCTTGGAAGAAAGTTCAAGGGATGTTCCGTGCAAGTTTTGCGGGTGACGACGGAGCGGCAAGTGAGGCGTTATGTCACCGACAGCTGATGGTGTATATACGGAGAGGGCTTTCTGATATTTTGATAACAGGGTCTCAGTTATTGTTCGGGATGGTTACGTTTGAGCAAGTGCAGGTCTCTTGGGGAAAGGACAGGGGAAGTGTGAGAGATATTGAAACAAGAGTGTCCAGATTTGCTTGAAATTGAAAATAAGAGGTCCGTTCTTAAAGCCTACACACGTTACAAACAAAAAATTGGTATCCCTAAATTTCGTATTAAGTTATTATTATTATTTGACCACTGTGGTCCAATGGTTACCGTGTTTGACTCATGTGCCGTGATACAAGGGTTCGAATCCTGACGGGGAACGTGGTGCTTGTGTTCTTGGGCAAGACACTTTACTACAATTGCCTCTCTCCACCCAGGAGTATAAATGGGTACCTGTGAAGGTAGAGACCAGAATGCGCTGATCTCGAGCTGCTGCAAATATTGGTCTCATTACCTGATGAACAGGGGTAATAAATATGAAGCGCTTTGAGACCTTTGGTACATTGTAAGTGTTATATAAGCACCACATTAATATTAGTATTATTATTAATGTTTTGGTAATTTATATTTGCAAATGTAATTGAACATGTACATTGTACAAAGTACACAGTATCAATATTGAGAATATTGGCCACAGGTGCTAGCAAAAATGCACTTGTGTAAAATTATTACACAAGTAACAAAATCAGGAAGTAATGTTGATACAATGTTATACAATGTATAAACACTGCAAAGTAGTACTACATTGTTGATTACAATTTCCTTCTAAATTATGGGAAAGTGTTTAAACATTACAGGGGTCATTCTGTGAGAGCATTTTCAGAGGTGTCAACTTCATTTTAATTATTATTACAACTACAAAAGGAAAATCCCCACAAACTTCCCGAGACCGGCGAAACTAACCTGTGGCGCAACCATTTTATTTCACAAAAATATGACAGGGTAATTTATTGTTTGAAGAAAAAATTCCAGGTGTCAGATTGTGGTTTAGAAAAAAACCACAGTAAGTCGGGCTAGGGGAGATGTGGCCAATCACCACCCGGCACACACATTCCAAACTGGCAACATAAATGGTAATATTTCTGGGAAATCACGGCATGGCGCGGACAGTGGTGTGGCATAAACTTAAGGTTGGGGGGGGGGGTGGCCGCAGATTGACGTGAACGCAGGGAGTGAGGGGCAGGGGCTTGTTTGACACTCGACCAAGCGATAACTCAGATCATATCTGCTATGTGATGAGTAGGGATGTCAGGTTTGGGAGTTAACGAGGTGCGGGTACGGATAAAAAAAAAAGACTCTTAGTTGAGCGTACGGACTGAGCAGGCATTTACGACAGATTGGACAAGGAGGATGTGAGGTGACGCAGTGGGACGACTCAGGTGTGAGGATATCAATCGATGCTTAGAATCCTACATCGTCACAGACTCTCTGGGTTCGTTCGCGTTGACATCAACAAACCATCTGCGTCAGTGGTGAACGCTGCTTCGTGTAAACTGACAATTTTCATAGCCGCATTGCTTAACAACAAAGCAGCGCAGAAACTTCCAGTGAGTGAAAGAACGCCGAATTGCCCAGTCACTTGTATATACCGATCACGGTTTTGGTGTCACATTGGTGTGAGGGTCGGTTTCTCACTGGCTTTTGAGACTGCTCCCCGACCAATCGTGCACTTTTTGATCTCCGACAACAACAGAGAAGGTTCTACAGGCGACAGAGAAATGCAAACAATTTACTTTCTTGGCTCTCCGTCTTTTTCTGTGGACAAGCAGCGGTACTGACTGCAATTGACCCGGCGGCGACAATAACCCAAACAACAACGGAAGAAAAGAAAAACTGTCAAACCCAGCGACTCTATAAAATACTGTTACTTCTGACGACACAGGTGCAGCCGGCAATGGTACTGACCTCCCCACGCTGACTCTACTTTTACACCATTTCCGTGTAAACCTTGTTTTTCAGCGGGTGACTCCAGATACTATAACTTGGGCCTTCACCCTAGCAGTGTTGAAGTGTCGGACCTCCGAATATAGACTCAGTCTCACGCAAGCCTCGTAAATTTCAAGGACCAGAGTGTCCTACTTTTTTTTTTATCATACAATTTTGTTTAGGGGGTAGTCAATATTTGTTTTGAACTCGGGAGAAGAATTGCAAGTCAAAATGCTAATCTTCTTACAGTGGATACTTAAGTAAAGTCTGGCATTTTGGGGCTGAAAGTGGATGTTAATACTTTTCTTTACCGCTGGAATTATGACGATAGAGTCACTCCAAGGCGTACCACTCTGCATCTGGTAAGTTATTAATCAACTTCTTAATCGAGTATCCCTTCAAAAGCAAACAATAGCCTTTTAGGGTCTTCGCAAATTATGGAGTTCTAATTCATTAGGGATGTCCATCTTTAAACACAGTTGGGCTCTGAGTAAAAATGTATATTTTGAATTCAAAATCATATCCTTGAATGTCACAGGTGTGGGATTTTGAAGCCACAAAAACTTGGACATTCCAGAAACAGGATTGGAATGAATGAGACGTGTAGGTTTGCATGGTGGACATGGACCAAGTATGGGAGGTTTGCGGTTTAACACCATGTGAATTTGATCTCTCTTGGGTTGTGTGGTTCCCAGAAGAACAAGTCGTTTTAACTCGACGTTTCAAACAGCATGCTCTGTTCGTCATCAGGAGACAGGAATGGCTCATCATTAAATACCAAATTACCATAACTAAAAATAAATCAATAAATTGATGATAAATATTTTCACTGTAATGCATTTAATTAATCTTTTTCAAAAGAGGCAAGGTCTAGTATATTGCAGGATGTTTAATTAAAAAAAAAAAATTCTGAACAGGAAACAAAATACTCCGAAGACATCTGGAAACGAGGAATAATAATAAACAAACAACCAAACGAGCAAACTCACAACGTCTTAAAGCCGTGGTCTCTTCAACGGTCGGTGTCAAAACTCATTCGTCCGTGGCAAAAGAAAACACAATTGTATGATTACCAGGGTTTAGGTGTTATGATTTGTCATGAGTACACAAATACATGTAAGATTGCTTACAACGTACTTGTAGATACCGACTTAATTGAGCAGCGTTCACACGTATGCCTGCAGCTGACCGTGCTAAATGCTGCAGCACTGTTGAAGTTCATTCACATGTTATGAACATTCGTATGTACTTTTTAAAGGTATGGAGTGAACCATTTGCAGGTAGATCCAAAAAAGTAACCGACAAAATTATTGTTTAAAAGCTTACTTGGTTTAAAGATAGTAATAACACTAAACTACCTGTGAAATTATTCCTTTGAAGAACACAATAAAAGAAGGTCATTTCCAAAGATGTGTCAACTGACACATTTTTGGGAAATTTCTGATGGTAGTTGGTTTGTGATTGGGCGAATCCCTGAACGTTGACACGTCGCACACGCGCAGTTGCTATTATTCATCGGTTCAGTGTGTGACATCACATCGGCTGAATGAGAATCACGTCCGGAATGCCGATTTCAGGATTGTGTCACGAGAGGACGCAATTCAAAATACGACTCGGCAAATTTGGAATTGAAATCCAGATCCAGAATATTGTGTTTTCTCGAATTATACAGAATTCAAAGAGCTAAAACTTCATCAGGTTTATTAGACACCTTTTTAAAGATTTTGAGCACTTTTGTTGCTTTTAATGAAAAAAAAATTGCATAAATGACAAATGATCCATTCTCCCTTTAAATGAACCCTCCTTTATTGTGTATGCTACACAGCTACAGGACATAATTTTATACACAAGCGCGAAAATACACAATTATAACTACTGCAACTTTTGTAACAAATACTGCATCTCTTTACACCGCATCCTCCATCGATTGGGCTTGTATTAACCAAGATATAAACCAAAAAGGAAATACTGAGCACTGCCAATCGTCTTGCAAACAATTGAGCTAAATCAACATCCACACTGAACTCCAAAGTGCAGGATCGTTGGCTGTTTCCACATATGGATAACCATAGCGTGGGGAGGAAATGGAAGGATACAAGATGGATCGAGCCGAGGACTCCAGCCGGAAGTCGGATTGGGCAGAGTTTGCTCAAGACTTGCCGGCATTTCCTCCCGCTTCCTTGGCCAAATGTGACCTACTTCAGCAAAGCACACATTTTTAAGGGGAATTTTGAAAGAAAAAAAAACAATTATAATGACTTCATTGATAAATATGTTTTCCTGATAAATTGCAATTTGATTAGGAAATGACGCAAGTATGAAAACAAAGGTCGTTTATCTTACTGTCACTTCGAAGCCAGTGTATTGTCAGTAAAATCAATAATCGCGTCAGCTAATCAATATGCATGTCAACATTAGGTCAGTTTCAACTGGAAATAAGACATTTACCACAAACCATGCAAATGTAACCCATGTAAGTGGATTCGTAAAGCATGGAAAATTAATTGTGTGAATTTAAAGGGAACAAAATTCAATCAACATTTTAATGAGCGGTAAATATCATCTGAAAACCAGAGATAACTACCTGCATAGAAAATCTTCACATTTTTAAAATTTAAATTGCATGGAGGGCCTTCTCTTTTTTAAATTTGTATAAATGTCGATCTATAGTACCCTAAAAAATCCAGGGGGGATAAAAGTTCCACGCACGCACACACGATGCCAATCTAAAGAGATAGGCATCTCTAGCGGTCTGCAATTAACCCAAATTTTACGGCCAGGTGCACAAACTGTGTTCCTTTGCCCATTCTCCGAGGCGCTATTAAAACCCAATTGACACTTTTTGTTTTCCCAATCCGATGCCGGAGTCTTTACCCAAATTGCCGTACTTTACTGCTTAACGCGGTCAAAGTCTAAAATGCATGAAGGGTTACATGTACGTGTTTGGTTTTTTTTTACATGGGATACGCAATCCCAGTATTGGCAATTGCCAACTTTAATAGGTAACGGTAGAAATGTAAATGGGTGCAGGATGCAACATGAGGAATTACCGACACGAGGGGTGCTTTTGGACTAATATCTGCAATGTTGTTACATGTACATGTATGTCATCTAAGTCAATATTCTAAAGATGCTGAATCTCAGGCCCAACAACAATCAACAGGTACATAAAATGTATAATCCTACATGGAGCACAATTTAAATATCTCTTAAATGCCGTCACTGCCTACGCGTCGTCTTTTTGAGAGTCAAATTTTTGTGACGCGCATCGGCTGTGAAATTACTCAAAAATGTTTTGAGTAACATGGGTGTGTGTTTAGAACATTTTGCACACTGCGCACACACACACACACATTCTGGAATTTGTATTCCTGTGGAGACATTTCTTTGTTCTCGTTTTGTAGTTTTCGTTTGTGAGTGTGAAGGTTAAAAAATAAAATTTTAACCAGAATAATTAATTAATTTAAAATTTGGACTTAATATCCCTTTCTAAAAAAACTCTTCTTCCATTTAGATCAGATCACCTTGAAATTGAAATTCTAGTTTTTTTGAGTAAAATCCATATATCTATTTCGTGAAAATCTTGGGGGAACGTATTCATCTACAGAAATTGTCCTGTGGAGACGCATACAATCTTTTGTTCCCTATTGTACACCCGTCTCCAGAGGGCACGGTGTATCAGATCACACACACGTGATGGCGTTGAATACGCATTTTCCTACGAAGATGGCTGTCTATGAGAAGGGTCTACTGACTTCAAAGTACCGTATGCTATTAAGCCTGTGCTTGTAGCATGCACAGTACCCTGTACTGGTAGAGTAATGCAATACATGTGTGCCAGGACACAATCTTGTACAGCGTACACAATAATTTTTCATTTTGGGGGGCCCAATGAGAAGGGCCTGCTCAGGATCTGAACGTAACAGACCCTCTAATTTTCTTGATTGGTCGATATTTCAGGCAAATTCCGTCAGTTAGCAGTTATGCAGCAGTTTTATTCATTTTCACAATAAAAAAGAAATTGAGGCCCAATATCTATCTAATAAACTTCGAGTGAGTGTGGCCTGGTTTTATTTCAAATTCACAGACGTGCAATTTCTTCAACAAAAATGTCTATCTCTGCAGGTCTGTTCACCTTCCAGTAGAAATCCTATTTGGGGAATAATTCCTGTACAAGGTTAAAACGTTACCACTGCGCAAATATTTGATCAAGGTATATCTAGGTTTATTTTCTCCAAGAGCATAGTTTCGTGGCAGACAGTTCGTGTTTTGCGATCTAACTTTTTTTGGCTGATTTAGGCTGACCTGTATCTAACACCCATTTATGTCTCACTATTCCGAGATTATTTTTGGAGTGCACACCAGCTGATCATGCTGGAGTGGCCAATTCACGTTCCTCGGTCCCTCTGTGTACCCTGTCCTAGTTCTGGGGTGCAAAGAGGGGGGGGGGGGACTATAGGCGCGTACCCAATGTTCCCCTAAAGGGGCGATAAAATGCACCCCTGGTGAATAGGGCAATGAAGAAAAACTGGGTCGTGCAAACACACACACCCATAGAAAAGAAAAATTGGGCAATATTCCCAATTTTGATCCGATTACCCAGCTGTGACATGACCGGGAATAGAGGATAACGCATTTATACGGGGGGGACCCACCGTGTTTTTTTTTTTCGCGCCACGTGGTGTGGCTGAGCGCGCGCGACTGGAAACTCACACCACAACCTATTAAGTGGGTGCGCGCATAGCACAAGGGTAACGACAGCAACGAAAATCAGAAAGACTTCAAGCTGAGTGCAATAGGGTAACACAATTCCGGCAAATTAACCTTCAAAACCAGATACATTGTCCCAATTCTTTTTTTCTTTTCTTTTCTCACCCCTTTCTCTTTTTTTTATCAGTCTTGTTTACGCTGACCCAGTTTTGATACTACGATCGTTGCTGCCCGCTCGTTGCTTTGTTTTTATTGGGTTTCGGAATTTCCACAGGCGAGCGTGTCACGACCGCACCTATTGTTACCATGCATCGTATAATAGAACCTGTAATAAATCAATGGGCACAAAGGTATACACACACAGGGAGATATGGGTTAAGCCCCAACATCATGAAAGCCCAACAGAATATATATCAACCCACTTATGACAATGGTGAATGCACGCATGCCAACAACATCAGGGCTACCCCCTAACGCTCCTGAATGTGGGATGAAGAATTAGGTCATTTCACCAAGGATCTGCGATCGTCATTGGAGATAATCCAACGGGGCAAAAAGAATAAAGGATGTACAATCAAACACGAACCTTAAAAATTGAAAACTAAAAAGGACTTATTAGGACAATGGTGATTCAAATTCAATTCAAGAAGATTAAAAGTTTATGAAGAATGTTTTTGTTTGTTCTTCGCTTGTCCCTTCTCAACACCAGTTATTAAGACTTTGAAGAAATATACATAAAAAAATTGAAAACTGCAATTATTAAAAGCACTCAGACTGGTACCAAAGTTATGCCAATATTGTCTACAACAGTGCTCATACTTGAAGCGAGGTTCCATACTTTATGTAGAATTTAACTCTACATACATGTACAGCATGTAGATAATGACTAGGGGGAACTCTGCGGCTGGAAATAAGACTAGCCAACCTAACGATGCCAATAATTCATTCACTCAGTAATTTAAGACAAAGGGAAACATTCCACAAGTCGTTTGTGTAAATCATTGTATTCTACTTTTTGACAGCCCTGTTCAACAACTTATTTTACAAAGTACATTTGTTGCAGATCAAATAGGCAAGAGTGCACAATGTTTACCTGTATTTAAAGGTACATTGTAGATTATATGATTTGTCATTTGTGCATTTTTTTTTCCGTTTGAAGCAACAAAAGTGCCTATAATCTAAAGACGGGTGCTGAACAACTAACCTGATGAAGTTTTAGCTCAGTAAATGCTGTATATTTCGAGAAAACAATATTCTAGGATCTCAATTTCAATTCAAAAGTTGCCAAGTCATGTTTTGAATTCAGCATCCGCATTTTACCTTTAAGCACAGAAATTTGCTAAGAAAGCACAAGAAAATGCTCAGCAAACATGGGTTGCCAGTTAAATGTCATATAATGTATATTACTTGTAACTGGTGCCCAGCTGATTTATGCTTAGCGCAAAATTTGGTTAAGCAATTTTTTTTTTAAAGTATAGCTCTATGAAATTGAGCAGAGATTGTTGTACTAATGAAACAATTAAGTGTCAGCCTGTTAGGTTAGGTACTATACGTGCAAACTCCCAAAATGAGAAGAACAGCAACAAGGAAAGTTGGTTTATAAAATAAACTTCAAACCGTGACGGTGGAGGAGTGTGATCTAGTACAGTTCTTTCAGATCAGAAAATATCAAAAGAGGACCCAGAAATTGGGGTTTATAGGCCCTCAGATTTATCCGAGACTGTGGAAGAGGGTGATCTACCGGTAGTTGAGTTCTTTCAGATCAGAACAATTCAAAAGAGGATCAAGGTTATGGGGTTTATAGGCCCTCAGATTTAATCCGAGACTGTGGAGGAGGGTAATCTAGTTGAGTTCTTTCAGATCAGAAAAGTCAAAAGAGAACCAAGGAAATGGGGTTTATAGGCCCTCAGCTTCAATTCCGGAATTTTGGCGGATGCTGATCTACTTTCATTCTGACCCATCAAGAGAAATATAAAAAAAAGGCCTATTATTAATACCGGAGTGAAAAGGGGGCAAGGTTTTTTACACACGGTTTACCTAGCCTGTCCCAATAACCCGCATTATCTATTGTCAGCCCCCCAAATCTCTGCAAGCCGACCGGTGTGTGTATGTGTGCGTGTGTATTAGATAGCCTAGCCTTGTCCCGTTTTGCTACGAATGGCTGCTCACTCAACAATAGCAACCAACCAAATCAGCCACCGATCAGGGAGGGAAAAAAACACCCTCTGACGTCAAACTAATCCTGGCGCGTCCTATTGTTGTGTCCCATTTCGGGGAAGGGTTCCTCTTTATCACACACAAAAAAAGAGGATGTAAAGTTTACCGGGACAACAACAATGCGGGAATTGCTGAAGTGCAACTGACAAACAGCAAAGAACAGTGTTCCAAATCTCGGTGAGAACTGGAACTCGGCGAATGCCCCGCTTTTGGGTGCTGGCCAAAAAAGCTGTCGAGGTGAGGAATATAAAAGAAGAACTCTACCTTCAGAAGTTGCAAAGTACATCAGTTTTCTATCTTCAGCACAGGCATATACACGTGTACTTTATATGCTTATGATATAGGCTACATGTTTACACCGATGTACATGTACATGTGTGCTTTTTCTACTGAAACCTCATTATCCCGATTCCATCAAAATCTACATTAAAGTCTTTCTGGATTTCAAAGGATGCAGGACTGTGTATTTGTAGAAGACCATTTGTGTTTCTCCACGTAGGGCTGTACCCCCATGGATTAGTGTTGCATTTTGGCAGGATTTTAGACTTTTTTTCCCCGGTAATCTATCTAAAGGGAGTAAATTCTAAGGAAGGTTATTCCTTGGGTGCCAATACATTCAACTTGTCAATGCTAATTAGAAGTAGATGTGGACATGTACATGGATTTGTGGTTGCTCTCACATGAGATCCACAATCTGGGTTATTATTACAGTGACATGTGCATGCATGTGCGTTTGTCGTCATCCATAATCTAAAAGATACATCTCACTGTCCGTTCGTTATACCCTGTGGCTACAGATTTGGGTTAGATTCGCATGACGATGATTCATGTCATTTGGCCGAGATTTGTATATTACGGTCCTGTACTTGGAACTGGTTAACTGCAAGCACCCTGTACCCAGTTTTGGTACAGGGGGACGGGGAGAGGGATTAAGTGGGCCACCAAGTCACACCCAGGCTTCTCCTGGGTAGCGGTCCATTTTGGAGTCACCAGCCCCACCAACAATAGTAAAAGTGGGTCTTGTCTTCTTTTTTTTTTCTTCGGAACTCCAACAGTACAGCTGATGCAGCCACCGACACACGATTGCAAACTGGTTCTGAAACAGATAGCGCCCTCACTCAAACTTTACTGGGAAACGGTGACATAACAGACAAGTGGGGGGGGGGGAGAAAATGGGGCACTGAGGCAACGCCCCCGTTGCCGGCCCATGGCCCATTTCATACAGCCATCCTTTGATGACTGCGAACAAAAAGAAGAAAAATGGGCCAATGGCAGGGCCTGAAAAGGCACCCAGCGTATGTGGGTGGATGTCCCGATGTTCAGCGGAGTGCAAATAAAAGTTGGCGTGTCAATTATGACTAGGCACCCTCTAATCGGGGCAGAGAGTATTTAAGGACCCTGCTCGTCCCGAGTTTGGTCACTTTGCCCGGCGCTGACAGACGAGCAACATCGCTTCTTTTTCTCCCAAAACCGACGTCGTGCCAAACTTTGTCCTTCCGTCACCGAAGTCCGTTGCAGGTAGGTACTTGTACAAGCGACGGCCAAAGTCAAAAGACTCGCTCCCTTCTTGCTTCATTCCGGACTTTGAGAACAACTTTCTCGGTAGCGCACCCTCTAATTACCTGCTACCGGGTGGGTTACAGGCATGTCCGGTTCAAAGTGTTTTTGTATCCATCATCGTTCCAACAAACATCGTTCCGTCTCTCATTCAATTACGGTGAATGTTCCAGAATGTGCGAGCACCAGACCCCCAAGCTACATGTCGGAATGTTTCGCTTTCTCGGATCAAGAACTGTAACAGACCAATTTCCATCTGCATGTCCATGTAAATTTGTAACTCGCCTTCCCTAATTCCCCCCCTCCCCAAAAAAAATCCTTCTGAAATTGTCAAGTTCAAAACAACTTATTTGTCTTGTTTTTTTTCTTTTTCTCCACAGATGCTACCCTGCGTCCAGTTGCCTTGATCTTGGAGACTGCCTGATCCACCCATTTCAAGATTCACTTCAGACTCCAAAGACATCAAGCAAAGCACAGAAGCAGCATTTAACAGTCCAGGTAAGAGAAAATTCCAATCTTTATTTTTACAGTGTTTCTCAGTTTTTAGTGGCATAAGTGTGAAATGAAAAAGCGAGGAAATCGGCTGATCCGAGGAAAATGGTGCGTGTTTGTGGCAGGTACACAAGTTGAAAGTTTTCATGTCAAAAGACGGCAAAAATTGTAACCAAGCTGTGTTTGAAAAATGGTGTGCCTCATGTACCTGTAGCCTACAGATGCAATCTTATACAAGTAATGTGCTTTTGCAGACAAATGGAGATGAAATGCTATGGGAAACTTGAATATCACAAGCCAGAAATTAACAACATACTTGTACATCCGTGAGATATCTTGTAGCTTTTTTTCCCCTGCTTTGACAAGTTACTGGAAATGTAAATTGTTCAAATTGCTGGAATCTAAAAAAAGAATGGTACAATTGTTCCTTGTCATGTCTGGAGTAAACTACGCTTTCATCAATTCGCCTCGCAAAAACTTTTTCAGCGCAAGCTTTCTGCTGTTAATGTATCCATTAAACAGTTTCCGACTTACTTGATTTGATGCAAACTTTCTCATGTGCACTGAGATATTTTTTTTTCTCAATGTTTTTTTTTGGTCCCAAACTTGGTTTCCTCTTTTTAAGACAAAAGCTGTTTCTGGGCTTGCACTCTTTACAATAAGGGTTTTAATTAGCTTAAGATGACTGGATGCAAAAGTTGTCTCGAATTGAAAAAAACAAAACCGAGCATCCAAGTTGCTTACGTCTTATTCTATAACTGTACAGGTGTACATTTTGCTTGGCAAAAAAAAATGATTACCTAAACATAGCCCAATCTTAAATTGAAAAAAAAAGGAACATCTAAGTTGCTTACGTTTTATGCTATTAACACACATTGTGTGCAATTTGCTTGACAAAAAGTAGATTTCCTAAACATAGCCCAATCTTAAATTGGAAAAAAAAACCAGAACATCTAAGTTGCTTACGTTTTATTCTATAAACATTATGTACATTTTGCTTGACAAAAAATAAATTGCCTTTTAAACTTAGCCCTCAGGGTGCCCAATAGACACCCTGACACCCCAACACCCCTCTGGCTACACATGTGCACGCATGACACACACACGTAGGTTCTCCTAACTCCTCCGCATTACTAGAAATCACCCAGTGCCTTCGGTTAATCCAGGTGAAGCGATGACTAAACGCCCTCGCCTGACTGAGGTTCTATCCCATGTACTTTCCATCTGCTAATATCGCAGTTTAATTAAGCCAGAAGCGCGAGATACTCACAAACACTTGAGCGGGCCGTCATGCCCCAAATAGCAGTTCTCATACGCCAAACCACAATCGCGTAAACACGAAACTGGGCTCTCTTAATATCCTTTTTAAACAGTTTCCCCCGATGACTTTTACACTGTACAACTCCTCCATATTACCGTTAAGGGTAATTACGCGCTGTGCTTTACCCAACAGGCATACAGTGTTGCCTGACCTGGTTTTCATCCCTTGGGAATAAGAAGAGCAGGGTATATAAACATGGTAGGGGGACCGTTCTCCGGTAGTTCTTACGATGCTCTTGTGAGGAGAGGATAGAAGGCATTTGCGCGGCACCGGTTGCCAATTTTTTTTTTACCATAGCGCTGGTCGCTATAGCGCTGGTCGCTAGGCGCTGGATCGCCTCCGTTCAGGAAACACGACAGTTTTGGTCTATTTTTGTACACGGACGTGTTGGTGCTGGTTCACCGTTGCCATAGTATTTTGATAATTTGTCACTACTATACGCATTATACTGAACACTCGTCTGTAACAGATCGTCTGTTAACAATCAATCGCACTCGGTAAGTTCCTACTCATATTCCTGATTTCAAAATTTGACAATTTTGTCTCATGATTTGTTCTCAGTTTTTGAGGAACCGACTTCTATTTGTTACTTGTTTATAATAAAGTTAATATTAAATGAGTAACACTTTATTGTCTTTCTTTAAAAAAAAAAAACGATTCATGATTAAATGCAAAATCATCAGAAAATTATGTGTTCAGTTCAAGTAAATGTAATTTCACAAGATTACATTTGTAAAAGTTGAAAGTGTACTATATCACTTGTGTGATTATCAAAAAGTTGGCCTATCAAACAGTGTCCTGGGAGAAAAATGCTGCTGTGTGTGCATGTAGTTCATACGTAACAATCACTAAATATGCTTGGTATATGCTTTTTGCGAAGACATTGGCTGACTTTTGAGTACTCTCTGCATACATGTACATGTATAGGGCCTACATGTCACTGAAAAAGAAAAAAACTTCAACATCCCTTTCCTCTTCACAATTTTAATACCTAATTATTTGACTTGTACATGTACATTCTGCTAGTGCAGAGTTGCATAACCTCAATATCCACGGTACTGTTCCATGACAACACTGAACGCAAACTTTTTCCCCCTGCTTTTCTGTTGTTGTTGCGAGCTCCTTGTTGGCAAGGCAGAAACTCCGATTAAACTAGGCCGAAGGGTCTTTGACACGGTACGGTTCGGGAAATTGGGCCACGCAACGGCCCCACGGGCACGTCTCTTTACAATGCAGTGTTTCCGAAGACGGGTTCTTTATTCGATTCTATTTTCTGGCCATTCACGGAGGTACATTTACAGAGTCGGGCCTGAATGGGGAAAAACCAACTTTGCCGTGGGGGTAGAGAGAGCTAGAGAGAACGGGCGAAAAAAAAGAAAAAAATAACCTGAACAATATTTCGGCGGGACAATAGCAGAACTCGTAGCTAACTGAACTATTACTTTTTACCGTGGTGGAAGCTAACTTAATGTTGCACATTGTTGACGGGCGCCAGTTTCTGTGAAGCAGGGCAATTTAAAGTGGCTTTAGAGTTAATGACGGCACTGAAAGGACGTTCTGTCACTGGGATTTGGTTTGACTATTAAATTTGATTGTGCAACCTGCATTGTGAATTATGAAAAGCAGTGTAGGTTATTATATCAAATTAATTTTCACCGGAAGCCAACTCAGCGTGTGGTCTGAAACGAGGAGAGGGCCATTCTCAAAACAAAAAAAACCTTAAATCTCTGGACAAGTTTCACATTAGAGCATTTAAGACTGAACCATAGACATTGGGTGAGGCTTAAAAAAATAAGCTACAAAAGTAAAATACTCTTTACTGCAAAATGGGACAAAAATATGGCAAACAAAATAGTTTTTTGGGTTTGTTCAGGGGACCCATTTGTCAGACCTTTGTCTGTTGTGCTCTAGTTTTCTTTCCTCTTTTTCTTCTTTCTTTTTCGACTTTTTTTTCCTGCTACCACCGACATCTGTGCTCCTAATGGCATGCAAAATGGGGAGAAAACTGCACCGTAGCTTTTTGTACAGTTTCTCACACACAATGGTACAAACAAACATTCTGAATGGAGCGGGTGCCAACAAGTCTGCGTGGCAGAGTTCTATGACCACACGACTACTGAACTCCAATCCCAATAACCTTGAGAGCAATATGGAAGAGTGCTTTTTTTAGATGGTTATTCAGTAGAAAGGGAAAACAGGGGGGGGGGGAAGAAATTGATTTCTCAACACTAATAAAACAGCAGGGTTGTTCCATTTGGTGCGGGTTAAAACAGTATTTGGTGTTAATTATTGATAAAAGCTGTGGAGTTTTTCACCAAGACAAAACAATTAAGTTTTGGAGACAACAGAAGTTATGGCAAAATAATGCAGTTTTATCAAGAACACATCCAAGTTTTCCCACAGTAAAATTGCTCAGAAATTAAAGTGTAAAATAAAATCATGCCAGACCATACATGTAAAAGCTGATTGCTGTACCCTTGTTAAGAAGATACAACTAGGTTAAGGTATGATTGATTTGGTGAGGCAAAAAAAAATAAAAACAGAATTCTGATGAAAGTGGCAAAACGGGGGTGTGAACAATGAAGGCTTTATAACCTACATGAGGTCCTGAAATGTGAAATATGAAAACAGGTGGTGTCAACTGGCGCACCCCTGATTGGTCGATCAAGTGATGAGATCGGGTGCCAAAATGGTGCAGTGGGCTGGACTTATACTGCCACTGGCCGGGTACCGGTCGCTAGTGTCCCTGGTCTCCTGATAGGGAACGCAGTGCCAAACCAATAGTAAAAAGGTTATCAATATCAGAGATAAGTCTTTTTTTTTTCTTTTCTTTTTTTAGCCTGCCCATCCGAGATGTGTAATTTGGGATATGGGTGGTACTACCGTATGTACTGGTAATGTAGTGTTGGTGGTAGTGGGACGTCCATGTATGTAAGCATATGCGGGGTGGGCCCAGGCATGCTTGTCAGTGACGATAGGCCAGTAGTCAAGTGTCACCCATCCAATAGATCAAAGGTAAACTCTCAGTCACTGGAACCATTTAGCTTAAAAACATACACACACGCTGTTATACATGCCACTCATTGGGGTAATTGAGTCACTGTACATAAATGAACACCCCCCCCCCCTCTTTGGGGAGGAAAAAAAAACGAGGGCAGAAATGATACCCCCATGACCCCCTTGAATGGCCAATAATGGGGGAAGAGCCAATGCATGACCCAATTCAGCCTAGTCAATGATCTAGAAACACGGAATCAAGGTATCGGGGAACAAAGGCGGGTGTACACAGAGTGTGGCAGCAAATCAATCTGTGCAAATGGGTACAAGTTTTGGAGGGGGTGTACATGTATATAAAGGGCTATGGGTGTCCATCCTGGGCCATTGGTACGTGTGATGCTCCACTGTTATACATCGGTACCGTGCTGTCCGTGTTAGCAACACAGTTATACTCGCACATGGTGATTCACTAACACTATACTGTGTGCGGTTTTAATGGGACTTTGGATGTGGAGTTTTTAATAGTGCAGTACACACACGTGTGCAAGTTACCCCAGTGCAGTGACACAAACTATGTCAGTGTGTGGTGTGTGCACGCGCAGCTAGCCACGCTTGATTCCAGTGACAGGACATGTGAGTACAATAGATACAATACGTGTGGGTAGCAACATGATGCACACGGATATACAATGTATATGTTGGTGACGACTCGGTTTGCCACAATACGTTAAAGTGAGCACTGTAACGTTGATATTATGGGATTTCTGAGCTATGCATGTATTTCTGCTCACATGCAACAATCCTGTAACTGTTGGTAACCCACATTTAGTTTGTTACAAAGTTGTCAACATCTAAGGTACTGACAACTGAGTGAGGATTTATGCAACAATTCAAATGTACTAATCAATATCCAGGCATGCAACTTTTCCTCGGATCAGCTGATTTCCTCGTTTTTCACTTCACACTCGTGCCATTAAATATTGAAAAACACTGTTCAAAGTCTTGTAAAGGTTGGAGTTTCCTCGTTTTTTGTGTCTTCCAAGTTGCATGCCTGAATAGCTGAACAGGTACTTTGATAATTAATAGCTATTGATGACCAAAAAAAAAAAAAAAAATTTACGAATTGATTTTTTTTTTTAAGTTGTCAATTTGATTGAAATTGTCAGATTTTTCATAACTGTTCATTTTGTTTTCTGGTTTGTGGGAGACCTAATCAATAGTGAGGCTCAAATTTAAAAAAAAAAAGGGTTTTTTTTCACTCCAAATACACACTTGTGTAAAAAAAAAATAAACATTCATTTATCTCAAATGAGACATAAAAAAAAAGGGCAACGCCGTTTCCAACATAACCCGTGATTGCTCACAACATATTTTGATGGCTCTTCGAGGATATCCTAGGATTAAAGTGTTTTCTCAAGGATTACGGTATCTGCCCAATAACCATGGCGACTGTTATTGAATTATCCACAGCCAGCCAAATTGTTTGAGTTTGATATTTTTTTTTTTGTGGCGTGCCAGTGGTCGACTTGTCAACATGTAATGTTTGATTTCCCGTTTCCGAAGCCGCATTGGAGTGACACAAACTCCCATGAGCTTACAAGTCCAGAAAGAAACTAGGTTGTCCGTAGATAAAAAACAACAAAAAAAACACACCAAAATCCAAGAAAAAAAAACCTGTTTCGGGGGCAACAGGACGTAAACAGTATTTTACATACAGTCTGTGTCGTGGGAATACCCGATGGTTTGACTAATTAGGAAAAACCCCAAATCAGGATACATGTAAGTTGTGGTTACCGAGTCATTTTACTGACCTTGCATGCAGTACAACAAACGTAGACACCAAATTTTCAGGCAACTCTATGACTGATGTGGTCAATCACTTGTTACATCAATCGGCGATCATGAAATGGAAACATGCACAGATTGAGGTTTGGCTTTTGTTAACATCCGTCGGCTTTTATTGAAATCCCAGAATACAGGAAGTCATGTGTGTCCATGACCTACATTTCACAAAGCCAAAGTGGGTGTACTTTTTTTTTTTCTTTTTTTTTTTCATTCCCCCACTCCCCTATTCCCCTATTCCAATTTACTTCTTCCTTGAATTTGTATGCCTCTGCCCACCGTTTGTAAGACATGGTACACATTCCATTTTCACCACTCATTTGACAAAACTAACAGCTACACGTACACGGACGTTTACACTGGGAACATTTTGCCTGGGTTCTTTTGCCTGCTGGCTAGTTTAATCGATGCTGGTGGATTTGGGTAAAAGACGGCGATTTTGATCTGACTGAGTCTGTCAAGACTAGCACAGCAAAGAGGCTGAACACGAGTGTGTCATCAATTAATGTTTACAAAAACCAACTTCCTTTTCTCCCGGCTTGTCATTTGCTGTGCAGATAATCTAAACCACACACTCGGCTTACCTCGGAGGACCAGGGGGACATCGACTGACTACTTGAGTAGAGACCGGGCTATTGGACGGCAGACGGCAGCATGATTCTCACGGCCTCCCTCTGCGGCACGGCACTCTGTGCCATGTACTACCTCAAGGAGCAATACGACTATACAATCCGGCGGATGCCGCCCGGCCCGCCCTCCATCCCCTTCATCGGGAACGCACTCAGCATCGACTGCAAGGCGCCCCACCTCTCCTTGGCGGAGCTGGCCAAGAAGTACGGCGACATCTTCAGCATCAAGCTGGGCACGCAGCGGGTGGTCATCCTCAACACCTGTGAGGTCATCAAGGAGGCCTACAAGGGACTGGACATCTCCCACCGGCCCAACATCTACTGCATGGACGTCCTGGTCGGGGATAAGGGCTTCCTGACGTGTAAGGACACCAAGCAGTGGCGGCTGCACA
The DNA here is from genome assembly GCA_029964075.1 of Patiria pectinifera. Classification (NCBI taxonomy): domain Eukaryota; kingdom Metazoa; phylum Echinodermata; class Asteroidea; order Valvatida; family Asterinidae; genus Patiria; species Patiria pectinifera. Next base: position 12,076,881 of record CM057139.1, read on the forward strand.
CAAAAGTTTGCCGCAGCGCTCTCCGGATTATCAACAACAGCAGCCTCGGGGTGAAAATCAGCGAAGAGGCCGACTGCCTCATCAATAAAATCCTGGACTACCACGGCAAGGCCTTCAATCCTTGCCAGGACTTGTACCTGGCCTCCCTCAACATCCTCTGTAATATTTCCTTTGGGGAGCGCTACTCGCACACTGATCCGGAGCTCCACGACATCCTGGACTACTCGGCCGAGATCTTAAAGGTGCTGTCCCCGATTCACCCCGTCAACGCCTTGCCCTGGTTAAGGCACTTCCCCAATAAGTGGTTCGAGGGCTTGCTGAGGGCCAAGGAGCAGCGAGACAGGTTACTGATGCGGAAGTACGTTCAGCACGTGGCCACGTACCAAGACGGGGAGATCAGGGACATGCTGGATGCAATGCTGGCCTCGGCCAAGCAGGCCGTGCAGGAGAAAGACGACAACTCCCTCAACGTACTGACACCGGAGCACATCATCATCAACATGTGGCTCATGTTTTTCGCAGGTGAGTCCAATTTCAAAACTGTCTTACACCAAACTAATGTATCCCTATCTAGCAATGACAAGGCAGCAGCATACATGCACATGTATGTAAGTCCACCAACGATATCAGGTTCACGGTATCTTGAAAAATGAGCTTGTCTAATCTTCCACCGAGTCATTGTTTGATGGTAAGGTTACTACACTCGCTTAATGTGTAAATTCTTCGAGGCTAAACATCTCATGTACAGTACGTGCACACATTATGTTCACCATCAGTAGGGTCAACACCATCACCATCACAAGAAAGGAGAAACAATTTTCATGGTACCGGTATTTAAACTTTGACAAGGAGAAAGAGTGAATGAAATTTTTTTTAAAAATTAACAGGGTGATGGTCATTTTCATCAAAAACCGATTTCACTATCCATGTAAACTTTTATGTTCATTTTTACAGAATATCTGAAATCAATTGTTCAGACGAATAAATAAATCAAATAAATTCGCAATCAGAATAAATTGGAAGTCAGTTTTCAAATTCCTCATGAAATCTTGGGCAAACTGGTTCAAAACTTACATGTACTTTAACTTTGGTTATTTCTTGTTAAACTTCTACGTGCATAATCCTACAACTTGCTTCTCAACTCCCGTCAGACTTGGAGCTCAACTGTGTTTCAAAAGTATTTTTTTACTGAATGGGTAGAAATTGTAAATATGATATTTTGCTAATCATAAGGAACTTCTTTACTTTCATTTTTGTACAGGTACTGACACAGTTGCCAATGCCCTGCAATGGGGCTTGCTGTACATGGCAGCGTTTCCCAAGAAGCAGGCTAAAGTGCACGACGAGATTGAACAGGTACTGGGGAAAGAGGGACAGCTGACGCTGAACTGCAAAGCCAGGCTGCCATTCTTGGGTAAGTTTTATCACAATGTAATACAATGTAATACAATGTAATACAATGTAATACAATTTATGCAATGCAATACAATGCAATACAATGTAGTACAGGTACTAAATTGGGTTAATCCTAACAGAACTCAGCCCTTTCAAACCCCAAACGGCATGTTTTGTTGGAATCTGTCAGGATGGGTACAGTACCCCTAAACTGTCAGTCTACTACATTGGGTTGGCACACCTCCAGAATCAAAGTCAGAAATATGTGTGTGCAGTTTCCCATAATGGTGTTGGAATTTGCCAGGATTGGTATGGTTCCTAGTAAATCATGTTAGTGAGTTAGGGCTAATGTCCCTGAGCAAGGCACTTTGTCAAACTGCTTTTCTGCACCCCTGTCCTTTCCAAGGTAAAGTTGACTTACTTTTCCACAAGGATTTCAATTGTTGTACAATCCTTCCAATAGGTTTCGCCTTGAAAGGATACTGGATTAAACACGGTCCTTCTTTAAATAACACAACTGACAAAATCCGTTTCACCTCGGCATTACGGACCAAGGCCTTCTCACAACTGAAGCCGACAGGGGAAAGAAAATCAAAAGACTTGTTTCTGACAAAAGACATAGAAAAAGATTACACTGTAAAGGTACCTACCGATATGAATTGAACACCAGGATTAACAATTTTTCCTTGATCTATTTTTTCTTGGACAGAGGCTACAGTATATGAGATCATGCGGTTCAGTTCCCTGACTAACCTAGGGGTTCCCCACGCCGCCGCGGTGGACACGAATGTCCGGGGCTACTACATCCCTAAAGGTGAGAGACTCTTCTGCCATCTTGGTCTAGTTTCCTGAGCACTATCAGTGAGATCATTACAAATTAATTAATCACAGCGAAGCCACCAGACTATTTGGTCAGAAAATCAAGACACACACAAAAATTATCTTCTATAAAAAACAACCTACTGCTCTTAAACTACAATCATTCCCTTCCTAAATTAACTCACAATTCAGGGATAATTTTATCTTTTAGCCTAACCCAGGTTAAATTATCTGGGCACCCTACTGTATCCAATGATATATAGCAACAGTAAACTTGTCATTCACTCAAAACTGTACTTCAGAATTCATGCTTCACATTTGTCATTCATCTATGAAGTTACCGGTAATCCCTGTTTTTTTTTTTTGTCTCCATTCAAATTCACTGTTCTGAAGACTCAATTGTTTTCAGACATCACATTCAATGAACACAGAGAGTGTCTGATAACAGCCCCCTCTATTGGCCAGTAGATTGTGAGGCCCACTCATTGGCAGAAAGTTACGGGATGTAAATTAGGTACCATGAATGCCAAACTACCCTCAACAGAGGGCGCCAAACACAAAAAGTAATACCTGCACATGTTATCACTTGATGCACAGTGGTGGATTTTGCAGTGAGGTCCTAACAAGTCTCTGGCAATTTCTGAGCAACTTTTTTATTTTTTAAAAGTAGGATGTCAATACTGCCCTGTATTCGATAATAAAGTTCGTCTTGTTTTTTTTAATAATTTTTACAATAGGAACCCAAGTCATGGCCAACTTCTGGGCCGTTCACCACGACGAGAAAGTGTGGGACCGGCCGCACGAGTTCCTGCCGGAGCGTTTCTTGGACTCAGAAGGCAACCTGCGCAACATGTCCGAGTTCCCCTACTTCATGCCCTTCTCCACTGGACAGCGCAGCTGTCTCGGCAAGGGCATGGCCAAGTCGGAGCTCTTCCTTCTCCTGGGCAAGCTGCTCCAGAAATTCTGCTTCCAGCTGCCCGAGAACGCCAAGGTGGACTTGGAGGGTCTGTCCTCGGTCTCTCTCATCCCTAAGCCTTACGAGGTCAAGGCCCTGGAGCGGGCGATGTACGTCATATAAAATCAGCTGCTGGTACACTTGGGTTTACGGTTTCATGGATCACAGAATTTGAATAAGCACGGAAAATACCTGCTCTGCAAACGCGGGTTGTCGGCCACATTTTGGTGAATGGTAGTAAAAAGGGCCACGCATTATTATGTGTACCCATGACAGCAACATACTGGTACATGTGGACAATTTCAGGCTCCCTACATGTACACTTTCTAACTGCACTCTTAGCAACTCCTATTTCAACTATTAAAAATTTTCTTCATTTTGGATTTCCGTCATTGAAATGCAGCGCAAATTTAACCGAAATTCCAGGGCTAAGGTGTTGATATCAATGTGTCTTCCGTTTCACAGAGAAAAAGAAAAGAAAAACTTTCTAGTTGCGCCGACTCTCCTGTAACTTCTGTACATATATGTACACACAAGTCATGTACATTGATAATTAATTGTACTTTTAAGGTGTGTGTTCTAAATGTACACTATGGCGTTTTGACTCTTTTTAAAAGGATATCCTAATTCTAACAATCTAACAATTGTTTCTAAGTCATATTTATGACAGTAGCTTTCCATATATGGCCGTTTCGTTTCGGCAGTGTGCACACATTGGGTGTATAGTCAGTATTTTATTTTTACAAAAGAAATATTCAACATTATTGATAAATATGGCTGCTCAAAAACCGAGGCCTTACTACACACATTTGGTAACGATTGCTTACCTTTCTTATCCTCAAAAAGAAAGGCAAACATCACGATTGCTAGTTTTTGTTCAACAACTAACGTGGAATCCTAAATGCAAACATTGTATTGTATAATACACATCAATCTAATTATTGTTCTGCACAAAAACATTCATCACCTAAATTTCCCAAAAAATACCTCTTGATTCTCTGATATAGTGATGTAAAAAAATGTTTGCAAAGATATCGATTTATGGAAGAAATTGTGTTAATGTTTTGCTTTCAAACTTTTGTCGACTTTTAAACAAACATTCATGTAGTTTATTTACACTCAGCGGTGGGGAATAATAATTAATTTTGTAAGAAAAGGTGTAGTCATTAGACAGATTGTATATATTCTATATTTTAGCAACCTTAACACATGTATTTTAAATCAGGAGAATTTTCCATATATATATTTATTGTAAATTGAACTACATGTATGTAATACCCTATTAATCCTGAACACACACTTCACATCTGATCACCAATGCAAAAAAAAATAAAACAAAAAATAACAGATGAAAGTACATGTTCATTAATTATATTTACAATTGTTTCAATATATACAGAAAGAGATTTTAGCATCCGGTGTTTCAAATGAAAGTTTTCATTTTTTTTTTGTTGGGATATATTTTGAGGTTTGTATGAATTGAATTCTACATGTACATGTATTAGCAAAATGTATTCCTTTACAAAATATAATTATGTACTCCACACAATTTATTCACGTTACATTTCCTCAACGAATATTTTTATCATATTTTACAGACTTTCTGTGTTTATCATTGTCATCATTTAAGGGTTTATTGTTTTAATCTATCTTGGAAAAAAACATCAATTTTCTTTTTTTAAAGGCTTGGCATCAGGACAAGCTGGGTACTTGGCGATTATTTTGATTTTAACAGCGAGTAATTTATGTATAATTTCCTCAACATTTTTACTCCATTTTAGTGACTTTCGGTGTATAATTTTTCATCAGTTACTTTGAAGGGTTAGTCGGTTCTGTTTGGATTTTGACAACAAATGTTTGTATAATTTTTGAGGGTAAGGCTTGGCATAAATGCAAGCCAGGTTTATGGGAATTTGATTTTGCATTTCCTCAACATTTTTACTCCATTTTAGTGACTTTCGGTGTATAATTTTTCATCGGTTACTTTGAAGGGTTAGTCGGTTCTGTTTGGATTTTGACAATAAATGTTTGTATAATTTTTGAGGGTAAGGCTTGACATAAATGCAAGCCGGGTTTATGGGAATTTGATTTTGCATTTCCTCAACATTTTTACTCCATTTTAGTGACTTTCGGTGTACAATTTTTCATCAGTTACCCTAGAAGGGTTAATCGGTTCTGTTTGGATGTTGACAATAAATGTTTGTATAATTTTTGTGGGGTAAGGCTTGGCATAAACGCAAGCCAGGTTTATGGGAATTTGATTTTGACATTATGCAAAGTATATGCAGTATAATAGTGTGTTTTGGTGAAATTGTTGTTATTTTGGTGTATTTATTTCTGTAATTTGGTTTTCGTTGTCTACAAAAAAATTCAGCTCTCATTTTAACCATGATAACATAAATTTATATGTATACACACGTACATGTATGTATGTATTCACACTTTTCACCATAAAAGTTAGACAAAAAAGGTGGTAATCATTTATATGTTCACTATGGACTTTGACTTTTTGTGAATAAAAATAGGGTGTGTAACTATGGTACAGTATATATGAATTCCGTGTGCGAACATTCATTTGTATTAATTGTGTATGTAAAAAAGTCACCCTCTATTGTAAGATCGGAAAGAAAACATAAATCTCCGAGAAGATTCCCAAGTATGCCGATACAAATCAGAAAATCAGTTTAAAACGTTCATTTTTTAAAATTATTATTATTATTACTAAACAAGACGAATCAGGTAGAGTGGAAAAAGTGCAATTTCTAGGCTAGTTCCCAACCGTTCCATTCAAAATCTGGATATAGTCGGTACCCTACCTTCCCTGGCTCCCTGTGATTTGTGCATGTGTAACAGCACAGAGCGCCCTCTGTACTTAGTTATTACACGTACATGTAGGTTTTACTTAATGGAAATGGGCCAAGACTCCAAGTACCGGTAGGTACGTGTAAATGATTACACAAAGACCTCAGGTGGCTCACAGCGCCCTCTACAGTTGCGCAGAGACCCAATAATCTTACAATGCGGGTACATGTCTACTGAGTGCATGAACACTTTTAAAGCAGAGAATGGGCACCACTAAGTGTGTATGCTGCCCTCTTGTGTCAAATACTGGCAAACTGACTAAACCTAAGAGATAGAGGGCAGCAAAACGCTTTAACCAGTCTTTCTTTGCACCACAAGCAGCCAACTGAAGAGGGCAGTATTTCACTTGACCAGAAATCACCATTTCTGACTACACACACACAGTGCTCAACCACTAAATACAACAAGGCATACATTTACTGCAAAAGCATACTGTTGAGCAATAGCCACATGTACATAGTATGTGCATGTACATCACTACAGAGCAAGGAAACTTTTACATTTGAAAGTTACACCCAGATAATGGGAACCACTAAGTGTGTATGCTGCCCTCGTGTCAAATACTGGCAAACTGACTGAACCCAAGAGAGAGAGGGCAGCAACACACTTGAACCAGTCTTTCTGTGCACCACAAGAAGCAAAGTGAAGAGGGCAGTATTTCACTACACCAGAAATCACAAATTTCTGATTACACGCACCATGCTGAAGCACTGAATCCAAAACGGCATACATTTAATGCAAAACCAAACTGTCGAGAATTACCTACAATGTACATGTATGTACGGTAACATGTACGTGTACATGTATGTCTTACCATCAGTGGTGTGAAATCTCAGCTTTAAAGCTGATTTCAGCTTTTTTTTGTTTGGGATTTCAGTTTTATTTCCTCACTTGCTGTGTACAAAAGTATAGGAGATTTCCAAAGTTCAGCTTTTTGACACCTTTTTCAGCTGTTTTCAGCTATTTTTATCAGTGGTCACTCACACCCCTGTACCATAGACCAAGGAAACTTATATTTGAAAGTTAAACCCAGAATTTCTCCTAGGCATTTCAAACTTCAAAGTACACAAACAATCCATACATCAAGTTTATTTTCTTAGATTCAGAACATGTACAAATCCTACACGGTGGCCATTTTTTTTAGAGCACTTGTTTAGTATTTTTTTCTTCATGCAACACAGACATGCTTCTTCCTCAGATGGAAAATTTTCCAATCGCAACATACTTTGGTCATCTTCTTTACTGTGCAAAAGTCAACAAATCCATGAACAGTATGAAGGTCAAGAAGGCCAGAGATTACTATCAAACTGAGCGAATGGTTTACAATGCGGTCACATTCTCCTATTAAGTTAAAGGCAGACATACAACATATGCAAACATCACAAAACAAAACTACACAATTATTATGAAATACTGTACTTGACTGTAAGTGAATAATAGTCTCAAGCATCCTGTGAAATCAGGATGCTGTCATTTTCAAGAAAAGTGGAATTTTTGTATCAATTTCCAAGGATGGTCGATCGACCATCGTTGGAAAAAACTTTATTTTTTAATACTGTCTCCAATGTACATGTACCAAATTACTTTTTGTTTCTTGGTTTTTCCAGCATCTATGAACTCAAAACTTTAAACAGATCAGTGTAACAATACTTGCTATAAAGTACATTCGTAATAACCATCAAATCCATCAACTTCTGAAAATTACAGCAAAAGCAAATGTTGTATACGGGTAGTACTTTTAAAGTTTATCTATGGGTTATAGCATGATAACACAATACACAAACTCATCATCTGTTAAAATATAACTGGTCCTGATCATCTATTACTTATGGACTAACATGAACTGATCTATACATGTATGAACTGATCTATGTCTCTACCATAACCAACAAAACAAAGAGTGGACCTTCCATACTAATGAAAAAAACCTTCTTATTGGCTCCTTTGAAAATACAGTGCTGCCTCTACCAAAACAAAAATTTCTCCATGAAAACGAAAAATGAAATTAGAAATTGTCCACACCTGCCTGAGGCTCCTGCCTGAGCCACAAAGCAGACCGAACCCCCAGGGCCATAGATCCCCAAGATACAAGTCTGGTAAATCCTCTCTAATCCCCAAATCTGTCAATCTCCTAATCCCCCCTGCACAGGCAGTGTCCTGCCACCCTCCATGGGAGGGGGGGGGGGACTTAGTCTGAGCCCCATGTATGAACATGTACACCTCAATTTCTAACCCCACTCAGCACACCTGAATAGGTTTTCTTGGTCGGCAAGGGACCCCCCCCCTCCCCCCTTGTCTGCAAGTTACCTTAAGTAAAGCCACTAGACCTGCCTTGTAAAGCTACAAAGCCCCAGCATTGAGAAATGATGCCAAATCTTTGTAGCACCTACGTGTGTGTGTGTGTGTGTTCAAGAACCCTGCGTTCAGGAACCAGTGACTCGACCGAGGAATTCCCGACCCTGACCTTCCCACGTGTTTCTACTACAAAGTCATCAACCACCACTCACCGGCGCAGCTCAAACCCTGCACTTGTTGGTAACACCCCTTCAATAAAATGTCACTCAGTGGTTATCAGGCCATCACCCCCACCCCCTGGCACCGCCTACCGATTTTTTGGATGATGATGAGGCTGTGGTTTACACAGGACCCGGGGGCTTCCTCCCTCTTTAACTTAAAAATGATTGAGTACTGGGGGAGAGCATCCACAAGCAACTGCTCCTGTAAGGGAAAGCATCCATTTGGTTTCTGACCATCTTATACTAACGGACTGGAGTGGTTGAACTTACAGCTTGTTACAACGAGGTTCTTTTCAATCGTATACTTCATCGTGAATCGAGATAAATCTACACAACTGCAAGAATTTTAAGGTGAGAGGATTTTCCTTACGTTTTGTAATTTACTGAAAGGGTGCTCTTGTTTTGCCATTTTTTTCTCCACAGATTAGAAGATACATTGTAAAGGATAAAAAAAAAATATTTACATATAATTTTGGTGAATTTTTTTTTGGAAGGAATTGGACCAATTTTTTTTTCTTAAAAAAAATTATTTAAGTTTTTTAAAATTTTATTTAAGTATTTTATCTGTTAGGTCACACTTGTTTGGTGCACTTTTGGAGTACTTTCATTTATCAATGCTAGTGATGTGAGGTTCTCTTTTATCTATTTTTTTTATTAAACTATTGCTACAGTACAAGAATCTGTTTGTTATTCATTTGTTTATTTTGTTCTCTTTGTACATGTACAGTACTTGTTTTTCAACGTTCCTCACACAAGATGATCCTGACTGTCTTGCTCTACGCTGCCTCAACAGTCTTGATCTACCTACTCCTGTACTTCATCCAAGAGCAGCACCTCTACAAGGTCCTGCATCTTCCTCCCGGACCCAGGTCCCTCCCTCTCCTGGGCAACATCTTCCAGATCAACCCCAAGCAGCTGCATCTGTCCCTGACTGAATTAGCCCAGAAATACGGCGCCACGTTCAGCATCAAGTTCGGCCGGGAGCGGGTAGTGATCCTCAACCAGGCCGAGACGGTCAAGAAGGCTTACAGCGGGGACGCCATCACCTCCCGTCCCAAGATCTTCTCCATCGACTTCTTCCTCAGCAAGGGCTTCATGGCTTGCACGGACCGGCAGCACTTCCGGATCCACACCAAGGTCATGAAGCACGCCTTCCGGGTCATCAGCAACACCAGCCTCGGGGCCAAACTCGCCGACGAAGCTGAGAGTCTCATCCGGACCTTTGAGGGGTACGCCGGTAAACCCTTCGACCCCCGCGAGGACACCAATCTGGCTTCCCTCAACGTGCTCTACAACATCGCCTTCGGGAAACGCTACCACAAGGGAGAGGCAGAGCTCCAGGAGATCTTCCGCTACTCCCACGACATCATGAAGGGGGTGTCCCCAGTTCATCCCATCAACCTGATCCCCTGGTTGAGGACTATTCCCAACCCCTGGATGGACGCACTCCAGACGGCCAAGGACAAGCGAGACCGTCACATGCTGACGCTGTACCAGGAGCACATCGACACGTACGAGGAAGGGACGATTAGAGACATGGTAGATGCGCTCATCCGAGTTGCCAAGAAAGCGGAGAGGGAGGAAGATTATCAAACGCTGGAACTCTTGTCGCCGGAACACATCACAACCAACATCTGGACCATTTTCTTTGCAGGTAAAGTTCTAAGTTATGAGGATATTATTTCCGATTGCAGTAATCAATTCTACATGTATTTTTAAATTCAATGATTCTTTGTCATTTTTAACAAATGGAAATTTACACAAACAAAACAGTACAAAATCGTTCCTAATATTTTCAAATTCTGTTACATAAATTGCAGTATATATTTCTTTGTCATTACATTTCATGGTGCAATTATGAGAAAGAAGTCAGTATGTTGTTGCTTAGAATAAAAAAAATATGTTAATCATAATGTGTGTTTTATCTTCATAGGTACAGACACAGTGCTGAATGCCTTGTTGTGGGTGTTTCTGTACATGGCCGCTTTTCCTCACGTGCAGAGCCGTATCCAATCTCAAATTGACGAAACTATCGGAAGACGACTTCCATCTCTCGACGACGAACAAACTCTGCCACTTCTTAGTAAGTACACATAAACCTTTCCTTAGCTTTTATCCTTAAATTTCAATTCCAGCCCTGACAAAATTTACTGCAGTTTTCTTAATTAAGCAAATTTCTGACAATTGTATGATTGGCTAATGAGTTTTTAGTGTTCGTGCAATCATAAATGGCCACAGGAATGATGTTGTACTAGACTAGTGATTTTATTGTGAATTCCTCTTTATTGGTCTTTGCAGGTGCAACAATCTACGAAACACTAAGATACAGTTCGTTATCACTGTTGGGAGTTCCTCATGCAGCTGTTATGGACACAGAAGTGGACGGGTTCTACATTCCAAAAGGTTAGTATTTTCCATCAGTTATAAACAATTTCACCAGTCAAAAATGTCAATCAAGAGAATTTTTTTCAAGAAAAAAAAATTTGTCACTGATTCAGATATTCTGTTGGCGTCCAGATGAAGATTCTAAAGATGATAAAAAAACTTTTCCCTTGGCAAATTATTTCAAGAAAACTCCAAGAAACACTTCAGAAGTCCTTCTTTGCGGTGGAACAAAAAGCTTTGAAAATAATCTTTTGCCGTTTTCGCTTCGTCGTATCACAGGTACACAAGTGATGGCCAACTTCTGGGCCATCAACCACGACCAGAACGTTTGGCACAAACCCTCCGAGTTCGACCCCGACAGGTTCTTGGACCAAGACGGGAAGCTGCGCAGTCTCAAGGAGTTCCCCTACTTCATGCCGTTCTCCACGGGGCAGCGGGCGTGTCTGGGGAAGAACATTGGCAAGTCGGAGATCTTCGTGCTCAGCGCCTGTCTCCTCCAGAGATTCAGGCTGGAGTTGCCTTCGGGGACAACGCAGGACATTCACTTACAGCCCGACATCCACTTTGACTTGGTGCCAAAACCGTACAACATTATCGCCAAGAGGAGAGATCTGCCAGAGCATTGAACTCTCGCGCTACCTTCTGTCCAACAAGATACTTTTTGACGATTCCAACATTTGGGGAAACAAAGTGTAAATTAGAATACCAATACGCAAGATTATAAAATTAAAGGGACACTAGGTCCTGGAACAGCCCAATTGGGCTACAAAACGCGCTTTGAAAGAGATGATGTTAATCGGAAATAACATTTAATTGTAGGATATAAACATCCACACATCTATCCTTTCAAAACTGGGCGTTTTTGTGTTATTCCTGTATTATGCGTGCGAGAACGAATTTCGGGGTCCACTTTTGCGACCCCATAAATTCGAGCTGTTTGGATGCTAGTTGTGATTTCATTCGTAAAGTGTTCGCCTTTTGCGGACGTTGAAGAAACCTCTTTTTTTTTGCATTGGTGATTGGTCACCGCTGTTCCCGAGACACACAACGTGTATATCATACACTGAGAACGACACGAAAAACGTATTCGTACTCCGTCATGTCCGATGTAAACAATCGTGGGGTTTTTTTTCGTCTTTTCTCGGGAACGGTAAGACATTAGGTTGGTTTCCTTTCAACCAGATGTTTGAAACAGGCTTAGTAAACAATCCAAAACATAAAATTTTCAGCGATTTCAGGACCTAGTGCCCCTTTAATATATAGACTTGCCAAGTACAAGTATTTTTTTAAAGATGTTTATGTTCGTGACGTCTGAATGAAACAGATGAAGGGGAAGCAGTATTAAAAGGCAGCAAAAAATAATGGGCAAAGGTTGGCGCAACCCAGAATCTCACCAGAAAAATGTGGTCAAATTGGAAATAATTGTTTGTTCATTCTTCGCAAAGCAAATCAAGCTAACAACAAATGTCAATACATGTAGTCTACCTAACATTCTACGATTGTTTTACGATTTCAAACAGTGTCCAAGAGTACAAACATCCTAAAATATAAATTTGGAGAAAGAACAAAATATCCCTAAAAATCTGGAGCAATCAAGTTTGTAGTGCTGCACTGCCGTTCACCCTTAAGCCCGGTTCATACTCTGCGCGAAAGCGAAAGCTAACGCGAATTTGTGACGTCGTGGCAAGTATTCGCGCTGCGAATTCATAAAAGTTGAACATATTTCAACTCAGGCGAATTTCGCAGCGAATGTTTCATGACGTCAAATTCGCAAAATGTGCACAAAGAACTATGCAATTTATACATGTAAGCATAACTGCAAACATCTTCAGCCAGTGGCTGTGTGTCCCAAGAGTTCAGTTTAACTTCATTAGTCTGGTTCCTGCCTCCATTATTTATTTGTTTATAACTACGCACACCAGGGCATTACCCCTTTAAACATATATATACCAAAGTTTCTGTAAGTACGAAATTGATATTTTTATGCATTTGTAAATAATATTATGTTACATTTGTAAATGTTGTACAGGGCTCTAACATAAAAACTGATTGTGATAAAAGAAATGTGTACATATGTATGTGGACTGCCGATAGACTTAATACACCATTGCTGTTGTAAGCTTTCTGATCAGATACATGTAAATTTTACAAATTTGGACTGAATGTATGTTTTACACAGTTACATTTAATTTAATGCAAATGTTTATTTTAAAATACAGTGTTCTGTTGTAGATTATGCTGCTGATCGCTACCAGAGAAATAATTCCCAAAAAAAAAGAAGAAAAAAAGAAAAGACTTTTAAATGTATGAATAAAAATATACATGTACGTATGTACGGTGGCATGTGCATTTTGGTAAATAAAACAAAGTGTGCTCTTATATCAAAATCTTCCTAATGTACATGTGCTTTCACTTAGTCCCTCTCAACCCAAAAATTGTTTAAACTTCAGTATTTCAGAGATGTGACCAATCCGAACCAACTAAATTATCAGAAACGAAACAAACATTGATTTTACAACAACAGTATACTTTCAACAACTTATGCTCAAATGAAATCACTCATACTTTTTGCTGTCTTAAAATTTTTACATTGTTTTTTATTGTAGGCAACAATGCACATTTCTTATAAAAAAAGAAGCTATTTGCAGCTTTTAACCCTAACCCACCTCACTCCTCCAAAATCCTCATGGCGGTTTTGGAGGATTCTAGAGGATTGAGGATGAAATTGTGATGAATGGGAATGAGGGGGATTGGAGGGATGAGGATGAATGATGATTGAGGAATGATGAGGATTTTGAGGATGATGGATGAGGATGGATGAATGGTGATTGGGGAGGATTGAGATTGAGGATGAATGCATGATTTTGCAGGCTGGATTGATGATTTTTTGGGATTGCATGATGGTTATCCTTTCATTAAACACCGAAACGAAATTTTGGGATGAGAGGGATTTTGGGAGGATTGAGGATGAATGCATTTTGGAGGCAGACTGTCTGACAATTTTTAAAAAATTTAGAGTTGCAAATTTTTTTTGGGATTTGGATTTTGAGGGGATGGTTGTAAGCAACAAGGGCCTAGGGGGTTAGGGTTAATTAATGCGCAAGACACAAAACACAATATCCAGCATTTTACATACATCACTTCACATTTTTTTCAGACCTGTGTTAGCTTTGGCACGGGGCTGCATGTTGCTAGTTGTAAAAGCATATCAACAAAACAACTGAACAAGTCTATTGCGGCTTTTGCTTCAAATCTTGTCTTTCGGTGAAAACAAAAAACCAAAGTATTCCCCACGATTAACTCCTTTCAAACCTTTCTCGGGTAAAGCAAGAAAACAAAGAAATCAAAAGCAAGACCATTTGTAGCTTGTACCATGACCTGCATGCATTTTTTTTTTTTACCATACACACTGCAAATGAATGTCAATTTTCCACACAGTGTGATTCCATGTGATATTTCATTTGCTTTGTGTACAGGACAAAAAGGCATTCTATGAGGTAGAGCCCTTACGCCCCAATTAGACCGTCAGTCCCAACTTCAGTTGGGACCATCCCATTTACAGTGTTCTGACTGGAACAGATTATAGTTCAGCTGAGAAGGTCTCTGTTAAGTTGGGACGATCACAGCTTAAGTTGGGACTATGGTTTGGTTGGGCATAACCGTGCCATGCCACCATTAAGTTTGAATGGAATTTGCGGTCTCTCGAAAGTTCAAGTGCAAAAATGTGACATTACATTGGTTCCTTCACTTGTTATCACAGTGACGCATTTTGTAAGTCTTTGTAAGATCAAAACAAAAAACAAAACAAAAACGCCATTGGGAATTTTGATTTTAAATCAACCATAGAATGCCTTTTTCTTTTTTGGAAAGCTGATGCGTGGGTACATTCAAAGCGGCATTTCCGGTACCTGCTTCGAAGAAGATGATGAGGAAGACGTAGATCCTGAAGAAGAAGAGGAATGTGATGTGGTGGGACCAGTGGTGGACACTTTAGAAGAGTCCTTTTCAAGATGGGGGGGGGGGGTTGGGTGTGAGAGAGTCAAAGGATGGATAGGTGAATTATCAAGTTAGTCGAGACAATGGTGTCAGTCTAGTGATTGATGAAAAGTTAAGTTTGAGAATTGTGGGAGCTGAGCATGTCACTGAAGGGATAGAGTACATAAACCTACTGTACAAATGCATAAAACAAAGAGTGTGAAGGTTATTACGGATGTAAAATTAAGTACTACGATAGATGCTTTTGCATGTATTTTAGCATATACATTTGTACCCCTTAAGACATGTCATAGTCTCACACAAAAACAAAGCAGATGTGGAATATGGAAGATAAAACGCTACACATATTTTTGCAATAACATTGTCATCGGACATGTTCACCAATCGCTTGTATGAATACACTAGTAGTACAATAATGAATATTTATATGGTTTTTCACTTAAAGGTTTTTTTTCTAACGGATAAACCTAAAGATTGGGCCCAAATACAATCCACGACACGCAAATAGAGAAAAAATGCGTAACTACACAATCACCATGATCACCCACATTTCTGCAAGATAAAGCAATAAAAATTGATTGCAATGTACTCGTATCGGAAAGAATGTAGTATCCTGACGCCACTTCTTTGGTTGTGTACAAAGTCTAACGTTATGGAGGGAGGTGAGGGTTGAGTACACTTCTTCAAAGGATTTCCTAACAGTAACATTAGGCTACAAAATTGGAAATGTTTCGCACCAGATTCATCATATTTCATGTCTTATCATCAGTTTTTACAATGACTGACCTTCATTGAGATGATATATGAAGAAAAAGGCAGTGTCAGGTTGCAACATTCTTTCCAGGTAGGCCTACGTATCAAAAAGATTGGCATTTGGGAATTTGGGCAACCGAAAAATATCACGAAATTAGTTCAACACGAATGCATGTAATGTTTTGCCTTTGTTCAATGCACAACCCGTGTGGTTTGGTTGCGGAATACTTTGTGTAAAAACATCAGCCTACCTTCCCCTTCTGTCGACTAAACAGAGGAGAAATAAATGAATATTAAAATAAAACGTCCAGTGACACTTACCGGATAGTTTCCTTGAAGGTAGCTCCTCATAACTGGCTGATTTGGAGGCGGAAAACGACTCTGCTGTTGAACAGGCGACATGTACGGGTGCGACGCCATTTTGAAGAATAAAATCCACATGGACTGTACCAAAACTGTTTAGGTAAGGGTAAAGAGTGAGGGAAGTATAGATATCGGTGTAAGTATAATTAAACAAATATTTATCGATACCTTACATTTTATCAATTTATTCAAGATACTCACAAATATATAACATTACAATTACTTCATAGATGATTTTCTTTTTTGAATTGTATTTAACTTAAGTATAACGTATTCCCCTTCCAGATAATAAGACAAACCAAATATCTGAAGACCATTGTGACCGTTTTAGCCGATTTTCGGCTAACTTTGACAGATTTTTTGGTAAAAATAGAGTTTGACAGAAAATTTGACAGAATGGATTTTTGGGCAGATTTCTTGCAGAATTCTGCAAAAATGGTTATTTGACAGAAAAACATAGCAAATTTGAAAAAAAGGTACATTCCTTTAAAAAAGTTTCAGTCTTTGCAAACAAACCCTTGCAATAATGGACAGGTTGGCTGGTCTAGGTGCTGAGGTTCACTGGGAACCGGACTTCGTCGTGACGCAACCAAATTTTTCCTGAAATTTACGCAATTTCTTTACATTTTTATGTGACCATAGATTGTTTATAATGTAATTTGAACTTTAATTAAGGCAATACTACAACATTTGCATGTGATTTTAAGTGTTCATAGTGTATTTCGAGTAATTCTGGGGAATTTGGCAGATTTTTGATATTTTAAGTGCATTTAGCAGAATTTGCAGATTTTTTAAGTGCCTTTAGCAGAATTTGGCCATGGTCTTACGGTCACCCTGCTTCAGACCGTCATGCTTTGTGAAAAAAACTTCCGGAGAACTTATAAATGTTGATGTCGTCTGCAACTGTCTTGTTTCGTCGCGGTGATGCCGAAGAACATCTTTATATTCTACTTTTTGAATTCTAAACTAAGGCTAACCTGTAATTTGAACATACATTATTTATTCATTGACTTTTTGTGCATTATCATGTTTGTTTGTGTTTGTTTTGTGAAATTGTGTGCATGTGTTGTGTTTTTGTCCTAGTCCGAAACTTTGGGACTCTCATAGGCCTACTGTTTTTGTCCATGCAAACATTGGCATGATTGGTCAAGAGTTTATTGCTGTTTCGACATATTGTGTTTTTGTTGAGAGAAATGAAGTATCACGAATAAGGCCGAGTAAAAAAAATGAACCAGTTCCTCGTCCCCTCCTGCTTCCTTTTGTCCCGACCGCCTCCTTGTTTTTGTTTTAATTCATACATTTGCAAGATGTATTTTGCATGTATCGTCCGTGTTAGCCCCACTAGTGAACTTCAGAGGTTCAGCGCAGCATACCGCGGCACACTAGTGGGGCTACGTCCGTGTAGGACCTGTTTTCGGGGCATAAACTTTTCGAGGTTGGACCTTGTAGTGACGCACACGCGCAGATTCGTACCACACAACCAGTTGATTTGTTATGTGTAGGGTACGTGTTCCACGGCCAGCCCAGAAATATGGAAACTGATGGCTATGTCGCTGTTTTTCTCTTGCTTGAAATAAATCCCTACACCCTCGAAAACTGGTACATCGAGGATATATTGTCAATATTTTGTCGTTTCATTTGTTCTGTTTTAACTGTTTCATTAACCTACGAACTAAACTTCAAGTTAAGCAAAATTATTCTTTTTGTTTTCTCAGACCCTAGGCCTACATCATACAAGTGCCATGCATTGCCATAAGTCGCCCAGGTGCCACCTGTCACTGAGACTTGTGTAATCATTTATAGTCGGCATGGCAACAGAGTCATCTTCGATCACCCTAACCGTTCGTCTCATCCGATCCTTTGAGTACAGAAACATCAAGCATGTGGTGTACAAGGACATCTCCCCGGCCATGACGGTCAAGAAATTCATAGAATTTGTCAAAACAGGTTGGTATGGGGCTCCGTGCACTGCCCTCATCCGCAAAAAATGGAGAGTTGGGGGAAACCATCTGCGAGACATTCGAATGCATCCCCGACGATGCCTGACTCTCATGCAAAGACGCTATGGCTTTGTGAATTTGTAAAATAAAATAAGTCGTGCGTACTTCACACTATACGCGCGCAAACCAGTACGCACATGCGGTGTGTCCCGTCCACCTCAGAGTGGTAAAAAGCGCCCTCTCTTGGTGGCGCGCACAGAACCCATAGGCTCGCTCACTGACCCCAGTGACCTGGCCTACATTTGGATACTGAAAAGTTAGCGCCGCCGTTGTAGTAGGCAAAGATTGCAGACAGCTGCGCGTAGCAGGCATGCCCTCAAAACTGTGACAGATGGCAAAACTCAGAGCTGACACCCTGTGCTAGCCCGTACGATTATGACAGCCTAAGTTACACTGGTAGTGACCGTTATAAATAATAACAATAATAGTTTGGGTGGCTAATCATCCTTGTTCACAGCTGAGAATCTGAATTGCGAAGGACACGGCTACAACGTGGTCCAGCCGCTGGCATGCAAAGGCACTTTTGGCAGCCAGCAATGTTGACCCATATACGACCATGGAGCACGGCCCGAGATCAAAAGTGTTAGATTTTTCCGGAGGGAGGAAAACCGGAGGGCCAAGTAAAACCCTCGTGGCGCAGGAGAGAACCAACACACAACTCTACTCATGTATGGCGTGTATGGTCCGCGGACAGGATTCGAACCAGGGCCACAGTACGAGCGAGCGCTTTATGCACAAGCCACCCATGCCACCCAATGCGATTTGATAAAGAATGCGCGATATTATTTTAAGTTCAAATAAGTCTTACTTTCTAGTTTACAATGCACAATGATGTGCTTGCTAACCAAACGCTTGCCTACTGCAATGGTGGCCAATCGTGGAGAAACCAGATGGTCACATGGTTCTTTGACGTCATACGATCCGAACCTACGCATGCAATTACGTGACTTACATTATTAATAGTTTGCCCCAACAAGAGCACCATATCGACTGTAGTTGGGACAATCCAGACTATAGTTGAGGGCATTTCCAACTAAAGTCAGGTTGCTCCGATCAATAGTTGGGCGGATTAAGGCCATCCCTGCCGACTTGTAGTCAATTCCTGACAAGTTCTCACGAGTCTTCACAATCAACAGTCAATCAAAGGTCATTTATCTCAATTCAGATCGAGACTCTTTCACATAAAAAGTGAGACAAAGGTATTTTTTTGTCAATGTTCATCCCCTGTTACTTGTAGCCTGACATGTGACCTGACATGTGACCTGACATGTGATCTGACATGTGACCTGACATGTGACCTGACTTGTGACTTGCGATATGATTGGTAGTGGACCAGACTCAGCTTAGTGTACAAGACAATGCAGTTTTGTTATGACGTTCATCTTGCGTCAGATACAAATTGAAGTAAGGAAATTTGATTTGTTTTCCACAAATATAAATGCATTTGTCCCCAACAGACATCAAGACGAGAGCAGGACTTCCTCCTCCGTTTAAAACGTACAACTACGACACGTTCAAGATCCAACACCAAGCGTTTGGAGCCAAGGTAAACTGATCTGTCCATTTTATGCCTTCTTTCTGATATTTGATTTTGTTAAGAAAATTTTTGAGAATACATCAGAAATTTGCTTTTTGTTTTTTAAGTTGAGTACCAACTTAAGCCTCTGTGTTTCACAAATTTTTGATTCGCTGTCAACTGTCAGTGGAAAAATATCCATTTTGCCTTCAATAAAAGATTATCATCGCCCACGCTCTCAGAAAAGTTCCAAGGCCATTGATTGCAATCATTATTTGATTCATGTCTAGACAAGTGATCCGGCTATCAACACCGAGAACGACGATCAGTTGATACTCAGTGAAGACACGACTCTCTCAGAATCCAAAGTTGGTAGGTATCGCAACTTAAGTCACAAGATTTAGCTCCGTGCTCAATAGCCTCTCTGTAGTGGTATGAAAAATAAGTTGATCACTTTCAGAGAAATTAAGCATCATTGAGCTTCGAATATAAACAGGAGACAATCTCTGATAGTGCTCTGTAGCTACTTGGAAATTTACGTACTGCATGCTGTTCATTTCCAATCATGCCAGACAAATTTGGAATCTTTAAATCCATTGTGATGTTCCTTTTACAACAAGCATCATTTTATTTTGTAGTTGCAAGGGCTTGTATAACTTTTCAAAAATAAAAAATCTGTTTTTTTTATCAAGCACATTCATTTATTACCATTCTTTTCTGTATGTGCTTCTTTCAGAGTCTGAAACAGAGTTGTCGTTTTTCAAACGGGAAGACTATGAGAAATACAAGAGCAATCCTGTTATCATGTGGTAGGCAATCACCACCCCCATCCTCACCACACTATCACCACCATCGTCACCTTCATCATCACCATCATGACCTTTGAGATGCAACACTTGACTTTCTATTAGAAACGTTCAGCAGTTTTATTTTGTTTTATAGACAAATACAACTTGTCACATAATTTTTTAACACTGGTGTCATATGTGACCTGTTCTGTCAAAAGCAGACGCTTCTGGGCAGAGGTTGAAATTAAGATAGGGCCAAAAAATGCTGTGGGGTGATTTTTTTTTTATTTTCTAATTCTTGCATATTTGTAATCCTGAACATGTCTAAAATATACTATAAAAGTTTGAAACCCTAATTTGAACTCTAAATATAGTATTTTTGATGATTTGTTGAGGTATATTAGTTAAAGAAATGTCTGTTTTGTGACGTTCGTGGCCATTTTCTACGTCTTCTACTTTTCGACACAATGAACTTCAAAATAGCATAACTTTGCCCAGGATTTACAGGTTTCAAAAATTAAACCATCAATTAAAAGGAAAACGTACATATTTTAACAATTTGCAAAAATCTCATTTTCGACCTTATGCCCAGAAAAGTCTGATTTTGACAGAACAGGTCACATATATGTAAAGTATTCCACTTATGCTCTTAAGATACTTTTAAGACACAGACTTTAAGAGATGGTCATAACAGAAAGCAAAACAAAATGTTACAGAGGACCTACTTTGGTTTCCTGAAATTGCTGTAAGAGAAGGTGGCGCAACATTTGAAGGCCAAATATCTTGTCCATTCTGCCTTTTTCTGCTTTACACATAACTTTATGAGGTGGTAATTGTAAAAACCAAAAATGTCAACAAAGATGTACACAGTTGAGTATAGGTGATCTTTTATATGTATAAGAATGAGACTTTGTTTGGTATTTTTTAAATTATGGTCAAGAGTATGAAAAACCGTCAGACAAACAGTCTAAGATAAAGCGACAACAGTCAAACCCTGATAAGAAGAGCACTGTTCATACAAGATCCTGCTTATAACAAGCAAAATGTTAGGTCCCAAGTCTTTGTTTTTCTTTGTTTTCCTTCGTTTTCCAATACTGTTAATACAAGGTACCTGTTTTAACAAGGTAATTTGTAAAGTCCCAAGGACCTTGTTATAAAGGTGTTCGACTGCAGTTCCTTTATATCGAAATTACAAGACCAATGCTTGTCCATGGGTATTTTATCTTATTTCTTTTACTTTGATGATGCAATTTCCAAACAGTTTTTCCTCTAGACACACAGGGCATTGCCCGTGGAATGCCCGCCCGTATATCTTCCCAGTCGCTTGGCTCGATAATCCCACCAAACCCTACCCTCCCCCAAAAGACCTTCGCGGGACCTTTCCAGTGGGGGTTATACGATACCGTGTCACTGACGAGATAAGCGTTAGGATTTATCAATGTCATGCCGTGGCTGCGGCAATCGGTCAAGCATTCGGTTCCCTCGGTCATATCATCTGGTCAGACCGGGATGAAGTGTCGGCCATCGAAACTGATCCAGCACTCCATAGTTTTTATTGGGCCCTCCGTAAAGTAAATAGCTTCTGTTGTTTATAAATAAAACCGTTGTGACCCTTTTGACTAAATTAGGCCAGTGGGTCGCTAAAGTTTTCTTCTTGAAAAGTCCCTTTTTGTTCGGTACTGATTAGTTTCAGTTGTGTTGTGTTAAACTAAAATGAGAATTGAACAGAATAAAGTGTTGCATTTGTAGTTATGCAATACTCTTCGTATTTATTACCATTATTTTTTACTCTAAACAGTAATTTTTCTGCAAAAATGGTGTCATTAATTTCCTACATGGATTTTTCTATTTAATGATGAGTTACATAATAAAATTGTAACAAGCAACGTTTGCGTTGCCATTTTAAACGAAAATCACATTTGCTTAATAAAGTGTTTTTGCAGTTTGCAATTAATATAGATTTTATTCTGCGTTCTCACGAAGCTTCACCCAATTTTTTGTTCACCCCGGAAAAAACATAAGGGGGTGGGTAGGCTGAGAGTTGAACACATTCCCATGGGGGTGGTAAATTGTTATCATTCGTGACTGCCCATGTTTTGTCAAGATTAAGTAGCCTACGCCTTCCCCCCAACCAGATGTGCCTAACTGTCCATCCGCACCTTCCAAGATATCATATTTTGTACATTCCGCAAATTTACGTCTTGTTTTTTTTATCTCAAAAGGTTGTGCTGTTCATATTTTTTTCTGCGACTTAAAAGTTCCTGGAAGAAACCTCACTAGACTTTGTAGGGTGAAAATAAACAGTCCGTTTTCGCCCCCCAAAAGAGTTGAATTCATGATAAATATCAACAAAGTACAAAAGGAAAAATCTGCCAGAACGACTTTGTTACAAGGCAGTTGGTGGAATTAGACAAAAACTGCTAGGACAAAATTGAACCAGCAGAGTCTTGAACCAATGTTGAATTGTCACATGCACTTGCACTGCACTAAAAGGACAAAAGTTGACACAGCATGTCCATTTTTGTTGAGACAAAATTAACGGTCGGTAAAAGTCTGATGCCTGACCGTAATTTCACCCTTCCCAGCCAGTATCTGGAGTTCCATTTTGAGAAGCTGTCTTAAGCACCAAATGTAAAAAAAAGAAAAAGAAAGCTGTTTAGCAGATTACCAACTAAATATGACACCTGATGTACATTGCTTAACTGGTTCTCGGCTTAAGTTGGCTTAGCACATCAAACCGCTGAGAAGACCCCTTCACTAAGCACTTCTCTGACCTCGCACTAGTTCCTTGGGCTCGAAAGCGTCCCACTTCTCTCCGACCCCTCATTCAGGAAATTCAATTTTGGAGAAGTCCGGCTTGGAACCCGCCTCTTGCAACCCAAAGTTTCCAAAAAAGAAAACTTCCTGGTATTACTCTAGGTCTGACATCTTGTTTTGCCTGTGATCTTAAGGGTTTGAGACATAAGTTGTCAAAAGAAACGTAGTGCAGATGTTTTGTGATGAAAATTGACAAGGAAGGGTTTTTGACCTGCAACTTTTTGAATATATCCTTCCATTGCTTCACCAACTGAACTATCTTGGTTGCTGGTCTTGCAGTTTTTTTTCATCAGTGTCTTGATGAGGCAGTCTTTGATCAGTTTTTCATTAGATTTAAGAGTAAATAAGAGCAGGATCTGTGATCGTGAATTTTCAAGAGCAGAATTCGAACCTGCAACCTCTTGAATGCTGCACCGGTGCCCAACCAACTCAGAACTTTTGTGAATGCGAAGCAAAGTTGACATCACGAAACATTCGCTGCAAAATTCACCGGAGTTGAAATGTGTTCAACGTTTGTGAATTCGCAGTGCAAGGACTTGTCATGACATCACAAATTTGCGTTTGCGTTCGTTTTAGCGCCGAGCATGCACCGGCCTCTATGTTGGTGGTCTGTCAATTTTTTTGTCAATGTCTTTTTTTTTACAATGCACTGTAGTTGGAAATTTTATGAAGTGGGAAATTGAAAGTTATTTTCTTGTTTCATTTAAAGCCTAATTTGGCCAACGATTTGTGTCTTTTCTTTTCAAATCCAGTATAAGTTGAGGCCGTAAAAGTAGAAAGTCAAAATCTTGGAGTCATTTCATTTGGTGTGAACATCAGCTTGTAAAAGGTTCCAAGGCTAAAGTCAAACCTCAATACAATGCCAAACGTTTGAGAAATGGCCAGCGATTAAAAAGAAATTGGCATTGCACTGTTTAACCCCTTTCCTTCTGCCCCATAGTGCATCCATCTTAGCCTCCTCTTGTAAACACATCTGACTCCAATTTGAAATGTTTGAGAGTTATTAACTATCCACGATTATTCACCGCAGTACTAATGGTATTGTTTTATGACCTAAACTGGTAACTGATGAAAAGCTGGAACCATTATACGGTGCCCAGAGTAGATAGCTAGCACCTTTAGTGCAAGGGTCTGAGTGGTGTTATCTAAACCAAAACCATTATTGTAAAACAGTCCCTTTTTCTTTTTTCCGAGTATACTGAGCGAGGAGTCAGTCCTTCCTGAGCCTCCTCGAGCTAACTTTTTTTTCCGAAAACATTGAGAAACGAATGCTCTTTCCATTCGATTTTAGTATCTGAGCGGTAATTATGTAAACCAAAACCAGAATTGTGCATGTAGTCGAGTATTTTGCTGGAGTCCCCAAATATACTGAAAGAAAGGGTTAGTCCTCAGAAGTGTCCTGAAGACAGACATTCCGTCCGAAACATCCAGCAAACATTCTTAACACATCTTCTTTCCGAGCCAACTTTCTTTTTTTTTCAGAGAAGAGATAAATTTTCCCATGGTGGTGTTATTACCGGCAAACTTCACTGTTTGATACATTCTACCATGCAAAGACTGAAATTATATTTGTCATTCAATTTTGTCAATTTTTTTTTTTAATGCAATCCTGACCTTGCTTTGTGTGGTCTTTATACAAATCAACACCCTCGTACCCATAGCAAAAAAAAAAAAGGAAATTGTAAAAATGTTATGAAAGTTTTGTTTCAAACCACCCCCCCCCCAATGTATGGGCATGTTAAAGCACCATTTCTGTTGTGTGTCCAAACTCACATGCCTTTCCGTTGTGTGATATTCCATGGTTTTGTGTACATTCGGTTGAAAATTGGTCTCATGCACTTAGCATAATTCATCATTGCCAACTGCTTGATTTTAAATGCTTTCAAACCATTAATATAAGCGCGCACATGTGCTTCCCCTGGTTCTGTGGGTAGGTCGCAAAGCGCCACCAATAGTTCTTGCACGGAGCCTATGGGTCATTGCCACAAAT
Organism: Patiria pectinifera; assembly: GCA_029964075.1. Lineage (NCBI taxonomy): Eukaryota > Metazoa > Echinodermata > Asteroidea > Valvatida > Asterinidae > Patiria > Patiria pectinifera. Next base: position 12,102,036 of record CM057139.1, read on the forward strand.
GCCGATCAACTATAAAAAAAAAAAATATAAAAAAAAATTGGCAGTTCCTGAAATTGGCTGCTTGCCAGCTTGGCGCAGACGCTCTTTTGTTGGAAAATCTTTCCACAAGTTTCCAAAACGGATGTTGTTGCGGTTTTTGAAATGCCAGTTGGAGTCAGATGTGATTTATAAGCGCCGATAATTGTGTTCAGTGCTGGAAATCTCCAGTATCACAATTAGCCTAATATCAAACCCAAAAATATACAAAAGAAATTTAATAAAAAATCGGTTCAAACCAGTGGTGTACCTGGGAGGGGGTACAATGGAGGGCATCACCCCCCCCCCAACTTAAGGCCTGTGTCCACCCCCCCTGCCCCCCCCCCCTCCCTACCCTCCCCACCCCCTGGTTGCGCCTCTGGTTCAAACAATGTAACAACTTTTACATGTCCAATTTTTTAAGGAAATCATACAAATGAATTATAATGTTAAATATTTGTAAGTTTTACGGGGATCTGGTGACCTGGTCCGAGTCATTTCAAGAAGACTAAATTCAGGAACAGTAGTAGTAACTTGTACGTGACGATTTGTTCCTAAATACCAACAATAAGACATGAGTGTAACCTTTGTCTTCCGTGATGTATTTTTTTACTCGGTTTAAAACATAAAAGGGACCCTTTGGATTTTTCAGGGAAATGCCAATGTTTTCCCTCAATACATGGCTGTTGTTTTCTTTTCAAAATCGTGAAATGTTCAATTTAAAACTTCAATTCCATTTATTTCATCGTTTTTTCCCCCTTTGATCAGTTTAAGAGTTTGACCTTGGGTACCTTAGGCTCACCTGACACAGTTCCAGCTGACCTCCCAGGTTCCCGTGATACAGCAACTCTGGGCCAGAGTATCGAATTTCAGTCCCCGAGCTCCCCTCTGTTCCTCCCAATTTGGTCCCCCCTTCCTCTCACCCGTCTTGGCATAGTTTTGCTGACCCTCCAGCCCCCCTTGCTTGTTCCAGACAGGCTTAATTTTACCTGCGGCTTCCTTTGCGCAAGCTCTTAATCTTCCTGTTCAGGTGTTCAAGGACAGATTTGTGGAGAGATGGGGAGAGACCCTAGGGAGTTCTGAAAGGTCTACCTTGTTTCAGGGCTGGCATTGGTTTTACTGTGTGCTGATAGGCGCACTATTGTGCTGCTGCAAATGGAATTTTTTTTTTCATTGTGTGTCATTTTAGAACTTGATCTGTTGTCCAAGATGTCACAAATCAATCACATGATAATAGGAGGTGAACAATGACAAAGAATGTCCTTGTCATAGTTCATGTGCACAGCTTGTCCCTTGTCTGTTGTACTTGTGATTGACTTGTGATTGACTCGTGATTGACTTGTGACAGAGTTGTGATTAAGTCATCACATGCATCTCCATCACATGTCCATCACAAGTCATCACGAGTCCATCACGAGTCCATCACAAGTCCATCACAAGTCAATCATAAGTCCAACACAAGTCATCACGAGTCCATCACAAGTCATCACAAGTCCTTCACAGGTCAATCACAAGTCTATCACAAGTCATCACAAGTCCCAGTACAAGTCCTCAAAAGTCCATCACAAGTCTATCACAAGTCCATCACAAGTCATCACAAGTCAATCATAAGTCATAAGTCATCCCAAGTCATCACGAGCCTATCACAAGTCCATCACAAGTCAATCATAAGTCCACCACAAGTCATCACAAGTCATCTCAAGTTCATCACAAGTCATCACATGTCAATCACAAGTCCATCACAAGTCCATCACAAGTCGACCAGTCCCATGTTAAACAACAAGTAAACAAAAGTGGCGACGGCATTCCTTTGTCATCGTCCATCCTATGTCACTTGTGATCTGACTTGTGATTGACTTATGACTTGCTTCTGTTTTGTGGTTAACTTGTAATGACTTCCGCTGACTTTTGATGACTTGCAATGTAAATTACAATTGCCTTAAGCATGCACTGTCCACTACTTCTAATCTTATCATCTGTGATACACAGTTGAAGACTTCCCAATGTTTTCAGTATACTGTATTGTTGGTTGTAAAATACAATTCCATAACCATTTAATTAGCAAGACACACAATTGTAAGCCATCGACAAAACCTCAAAGCCTGTACCCTACCATTTCCTTGTCATACCACTCCCCTTGCCCTCCCCTTTCCACCACACACACACACCCAATGACCGCCACAGCAGACTTTCATCAGCACAGTTTTGCTTGACCCCTAATTAGCCACAGTTTCGTAGACCCCAAAGCATTTACAGCCAAGGCCAGGGTGACTGGCCTCCGGACCGAAACCAAAAAGGAAAAAAGGAAAAGAAAAAAAAACCTGAGGTCCTGAACCAATCCCAAGGCCATCTCTTTGACTCTTTTATCCTGACGCCTCCCACCCCATCTGCCCCCTCGAAGTCATGACGCAGGCAGAAATCCCCTTCCAAAACCCCCATAACTCCCACCCCCCTCCAACCACCACTTGTTGAAAGGGTGACTGACCCAGTCCCTGTGGCCCGACCTGAGCCTCAACTACGGTTCGGCGGGAACACAGTTTTTCATGACCCCAACTGCCGAGCAAATCAAACCCTCCCCTCCGCCCATTTGTCAGGAGAGATTAGGAAGGTGCTGCCAATTCGTCCACTGAGCTCTCCCTTGCTCAGGAAGCACTCCAAGTATTTGATTAGGAAATCAAGTGTCAATGACAGCGGGGTAATTACTCTCATAGCCTCTAGCCATTCCTTGGGGGGACGACTTTTTCTTAGCTCGGCAGTGCAAACAGAAGAAGCTAAATACCTCGGGGCAGTACAGTTTCCTGAAATTGTTAAAGCAACTTTGCCATAATTATATATTGCTCTCAACAAGCTTCTATATTTGTGTAAGTCTCTTTCATCCCGTCAACATTTTTTAATTTGTGTTTTGAAGTACACCATTCACATGAGTGTTGAACTCGCATGTGAAAATGGAACTGATCTAATTTTCCCATCACTTTCTCGTTAGCTTATCACTTTTAAAAGGTAGAGATAGTGGTCTTTTTTATGGTTCTGGAAACTTCCGATGACGGTGTTGGCACGCTACCAAGCATGTGGACAAATTCCAGTGGTTTGTTGATGAAAACAACTTGTTGAAGTTTTTGTAGGTGATGACAGTGTCAAACTGAAAGTAAAGTGGGTTTTTTTCCCCAGCAAATTGCTTGGAGGATTTGGTTGAAAAGTTTGAAACACTTCAGTTTTCCCTGAAGCACTGTTTTCTTGTACTTACGGTACTTTTCCAAACTTCCTGTCAGTTATGGAAACTTGAAAAGAACATCTCTTACACAACTTCAAATTTGGTTGCATGCCCTCTTTGTATGTTCTGGTGTTCCTGACACCATTAGCATAGTTAAGTTATTTTTGTGGGGGAACGGATGACCAGGGATGTTACCCTCCACATTTTCCCAGGCCTACAGGCGCGGTTCTAGAACCAATATTTGGGGGGGGGGGCTAGCAGGGTGGATCCAGAATTTTGTTTTTTTCAGGGAGGCGTGCTGAAATGTAGACCTGTTATTTTCTCCAGACACTTAGGCCTCCGAAAATCAATGGGGGGGGGATGGGGGCTCATGCCATATTTTCAAAGGGGAGCGCCAATAAAATCCTAAAATCATTCACACTATATTAACTAATGCACCCTTGTCACGACTATTTCTTTAGGGGGAGACCGTTCGCATGTACATGGCTGCATGCCATTTTCAAAAAAGCCTAAAAAATCTAAATCATTCACACTATATTAACTAATGCACCCTTGTCACGACTATTTCTTTAGGGGGAGACCGTTCGCATGTACATCACAATCCTTCTTTTTGCTAATGCAATTTTTTTTAAAGAATTTATTTTTGGGGGGGCTAGACACAATTTTTTGGGGGGGCTAAACCCCCCCCCCCCCGTAGAACCGCGCCTGCCCTGCCTACAGGCCTTATACGGAAGTTTGTTGTTCGAGGCATTCTATACAGGTGTTGCATACATTTCACATTGCTTCTATATAAATGAGTTTCAATACATTAACAAAATTTTATCGCTAAGATAGCACCAAGATATGAGACGTTCGATAAAAACATATGTACAAGTAAATTTACTTAATGTGAGTTGTAATCATCGGTTTAAAGGGAATGTACATCATTGGCTCTTGCTGTAATTTTCAGAAATGAACTATTTGGGGGGTTAGTATAATAGATATATAAATATTGTTACACTGACATGTTTGAAGTTTTGTGTTCGAAAATGCTGGAAAAACCAAGAAAAACAACCAAGACTAACAAAACAGACATTTTTGGGTTTGGACTGTATGGATGTTGTTTGGCAAAAAGCCAAGGAGATGTCAGGAATTCTGTCTCATTAAGATAAGAAGGGTTCAAAAGGTTGTGGGAAAAATGCCTACAAAAAGTGATTTTTGTATTTTTTTTGTTTCCCACCATTATTTTTACCAAAAAAGGTAAAAATTTGAAGCACTGTACAACACTGCATATTTTTTTATGGCAAAAGTACTCTTGGTTTTCTAAAAGCTCATGAACTTTATTTTTATACATTTCGCCTGTTTTCTTATTCGTCTGCTTTTATTTCAAGTCATCCTTTTCGGCCTGTAACATTCAATTTGTTTTTCGTATTTGTCATTTTGCTTATATTTTTGTTTATTTCATTGTGTAAGTCAAATTGTCCTGCTAAAATCAAAGAACGAAATTCAATTGAGCGGGATTCGAACTGGCAACCTCCAAACACTGTACCAGAGGCCGAAGGTTCGAATCTCGCTCCAGTCAATTCCTTCGTTCAACCCCATACAGATTAAAAAAAAATGATCTTGTCCGTTTCCCATCATAATTTACTTTGCGTTTCCAGTTTTGTAATACGAACCTTTTTTGGGAGTTGATTTTTAAAAAAAATTTAAATCTCCCATATTTTTGGTTCAGTCCTTTCAGCCTTAGTCGTTCATTTCCCACGAACTTTTTTTCGTGGGTTCCTGAGCCCGCTAGTGGCATATTCCACGGGTGAACGCTCTGACTAAGCCTGCCTCCGTAACCCAATCTCTGCATGGGGATTTGGTCTGTCTGGGTGTCCGGTGTGTGGATAATCCTCATATTTGGTATACCGTCTGACGTGTCGACATACAGACCGACGGACAAATAACGGCTTGTATTTTGGCAAAACCTTGTGTGGACAGATCGGATACCTGTTTACGCAGTTCTGCCTCCTCGATTACAAGGCAAAGGTTTTGGGGAATTGTCTATGTATTAACTTGCGCTTTTTGAAAAATGTATAACCTAAAATGGTTTTTAGTTTCCTTTTTTTCTCAAATTTGCCCTGCATCCACACGTACAGATCTTCTCTTATTCCCCTCCTCCTTGTCCTTACGATGGAAATATCCTACCTTTTCCTCCTATGCCAATTTTATACACAACCCTGTGCTCATTTAGTTTGAAATTGGCTTCCTTTTTGGTTTTTTCTTTTTCTTTTCAAAAAAACAAACCAATCTTTTAAGACACATGGACATCCATGCATACATGCCCCATCATTGTTGAAATTTGAGTTGCAATGACAATGGGTATTTATAATTGTCTTACTTTTCTCCTCTGCATTTGTTTCAGTTTTTTAATTTTTAGTATTTTTAAAAAAGATTTTGGGGCTTCAGGTGCTAATTCTACTTTATGCAAAATATGCTCCCATTTTTTGGGGGATTAAATAGTTAATTGTTTGTATCATACCTTGCCAACTGTCATTCCTCACGTTTTGTGGTTAGGAAACTTAAATTAGGCAAGTTAGATTGTTTGAAGGGTCCGACAGCAACAGATGACTTGTACAATGTAGCAGTTTATCACTCTGATTTGGCCTCAAAAACCAGTGACTTTTCCCCCTTCTGAGTGACAAACGTGCCTTTCTTTCGTGACTTTACTGGTCCTTCGTGACTTATTCGGGCACTGTCTGTATATTGGCATTGAAATACTAACTTTAGTCTGGGGAAACGCCTTCACTCATCACCCCTGTATTTTTCTGTCTGGGGGCTTTATAGCGTTTTTGCATGTGACTTTTAAGTGCCGTTTACCGTTTACCGGCAATTTGTTTCAAGAGCTCTCAGGGGGGTAGGGGAGGGTAGGGGGGGGGGGGAGTGCCTAGTGGTGATTATCATGGCTTAGTAAGTCTCGCTGTGTTGTTTTATCAGCCATGGGACATGTTTTGTGGGGTTGGCAGGGGTGGCAACTGGCAAGTTATCCCCTCAATGTAGAAGTCACCATAAATGGGTCGTTCCAGTACATTGTACCCTTGCCCTACTCCTAGTTGACTTGGAGGATCGAGTCTAGACACAGTCATAGAATTGAAGAAATAAATCTTCCACTTTCCTTCATTATCTAGACTCCAGTACTTTCAACATTTTTGGGGGGAAGGTGAGGTTTTTTTGTGAGAATCTGATTGTCCGCAGTTCTCAGACTTGTACTGTGTTCCAATAATTTGAGAAACTTGCGCCCAAGTTTTAAAAGATAATACTCACTTGAAGCACAAGAGAGTATCTTTTGCTTTGGGAAAGCTCACTGACCCATCTCATTTTTGCATCTTATGGCAAACACTGGTACCCACTGGTAAAGAACACAAGACAAACCTGGCAGCCTAAAAAAATAACGGTAAACACTCCTGGTTGGAGAAAAGTACCCTGCTTAAGGGCACAGAATACCCAAGCCCTGAAAGCTGGCACCCACTCCCGGGCGGTAACAGCAGTCCTAAAAGGTGGTACCCTCTCCTGGGTGGAGAGAGACACTGAAGGGATAAAGTAATACCCAGTAGCTAATTAAACACTGATAGGCCTATCAACCGTTGGGTGGAAAGAAGCACTGAAGAGGTAACACGCCCTGCTCAATTGAAGGACCAACATACACCCATGAGCCCAAGAAGAGGTTGCCACTCCCTGATGGAGAAAGATTCTGAATGGGGTAAAGTACCCTGCCCAAGAACACAATACACCCATCAACTTCAATCCAAAAAAGTGGTTGCATTCCTCAGTGAGGTTGGGCACTGCAAAGGGTAAAATACCCTGTTAAAGGACACAACGCCCACCCAATGGACAGAATATTTTTTAGCCATTTTCTGAGAGTTACTCAGCTCACCGATGTACAAGGAATACAATAATTTCACTGTTCTAAAAGGAAATCAATCGTACCCTGATCAAGTACCTTTTTTTGAGGGGGAGGGGGGGTTGCTTTGGTGTCACATCTAATTGGCATGTCAATTAAAGACTGATTTACAACTATTGTGAGATAGCTACGACCTGCACTTGACTAACAGGTGGTCAAGGTCAGGTTTGTGCCAAGGTCATTCTAAAAGTGCCCCCCCCCCCCAACACCCAAGAAAACAGGGATCCTCATCAGTTCGTTCTACACTCTCCAAAACAGAAAACGGCTTCAGCATTTTTATTGCTGGGGAAGTTGTAAATGCCAATATGATTACAATTTGCGGTCAGCGTTACGTGTTCAGTTCCCAACTTGTTGGGTGGGTGGCGTAATTATTGGGCCATTATTAGTCAAGTTGAGCCTTCAGAATAGTTCTGTGAAGAGGGTCATAAAAATGGGATCTGAATAAGTATTGCCAGATGTGGAATTCTTTTTCTTCTTTTGCTGTGGACTTTTCACAAAAACTATTTTCAATATTACATGTACGTTTGTGTACAGTTTTTATTTCGACTGTTGCAGTTTTTTCCTTTATTTACTGGGGTATTTTCTCAGTGTTCTTTTCGAGTAATAAACATTAAGTTGTTCAACTTAAAACTTGACACAGTCAAATTAATTAGTGAAATGACAGTTGCTTAACATATTTTTTTTAAGATTAATTTTAAAGTTAGCTCACACAGGAAATTCAGATGTGGTTAAGGCCAAAAAATAATAGTTCTGCTCTGATTACTTGGCATTTGAAAATAGGGTAGGTTAGGTAGGGATTTTGTTTTGACAATATTTTTTTTGTACGATCATATGGAGGTGTCTGCATGTAGTCAAGGGTAAAAAGGTAGTAATTGATGGTTTTCGGGGTTTTTTCCTCATTTAAAAAAAAAAAAATGAGGGTAGGGGCTATCAAAATAGGGTAGGTAGGGAACCTGGATGCAGAACTATTTTTTTGGGGGGGCCTTATTAGACATTTCACATGATTATAGTGGCAGAATGCACAGGATTTGGTTCAGAATGAATAGTGTTCATGTACATATATCCGTATGTATGTTCATGTATTATTTCTGTGATTTTGTTATAAGATGGAGGACAGTTTAGAGGGACTCAGTTCCTTCTTTTTAATTTTTGCAGCCTAATTCATCTTCAAACTTGCTTAAATATAATAAAATCGCAATTTTTCCTGCCGATTAATTTCAAAAATAGAGCGCGCCCTCTGTTGTGTGAGCTTGCTAGACAGCACGGTGTGGCTGCCCTATAAATGACGCACGCCAAGTCATCGAAAGCTCAGTACTCCAAAACCTGCGAATGTTTCGGCCCGGCTCGCCTAACCTCAGTAAATCAGCCGTAATTTGGGTATTAGCTTTTGCTGAAACATGCAAGCCAGCCGCCCGGAGTGTAACATTAATGGATTACCCAGACTACTCACATGGAACCATGGAATAATAACGGACTTGGGCTCGACAATTGATTTACATGGTATGTACGGTTACTGTTGGATACATGGTATGTGCGTATGTTATCCGGGTGCGCCTGTTAAAAGAGACCCACGCTTTTACCCTAAACTTTCACCTATGCATGGTACGGGTATACAACACCTTTACCTGTCTCCCCCCCCCCCCCCCCACCCCACCCCCACATCTTGCATGTGACTTTTTTTAATTACGCTTTGGCCAACTTAGTCTGGGCCATGCCAACTTCAATTTATCCTGATGCAACTAATGTAATTTTGGCTGCATTCGAATGCTCTAACCTTATGTCTGTTGCTCTAACCTTATGTCTGTTGCTCGTGCTGCATTTCCACATGGGCTTGAAAGTGAAAACATTTGTGTTCGAGACATTACTATGATCAGAGGTTCAAATGCATTGTGAGGGATATTTCAAGAGGTCCGGGAACAAATTGTTCTGATATTGGTGGTATTTTTGGAGCAGAAGGCTAGCGTGGGCGCTGAACTGATTTTTTAAGGGTCTGTGCAATTTTTCCTAGGAGCATTATATTCTGTGCAACTTTCTCCTCCTTAAATGTTTGAAAACTAATTGACATTCCGTTTTGGTTAATTTTATTGAAAGGTGCACTTCTTTAAACATTCCAAAATTGTCCATGCCTTTCTGGATAACTCGGGGTGCTGTTGCTGTGATGTCATTTCAGGAAGACAGTGTTCAGTTTAGGGGTTTTGAGTCCAAACTGTGAACCCAAAAATTTGCTCATTGGAAACATTTGCGAGAAAAGTTTCCTCATTCTATTACTGCCATGTACTGACACAACAACGAATCACCAAAGAAAAGAAAATTAACAACAGCAAAATAGGCCTACCAAAGTTCTGGCAACTTGCTGTGCTGAAATAACTGTTACAACATGGATATTTCTGCCTGAAATGACATCACACTTTAATATGCTCATATAGAAATGTGCATTCGCATAGAAACCAGGCACTAAAATAAATTGGCCAAGTATAGAAGGTCATTTCCAAAGATGAGTCAAGTGACACATTTTTGGAAATTGACATTTACGGTGGTTGGTTTGTAATTGGGCAAATCCGTGAATGGGTGCGCGCAAGCGTTGATACAACGCACATGCGCGCGCGGTTGCTATTAATCGACTGAATGAGAATGTGCCCCGGACGCTGATTTTGGGCGCAATTACAAATATGACTCGGCAACTTTTGAATCGAAATCGAGATCCTGGAATATTGTTTTCTCGGAATTAAGACAGCAATTTACAAAGCTCAAATTTCATCAGGTTAGTTGTTACTTATAGCACCCGTCTTTAGATTTTGAGCACTTTTGTTGCTTCAAACGCAACAAATGCACAAATGACATCTCTTTTACCTTTAATTCTCCTCCGACGTTTTATACGGTAGACAGTCCGAGGCACAACATGTTGTCACATTAATGAACCAGTCATGTTCAGTAATTTCCTGGCAATTGGGACGACCGGGCAGGATATTAGGAACTTTCCCCCTGGAGCCTACAAACATCCCAAGACCCCGCGGGGATGAAATTTGATACTCTGCGACCAAAATGTGCCGTTGAGCGATACCGCTTCGTCATGTTTAACATGGGAAAAACCGCGGCTTCCAAGCAAAAACTAAAAAGATTTTGGTAAGGGGTTCCAAAAGCAAGCAGTAGACACAGTAGACGGGGGAGGGGTCACCACTGAAAATCCAAGTTCTTAAAATTCTCAACAATTCTGATAGTTCAAAATAGTGGCATAACAGAAGTCAAATTTGCAGGGGGGAAATTGGGGGCCTCATATTCTAAAAGGGGCATTCAAAGCATTTGAAGGCGTGGCACAGGATTTCCAGTCCTCCAATTCCCCAACCATCCTCTCTCTCTCTCTTGCCATTTACCCCCTCCCCACCCAACATCACTATTAGAATAAAGTTAATTTTTGGAGAGGTTCCCCCATCCCAATGATGAAAACTTTAAACAAATAGTGATGATAATGACTTACATTGTAAGTAGTAAGAGTAGGCTTCATGTATATTGAGTAATTTGTATGGAAGCTAGTTTATTTTTTTTTGGTAAGATGAAAGTGATTGTAGTAAAGTGCCCTGCCTAAGGACAACGAGCACAGCATTTTAATTAACATATACAGAAAGCTGGTGTATATGTATTTGCTATGGTCTGTGCTGAGGTGCTGCACCAACTTGGTCCCAGACCCTTATGCGCTATCAAATTGATAGACCTTAAAAATCTGTGAGATTTACAAGAATACAACGTGTGTAACGTGTGTACAACGTGTGTAACGTTCTATCGTTTGCATTTATTTTGTGTCCCGATTGGGCCTATCCTTATCAAGAGTCATAAATGGGGAACTTGAAAAGAAAAGAAGGCTTTACAATGTACGACATATTGAAAGTATTGCAATTTGATGACCGTTATAAAATTAAAAGTGTTGACCTCAACTTCCGTTCAATCGAGCACGCCGATAACAATTGGGTAAATTCAAACACGGGATCTGTGAGCAGAGTTTGGTACCAAGACGTTCTCAAACAAAAAAAAGTGAACATGGACTGGCCAGACTTGCATGCTGTATTATCAGGAAGCTGCTCATTTGGCTGTTCCCATCCCAGGGGAACCACATGAACCCTGGTGGTTAAATGTGCCACAGTTTTTTTGTTTTTTTTTCTTTCTTCAAATCTGTTTGATGTCTGTATGCGTGGCGATAAGAAATGTCCAGGAAATTGCTCAGGTGTGCTGCACAGACTGTTCTGCAAAGACAGGTAGTTCTTGTGTGAGGCTTCCTGGGGTGCTTGGAGATTTTTTTTAGTCACATCACAAGTGTGAGCCTCAGATTATTGAAAGACAAGGTCTTCTTATGAGCTGTGGCATTCCCTGTAATTTTACGAATGACCTCTTTAGTTGTGATATGACTTCAAATCTACACATGTACAGGTTAAAGGTTATCATAGAGCAAAAGGGAATGCAATGTCATTTTTTTTAAATGTCCTTTAAAGTGCACCTCTGCATCCCATTTGGCTTTTTGTTTTTTAATTTTTGTTTTGCCATTTTAAATAAAGGGTATTTTGGCGCCTTTTTGGATTTTTTGGCTGATGCAAATGTTCATATTCATGAAAGTGTGTGATGTCATTTCATCCAGAAACCTCAATTTTAAAGCTATTTCAGCACCAAAAGTTGCCAGAATTGTGGATGTTTTGCTGTCATGAATGTTCATTTCTTTGGCGATTCGTTGTTGTGTCAGTACATGGCAGTAAGCCAATGAGCAAACTTTTCTCAAAAATGTTTTCATTTTCAATTAGCAAAATTTGGGTCACAATTTGAACAGAAAGGCCCAAACTGAACAGTGCCTTCCTGCAGTGACATTACAGCAACAGCGCCCGAGTTGTCCCGGAAAAGCATGGAAAATATTGCATTATTACAAAAAAAACAAAAAGGCACCAAATACCCTTTAAACGATGCTTGCTTGGGACACAAAGGTGCATTTTCAAGGATTACATTAAAAATTGTACATTGCATGGGCCCTTACTTGCCTACTGAAAGGGGAAAATTAACTGCAGTAGTTGCGAGTACAATCCCCTAAACGTTTCCCCCAGAAAGAGCCAGGGGTTCAGATAATACACCCCCCCCCCATCCGAAGGCGGCGATTCTCTTGACACACTAATTGGTTTACTATTGCCTCCCACAGATATCATGTTTACGTTAGCAATCCTCGTTGTTGTTGTTTGCGCCCCATGGGGTGGACGGCAATGCCGACGGTAATGGCAGTGCAGAGAGACGATAACGAGAATCTGCAAGCAGTGACAAATGTCACTGTCTATGGTTCCCTTAAGGACATGTGTCAGGGAGGACGGATTAAGAATCAATCAAGAAATGAATGATCTTTTAGTCGGGGACGGCTGGGGCAGTTCCGTGTTGGAAAACTGAAGGGAAAAAAAACACAGTCTGAGTAAACCCACCATTTTGTTCAGATTTAAAGAAAGATCTGTTTGGAAATACTGAATAATAGAAAAACAAAATGACTGGAAAACATTAATTTGAAAATTGCAGAGGGCAGGATGTTTGATCCACCGTGAGATCTCTGCGAACCTTTGAGAATTCATCTTGGATAGGAAATGAAAGCCTATTTTGCCAGATCAGTGTGAACTACTGCATGTCATCAATCCAAATGGCATTCTGCGGACTTTTGTTTAATAAACACTTCAGGTTTGGGAAAGTAATAGCAAGCTTACAAACAAAATGGTTTCACGAAGGGCTATGACCTCATTTAGATTTGAATTCATAAATCCCAGATCACTTTGGTAATGGACAACAGTCTTCGCACAACATTTGAAAACAACAGATAGGCATTTGGCACACTGTAATTACAGTGCCGTCAAGATATCATTCGAGAGTCCGTTGCTAACCAGGGTTGCCAGGAGTGAAGACATTACAGAAGAGTCACATGACAGAGCTTGTGGCGACAAAAACTGGTAGATCCCCCGCCCCTCTCTCCAAGCCCCGCCCCTCCCAAGCCCTCCCTCATTCCTCCATTACATAATAATACATCGACTTCGAGAAAATAACCCCCAACAAACCATCCACCCCAACCACAAAAATTTCAAGAATATCATCCCTCCGCCTCTTTAAAACCCATCACTCAGTATCCCAAGCGATCCGCAATTTCCGGGCCAGGCAGTCCCTTCTTGCACTTGAGAGACCCTTGGTCCCCCCCCCCCCCTTCAGTCCGCCAACAGCAAAAACCACAGACAAGAGGGCATGGGATTAGACTGTTTTTACAAGTGGGGGAAAACGGAAACTAGTCGGGAGCCACTTGGTGCCCACTTTCAGCTGTTTATACAGTGTTGTGGTACACTAGGTACCTTTTTTTTTTAAGAAACCCAGTGTCTGGATTTACTTTTTAAAATATCTTTTAATACAATTATTTCTATATTTTTTTTTTTACTTTCATTTGTGAGTTGGGTACTTTTTCTTTTAAGTAACAATTCCTGTGGAGTACTTGAGACAAGCAGAAAGTGTGATGACCCTGTTTTACCAAACCGTATCCCAAACTCAAGACATTTTTTTTCCCCAGAAACCTTTCTTAATCCTTCAAAATCCTACACTAATACAGGAAACAGGTGGTATAGTCTTTCTACTACAACTTCCAAAGGGCATCAAGCCACATGTACCGGTATTTAGTAGTGGCTTGGCTCTATTTCCTCAATCCTACAAAATCTACCAAAACCTGGTGAATTCTGAAGGATCTCGGAGAGTACACAGTACAGGCATACTTTACAAAACACTCACGTTTTTTTCCCGAAATTGAATCCACGTATAATGCAGATTTTTTATTTATACATTCAACTTCTCATTTTTTGGTCTGTACGATATTTACAAGGACGGAACTTTTTAGCGATATTGGAGCAAATTTTTCGATTTTAAAAACCTACATATGAAAGGCAATATACAATTTCAAAATTAAAGATTTGTACAGAGGTTATATCTCATTTTAGTCCAGGTCAATAAATACGAAGGGCCAGAGATTCTCTCTTTCTATAGTACCTCTCTTCAGTGAGCTCATTTAACAGAGCATGGTGATGGCGCCCTCTTGTGACAAGTGGAAGAGTCTTTTAAGTGCAGAAATTGAATGTGCATGCACCATATAAATCTATTTTACGGACGGAGCAAATGTTATGGACATTGTAAAAATTTATCATCATTGTCACTAATACCTGAACCTACATCAAAATAAACATCCACAATACAAAAATATTATTAAATAATTATGTACAAGCAACACCGAACTGCATGGATCTTTCAATATTTCTTGCGATCACTTTGGGATCTATTCACTTTGGGAACCAGCCAGCCGACCCCGGCAAGCTCGGTGGTCCAGTGGTAAGACGTCTGCACTAGTAAGCAGGAGGTCGTGGGTTCGAGTCCCACCCGAGTGATTTATTTCTCACAATCACTCGGGGGCAACACTGAATGTACAGTATTATTAAAAAAAACATTGGAATAGTGCAAAACCTATTATTGAATTCACTTTGGGACCAAGAACCTTTTTTAAAAGTTTTATGTATACTTTCGTTTCTTTCCATGGTTTGCAATTCTTAGTTCCAATTGGTGGTTTTTTTTTGGTACTCCACCCATGCAGGATATACACAAATTCTAAGAATATGATCAATTGAAATATTGATGGGACACCTAAATTTTGGCAGCATCATTGTGGCAGTTATAGTTTTGTGACGCGGGTTTGATTCCTGCCCTGGCCACATGTGGATTGGGTTTTCAGTCCCTACCAGATTCCGTGGGTTTTCCCCAGAATATTCTTCTGGGGTTTTCTCCCACCTCTAAAACTGTAATTTCTTCTCATTGTCTTCTCTCTACAGGTTTTTTTTCAGGCTTGCGAGTTACAGTGCCTGGGGTGCTTTTGAGGAATCCTTGGTTTCATTACCAGAAATAAATAATGATACTAATAAAATGCCAGGAGTATTGTGACAACTATAACTATGGTTTAAAAAAAACACCTGTTGTTTGCCAAAATATAAGGTGTCCCTATCAAAAGTGGGAAGATACAATGTATAGTGTGTATATCACTGATGACCTACTGGGAGTCGTTTAAAAATTCATTAACTCATCATTTGGATGGAAAAGTTTTGAGTTTTCCTTATCTCAAATTTGGTTACCTGGATATTCTTGACTTCGCTGGCTCCATCCATACCTATTTTTTAGATCAAACTGCGGAATGTTCCCAAGGGGGAAAATGTGTGTGAATTGGTGGCAATCTTAATTAGTTGCTGCTGGTGGTCTTCTTGCAAAGCGACTCCATGAACCTTTCGACGTCCTGTCAAAAAAAGGGAAAGGGAACAATTAATAATAAAAAATAAAATCATAAACAAGAACACTGTTTGCAGCCTGTCCCCGCAAGATGAGATTCCAATCTCCAAACAGTCTTTGAAATTTGCATGATTTTGGAAAGTTTCAAATATTTATGTTGGAAAGAATCATTGGCTTCAAAAGATTCTACTAGCAAGTGAAACATTATTTTAACTTTTTACATATATTAACTTGCAATGTTGTGCGCTTCACAGTCGAGCATTTTTGTGTGAAAATATTTCTTTTATTCCAAACGAATGATCATGTCAGTACCGACAGCAGGTGTTTTTTTTTTTTAGTGCAGATCTGAAAATTTATTAGAGGCTATCTGCAATAGCCATTACATTTTTTCAAAGATAGATTTATAAGTTCTTTTACCAACTAAAAGCCACATTCGGTCTCGAAGTTGCATTAAATGATAGAATAATATTACTATGACATACTCATGAATTGATCATGTTTTATTAATGTTTTAAAGGTATAGTAGATCATGTGCAACTATCAACAAAGTAACTGATGAAATTATTGCTCAAAAGCTTACTTGGTTTATAGATAGTAATGACACTAAACTACCTGCGAAATTATTTTCTTCTGGCATGCTGTCATTTTTGATGAAACAATAAACGAAGATTATTTCCAAAGATGGGTCAAGTGACACATTTTTGAAAAATTTCCGTTGGTAGTTACAATGTAGTTTGTAATTGGGTAAATCCATGGATGGGTGCGCGCAAGCGTTGACAGGGCGCGCCCGCGGTTGCTACCGTTTGTCGGTTCAGTGCGTGACATCGCGTGGCTAGCATCGGCTGAATGAGAACGTGTCCCAGATGCTGATTTCAGGCGCAATTCAAAATATGACTTGGCAACTTTTAAATTGAAATCGCTATCCTTGAGTATTATTTTTCCCAAAATATACAGCATTCACAGAGCTAAAACTTCATCAGGTTAGTTGTTAAGTACCCGTCTTAAGATTTGAGCACTTTTGTTGCTTCAAACGAAAAAACAAATACAAATGACAAATGATCTACTTTACTTTTCAATGAAACATTAAAGTTAGTTCTTGTTCTTGGAAGCAATTTCCACGCATTGCATGTCTCTACTGCAGTGTGTTCTGAGATTGCACCATGACGAATCCTGCATTTTTCCAGCATGCTTTCAAATTACCACAGCCGATAACTAACAACGTTTGCTGGTACGTACTGACTAATGAAAATAAGGTCTACTACTAAATGTACATCTATGTTTTCATGAAGTGCAGTATGTGTTGCATGCTGTGAGCAATTGTTTCTACAGAACGTCTACGTATAATTTTTGAATGCATATTTTTCATTTTCATTCTTAATATGTAAGTTATGATTCAGATATATTATGATTCAGATGTGCAAATCCATTTAACATTTTTCAAAGGACTGTTTTAAATACAAGAAAGAGCCATCAACAGTTGCTCAAATTTCTTCTCCCACACTTTCTCAGCCAAATTTGCTAACACATTTTTTTTTATCACAATTAATGTTTACGAGTACTTCACTTGTCTTTCAGGGGGACAATACGAGTTCCCCAGCGGCCCGACCACGTTGTAGCCGCGTCCTTCGCAATTCAGCAAACTAGCTGCGAGTAAGGATGATTAGCCTCCCAAATTATAAAGGAAACGTTTCCGTTTCGAAAATTCAGGAATAAGCAACCAAAAGATACACACATACACACACAGCTGTGAGGTTATGTCATGGTAAAATTGCAGCGCTTAATTATCAGGTGCCACTTTTTCGTCGACGGAAACTTTTATTTTGACGGCGGTTCATTTTGTGCATGTATCCTTTAGCAAGTAAAAGCCTGTTTACGGTTATGAAATACTTACTGCGAAACACTGCAGCGCCCCCTATCGATCGCCGCATGCAAATTTTAAGGGCACACTCTTTGTGCAACTTTTTACTGGCGCAGCACATAGTTGCTGCTCGCAGTTTCGAACATCCGAATATTCGGTCTGACGCAGTTTCGAGTGATCGAATACTAAATTGTTCGAAAGTTGACATATAACTGTTAGCTTTGGTTATAATGCAAATCTTGCTGCGTAGCCACCTCAGTCTGTTACAAGACAAGATCCGTAATTATCTGATTTCAAGAAAAACATGGGGAAAAAATCAAACGGTTATCGTTTCTTCGCCTTCACCAAAATTGAACAAGGATGGTTGCAGGTTAGACCCTGTTAACTAGATGTAGCTCAATGGTTAGACAATG
This sequence comes from Patiria pectinifera, assembly GCA_029964075.1. Lineage (NCBI taxonomy): Eukaryota > Metazoa > Echinodermata > Asteroidea > Valvatida > Asterinidae > Patiria > Patiria pectinifera. Next base: position 12,119,759 of record CM057139.1, read on the forward strand.
CAATTCTACCATTTGGCTGTTACTCTGCAGTGAATGAGATTCCATGATTAAATACAGTCCTTCTTTAGTAACCCTTCAAATCCCCAGGGATTTTTTACTAGGAACCTTTGCAAATCCAACAGAACCCAACAAAACCCAACACACTACAGTTACACTATTTGTACCCTTTGCATCTCACTAAAAATCAAATCCATGCAAAGCATCATCCTTGGGGCTTGATAGCTCTGAATCCATCAAAAAGCCAATCAAAAAAACATTTGTTGGATTTTGGTGGATTTGGTAGGGTTAGGGTTAACGTTGGAATTTGGATGATTATCATTCCTGTCATGGTATGGTTTATCCAAAGCGTGAGCTCCAATGAAAGTGCCGTATATGGTATGTGTTAGAAAGAGAGCATTTTGCCATATTCTGTTCAGTTCAGTTAAAGCGAGTCGACTTTCGTCTTGACTGTTCAATTCTGAAAGACAACAAAAGTGGTCTGTACACTTATGATACAAACCACATCAAGACTTTTCACACTTAAACAAGATTTGGGACAAAGTTTGAAGGTAACAGAAGACATTGCTTTCTATTATGTAAACACAGGGTCAAACTCTTCCCTGAAATAATATTTTAATAGGGTATTCAGAAAGCTTTTTATATAATTTGGTGTTTTAGCATATCTAGACCCCACTTGCTGAAACTGTACATGGCATAACGCTCTCCTTGTGTTATTACTGATTAGTTATGCGGCAGCTGTGCAGTGAGTTTGTTTGCCATTCATTAGAGGGTTCAATATCTAATGGTGCACCGACTTTTTTTTACTGTCTGGTGGAGGCTAGTAATATGACGCTCTGTACGGTGGATATGTGGCTGCCACTTTGAGGAACGCTTCCACGTCCTGTAGAGAAAAGCTAAGGTAGTTACTCCAAAACTCTTAAGAATTCCTAAATTCCTTTTGGGATTTTCTTAATTTGGCTGCGGTCGAGGATTGAGAAAAGTATCTTAACAAATAATCTGTAGAGAAAAGACAATGAATTGAAAACCTTGGAATTTGTTTTTACCAATAGTCCTTCGGCTCGGCTCCAGCCATTATTGGCAGCCAGGATCCTAAACCACGCTACTAAAAACGGTATTCTTAAAACTAGAAAAATTCCTATTTCAAGGAACATTTTCTTGTCTTACTCCCTAGAAAATAATTCTAGGGAGTGAGACAAGAATATATTAAGAAATGTGAGAAAATTATTTTTACCAGTGCAGTTTTAAACCACACGTTTATAACTGCTTCATCACACAGTTATCCGCCGACGATTTTGAGTCGAGTGAGGAAATTATGGCACTGATGTCCTTGAGCAGGACATTTTACAACAATTTTCTTTTCTCAATCGCATAATTCAAATGGGAACCTGTGAGGAAAATAATGGTGAGTATTAAGGAAAAATATCCCCAGGTGCAATCAGGGTTGTACGAGATCTGTGCAGGACTTGACCCTCTACCAACAAAAAAAAAACACAGTGCCACTCTTCAACTTCGGTGCATTCCTCTCGGCCAAATTTATAGAATTGTTAATCGCACTCAAGTTGAAACTGGGGCTACTTACTTTGGGCTCGGGAAGGCACGATCCAAAGTGTTCCAAATAGAGGATGTCCGCATCGACGGCTTCTGAGAAGTCGTCTCGGCTTATTTTTCCATCCTTGTCTGCATCCTACAGTTGGATAAAATATAAAATTCAGTGAAAAATATCAATCTTTCTGTTCTCGGTCAACTAACAGAGACTGTTTGAAAACATGGAGCTACAATCCCGGCCAAAATGGTTGGGACACTTCCTGAGCCTGCCATGGTCGCCCACTCCCCTGGTCAATGTTGTTCTCTCCAGCTGATGGAGCACACACCGCGCAATGAGAGACAACGTTGAGTGGGGGCCGGGGGTTGGGGGTCCAGCGAGATTTTTCCAGGATTGTAGGTTCAGTACCAACAGTGTGGTTCAACCGTTCATTGATTTCTTCCTCCTTTACCAATGCGCTAGTGCTATTACTAGGATCCAGTTTGGATTCGAACCTCTTACCATCAGAAACAGGACCATCATTGACATACCAATCTGAGCTATAAGAAAGACTTGGGGATTTGAACATCTTATCATTCTTGAGTTGGAACTATCTCCATGTTATTGCAAGCATCACAAAAAACAGAGTCACACCATTACGAAATGGTATTGGAGAATACTTGGACCATCGCTGACAAACAAATCCCAGATAAGAAAAGAAATTAAATTTAGTTTGGATTGGAAACCCTTGTCAAAATCATGCTCGAATTTGAATTTGCTCAATATTATTCTGCAAACATCGCAAGAAAGAGACGACACTGACTAACATTCCAATCCAAGATATGAAAAGGACTTGGTTTGGATTTGAACCTCTTACCATCAGACACAGACCATGACTGACATACCCATGTGAGATATGAAAAGAAATTGGTTTGGATTCGAACCTCTGATTGTTCTTGCACTCAAATTTGTCATAACAAATGTCAGAAAGAGACCATCACCGATACAGCAGACAGACTTTGCCTGTGTGTGGATTCGATCCTCTTACCATCATAAACAGACAACTACTGACACAAACCACTTGTGAAAAAGGACTTTAAGTCGGTGTGGATAGAGCCTCTCATCACTTGCACACTTGAATTTGCACTAGGCCAGGCCAACCACAGATGCACTCATCTGGGTTAAGCACTAGGTGTGAATTTTGGATTCGAACCCCTTACCATTCTCTTGATGGTGATCTCCAAGAGCTCCTTGATGCCCTCATCTGGGTCCTCTTCCGTCTGAAGCTTGGTCATGCTGCTCTTGAGGAGGTTGAAGATCTCCTCTCTCGTGATGAAGCCGTCATCGTTCAAATCGTAAACTTTAAAACAGACTGCAGAGATGAAAATTTGTTTAAAAAAACTTGGTTTACACAGGGGTGCGCTCCACAAAAATCTGTAAAATTCCTGGACGCGAGCTCATTAATATTGTGTGATCCCAGAGATAATTTTGTATACGCGGTCCTTGCGGACTATACTTGGGACAGATTGTAGTCATGTTTCTGGAGATCAAGCATTTGGGCTTGTAGCTTCCAACTCGGGGGATTTCGTTTACAACCCCCCTCCCCCTCCCAATGTCTGGATCTATGTAACATAGAGGCGGAAGATAACATCTAGACCTGGGCCACAGATTGGCAAACGTTTCAGGCGTGGTTTGGGAGAGGGGTGTTTAAAAAAAAATCACATTGGCTATCTCTGGCAAAAGTGAAAAGAAATCTTGAATTTCCAGTCAATAACCAATCACCGCCTTGCTCCTGAGTGTCTCTAGGTGGCGCTTTTTCTGTCCGATTTTTGGGTTGTTACCCAGGAGCGCGTTTTCTAGTGAAGTGGAACTACAAGATTTTTATTGAAGATAAAAAAGAACAGCCTTTTTTTTTCCAGATCAATCAATTATCTTTATTACCCTAATCCTCCTAGATCTTTCAAAACCTATCAGTTTTTGTTGTTGAGAATTTAGAAGGATTGACAAAGTAGAGCCCAGTCACTATTAATTTACGAGGGAATTAAAGCCCCTTGCAAGTCAGAGTACAATGAATGTGCGCTTACTTTCCTGAGAAGTGGAGGATTTTGTAGGATTAAGGAAGGTGTATAGGGAGTTGGGGTGAATACTTGCCCTGCTCATAGTGTTTTACTAGTCCTGAATTCAACAATATCTTACCAGAAAAGACTGCTGATTCTAACAGAATCCAACAAGTAGGAAAAAAAGGCATCCTGCTTTCTGCTGTGATCAAGAATAATAGCTAGTGGGGCTTGACCTTTCTCAATCTTTCAAATTCCACCAAAAATCTCCTGATCAATTTTTGAAGGATATGGGAATCTCCCAAAACACTCGATATCAAACTCACACTGCTTTTTCTCTTCGTATGTTCCCTTTAAGAACACCGACAAGCCTTGGAGCCACTCGGACAAGTTGACAAAGTTATCACTGTCCAGGTCAAACACTCGCACAACTGAAAACAAGAAAGGACATAATTTCTATCATTATTCATGTATTTCTTAACAATATAGGCCTAAATCCACTTGAATTTTCTCAAGTTTTAAGATCCTCAGTGTCAAGACAAAAATCGGATTGTGTGCTGGACATAAGATGGTGACAACAGACAGGCATGGAAAACCACCCCCCCCCCCATAAAAAAGGGGAGGGGTTGGGATTTTTTTGCCTCTTACCCAAAGCAAGCACCTAAACCAACATCGACTCAAAGAGTACAAAACGTCTGCCTGAAGATGACCAGAATATGTTGATTGAAACGTCGGGTGTTTCCTCATGGATTTTTTTCAGAACCATCTTTTTACCTCTCAAGAAGCGGTATTTTTTCCAATTATTAAGAAGCAACCAGTGGTTATAGGGATGGTGACTCATGATCACAGGTTCAGGGGTTCGAATCCAGCCGCTGGGCGCTGGCCATATGTTGTGTCCTTGGGTAAGCCACTTCAACCCCACTTGCCTCTCTCCACCCAGGAGTATAAATGGGTACCAGCACTAGCTGGGGAGTAACCTGCGATGGACTAGCATCCCATCCAGGGAGAATACAAACATCCTCAGTCGTTTCATGCTACTGAAACCAGAGATAAACGCCGGCCTGATGGGCCACACTGGCTTGTGACAGACTTTACTTACAAACCTTGCACAGTTTACAGGGATTTCAAGCCATAGCCATGGCCGTGTAAGAATTACTTGGCTACGGCTAGGAATTACACACGCGTCTATGCGAAGCAGCCTCAGCCGCTTCCCATAGACCTGTGTGGGTCATAGCCGTATTCAAATAATTTGGGCGTGACATAACAACCCAAGCTCGTACTTCTGTCTAGAATGATGTCGTCCGTCACTCCAAACTGGACGTGTAGCTGTTCCCTGACCTGCGTTCTTTCCAGCTTCTCCGGTCTGGACGGGTTGGCCTTCCCCAGGTCTTTGAACATGTTGGTCAAGGCGTCCACCTCCTCCTTGCTAACTGTTGAATATTCATAAGGTAGGAATATGTAGTGTTGAATATTTATTTTTACTATAGATAATAGGTTGGTAACGTGGAGGTATCTTCTCATTAACTGTTGAATATTCACAAGGTATGATTATTATATTCATCATGTTCATGTACGTGAAGCTGAATATTTATGAGTAGGTTGCCCTTGCCAGACTCCCAGAACAAGTAACAAAAACGGAAAAGGCATTTTACTAAAATCCTTGTCTCAAGAATTTTATTAGCTAATCCCAAGGCTAAAGTTGATAATTTAATAATTATATTATAGGCCTAGGCATATGCGCAGAACACTTAACTTCTTTCTCTTAGTCTTACTACATTTTTAAACCAAAAATTATGGCATGCCAAAAACAATGAAAAATCACTGACAATTTGACATCGACACTGTCATGACTGTGCACGTTGAAAACCATTAAAACGTTCATGCAGTAACATTACTGAAATCCAATTCCCTAAGCATTAGTTTATAGCAATAAAATTAATTTTTCAAAACTATTTCAAGCCTTTAGTTAAGAGCTGAGACTAGTTTACATGTTTTCATGACATATCATAACTGGTCAAGGCAATCTGCAACACAATTCAAGCGACTGTTTACTTCAGAATTTTCAACAATTGCACATTAACCACGTTTAAAACAATGGAAAAGCTTAACAAATCTTTACACATGTTAAAGAAATCAACCCTCCACTTACAGTGCAAACTAGGCGCCATGTTAACTTAGTTGTTGGGAGATTTATTAAAATTAAAGTTTACAATTTGAGTAACTTCCGAAGTTTTGTGTCTCTCGTCGCTATGAACACACGAAAACACATCACAGTGCTTGGAAATTGGCTGGTTTCCCTTTCTGATCAACACATTAATCCAACAATAGGAAATTACCGAGTACCAGGGAGAGGGAATGAAATGATCTGATATCCGCCTCTGTTTACTCTGTGCTGCAGTGTTTCTCAAGCGAGAGCGTGGTTTCTCTATGGGGCGGGGCGTGGACTAACCTGTGATTAAAAAACACCGGGAACGAGGTTCGCAGAAATTCGACATCATGGCGGAGGAAGACAGTGAGATTTTCGGCTACTTGCAAAGTAGCGGGCCGCAGGAACAGGCAGTAGACGGCACAAAAGGCGGAGATGCCGCCCAAAAGAAGGAGTAAGTTTCAGGGGATGTGTGAGCCAAGTATAAACTTCACTGGGCTATTTTATATGCCATTTTGTGGCCTAGATTGGAAAGGGAAGTGAAACGAACATGACGAATGACTGTGCTTATTTTGGGGGCACTGCGGCACGTGGTTTGTTTAGGCAAAAAGTCAACTCGCCCCAATATTTGTACCAGTACAGCTCGCTTGACTAAATGACTTTCCATATTTTGGGACAAACGCATGCGAAGCTGCCAATGGAAAGAAATAAGAATGTTCATCATTATCTCAATGAAAGTCAGACATCACTAAAATGTGGAAAAGACTGAATCTGGAACTGAGACTGAGAGATTGAGAAACATTTCCTTTTTTGTTGTTGAAAATAATAATTATAAAGGAAAGATATGGCCATCAGTGTCCTGTGCACAAACCGTATGAGACTGGTCTGAACATTTCTAAGTGTTTTCTCAGTAAATACTTCAATATTTTTTTCTGCTAAATTTGACTTTTTTTAGGACATATCACATCAGTATAACATTCTGATGGCTGATACTAGGTCACTGAAGGGAAAAATTAGTGATGGCCAGATATGGGAATCTTTCCAGAGTATTTATTGGAACTGAAAAAGCATTATAATTTAAGCAATAGAGAGCTTGCAAAGAGCGCCCTCACCGTGGACAGACTCAAAGTTCTGTGATTACGAAAGTACAAAGTGTCTGCGTATCACAGAGGAACAGACCTGTCCACTGTGCACGCTTTCTATTCATCATGTAAATGTTCTATTAGTTTCTCTTATCTTTATTAATTACTATTTTCTTGTAATGCATTTTGCATTCAATTATCAGCCTATCCAACCATGCAATAAAAGCCAACAGCACAGCAGTGGCAGTGACGGCCAACGGTGACGAGAACGATGGGGCCTCCACCTCCGGCACGAAAGCCCAGCCCCAGAGAAATGCTGCCGGAAGTGGGGCCGTACCAAAGGACAAGAAAAAGAAGAAGAAAAAGAAGAAAGACAAAGGTGGAGAAGAAGAAAACAAAGACAAGGGCTCTGCTGTAGCAACAAACGCTTCTGAGTTAAAGGTGCATAAACAATGGGTCCCCCAATCCCATTTACTGTAGCCCCATTAATGGGGTCTAGGTACTAGACTGCCTGGGCCCCACAGCCACGTGGCAATTTTTGTTTTCTTATCGAATTCCAAATTAAGTTTAAGGTCCAAGGTTTCACTTCACATTTAGAAAAAGGAATTTTTCAGGCTGGGAATGCCCAGTTTTGGATTACTTTTCACTTGGTTACTAATCCTAACTCGCTAGGCATTTTTGCTGGGATGCAACCTCAATCCTGCAAAACCCTCCAACTGCCTCCAATGTAGAAATTGTATACGGCCTCAATCCTGCAAAATGCTCCGTTATTTCTTGAATGTGGTCCTTGGAGGGGTGACCACTGCCTCAATCCTGCAAAATCCTCCGGCAATCACTGCCAATATGTTGAGGCAGAGCCAGTGACATCCTGGAGCAGTGCGGAGGATTCCAAGTATAACGTAGGCCTACATTTATGCACGGCTGAGCATAAACAACACAAGGTCCTAAGACCTTGATAAAGTGCATCCTCCAAAATCAGCCACACTTTTCTGCCATACAGCCTGAATCCTTCGAAATCCTCCACATATTTCCAGGAGGATTTGGGAGTATTTGGAAAGGTTAGGGTTATAAAAAAATTGAAGGTACATTTTACTGGCATGCAAAGCTAAATGGCAAAAACCTTTAAAATAAAAGTTGGAGTATTAATAACTTTTTTTCACTTTTTTTTTTAGAATGCCCAGCTATCCATGGCCAAGTTGCGGGATTTCCAGCGAGCGATGGAGATGTTCGTGCATCAAGGACCGGCTAAGAACATGGAGGACGCCAAGAAGAAAGTCTACAACTTCTGGGACACCCAACCAGTACCCAAAATAGGTATCTGCCTTCATTTTGAAAAATCATCTGGATTTTTTTTGTCATGGTCAATGGTATGCTTGAAACTTAACTGAACTGTAGCATACAGTGTGGTGGGTGTTTTTGTGTGTATTTTTCCCCACAGTTTTAACATAACTTCGGCAATAGATGTATTGACTGTCAAGTCCATGTTGCATTGTCAAGAGTTATTGGTAAATGGAGTCAAAGACAAGGCTTTATTTCTCTTCAAAGGTCACAACAAAGGAAATGCTATTAACTGCAATCAGGGTGACCGTAAGGTCAGAGCCAAATTCTGCTAAATGCACATCAAAAATCTGTCAGATTTGTCAAAAATCTGTTATTCCCCAGAATTACTCAAAATACACTATAAACACTTCAAACCACATGCAGATTGGTAGTTTTGCCTTAATTAAGTTTCAAATTACATAATAAACAATCTAGTCACATAGAGTTGTTATGAAACTATTGGTAAATTTTGGGCAAAATGCGGATCCGGCCACAACGAAGTCCGTTTCCCAGTGAACCTCAGCACCTAGACCAGCAAACCTGTCCCATTATGCAAGGGTTTGTTTGAAAGGATTGAAGCTTTTTTAAACAATTTATGTACACTTTTTGTTCGAATTTGCTGGTTTTTCTGTCAAATAACCATTTTTGCAGAATTCTGCCAGAAATCTGCAAAAAAAATCCATTCTGTCAAATTTTATGTCAAACTCGTTTCTTAACAAAAATTCTGTCAAAGTTAGCTGAAAATCAGCTAAAACAGTCACCCTGACTGCAATCTGATTGTCTTAAACGGCAGAACTGTGGGGAAATGAATTTTTAAAAAGTATTTTTTTGAAAGTAAAAGACTTTTTTTTCACTTCTAATAAAAAGTGCCGTGCATGTATGTATCTGTCAGAATTTACAAAGAAGATTTGGGTTGTAAAGCTCAAATCCTTCAGAGCCCTACATTTCACAAATCACACCAGATTGAAACCCAGCTGTAGTGACAGTCTGGTTCTTACTTTGAATTTCTTAGGGGAAGATATTGAGCCAACTGTGAATGAAGCGGTGGAACCAAACAAGGAAGACATCCGCAGCGAGCCCTTCTCGCTCCCCTCTCAGTTTGTATGGGACACCCTGGACATACATGACTCAGACATCGTAAGTAGCACCCAAAGGGATGATCCATTATCAAATTTAGGGGTGTTCTTACTTGCGTCAGAATAGCAGTGAACAAAAACGTAACCGCATACTACACAGAGAATCTTGAAGGAAATTGATGGAATGGTTCAGTTAATTCGTGCTTTAGAAAGTAAAATTCATCTGTACATCTGATATTTTGCTAATTTTTAAGTCCCCGAAAAGGGAAATACGAGGTAAAAAGTTGGGGGAAAAACATCTACTTGTGACCCTTGTAAAAAGAGCATTTTTGCCTTAATTGAAATATTTTGTGGGAAAAAAAATCTCATTGTGGTTTAAAGGAATCATGACAGTCGCTTAAAAAAGATTTTTCTTTTAGTAAATAAGTTCTTCAATAACCCAATTATCTGGTGTTTTTCTCGCTCAGTTGCAAGAGCTGTACACGCTTTTAAACGAGAACTACGTAGAAGACGACGACAATATGTTCCGCTTCGACTACTCTGCAGAGTTCCTTATTTGGTGGGTGAAAAAAAACAGCTACATTTCAAAACAAATAAATCAGGGAAGTGGGTTTGGCATAGTGAACTCTTCCAACCCGAGTTCTAATCTCACTGTGATATTTTTTAATGTAGAACAAAACTCTTTCCATCTTTGGTGTTTTATTTTTCCGTTACCACAACAGGGCCCTTACTCCACCAGGCTGGTTAAAAGATTGGCACTGTGGGGTCCGAGTGGCAACCAACAACAAACTGGTTGGCTTCATCAGCGGGGTACCGGCCAACATCCAGATCTTTGACAAGTAAGTGCAGCGGTGTTGCGCCCTCAACCAAATCCGGGAATTAATACAGTGTAATACAATGTAATATAATGTAATACAATGTAATACAACGTAGTGAAGGTACCAATAGGTTAATCACAATCAAGTCTTAACAAAAAAACAAAATGGGTTAATTTTTCTACCCTTTTCTTAATTTTTTAATTTTTTTTTCTTTTATAGAGAGCAGAGAATGGTGGAGATCAATTTTCTCTGCGTCCACAAGAAGCTGCGGTCCAAGCGCGTGGCTCCTGTCCTGATTCGTGAGATCACGCGGAGGGTGCACCAACAGGGCATCTTTCAGGCCGTCTACACGGCTGGCGTTGTCCTACCCAAGCCAGTCGCAACGTGCAGGTACGAAACACGGAAATTGATAATATCCAGTATGCAGACTATTGTGTTTTATTATTATTATTAATCATTTCTGGTAATGAAACCAAGGATTCCTCAAAAGCGCCCTAGGCACTGTAGCTCGCAAGCCTGAAGAAACCTGTGGAGAGAAGACAATGAGAAGAAGTTACAGTTTTAGAGGTGGGAGGAAAAGCCCAGAAGAATATTCTGGGGAAAACCCTCAGAATCAGGCAGGGACTGAAAACCCAATCCACATATTGGCCCAGGTGGGATTCGAACCCGGGTCCGTTTACGTGTTTGTGGCATCTGACTAGCGTCCCGCAAACAAAGATATTGATAATTTGGGAGACTGCCAACTTACCACAGAGCAGTAGGGCTCGATAGCTCAGCTGTGTTGGTTTGACATTACAGAGGTCGCAGGTTCACATCTCACTCCAGTCAAAATCTCTGTTCACCTAACATTGTCAGTGTGTTTACTTCAGTGTTGTGGTTGAGTATGAATATAAATACAAAGTAGCGTTAGGACCAACCCCTCCAAAATCTGCCTTAATACTCGAACACCTTGATTTTCTTTGTACAATTACAGTAACACGCCACTATGACACCACTATTCCAAACATTTGGCTGTAACAATTCAATTCAATTCAACAGACATTTATTTTGCACTCTCCCATAAAAACAAATTGAATATTACAAAAAAAAATTTAAATAGTAAAGGAAGGAAGGCATACTGGGAGAGAAGGAATCTTTTACATAAAGATTTGAATCAACCCACGGACGGCATTGCCCTGATGTCATCGGGAATGGAGTTCCATAAACGTGGACCATCAAACTTGAGGGTGAGGCTAGCGTATAGGGTGCAAGTAAAGGGAAGGAGCAAGTTATTGTGTGATCTGGTTGCATGATCGTGTGTTTGTCGGACAGATGTGAAAAATGCAGAAAAGATGTCAGGAAGAAGAGTGTTGACATACATAATAATAATACCGAAGTCTTATATAGCGCACGTATCTACCAACAATTAGGTACTCAAGGCGCTGGAAATTATGTCTATTATTAGAGACAGGTACATGAGAAATATGAGAACCATAACGTGCATTACACAACACACGGGACCTATGGCTTATTGTCCCATCCACATCTCCTGTGGCTTCCATATTTTCATTTACATTTATACTGATCGCTGGCCATCAAAAATCATTGGGATTGGAGGTCGTTTGTGGCAGATTGCGGAAGATTCCTAAAAACACGATTAGGCAGTTACATTTGAACAAGTCAAAACTGTTTTTTTTTGTGGTACCCTTTTCTTAGGTACTGGCATCGGTCATTGAACCCAAAGAAGTTGATTGATGTCAAGTTCTCCCACATAGGCAGAAATATGACGCTGCAGCGCACGATCAAGCTCTACAAGCTGCCTGATGTAAGTCACTAAGAAAACTCGTTACCGTTCATGTATAAGTCTAGAGTTAAGGCCCGAATTTCATTGAGCTATGAAGCAAAAAATGGTGTTTTGAACATTTTAATGTCAAGTCCATGATCAAATCAGTCACAAGTCCCTACAAGTACCCTCAAGTCCTCGCAAATCCTCACAAGTCCCCACAAGTCCTCACAAATCCCTGTAAGTCCTCACAAGTCTTTAAGTCCTCAAAAGTCCCCACGAGTCCTCAAAAGTCCCCCACAAGTCCTCGCAAATACTTACAAGTCCCCACAAGTCCTCACAGGTCCTCAGAAGTCCATCAGAAGTCCCCACAAGTCCTCAGAAGTCCCCACAAGTCCTCACAATTCCCCACAAGTCCTCCAATCTCAATTCCATTCAGAAAGTATGGAAATGAGCTCGGTCATCTTCTGTTACTTATGACCTGACTTCTGATGTGACTGACTTTAGGTTGACTCATAATTTACTAAAGTGGTTAAACTGTTCCTTTGACGAAACAAGGTATTTTTTTTTTTTTACCCTAACTCCCTAGGGGGTATGCAAAATCGTATTAAAATTGCAGGATTCAGGACTGTTAGGGCCAATGTGTGTTTGTTGTTTTTTTTGTCTCCATTCAGAAACCTAAGCTTGACATGCGGCCAATGGTGGCCGAAGACGTTCCCGATTGCTGTAAGCTCTTCAGAAGCTACATGATGAAGTTCTCCATGGCACCCATCTTCAACGAAGTAAGGACATGAACCTCTTCCCAGTAGCTTGACCTTAACCCTTCCAGATATAACATGATGTAAAAAAAAAAAGTAAAGTCTGTCACGAGCCAACGTGGCTCATCAGGCTGGCGTTATCTCCGGTTTCAGTAGCATGAAACGACTGAGAATATTTCTACTCCCCTTGGATGGGATGCTAGTCCATCGCAGGTTACTGCCTGGGAGCTAGTCCCATTGAACAATGCCACAGTTGTATCCTGCTGCAGTTGGCGACCACAGACGCTGAGGCAGGTTGGCCTTGGGGAAGTTGACCTGTCGGACCTTGTTTACACTGGGCAGGTTTCTCTCTTTGACAAGTGTTGCATGTTGTTGACTTTGGCAGGGTTGGAGGTTAAGGGTTAAAGGTAGAGTAGATCATTTGCAGCTATCAAAAAAGTAACCGACCAAATTATAGTTCAAAAGATAGTAACGGCAATAAACTCCCTGTGAAATTATTCCTTCTGGCATGCTGTCATTTCGAAGAAAATATTTTTAAAAAGGCCTTTTCCAAAGATGCGTTAAGTGACGCCAATTTGGAACTTTCCATTAGTATTTGGTTTTTAATTCCGCGAATCCTTGAATGGGTGCACGCAAGCGTTGGCACGACGCACACATGTGCAGTTGCTGTTATTCGTCGGTTCAGTGCGTGACATCGCGTAGCTGTAATTGGCTGAATGAGAACGTGTTCCGGATACTGATTTCGGATGCTGATTCAAAACACGACTCTGCAGCTTTTGAATTGAAATCGAGATCCTAGAATGTTGTTTTCTCGGAATGTACAGCATTCACTAAGCTAAAACTTCATCAGGTTAGTTGTTAAGCACCCGTCTTTAGATTTTGAGCACTTTAGTTGCTTCACATGAAAAAAATGTAGAAATGACAAATGATTTACCCTCCCTTTAAAAACAGAGTGACCAGTCCCAAATTGCCCATTGGAGACAACTTCAAATGTTTGAAATCCTTAACAATGTGACTTACTCTGGTCCTCCATACATTACATTATTACAGGAAGAATTCACCCACTGGTTCACGCCCAGAGAAGGCATCATCAGTACATACGTCTTAGAGGTGAGTGTGGGCACCGGTTTAGTTCAGACTAGTTATAACAATAATCAAATAAATCAGAAAGGATTGGTCTAAAAGTGAGAGGAGGGGTAACATTTTGAGTCCTGTGTTTATGGATGCTGTAATTTGTTTTGGATAAAATTTGAGTACAGTGCAACGCCGCGGGATCCACAGAAATTGTTCGTAAAAGCGATCGTTCGGTATAGCTGCCGGTGCTCCGGTACTCACTTTTTAATAAATAGTGCCTTGAACTTCACCTCGCACGCCAGCCCTGGTATAGTTGCTGAAAGACAACTTTGAACACGTGTCGACTATTGAATTATGTGGCTTTCGCCTTCTATTTGTTGGGAAATAATAGCCACTTGTCGCTCCTCCATTTACTTTTTCAACAAGTTTTGTACACAAAATTCGGGAGCCAAGGGTGATGTTCAGCCGAATGTTCTGTATAGCGGTGTTTGGTATAACGACGTTCCTCTGTAACACAAGAGCAGTATCTTTCAGACATTCATCCAGTTTTTTTCAGAGCTTACTGTTAATTAACAATCTCATCTCTGAGAGCATCACATCATTATTTTGTGATGCACTTCGGTGACTAACCGTCCTACTTTCTTTTTCAGATTGATGGCAAACTGACAGATTTCATCAGTTACTACACTCTGCCGTCCTCCATCATGCACCACCCGATACACAAGAAACTGAAGGCCGCGTACGCCTTCTACTCGGTCGCCACCAAGACGAATATAGTGGACCTTATGCACACCGCCCTCACACTGGCTAAACAGGTAGGTTCCAAAGAGTAATCGGGCCGGACTTCTTGTAATGATGCTCGCGAGAAGCTTGTACTCACTCAGAATGAATTAATCGTGTGTGCTTCGCGCCGTACGTACACGAATCAGTGTGCATATATATCTTTCCCTCGAATTCGACCTCTCGTGAGTGGTGACGAAACGCCCTCTGTTGGTCATGCGTGCAGTCCATTGACCAATCCGGACACTAGATCACTGTGCGCTCATAGCGGCCCCTGGTAATGGTGGAAACACTGTGCCTGCTTCTTGTTAGTGTTGGGAGAAGTCGGAGATTTCAAAATCACTTTGCCCATTTTTCTTGTCCTCCTATTGTTTTAAATAATGAAAGGTTTGCGGAAACACCATGAGCCTAAACTCTAAGAAGGCATTCTCGTGAAGACGGTCAGAGCATACTGACCGGAACGTTGAGTTTATACCTCTGGTTCTTTTCAGAACCATTCTCTTAGTTGAGAAATTATTCGCACATGGTGTTTCCGCAAACCTTTCATTATTTAGTATCTCCACCATGCAAAGCCTCAAATCTTACTTGTCCTATTGTTTTTTTTCTGCCCAAGGATGGCTTTGATGTCTTCAACGCCCTGGACCTGATGGAGAACAAAGCATTCCTGGAGAAGCTGAAGTTTGGCATCGGTGACGGTAACTTGCAATACTACCTGTACAACTGGCGGTGTAAAAGCATGGAACCCCACCAGGTAAAATGTTCCCCTGTTCCCCTGCCGTGCCTTGTACACAGGCTAGTCACCAACGGTCAGATCTACAGGGCCCAATTTCACGGCGCTGCTAAGCACAAAAATTTGCTTAGCACAAAAAAGTCTGGCTTATAAAAGCAGGTTTCCAGCCAAACCTCCATGTGATTTTCATGCTAAGCAAACAACAGCCGAATACTAATCACGAGCAATATACATCACATGGAGTTTTGGCTGGTAACCTGCTTTTGTAAGCCAGACTTTTTGTGTGCTAAGCAAATTTTTGTGCTTAGCAGCGCCGTGAAATTGGCCCCATATCTCAAGCAAGCACTGTGACTAGTCAGACATATTTTTTGTTCTCACCCAAACAGATTGGTCTGGTGCTGCAGTAGAGAGTCCTGTTATGGCTTTGTAGTCCATCGAAGGACCAAGACAAGCAAGATTGCAACAAAAAGTCTTCAGCAGAATGGAGACCTGACAGAGCTGTAGGAATTTCCTTGGGTGTCAAAATCCGTCGATCACAAGTCATCCGTTTCCCCTAGGCCTCCAGGCCCTGCCCGAGCCCCCCAATTCCTCCCCCCTCCCTCAGAGTGACAAGGTTTTCAAATGAACTGTGTCTCAAAGAAGTTCTTTTGTCATTGTTCATCCCATGTGAATTCGGGCATTTCACAATGCAGTGCGCCACCAAGAGTTTACCACGGAGAGTTCATTTTTCCCAGTGCATTGTGGGAGATCATCGACAAATTTGCAGCTCGGGCTATTTGCAATTGCTAGTTTGTCCGGTCATTATAGTTTCGTAAGCGTATAAATCGAGTATCTTTTTTGGCCTTTTCTTTTCTTTTTATCAATATGGTGTTTTGTGGAAAGGCTGCAGAACGCAGGGCCCTGATCCTTAACAAATTAGCTCAAGTTGTCTACTGATGCTCGTTCAAACGGGCTGTGTTTGGTCAAGCGTAAACTTGGTCTCTCCGTGGCAAACTCTTGGTGGCGCACTGCATTGTGAAACGCCTGAATTGTGGCCCAACATGTGATTTCAAGTTTTAATTTGACTGCGATTGACTTGTGATGGACTTGTGATGGACTTGTGATTGACAGCGGTACGTTGCAGCATCTACTTTTGAATGATCACAAACCGAGATGACGTCGTCTCTCTTCTATAAATTAGAGTAATATGGAAAACGTGTGATCATCTGCTCGGCCAAATTTTCATAAAAAAATACATTGGCAATCTAGGGGGAAATTTGAAGGCTCAGTATATTTCACTGGTTCCAGCCAAAATTTACACACATTGTTCATAAATTTTGGTCGGTGGTCAATCGTTTGCTCAAAATCAGTTTATTTTAATAATGCCCGCATGTAAGTTCATCCTGTTGAGGGATTAGGGTAGATTTACTCATTGATTGGTCATATAATAAAATGGTTTCCTGGAAACTGTTACTGACCGGATTAGATATATTGAACATATTTTCTCGGAATTAAACTGTGTTTACTCCATTATATCAAGAGTTTTTGGTTATATGCTCAAGATCGTTGTGATCATTTTGTTTATTTATTCAAATGGATAAAAATGTTGGGTGGTAAATTTTTGAGAGACTTGAAATATAATGTGGGCAAGACCTAATAAGCACAAATTTGCATAAAACAATTCTGGTAAGCATGAAAAAAATGTGCTTAACAAAAACCGGTGGCCAGCCTAACTTAGGTTATGTTTTTTTATTAGTGACTGGTTCCCCGCCGAATTTTTATAAGCAGCTCCATGAAATTATGCTTAGACGAAAAGGAGAGGGGCCTCCCCCCCCCCCCTTCATTTTTCTACCTTCTCCAGATTTCAATAATAGCACCAGGGAATTCGTGAATGTAATTTAGTCCAGAGTAAATATTGGCGTGAATTGTTCATGCAAAAAATAATTATGCATTACATTTAGTTGTTGTTTTTTTTCTTACTTTGAATATGATAAGGTACCGGTAATTTTTTTTTTTACAACTCGGTACTTTGAGGTAAGAATCTCTGGCATTAAGATCATCAGAGAAAACTTATTTTATGCAAAAACAATTGGAAGCATGGGAGCTTTTTTTTTGTCCACAAAGGAAAGAATTGAACAATAGCTTTTGCAAATTGTTTGTAATATCATGCTCTTGCAAAAGGAAAAAGCCCCAGTGCTGTATGGGCCTTCCCACCCTAAATGTAATTTTGTGTTTACCATTTTGTTACAGACTAATTCTTCATTTTGACTTGTAAATTTAAGGCTTTCATTCAACAAGGCATAATCATAATGGGTAGTCCCCAACTTCCGTAGAAACACTAGTAAAATACCCCAGGCTAGTTAAGGTTCACATTTAACTCAAGTTTAACCTAGTTTAACTTTAACTTAAAACTAAGTTAAACTTGTGTGACTCTTTGAGTGAATGGTAAAAATAAAAACCAACAATCTACCTGTAGTAAACTCTGACCTGATGAAAATATGAATAAAATTTTTTAAGATTTGAGAAGAAATGTCACCACAAGGAGAAATAGCAACCCTATTCTTGCTGCATTATAGTCTCCACCAATGAAATCATTGTATCAGCTCATAAATATGCATGAGAAGAATGACTTGGTCTCAAATCGTCATGTACACTGCACTGGAAACTAGCTAAAATGGGCAAGACTCGGTATTTGTCTGTTACATACTATTTTTTTTTTTTTTCGTTTTGTCTTCTTTTTTTTTCTCAAAAAAAAGAGCTTTAGTGTGCCTTGAACCTCACATTATGCCGTAATTTACTTGCTTCAAACTTAGTACCGTACTTTTTACCATATCACTGGCTTTCTTGCCAATAAAAAGATTCACATTAGTTTAATATCATTAGGTTTATAAATAGATGACAAGTGAGCTTTACAAAAAAAGTAGTTCATTCTGGTCATGCAAATCATTGTGTAAATTTGCATATAACTTGCATAAATTTGCATGTGAATTATGCACATCTGTCGATGTGATTTCTTTGTTATAATACCCTGTCGATTTTTCTACTCCCTATTTCTCTCCACAGTGTACAAAGTAACCTTTGTGTTTATGTAAATGAGTCTGTTATTTCCTGGGAGTATGCCATGGTTGCCATTGGCTATCTGCGTGGGCTATTGGGGGCGCTGTTGTAGTTAACTGATAATTGAAAACAGACCATACTTGCTGTGTTTTTGTATCTTCATGGTGCAACACAGGTAAGGCATACTTTTAGGAAGTGACAGACTTCTTGGGCCAATTTTATAGAACTGTTGCACCCCAACTTGACAATCGGTCCCAACTTCAGTTGGGACGATACCAACTTTTTCAAGCTTGGCCCATCCTGACAAAAAGTTTTCCAACTGGAACACAAGTTGGGACGGTGCCAGCCACATCAGTTGGGACCATGTTCAAATTGGGACGTAACGGAGCTTTTGAGCAGCAGAAATGTGCTTTGAAGGGAACCAGTCAAAACACTGTACACTCTCTATAAACACACTTTTGCTGGTAACCTGTTTTTGGGGGCAGGTCTGTGACATTGGGTCCATACTGTAAGAATTTCTAATGTCAAAAACTGAAACTTGCACATTGAAGACAAATTAAAATCCATGATACTGAATATCAACGAAGCTTAAAAGATAGAAATTGTGTTTTGTAATAATAAGATGATGCCCTGCTTGTGAATGTGTTTTGATCCCACGGTGACTTTTAAGGTGCAACTAGGTACACACTGTGCACACTGGTTGTGGGCACTGGGTGCACATTGGGTACACTCTGGGTATGTGCATGGGGTATTGAGTGCATTCTGGGTGTTGGGTACACAGCACACTGATGCTGGGTATACACTGGGTATTGGGGATAAACGCTGGTTACTTTGTTCACACAGTCATGTGTTACCATTATTTTGAGGACAAGGTTGTGTGTCCCCTTTTGTTCCTATAACACTTTCCCATAGACTAACCCTTGCTCCATTTCTCTAGGACTGCACTAAACTAAAGACAAACTCTCGAGGACAACAAAGAATCTCGGGATGTAGGTAATAGATATAACATACACATTAAGGGTACTGGGTACACATTAAAAACTGGGTGAACACTGGGTACTAGGTACACAATGGGCACTGGGCATTCACTGGATACTGGGAAAATAATGGGTACTCACTGGGTGCACAATGGGTTCTGGGTGCCCACCATGTATTGAGTACCTACTAGTCCGAAAATTTGGGATAAAACTTAAGGTATTGAAAACATGCAAAACAAAAAAATAGACTGGCACCTAAAACAACCAGTCCAACACCACTTCAGTACTGCATCAATCAACCATGCCTAAAGAATTTAAGAAACGTGTGGCATGAAGCGGGAACCAGTGTCTATTTACTAAACATTTCTCCATAGCATACACATTAAGGGTACTTGGTACACATTAAAAACTTGGTGAACACTGGGTACTAGGTACACAATGGGCACTGGGCATTCACTGGATACTGGGAAAATAATGGGTACTCACTGGGTGCACAATGGGTTCTGGGTGCCCACCATGTATTGAGTACCTACTGGGTACTCACTGGGGTTTTGGGGTACTCACTGGGTACTGGGTACACTTGAGGTCCTCGGGGTACTCGCTTGGAAATGAGTCCACACTGGACACTCATGTATACAATACGCAGTGGGTTCTAGATGCCAACTAGGTGAATACTCTGTACAAGGTGTGCAAGAAGTATCTGGCTTAATGCTCCTATTAGATATTTGGAGGATATGCATTGCTTTTTCTTATGTGGATTACTTTCAATTTCTGAAATTATTCTCACTTAAAATATAGCTCCCTCGTTCAGTATTCACATATTTCCAATAACGGTTTTCAACCAGGTTACAAAATAGCACAATCTTAAAGCGCAAAACACAAATGTGACACATATTGACTTTGTATTATTAATATACAATACACCAAGTTTTATTTTGGAAAAAGACTTGCAAGAACAAATTATAATACAGATAAGAAGAGCTAATTACTTTTAATGATTTGTCAATAATGAACAAGCCGTGTTAGTCAATCCTCAAATTATTCTTAAAATCAATCCTAAAAACTGTCAAAAATATCAGTCGTATGAAACACTCTTTCAAAGTCTAATCTCAGTTTGCAATTTTTTTTTTGCAAACGTAGTTAAAACACCTCATGGTAAAGAAAGACTGGACTAAACAAAAATACACTGTGAATTGGTAAGCAATTTGAAAACAAATTTGTGTAGTGACTTAATTTCCCTCCAATTCTGACTTATGCTAGAAGGCAAACTGAACCTGGCCCAGAACTCAGGGCCAGACTCAGACTGGGGTGTTGGAGTAATTAACACACCATGCACAGAATGAATCTGGGCCAAACACCGACCCAAGTTGGAATCTGAGCCCAAATCCAGTTTTAACTGTGCCATCCAGAGAATCACATAAAACCCATCCACTCTCGGTGACAACATGGAGAAAGAGAGAGATACCCTATCCGTCAAAATCTATCAGGTGACAGGTTTTAACAGTTCTGTAAATTGCGGGGCTCATATTGGTACAATTGACAGGCTGTGGTAGTTTGGTCAACTGAGGGTACCATGCCTTGACTGACATTGACAGATATGGTGGGTCAGCGCTGGTGAGTGCCTGTCAATGATTTGGTTCAGTAACAATAAATGCACAAAAAGGCTCACTCATGCATATCCAAGCAAAACTTTCAAGGGAATTGCTCTCTAAGATGGCTGCTACACAAGTTGTAGCAGTATTCAAGGTCACCCTATCTATCAAACCCTTTCAACAGGTTTTGACAGTTATGTGGTTTAGTCCATTGGGTTATGGTAGTTGGTGACCAGCCTGTACATATATAAGAGAGAAAGTGGATAGGTTTTTGGCAGTTTGTGACTGTTTTATAAGTAGGAGGGTTAATGTTTCAAAATATACCGATATGAAGAGTGTAAGTTTGTATGTGTTGTATCTACCCAAAAAAAAATTCTCACATTGATTTTTTGACAAGTAAAAGTCTAAACTGTCAACATTTCATTAACTGTAGAGTACATGTACAACACAAACAATGCTGAACTTTCTATGCTACAATTAATTTGCATTGCTACAGATTGCATATAAAAACAAAAAAAGGCATCTTAATTGATATATGTTAACAATTTGAGCAGGAATATACCTTATACTGAACCACTCGGTATAAACATGAGCCAATCATTCTTATTAACTCCCTTCTAATATTATGTCCATAGGTTGGTGGTTTTTTTTGCAAGATCCCACAAAATTCACCGCTAGAACCTTATGGTTCATCCTTGTATGTCACCCCCCTCATCCGCTCCGTTCACAAGTACCCCCTCACCGGCAAAGAAAGTACAGTTGGGGGCGACCGTCCCGACGCCATCTTGCCTGACTGCAATTTTGCCGCAACGTGCGGCCACCACTAGCACTGCGTGTACATACATGTAGTACAACTGAATCCCCTGGTGTACGTGCGTCACACACAAGGATGTGCGCGTCAACCAGCTAAATGTCCCGCCCATGGGTCGTCGTTGCTAGGTAAAAGGGCGCCCTCTTTTGTTGGCGCACGGAGCCCATAACAAATTTTTTTTAAATTGTCACTCTGTACAACACTTGTGCCTGATATATACACATAGATAATTAAAATGCAATAATTACATAGAGCAAAAATATGAACCACTAAACGGGAAAAAGGTGAAAAGGATACTTTTTTAAAATTTAACTGTACTTGATTCGATTACCGAGTCATAGGCTGTGTCTGAGCTGATTTTGTTTCCTCAATGGCTTAAAGTGACAATGGCTTAAAGTGACAATTGCTTTACGTGACAACGAAAGTGGCTTTAATTGACAGTATCACACTTATAACTGCCAAACTATATACCAAAAATATTCACTTTAAAACACTATGCACTGAGTTATGCGATGTTATCATCAAAATGCCTTTGATTCACTGATGTGAAAACTACAAGTTTGAAGGAAAAACAGAGATTACACTTCAGATCTAAAATACAATCTAACCTAATATTTCTTTAATGAGAATTAAAATATTTATCATCGAAAAAAAAAAAATTAGCCAGTACCTTTCATTCACTTAACGTTTATAACAGTTGCAAACCTACCTAGAGACAATCTTCGTTAAGTACAATAATGTAGTAAATTGGTTTTTTTTTACATGTTCGTCGCCTTAATTCTGAAAATCAATTTTCACATAATTTGTAGTAGGCTGTTTATAGTGACTTGTACATGTACATCAGACTTAAAGGAACCCTAACAACCCGAAAGCTAAAGGACTTTTTAAAACTTTGTTAAATTTTCAAGGGGTGTCAAGCCGCATGCAAAGTAACTAGCCTGTAGCTTCCTCAATCCTACAAAATCCATCATGCTCTAGGAACCCAATGGCACACTCTTTCTACCTACCAAGTTTCAAGGGGCATCAAGCCCCATGTAAAGAAATGGCAACTGGGCTGTATAGCTTCCTCAATCTTACAAAATCCTCCACTTTGCAGGAACCCACTGGCACACTCTTTGTATACCAACCAAGTTTCATGGTCCATCAAGCCCCATGTAATGCAACAGTAGCTGGGATCTACCTTCCTCAATCCTACAAAATCTGTCAAGTTCAATTCCATACCAAGAGTACAATTCAATAACGCGGCCACTTTCATTTTTTTTTTTGCAATAAATGTTCACAAACCTCAATTTCCTTTTAAGGATATAAATTTCGTGTAATTTAGACAGATTACAATTTTTGTTTTAATCGGTATCAATTTACAAGTTTCAAAGTGAAAAAATATATATCTTAAAATGGTTACGTACACAAAAATTAACAGTACACACATAGGCAGATTATATGGGTTTGGTGATTAACAATAACGATTGCTTGTCTCTGAAACAGACTCTAAAAAAAATTCCATCTTAAAATTTTGACTTTTTGGGGTGAGAACCAAGTCCGAAATGATTCTTGTACTTCAATACTCTAATAATGCACATACTCTCTTACACCTTGACGCCAAAAATTACTTGGTGTTTGAAAGGAACCCCTGTTTTACCTCCAAATTTTCTTTCAGCATCTACAATTACTGAAATGTTAAAATGCTCCAAGTTATGTTGTATATGAGTTCACTGTTCATTTAATGAAAAAAATAAAAAGACAAATAAAAATGAAAAAAGACAGTGCTGTATTCCATCACAAGTCGTGTCATAAGTTAATTACAAGTAAAATCTGGGATGAACAATAACAGAGGAATGCGTTTGTCATAGTTCATTATTAAATTGTAATGCTTACTTAAGGCTTTCCATCGTATCAACAATCTCAAAGCGCTTTACAATTTTTCCCCCGTTCATCAGGGCACGGGGCCACGCAGCAGCCAATATCAACGCACACTCAGTCCTCTACCCTCACAGGTACCCATTCATACTCCCCGGTGGAGAGAGGCAATTGTAGTTAAGTGTCTTGCCCAAGGGCACAAACACCGTGTTCCTGGCAGGGTTCGAACCTACATACGGTACCATCATACATTAGTCAAACACCGTACGTCACCACTGGACCATGGCATTCTACATTGAAATAGCTGATGACTCGACTTGAAACTGGAATACTGGGGATGGACTTGTGACGGATTGCCCTACAAAACTGCTTTTGTTTGGAGATTGTCTACAGCCAGTCGCCTGTAATGTATAGCTTTATGTGGCATGGCCCTAAATTTGAGTGACACTTTATTATTATTTTATTCTAATTATTGACAGTACAAAGTGTGGAGTTTATTCTTTCAAAAATTGTAGACTGTATATACTGCACTTATACTCACTAGTTTGATATAAAAAAAATGGTGGAAACAAAAAAAATGGGGAAAAAGTGCGGTTTTCAAACTCATGAGGCTGCTGGCGGGGCAGTTGCTTGTGTCGCATCGCCAGTAGTCACTGCCGCGTAGGGGGGAGGGGCCGGCGTGGGACTAACTTGCCCTTCCGGCTGAGGCATAGGCATTCCGCTCTGGTAGTAGGTCGTCTGCTGAGGTGGGTAGGCTGGGTTCGGGTAGGCGCCGTCCGGTGGATAGGCTGGGCCTGGCTGGGACGGGGGCACGGCTCCGTTCACGGGTACGGTCGGGGGTGGGTACACTGTCTCCGATTTTGGGTAGAGGTACGGTTTGGATACAGCCTGTAGGAAGAAAAAGACATATAGGACAATCAAGCTCCTGAACTGAAAAATTGACCTAATCTAAACCCTGGTATTAACCCTAACCATCCCAACTCCATCAAAATCCATCCCCACATTTTGGTGCATTTTGAGGGACTTGGTCCAGAAGGCCTGGTGTTGACTAAATAATATTGATGGAATATGATGGACTTGGGTCTACTGGCCTGACGCAGTGCTAGGGGTATCCGACTGATGTTGCCTAGCTTCCTGTACTGCTATTGTGATGAAAAGCCATGTGTAGCAAGTCCACGAATGTCAACCAGTGCGTCAGTGGTGGATTCCATTACGTCATGTTCAGTTTTGTATTGGACGCACAGTGATTGATGGATTTTGATGGACTTGGTCCAGTTCCTAGTAAAAGACGCTAGGGAGTTGGGGTTGAGGCACCCATGAGACCAGAAATGTACAGTGAAAAAAAGGTACATGAGTAATTAAAATAATGGATTTGTATCTTGAAATGATGAAATAGAACACTGTCAATGTGGCTCATGGTGAGACCGATCTAAAGCTAGCCCGACATGGTTGGGACAATTACATGTACCGGTAACTTGCACCGTCCCACTCCAAAATTAGTCCCCGCCCACAATCTCCGCCAAGACCCCCTTCCCTTACCTCATTGTAAGACGGTGGGCCCTGGAAGGCCCCCTGGGGTATCGGCTGGGCTGGATAGACCCCTATGAGGCCCGGGGCCTGGGACCTGGGTGGCGGGACCACGATGGGCTGGGTGCGTATCACGGTACTGTTCCTCTGGTTCAGGTAGGCTTGACGTCGACGGTAGAATCCGCAGCCGCCACAGCAGGTCATCAAGATGAAGAAAATGATAAACCTAAATGGGGGAAAAACCAAAAAAAACAATTATGTTAATTCAATTCTCTTCCAATGTAGCAAATATTGCTTGAATCATAAATCTTGAGTGGATCCGAGACCTTATTCCATGAGACCTTATGCTTCATGCGAATGCGAATCGAATTTGACGTCATGAAACCTTCGCTGCGAAATTCGCCCGAGTTGCAATATGTTCAACTTTTACGAATTCGCAGCGCGAATACTTGCCATGACGTCACAAATTCGCCGGGCTTAAAGCTGCAAGTTCAAAAGTTTACTCAGCTCAGAAAATATTTGCTTAGAAAAAAAAGGTTACCAACCAAAAGGTCATGCAATGTATATTTGGCTTGTGGCTGGTACTCATTTTTGTTTCGCTGAACTCCGAAATTTGCAAATCACTTTTTCCTTCTTTTTTTCTTTGACAGAACAAAGAAGTCGACAAACTGGGACCTTTAGATTAGATTTTTTTTAGCAAAATTTTGTGTCTTCTTTGTCCGAAAAAATAACAAAATTAATAAATCATCACTATCAAAATGTGTTTTCTCACTCACCAGAAATACCAAATGTTCCAAAATCCACCGTAGTAGAAGTCGTTATAATTCTGACAACACTGGTTATCACAGCAATACTCATCCTCGTTGCAGCTGCAGTAAGATGAACCAAAAAGAAAAGAAGAGACAATTAATAAAATTTAATGATAACTTTGGTAATAAAAATCTATGAAAAACAAATAGTTGCTTAGCAAAAACCGGTTACCAGCCAAAATGTCATGTGTTGTATATTACTTGTGACTGGCCCTCTGCTGATTTTTGCTTAGCACTTTAATTAGCTAAGAGATTTTTTCCCCTGCTTACAAGCTCCGTGAAATTGCATGTTAATAGTATTTACCTAGTCTTGGTTCCGATACGTTCTTAATGGGGAAATTTACAATACCCAGCCGGAATTTGCATCGCGCAGCAGCATGCATGTCCCATATTGTCCTGATAGAGGGCGTTCTGTTCCCATCCACGCGGCCTGGCCTGTTGGCATGTGTGTGTATAAGGCGCCCGCTTTGGTGAATCGCTGTACAGTCCAATAAGCTGTACGCGCTGAAACATCGCATCGCTATTCTTGGAACCGAGACTACTTGAAGGCCCATTGGGTTCAGCTGCTAAAGGAATTACGGCTGATCGCTCAAACGTGATTGTCATGTCCATTACTCAAGGCAGCGGTCCGCAAGGCATGATAGGATCTTGATCTGTTTTTCATGTGTATGGCATTAGAACTCACTCCCGAAACGCATTAGTGGATTTTCGACAACACTTAGTCTAGATGCATAACATTAGCAATAGAACATAATGAGAAAGTGTCTGTACCATAATATGTGCACATTGCGCCATCCTTTTTCATAGCTCCATGATGTACACAATTGACCTTTCACCGTTTGCGGGTTAGCCCTTAGACAGTCCTATGAAATTTTGTATGTTAAGTTTTGTTTGTCTCAGATTTTGCGCGTTTCGCGTCCATTTGTAAATCATGTAATTAGACAATATTTCACAAGCTGCGTTGACGCGATTCCGCTGCGATGGGTTAATTATGTAGTGAATTGTAGCTAAACATGTGTATATACTGTAACAAGTGATCTGTATAGCACAGTGTTTGAAATGCGTTCAAACGCCATGTTGACGCTCACACTAAGGCTTAAAATCCATGTGTCCGTAATGCGTTAACGTAGTACGCACCGTGAGATACGTAAAAATCTGCTCTATGGACTACTGATTTTTCAAAGAAAGTTATTTCAGGCCTTGCTGGTTAACAGAACCTTTTTATCTTTAAAAGAAATTCCTGATACCAAATCTTTTAGGCCATTCATTCTCAGTTTCTGTTCAATGACAAATTATCTAATTCTTTGAATTGAGAACAGTTTTAGTAATACTGAAAGAAATATTGATACCAATATCTTGCAGGCAAACTATTGTTTACGACAAGGAAGTGAACTAAATGAAAATCATGATCAGTTTCATTAAATCTCACTGCATGATGTGCTGTATTAAATGACATATTTGGCGTGTTCACGCTCACATGACAGATATGTTTCAGATATTGATTACAGGTAATAAGGCCAAAAAAAAGAATAGTTCTGCTTCCGGTTACCCGACCGACCCTATTTTTAGGCTGCGACCCTAAAAATTTTATCGGCAATTCCAAAAAAAAAAACAAAAAAAAAATCTGTCTTTTCTGTCTTCACAAAATACCTCTCAACAACCCTTTTGCATCCAAAAATGCTTGTATTTATTTGTTTTCTTACTTACATTCGCTTTTTTTTCAAAGAAACCTCCGTTATTACAAATTCGCTTCGCGATATAACTACTTCGCAATTCGATGTCACGCACGGTGACTATAATCACGTGGCGACGACTGGTTCCCGCCGCGCCGCGCAGGGGCCAATTTAGAAGACATAATGAAAATGTGGTAACCAGTCCATAGCTAGCTATGTGACCGATAGCGCGCTATTAGTACAGTGCAGGCCACTGTCAACTGGTCGGATTCGACATCGTAAAAATGCCAAGAAAACACCGATGGAGAAAGAACATTTTTGCAAGTTAATTTACAGAATTGATCTAGCTTGTCTGTGTATGTATTTTCTGTGTTCAGGAGTTCATTTTGAGATCGCACTACTCGTATTTGGAGTGATACATGCCGCGTGTTTCCCGAAATTGTTGACGGTAAAAACAGCTCTGACGGCCCATGGTGGGCCGCTCGGCACACACGCACGCATTACACACCTCGGAGTTTTGGCCAGCTCCCCGCGTCTTGACTAGCGTTGTGCATATGGTGCGAACGGCCTGAATTTTCCATTATTTTTTGAAATTATCGAACGTAAATATATTGACAATAATTAAAAGTAGGTTTTACTCACTTTTTGTTGCCATTTCGTGTATAGCTTTCGTAGTGCAATAGAAATAGTTCAGGCTAAAACTTCGCATATAATTGAATACCCCATTCAATCTGCATAAAAAAAAATTGGCAAAAAAAAAATTTCCGACCGACCCTATTTTTGAAAGGCATGTAATCGGAAGCAGAACTATTTTTTTTTTGGCCTAAACACAATTTACTTTTGCTGTAATTTTGGACGGATTAGGAGGTCAGTATTTTATCTTGTAGCAAATATTGTCACACTGACCCAGGTGACAATATTTGAAATATTTGGCAGTATTTGAAAAAAAGTCAGTTGTTTTTTCCAACGATGGTCGGCCGACCATAGTTGGAAATTGATACAAAACTCCACTTTTCTTGAAAATGACAGCACAACAGGTGCCAGGATTTCACAGGATGCTTGAGACTATTATTCACTTACAAGTTACAGTCAAGTAAGATATTCCATTATAATTTGGTAGTTTTGTGTTTTGATATTTGCAAATGTTGTATGTTACTAAAGTCAAAAGAGTGAAGCACAGACTTTCACATTCAGTGTATTGTACTGCAAAGAGGTTATCCCATACCATGCAACCCGATATTGTGAAACTTCTACTTCCATTATAAATTGCAAGATTTGAACTTAATATGCTCATGGCGTGACTGGACAGGAAACGAAACCCCCCAAAAATAAAAATACATGTGTATGGAAAGTAAAACAATTAATGGCCATACTGTCATTTGAGTCAGATGAAGTAGTAAACACAGCGCATGATTAATTGCATACCCCCCCCCTAAAAAACACCTGCTCCAAGGCGTTTGCTAGGACCCTGCTAAATCTAAAAATATCCAACACAAAATTACTACGTGAAATCGTGAATCCTTCTCATTCCAACAGGATCCAACAAAATCTAAGTCTACAGTTGGGTGCAAGCTCAGATCAACAAAATCCTACAAATTTTTGTAGGATTTGATAGGATTCTGGATGAACCTATAATAATACCAATTTTTATACATGCACAGATTCGGGGTATGCATTGGACCCAAGTACCCGACTGCTGATGTCAGGAACCGGTTCCAGATTATGGGATCGGGTAGCCGTAACTAACTTTACAAATTACTTAGAAACTTCTCAGACAATGAAAAAGAAAGGTTTTGAATGTCATTTGTGGGGAATTTCCAAAGTGAAAAGCAGGCTACATGGAAAACCAAAACAGACTCCACGTTGATGTGCATTGTAACGCGCGACAGATGACGCTAGTGAAAGTTGCAGTTTATACCATAAAGTAGCAAAGCTTTTCAGACAACTTCCATGATTTGAACTTTGGGTTGGGTTTCTTTACCAGTTACCTGGGTGCCTGTGTTTTAACTCAATAGGGTACCCGGGTTCTCAATAGGGTAAACGGGTTCTCAATAGGGTAAACGGGTTCTCAATAGGGTAAACGAGTTCCTGTAGTACCCATAAATGCACACCACTAGAACAGCTGCTGTACATAACGACAAATCGTTATGTAACGCGAAGAGAAGATTATGGGTGTAGTCTAAATCAATGTTTGCTGTTCGAATTGATGTTATAAAACCTGTACGCAAACAAATGGTTGTAACAAGTGTCAGGGGCCGCCTCAAAAGTTTGAGGGCTAAGAACCTACCTGGTGGCAAGAATAATTACCAGATGTTCATATTAATATAAATTAAGGAAATAAAGATGTGCCTGACTGGTTTTAAACAACTATATTTAAACTGGCTAGGAGCCGCCAATAATGTCTCTTGCCGAATATTTCCATTCATATTTTTTTTCTGTCAAAAAGTCAAAACAAGTCACAAACTGACAAAATTCCAACCATGTGGTTCAACAATTCTGTGAAACACCCCTCTAGCCATGTGTAAGGTATTTGCCACACACACGAAGTGCTAAGAATCTCCTTACATGTACTGCACGATATGGCGCAGAATGCAGCGGTGTTTTATCGGCAGTTTCAAACCACCCACCTAACGGACTCTCGACCAATAGGAAGGGGTTAACTGTCCCAGGTATTTATGAATGATTAATAATTATGTTTACTAGGGAAAAGCCTGTTCCACTGGGGGTAACGCGGTGTGGTCCCAAGTGAGAATAGGTCGTGGTCCCAATTAGGAATTGGTTATGTTCCCGATAGGGTAATCGATAAATGTTCCCGATTGAGAATGGGTCCTGTTCCCAAAACGGGGGAAATCTAATGGAACTGAACTTTCCCAGCTTATCAGATGCTCCCTAAAATATGCAAAGTATTATTGTAGTAATGTGGGTGTGTATTGAACTTCTCTTGCCAAATTCACGGTATAAATACAACATATGGCGCTTCAATTCACAGAGTCGGTTACATGTAAAAGCTATTTACAGTCTTTGATCAGGTGTCTCAGTGAACAGTATTTTATAAAAAAAAATAGTCATGGAAAAATAGGAGTGCCCAACAGTGCATGCAGAATGCACTGATGCGTGTCTGTACTGAAAGTACCCCCTGTTTACGATTTGACAGATTTTGGGGAAGTGTGTGAACAAAATCTGCAAGGTCATTTTTTATTCCACCAACCATGAAGGAGTTCAATTGTGTAACGATTGGACATGTAAAGTTTGGGCTTCATGTATTTTCAAACCAATACTGCTTTCAACTTTCTCCAAAAACATAGCAAAGCAAAAAAGGCTTACTCGAAGAAAAAAAAAACCTGTCAATTTTTAACAATTCTCCCTAACATTATTTATACTTCAAGTTACTTCCAGAACTGTTAGGTTTGTAAAAAACTTGCAGTTCTGAAAGTAACTTCAAGCATAAAATATTTGCAAAAAAACCATGGCATTAGTCACTTTCAGGACCCCTCCGTGTTTTGAAGTAACAGCTGAAGAAAACCACATTTAATTTTTCATTCTGATTCATGAAGGATTTCTTTTAAAGGGAAGGTCTTAGAACCATTTGGTCGACTTCTGTAAAACTAACGTTGCCGAAAAACAAAGATATCCTGAAAGTAATGAACGAAATGCCCCCCCCCCCAAAAAAAGCAATAAGAACATAAACATTTTATAATTTGTGACACTAATGTTTGAACAAAATTCATTTCAAGAAATAAAAATGCAACACAACGAGGTCGAGAGTCGAAGTGATAACTACGATTTTACTTACTATACATTGTCGGTGTTTGGGCAGAGCTCTCCATAAACCTAAGTAGTAGAAAGGGGGAAAATAAAAAATGAACGTTTTTTAATTTTATGGGGGAAAAGAAGGACTTGTAAAAAAAACTTAGGCCATATCAGAAAAGGATTATAAAACTAGGCCTATCATATCATTATCAGTAAGTATCACTCAGTATCAATATCTGGAAATGTTTTCTAGTAGGCCTAAACGAAGTTGTGCAACTTTGATGAATACGTCATGGCAAAGAATGTTGAATCCTAACGCCACTTTTCAGTGATGGTCAGTCCATGATCGGTCATCGCAAAAAAAGGTTGCAAAGACATGAATCGAATCTGGGACTATTGAGAAACATTTCGGAAAGATTTCCATATACGAAGTTCACTCAACACCCTGTGTACAAACCCTATGAGATTGGACTGAAAAATTGTAAGTGTTTTCTGAGAAAATGCTTGTATTTTCTCACTGCTCAAATTGACTTTGATGACATGAAATTGCTATCTGGGGGCTTGATAGTCAATACAGAGGAAAATTAGTGAACTTCGCATATGGTGATCTTGCCAACATTTCCAATAATGTTAGAAAATACATGCACTGAAAAGTGAAATTGTGAAAAATCCACTCAACTGTACAGTCCTTGACCTTAGCCGTAATTTAATAATGGCCATAGTCTCCTCCATGGTCTTTGTCATCAAGAAGTGGCATTTGGATACTACATTTTTCCATGTCATGTTAAAAAAAAAAGATGTACGTGACCCGCTGTCAAGTTTATCAGGTTTGTCAATCTGTGTGTTGTATTTCTGCTTTGTCACTAACCAAAAAAAACATGACTAAACACCTACACACACACACACACTGTCTGACTGTCATTGTCAAACGCCACTCTTGCGTAAACATGGGCAAAGCGCCGTGTAGGCCTACGTGTAAATGTAATAAGTCTACCGCAATGACGACACTAAAAATGGGGTAATTTTGCCTCGAACACGATTATCACACAATTTACATACTAACCTGTGTTATGAATACAAGGAGAAGAGTTACTAAGACACTCCTGGTACCGATCCTATCCATTCTAATATCCAAAACGTGAAAAATAGTTCGGTAAAAAAGAGCACAGCTCGATCACAGACTGTGTACGGAATTCGTACGTGCGCTCGCATGCAACGCTAGTGTGTACAATGACAATATGATCAAGAAAACATCACCTTTGCGCATGATCAGTGCGACCATCACCCTAGTTAATGTGCACAATTATTGATGACGTTTACAAACTTCTACTCACGTTATGATGACGTTTCAACGACCCGGTGAAACTAAAAATAGAAATGACGACATGTTCTAAAAAAAAAAACGTGCGCAGTGCG
This sequence comes from Patiria pectinifera, assembly GCA_029964075.1. Taxonomy (NCBI): domain Eukaryota; kingdom Metazoa; phylum Echinodermata; class Asteroidea; order Valvatida; family Asterinidae; genus Patiria; species Patiria pectinifera. The sequence goes on from CM057139.1 coordinate 12,152,332, forward strand.
CACCTTCCGTATCCTGGAAATTCTGTGGCGAAAACCGCCACATTTCCCCATCACATGATACTGAGTGTTGGGGGCGTGCTTGCAAAGGAAAGTTACACAATATTTGTGATGTGTCATCTTTAAAGATTTTATCCTAACATCATGGGCGTCGTGAGTGGGGGGACAAGCACTTGCCCCTGGAAAAGCAACCAAAAAAAAGAAAGGAAAAAAAAAGGAAGAAAAAAAAAGAAAAAAAAGAGGCGCGAAGACAAAGTGGTGTAAATGTAATGAGTTGGGGGGGCCAAAATGTCCCTTCCCTCCTCTAAAACTGATAAATCGAAAATGTGTTGAGAAATACAAGAATTTTTTGGCAAAAAAAAATTGCCCCCTCTAGAAAAAATCCTGGCGACGCCCATGCCCAACATGGAGGAATAAAATTACTGGTGCTAATTAAAACAAACTAATAATTCATCCATGCTTATTACTAAAATATATATATACATGTATATGCTACCTTTAATAGGCAAGGGAATAGCTTAGTGTGGGAGGGGGGGGGGCACATGGATGAAGGAGATACACTAATGCGAGTGCGAAGCGCGCGAAGCCCTAAGAGTCCCGAAACAATTGGATTCTAGACACAGGTTCTGTGGTGCGATCTGAGGCAATTTCTGACCACTAAATGTAAAATTTGTTTTGAAATAATTTTCGCTCTTGGAGTTATTGAATCAGCTTTTCTGAGCAATAGAATCATTATACATGTAGTTGGCTATTTTTATTCGGGGACGAAAAAAGTGGGGGGGGGGCAAACGATATGATATCCCTCCCCACTTTAAAAAGTGAGGGAGGGGGAGACCCCGCCCCGTCCCCCACCGATTGACGCCCATGATCGAGCGCGCGGCACATGCACATATAATCGGTTGCATAATTGACAACTACAATATATATGTACCGGTACTCGGAAATTAGTAAAAAGCGGAGGATGAAAATAAATTCGGTGTGCGCGCAAAAGCACCAATAAAGTTGAAGAGCGCCCCCTGCCCACCAAGGCGATTTCAAGATTCTTAGAAATAAATAAAAAGATATGTACGAAATTGATACTGTTCACATTGTTTTAAAAAAGTTCTGTAGGTACTCTCTCAGCGGTAAAACAAAAAAAGCAGAAAGTCTCTGGTACATCTTTAGAAATACACTTTTGTAAACCCCTTTCTTTTCTCATGCGGCACCTCCCCTTTTTAATCGCCTCTCGGATGAGAACACTGGTACTCAGTGTATTCGATACACATCATCGAGTATGTTGTCGGATACCACGTTTATCTTGGTGGCGCCCTTTGAAGTCCCATTTTGCACTTATTTTGTTGATTTGGAAAATGGTGGACTGGAGATGACAAGAATTGAACTGAACAAAACGTGATTTTTTCACTCTTCTGTGATTGCGAAAGGACCAGGGTCTAAAACGTAAGTTAGTAGAGAGAATACTGTGTTAATTTCAATGACATTCAGCCATCATTTTATTAACCTTTAAGCTGTAGTGAAAGGGACACCAAACAACCACATATTAAATTTGTAACACACATCAACTTGCATTGCATTTGTATTGTAGTGTTGTGAATTGTGTGGGCAAAACTGGGCGATTGTGAGGGGATAGTGAAGTTCATGACCCTGCTGTGCCCATTCTTGAAAATCACGCATTCTCGAAAATGAGCGCGCATTCTTAAGAATGAGCGCCCATTCTTGAAAATGAGCGCTCATTCTTGAAAATGAGCGCTCATTCTTAAGATTGGGTGGGAATACCACGTGCACAATTTATTAATTTTGCCCAATCTTAACAAACATTGCACGACATAATTATGTTAAATGAATTGTATAGCGGTTAAAAGGGAAACAATTCATATATAAGAGGAAAGAAAATGTTCCATGCTTCTGTACTCGTATAACTACGATAATTTGAATCAAATTAAACCTGTTATTATTGCTTTTTCCTGCCTACTTATGGGAAGTTTTGTAATAACGGAGGACTGGGAACTAGTCTGGGAAGTGCTTTGTTTAGGCTAGACAAGTACAAGTCCCTGTATGTATCATATGCGTGCCACGAAAAAAAAACGATGTCCAGAAGCTGCCAAAATTGCTCTTTTGACTAGATAGAATCCAGCTCTGCGACGTTATGGTGGGGTGTGAACAATAAATTGGTGGCAATTTAAATGGGAAATAGCATTAGCACTATGGGATGTCGCAGCATTCATTCTCATTCTTCACTTTCTTCATTCTTACGTCCCCCCCCCCCTTTTATTATCCCAAAAATCTGAATTCTTTCTTCTTATTTTTTCCCCTGGTCCCCTCCCCCAATACGCGTATACTTTTCATATCCACTCTACTTTTCAGCGCCTTGCGTTGCAACAATATAATTATTAAGAATCAGTGAACGAGGATGCAGCTAGACTTGCCAAGCGCAGCCGGTGCTCGGCATCGACAAGACCGTTATCTTGTCGCGCATTCTCAAGAATGTGCGCTCAATCTGGAAGAGTTATTTTTTGCCAAGATTGAGCAAGGATCCAGTTGCACATTCTCGAGAATGTGCCTGCCCATTTTCGAGAATGCGTGATTTTCAAGAATGGGCACAACAACCCCATTCCTATATAGTGGAATTCAGCAACCAGAAGTAGAAGCGTAGTTTTACTGCAGTGGTGTCATGCGGTTGCGCCTCGTCTTCTAAGAATGCTAGCCTAGGTTGGACGACGTCTTTATTGCATTATGACAGACGTCCAGGGTATAAATTCTACCACCGGAGTCCAACCTGGGCTATAAGAACGCATGCAGCATGCGCGTAAGTGTGACACTGTCACGCTTATGCGCATGCTGCACGCGTCCTTAGATAGAAGACGAGGCGCACCCGCATTTTTGGTAATCCTTACGTTAGACTAAAGGCTAAGCTGTCTTTGTTCTTCAGATTAACTCATGTTTGTTTGAAAATGTGACTTTCCTACCTTTTTTGCAGTCAGAGACGTGAGACCTGCACGTTGTAGTTCTCACAACACGCTTGAAAGCCTGACAGGAAAGATTTCCATATACGAAGTTCACTCAACACCCTGTGTACAAACCCTATGAGATTGGACTGAAAAATTCTAAGTGTTTTTTTAAGAAAATGCTTGTATTTTCTCACTGCACAAATTGACTTTGATGACATGAATTTGCTATCTGGGGGCTTGTTAGTCAATACAGAGGAAAATTAGTGAACTTCGTATATGGAAATCTTTCCATCATGACGCAATGAAAGCCTGATGCTGATTGGCGAATAGAAAAACTAGAATTTTTTTTTTTTTATCAGCCAATCAGCATCAAGCTTTCATTCATCATTGCATCGAGCTTTCAAAGTTGCCATCCTGGTTTTTGACCCTGTTTTCTGCTTTTTCGTTCGTTGTTGTCTTTTACCCCGTAATTTCCCTCATAAATCAAAGCCCTGCCCTCTTCACGCAAAATTCATCCTGCCAATATTCAAGAAGGTGTCATTACCAGCTGTTCAAATGTGTCAAGAAAGATCAGAATGTTCCTTTTTGAGTGTCATTTGGTCAGCTGTTTTGGTGAGTCTTTTAACCTTATAATACTATGGCAACGGGGTCCTAAAGATAAGGATTTCCGCATTTTAAAAATTCCTATTGGTCAAAGGAGCCCGGAGTGCATGTGTACTACTTGAGGTTGAGCGCGACTTGCGCGCCTGGTGCCACTGAAAGAAAATGGTGGCTGCCGGATTTGTCTAGTATAAGAGAACGAAAATTCATTTTTAACTTTTTTGACTCGCCTTACTACGGTAGATGACAATGACACCATGTTGAATATTTGCAGGGATTGATTTTATGGAAAGAGGGCAGGGTTTTGATTTTTGAGGGAAAGAATGTGTTAAAATCCTGACAGCAAAACACAAACCGTTAAAGGGAAAGTACAACATTTGCAAACATCGAAAAATAAAACTACCAAGTTGTTACGAAATACCTTACTAGGATGTTGGCAAATGACAGTCTAAAGCATCCTGTAAAATTAGGGCACCTAGTGTTAAGTCATTTTCAAGAAAAATGGTACTTTTGTATACATTTCCAACGGTGGTCGGCCGACCACCATTGGAAAAACCTAACTGTTTTCCAACTTCTGATCCAAATTTACCGGTTTTTTTTTTCAGTCCAAACTTTGTTTGCTATTGGTTGCATGTTCATGCATGAACGGGTGCAGGCCAGCTAGACTGGTTCCCTTACCTTACAATCTTCCGGCATTTTTTATCCATTTCATCTTTAGTGGAATCAGGGAACCAGACTACTTGAACATTTTTGTCTTTCTTGGTTTTCAAGCATTTGAACACAAAACTACAAACATGTCAGTGTAACAATATTTGATCTGTTATACTAACCCCCCAAATAGTTCATTTCTGAAAATTATAGCGTAAGCCAATTATGTACATGTACATTCCCTTTAATACACACACTGAAAAAAAAATGGTGACAGTGCCCAAGCTGGTTTGGTAGACCGTTGTTGATTGGTTGATGAAAAATTTCTATTTAGAAGCCAATTTTTGGACTCGCCTAATTTTATACTAGCTCCATGCCAAGTACATGTAGATGTAGATGACACCGTGTTTAATATACCCAGGATTAATTTTGTGGACGGAGGGCGGGGTTTAATTTTTGAGGGGAATTACATGAGATTTTAAATTGCATGCTCACTACTGGAAAATCGGTTAAGAAAGTTTTTTTGTTCTCCAAAAAAAGAATTGAGTCAAAATTAGGAGGAGATTGCGTGAGGTTGCAAATCTAGATTTCCACTTTCTCGAACAAAAAAAAATCTCCCCCAAAAAGCTGCCTGGGTTGATCCATTGTAACTGTTTAAGAATTTGAGAACAGTGGTTTAATGTTATTTTTTGATGGTAGCCCCATCAATGGACCACTATACTGGATAGCTTCTGTATCATTGGCTTAAATGTATTATTGAAAAAACATGTGGAAAATGTGGGTGTTTTTTGGGACTTTAAAATTGGTTTAAGTTCAAACAAGCACCGCTATCATGCAGCCTTGTATGTTGCTTAGGGAGATTACTCTCTGAAGATAATTGATAGTGTTATATTTACTCATTGTCTGCATCTGTACCTGATCTGTACATTTGTAGAAACTGCGACTCCAAAACAAACATCATTTCAAGGTGTCTTGGTTGATAATTTACACGTGTGCAGACACGTTTGTGAAGACAGAATGCAGTGTCCAGACCGGGAACGTTTTGAATTTGTGCACAATCACCAAAGTGGTATCAAGGTACTGCATTCTTTATAATACAGCTTATACAAACAAAGTTAATTTGAAGAAAAAAGACTGCTTTAGCCTGCAAAAGTCCTTTGTTGGACCTCAGAATTGTCCAAAGAATAATTCAGGAACTTTTTGCATCACAGCATAATAGTGTTCTGTGTTCTTTTGAGAAAAACACAGCTTCGAATAAGGCTTGTACACATTATGTTTTTTTCAAGGATGGAGCATAAAATACCGGTAGGCCCCCCCCCAACAAAAATCCACATATGAAAAGGAAAAATTCCAAGATTTTGACTTCTGCTGGTACGTTTATGTACAATTACAATGTAGATTATTGCTTTGTTTAGTTTCTGTGAAAAATTGGTGCTTTGTTACACAGGAAAAAGATCCTTTTTTTGTTATTGCGTTTTTGTTTCTCTTTATTTTTGGCTTCAGGGTGTGCATTTACACACAAGATTTTATGATCTGAGCCCGAGGTGTCTTTTTGTTGTTTTGTTATTTTTTTATGTGCCTTTCCCTGTATGTAATTCAACTGCACCACATTATGGGTTGAAGTTGTATAAGGGCGGCCTCAAGTCTACCTGCAATTAGCTTAAACCGTGACGGAACAAGCAACAACTGGACACAAAAAAATCGCAACCATGCTCACGTCACCCACAACGTAATTGACAAGTACACAATCATTAAAGTGGTATCAAGGTACTGCTTTCTTTATAATACAGCTTATTCTCTCTATTGTCAATTGAAATTTGTAGGAAATAAAAAAAAGTCATTCATTTACTTGGGTTGGCTTTTAACCTATAACCTGCCTACTAATGAAGAAATTGCATTACTGAAACCGCAAAATTAATCCTAATCCCCCAAGGTCCTCTTTGCTAGGAACCATCCTCAATCCTCCAAAATCCTCCAAATGTTTGCACAAGTTTATGTTCAAATGAAGGATACCCACAGCCTCAATCCTTCAAAATCCTCCACCAGCCCTGCCTCTCAAAACGCATTCAGCCTCAATCCTCCAAAATCCTCCTCTTCTTCAAACGCCATTCACCCTCAATCCTCCAAATTAAGCCAAAAACTGCCAATGTACATGTGCCCTCAATCCTCCAAAATCCTCCAAAATTGCCGTAGGACTTTGGAGGATTGAGGAAGGTTAGTGTTAATCAGGAGTTTTACTATATCGCAGGGATGTGTTTCTGACATTTGGTGTCCAGGCTACCTGCTATAGACTAATGCCCCTGGAGGCATTATGAAATCCCCCCTTCCTACCTTTGCTACAATACTATTTTGGTACTGAGTAGACACCCTCCCCCCCCCTCCCCTCCAGGGTTCCTACACCCAAAGGTCACCAGAGTGCAATCACCGAGTTTTCAATGTCCACCTCTACTAACGATAACGCTTCAGCTTAGCCGGCCAGACATAAAGAAAGTCCCTCGTTTTTATGAAATTGCCCAATACAGTCTGGTTAGTATCAGATCCTTGATCAATATTATCGCTATCTATTGTTCTTCGTCCCCTCGAAGCGTTTGTAATTCCACAACCTAGTCCAGTGTTATCTCTCATAATTCAGCATTGTGCAAGTACAACATTATGGCGCAATAGTCCCAAAACTCAAGTACAGTTTATTTTAACTGGACCAGGGGCTGTAATCCAGTTGTGGTTTCGTATCCGTACCGCAAACACCTCCATAATCTGGTATGCTCTCTGTTCAGAACACATGCATGTAGCGACCAATGTGACAGTGTCAACTACTGAGGCAGGATTGTGTTTCCTGTAGTCTTGTGCTCCACGTTTGTGGCACCACATCACTGACAGTTTTGGAGCGCTTTGGTGGGAACTTCACAGGGCTTTGTTCCGAAGTTTGTGTTTTTATGCTTGGCACCTCTCGTTCTTCTGTGTGCTTATAAAAGTCTGCTTCAAATCACAAGTATTGAACTCGGGAATAATCTATAAGTTTTCCAAGTTGTGCGTGACATCGTTGATTGTGCTTCAAGTGGGAAAAACCGTACACTTCTGCTGAACTTTTGATGTGGTCCTTTGACTCCTAGAGAAAAATCTTGTTAGTCATCAGCTGGTTTTGTTAAGCTGAACTTTTCTGCCTTCCAAACGAGAGATAAATGAATCACTCCGCTGCACTTCCAAGCCATTACCTTGTTCAGTTCGTTTACGGTCGTAGAAGTAGTCGGATTCGCTGTATGGATTCTGTGACGATTCGTAACAATGGTTGAAATTTGGCGTCAATTGATATTGGTCAGTAGGAAACTGACCAATAAATACTCAAGGTATTGTGACAGTTAGGTAGTTTGGTTTTGAAATATCTAATTTGACTTTGTAAAATTACCATTTATTTAGGTAAGATCTGTGGTATGATGTTGTTCTTCACTAGTGCATGTGCTGTAGTAGAACTAAGTACATTCTTGAAGTTGATACATTTTAGTTTTTATTAATTCAAAGTATTCTCATAATGTCTGCAATACTGATTGTATTTGAGATGGTTCATGTTATACTCATTGCCTTGATTTTACCGAAACCACAAACAACACTTGAGTGTTCCAGCTGTTTAGTTTGTGGTTGAAAGTTGAGAGGACAAACATGGTTTGGAAGCGCTACCTGTGAATGTAAAATCCTTCAGAAAAAATTATGAAGAGAATTCAACAATTCTCTATTGGAAGATATTCTCCCAAATTTTGCAGAAAATTACCACTGTGTATTGTGTAGACAAACAGGGGGTGAAATTACGGTCAGACGTGGGACGTTCACGGACCATTAATCATATACATGTAGAACAGAATTCGTGCTGCCCGTTCTAAGTGCATGCGACAGCTCCAATATAATGTGCTGGGTCATTTGGTGTCGAGCAGTCTTTATGTCTATTATTTGCTCACTGGACACTGGGAACATGTACATGTAGTCTAGATGGAATTATCCCCAATTGCACAGCAAGGGTCAATGATAATTATGCAAGCAGATTCGGCGATCGATTATGCAAAACAAGACTGCGTCTTGACCTCGAGATTCTGACCATTCAGCGGGCGCCTTCTATCGGGTCTCCCGTAACCCGGTGTTGTATTACAAAAAACATGGCATCCAAATTGACCAATCAACAGCTTAGTCCACATTTCTGATCATTATTTTCCGATTGGCTGGCGCGCGGGGTGGCATAAAATTGACACGCTACAAACTACAATATATATCAGACGTTCAACCATGGCTCTGCCCATGTGCATGTCTGATCCCTCAGACAATACCAGTACATGTGCACTGTGCGCGTGGTTGGAAAATTTCAAGTTGTGTATTGTAAGCATTGTCGTGCCTGAACGCTCATACTTTCAATAGCTTTATTGAGGTGTATAGATAAGGCTTGCTGGGTTAATGATCGTAGCACAATTGAGCTCTGAATGTAATGGATTCGTGCTTGAATATTGGATGTAAGGCCAATTTTAAAAAAGAAACAGTTTCTCATCGCTGCTCGCTTCTATTTTGTCGCCTGCCTCCCTTTTTTTTAATTCATACATTTGCAATATTTTGTAAACAATATTGTGTATATATATTGTTTTTTTGTTTGTTTCTAACAAAATTGTAGCTATGTATCGGTAGAAAGGGTAATGGCTCATTTTGTCGCCCACCTCCCATTTTTTTTTTTTATTATTATTTCATTCATACATTTGCAATATTTTGTAAATAATGTTGTGTGTACAATGTATTTTTTTTTTTTTGGTATCAGACAGAGTCAAGAAATGGGAAGCATCAGTCTGCCATCTTGTAAAATCCGCCATTTTGGGGAGTGGGGGGGAAAGGGGGGGGGAGAAGCTTCTTCATTTTTTTCAAAGAGCCTGAACAAGAAACTATGTTATGTTTGTACTCAGCCTAGTAATGAAGCAGTTGACACAAATGCCAATTCAGGCAGTGTACCATGGTTCTTAGAATCGGATATGTCTGCCCAAGTTTTTTTCTTCAAAAGTCCATTGTTGGGCCAGGAACATTTTGTATTCGCAGCATAATAGTATTCTTTTGAGAAAAACACAGCTTCAAATAAAGGCTTGTGCACATTACGTTGTTTTCAAGGACTGAGCATAAAATAGGCCCCCCCCCAAACCTTTTCCCTATATGTTGTTCATCTCCACTGCATGATGGGATTGAAGTTGTATTAAGGCAGCCTCAGGTCGACCTGCGATTTGCTTGCACCGTGACGGAACAAGCAACATCTGGACACAAAAAATCGCAACCATGCTCACGTCACCCACAACGTAATGACGATTCCTCGGCATAGACGTGATCATGTGACGTCTTCAAAATGGCGGTGCGCGTGTTGATAACAATCCAACGATCTTCCACGGCCACGTCTATTCATTCGACCATACACTGATTTGCTACACAATGAAATAAGGTGATTGGGATGCGCGCACGACGTTGTAACTTCACCCAGGGTGACTGCGACTGACTCCTGCCTGTCGGGAACACGTTCCGTCACGGTGCAGAAGTTGAAATTTTCTACTCTTTTTTCTATTTTTTTCAGTGCCGACTGATGCTGATCATCTTAACATCGTCACTCTTTAGGTTGCAAACAATTTGGCAACTGATATGTTCCCTACAGTCATAGCTCAGACGCAATTTGCTCCTGAAAAGTCAGTCCAACTTTTCTGTGTCATTGCCAGGTCGACCGAGGGTGGTCTTAAAGCTTTAAAAATATTTTGAGTGATAACTGGAAATATATTCATCCTCTTCTCTTTCAGAAAGCAAGTGACTTACACCCCGAGCTACTACACTGAGCACCTGCCCGCGCCCTCGTCTCTGAACGATGCCCGTAAACGACGCGAGACGCGAAGACACGTAGCAGTCATGGTGGTGGAACGACTCAAGTCGTTAGTGGCCGACGCCTTCTACAAGCATGGGCAGTTCTGCAGCGCCCACCCATGGCCCGTCATTGCGTTCGTGTGCGCTGTGATCCTCGTTGCCAGGTAGGTTTACACTGTGCATGCTATTACCCCTGACCATCGGGCTGTGAATCATATCTTTTGAATAATGTCTGGTATGTTGAGGCCACTGTACATATTATCGTCTTGTTAAGTATTTAGTACCGTGTAGTTTGTGAATGTAGAATTCAAGTCATGAATAATTTCTGATACATTTGAGAATAAACATATTTTGCCATTTCTTTATACTGTATTTTCTTTTGTGTTTTCAGGCATTTGTTGCAAGGTTTTAAATCTTAAATTTGCAATGATAGCATAACTATTTTCTGAAACGCCAAGTATAATACTCCTCTGCCAAAAGTAAATGAAAGCCTTATGTGCTGAACAAAAGTCAGCAGAGTACCAGTCAGAGAGCAATATAAAACATGTACATCACATGATTCTTTGGCTGGTTTCATTTTGCGTACTTGGCTAGAAGCCCCGCGTGATCGACACAAAGAGAAGAGATCTGCGCAAGATTTGTCTGACCAGCTGATTTTAAGCACCTGTGATATTTACTGTTGTACCAGCAGAAATATTTCTCAGTTTTTTTGTTGTGATGACTAACTGACACATGGCAAGATTGTTTATATTATTGGAATTGCGCACAGAATATTTTTATATTGCGTGAAAACCACGTGTTGAATTTGTATTGGGAATCGCGTGTATGTAGATTCTGAAAGCAAATTCCACCCTGAACAACAGTTTAAGAATCTACGACAGATGTTTTTTTTTGTACCAGCAGAAATGTTTCTCAGTTTTGTTGTTGTGATGACTAACTGACACATGGCAAGATTGTTTATATTATTGGAATTGCGCACAGAATGTTTTTATATTGGGTGAAAACCACGTGTTGAATTTGTATTGGGAACCGGCCTTATGTAGACTCTGAAAGCAAATTCCACCCTGAACAACAGTTTAAGAATCTACGTCAGATTTTTTTTTTTTTATATTACGTGAAAAACCACATGTTGAATGTGTTTTATAGATGTGGAAAGGTTGCGGTAAAGTCTTTTAAAAAACATCACGACTTGGCAAATATTACATCAACCAAGGTCATATTTTTTTCTTTACAATTCCTTTCCAATACCGCAGCAAGTTTCCTTGATAAATGCCAAACCATTATACTCAGGAGAATTCCCTTCCTGATCAACAATTGAATGCCAAAAAGCCACATGTTTTGTCGTTCAATTTTTATCGAGCATTACACAACAGGTTTTTTTTCTCGTCCTGTATGGGTACTGTATTGCATCATATTACCAAAATTGGAAATACCTACTTGATCATTGGAGGGAGTCCAATGATTTCAGTGCAGCTCTAGTGATTCCCCTCAGTGCAGTTGCAATTTTTTCTTAATATTTATGCAACATTTGCAAACATCAGAAAACAAAAGTACCAAATTATTATGGAATATCTTACTTGACTGTAAGTGAATAATAGTCTCAAAGCATCCTGCGAAATCATGGCACCTGGGGTGCTGTCATATTCAAGAAAAGTGGAATTTTGGCATCAATTTCCAACGATGGTGGGCCAACCATCGTCTGAAAAAAACTGACTTTGTTCAAATACGGCCCCCAAATATTTACCAAATTTAGTTAGTCCACATTTTGTTTGCAATCGGTTACACATCAGTGAATGGGTGCAAGCCAGCAATATGTAGTCTGGTTCCCTGACTTGACAATTCCCTGACGTTTGTAAATTAACCTGTTTTGTTTGAAGTAAGGTCAGAGAATCAGACTACAAGAACAACATTTTTTTCTTGGTTTTTCCAGCATCTATGAACACAAAACTTTTAACGGGTCAGTGTAACAATATTTGGTATAATTTAATACTAAACCCCCAAATACACCTATTTCTGAAAATTACAGCAAAAGCAAATTTTGTATATAATATATTACCGTTCCTTTATTAAATACTAAAAAATAAGTACCAGAGTTTCACGTAGGATATATCGAAAGTCATGCAGCATTAAAAAAACATAATGTATGTAAATGCACAGTGCGTTATTGCATACACATTGATTTTGAAAGTATGTAAGTAAAAATGTTAATGTCAAACCAAAAGAAAAAATCTTGTGCAAAATTGCATTAAAATTTCCCCTGTTTATTTTTAGTTCAGCTATTCAAATAAAAAAAAAATTCCAGCTTCAAAAGTTTCTTAACCTTTTGTGTTAATAAGTTTTTTGAGGAGAGCCTGCTATTCCAATTTTTTTTTTCAACAAGGGACCTTGAAAAGTTCGATCAAGTGGATTTTTTTCCCTGAAACTTTATTTTTGACAAGGGAGCCTGAAAAGTTCAAAGCAATCAGTAACTTCCCATATGCAAATAATCAAATTTCACAAAATCCCAAAGCCAAAAACTAGTGCAAAGATCTCATCAGCAATAAAGTCATTTTAATTCTCCTGCTGTCTGAACAGTCACAGATGGACAAAAAAAAAATCAATCCTCGCCGCTTGCCATGCCTTTTACACAGGCTAGTCACCAACAGTCAAAACGTAGGCCTATTTTAAGCAAGCACTGTGACTAGTCAAATTCAGTCAGCAGACAAAAGCAGACAAGGGGTAGGCACGGCTGGCTGGAATCAATCACCTACAGACAAAGCATAGCTGTATCAAGTTAATACATAAGCAGTCACAGCCAGTCAATCCTGCTTTATATCAGGGAGCACTCAACAGTTAAAAACTGTCACTTGACTGATTTTGACTGAAACGACAACTAGCTACAGAATGCATAATTGCATAGGTGAGCTAAAAAGTTTATAAACAGTGCCTGCTATTCCACCTTGAAAAGTGGATTTTTTTCCCCTCAAACTTTATTTTTAACAAGGGACCCTGAAAAGTTCAAACCAATCAGTACCTTCCTATATGCAAATAATCAAATTTCATGAAATCCCAAGGCCAAAAACTAGTGCAAAGATAATATAGTCTTGTCATTAGCAAACTTATCTGTTCTCCCCAAATTTTTGCATTGTATTTTTATTGTACATCCCTTCAGTGTAGTACTGATAAGTACTGATGCTTTGATCATGGCATCGGTATTGTATTCTATTTGCTATGACTCACCATAGCTAACCAACATGTAAATGAAGCATCTCCATTTAAGTCAACAGTTGGAGCACCACGTGGGTTGGTAGAGTGCAAAGTTTACTGTCTGTTGCCCGAGATACATGAAGTACCCTTACATGAACGTTGCATGCTGCATGCACGTGTAGCAACAAATTTACACTCACGTTGAAGTGTAACAGCCATTAAAATTCTGAATGGGGCAGAGGTGATGACAATTTGTTTGGCAATGTGAAGCGCATTTTGCTCTAAAAAAATTAATAAAATAAAGTTTAAAAATGTGTTCATTTATTTGCCAGACATGATTTCTTTACCGAACGACGAAATGCCGAATGAACAAAATTAACAAAATTAATAAAGTTATTAGAATTAATTTACTCGCACATTATTGCACATGTGTGTTCATGAAAGTGGCTTGTTCTAGTTAATGAGCAGACTTGTAAGCCTTTGTACATATTTATTTACACATGCTGCATCCTTTGTGGTTTTCAGTCGATTACGTCCTTACATATTATAGTGATTAAAATAGTGCATTGCCTCGTTGAAAAAACACTACACACGCTGGTAATTGAATACTGGTTTAATCATCAACAGCGCGCACAGCATTTTGTGTGAGATAATCAGGTTTCTGATACACGCCTGTATAATTTGACTAGATAAATATTTTTTTCCATTAGAATGTAAATCTTTTTAAAGTGAACCAATGTTAATTTTGATCATTCATGTTGCATACAAGTACAAAAATTGATTCTAAACACTGTGGCCCCCCAAAAACGGAGCGGCATACTTCCACTACTTTGAGACTCAAACCACCTGTTCCAATGGATGCAGAATCCTTTTATACCAAGATCTCCTGATTCGGTCCAGTAGTTTTTTGCTGCAGAGTCTATTTCGTGAAGCACACATCTTTCGTGTGGGTATTATTACATAACAATTAACCCCTCTATCCATTTAGGATAGGCACAGTTTAGAAATTCATCGAGACAAAATGACTCCTGACCTCGTTTCACAAAGTAGGCTCTAGAACAAAAACTACTGGACCGAATCGGGTGATCTTTGTATAATTTTTTTTTTTAACAGAATTCCTGATACAGTGGTATAGGTTGTTTGAGTCTCAAGAGAGCGGAAGTACGTTGTTCTGGGTTTTGGGGGGTGAGCCCACCCTGCATATACATGTATCAATATTGTAGAGGACAGATGAATATTTATGTCATCAAAACCTGTAGCAACCACACCCTACCCCTAATTGAGTGGAAACCCATTACTTCTCACACCCCTCTAAATTTATTTCAAGTAAATAGAACTACCACATTCCATTAACCTATGACAATAATTTTGTTTTTATCCCACCCTTCACAGCTACCCCGTGGTCAACCTCCCCATGCCCGGTACTGCCCCAATGGAGTTCTCATCCACAGTCCAGGGCTTCAGTGTACCCCTACAGCGCTCCAAAGGACCCATCCAAGACCCTGGGGTGGAGGGCATCGTGGCCCCTAGATGGGTAAGTCAGGGGATGGGGACAAGGGCAACGGCGGATCCAGGGAGGGGGCCCCCCCCCCCCCCCCCCCAAAAAAAAACCGAATCACATTTTTTTTTAGTGACTTCGCAAGAAACGCAGGCAATGAGTACACCACCATCTTTTCCTCAAAAAACATTGGTTAATGTGGTCAGAAATTGCCTCAGATTGCACCACAGAGCATCTAGAAACCAAAACAAAATTTAAGCAGGCCCCGAACCCCACGCCTTATTTTTTTTTTGACACACTTTTTGGGGCCACCAAAAATTTTTGGGCCCCCCCCCCAAATTGTGTTCTGGATCCGCCCTTGGACAAGGGTTAGCCAAAGTGGTAGCTGAACATCTTTTGGACACGCTATTTGTCCGTGCACAAATACCTGGTCAATGGTTAAAAATGAGTCGGCACCTTCTACAATTCCAGACTTTTAGTTTTGGTACTCCTTACTTTGAGTGGAGTGTGGAGTGGAGTGCTGTGCCTCATGGTCTGGAGCATTGAACTCATGGTTTGCAGGTAATTCTGCTGGTTGTGGGTTCGATTCCAGCCTGGGGTTGTGGTGCGTGTGCCCTGGGCAAGGCACTCTGTAACTCGTTGCTTCTCCCATGGAGATGTACCTGTGAACACAGAGACGGTTATTGTGATTGATTTTAGCTGCCTTGCGCCAAAATGGCTGCTAAAAAATACTCCCCAATTATTATTGTTCGTGCAAACACATGTACGAAGAAGCATGCATACATGGGGAGTCAGGTTGGCGTAGCGGTTCTTTCCTCGCCTTCCACCGCTGTGACCCGAGTTCGAATCCCGCCTGGGCCAATATGTGGATTGGGTTTTCAGTCCCTACCTGATTCCGTGGGTTTTTCCTCAGAATATTCTTCTGGGCTTTTCCTCCCACCTCAAAAACTGTAATTTCTTCTCATTGTCTTCTCTCTACAGGTTTCTTCAGGCTTTCGGGCTACAGTGCCTAGGGCACTTTTGAGGGATCCTTGGTTTCATTACCAGAAAGAAATAAAATAAAATAATAAAATAACTTCAGTAACTTGAATATCCTGGTTTTTTTTTTAAATGTGGCAGATTTGACTAAGGCAGGTGCTTGACTAGACTTTCGACCCCCCCCCCCACCCCCCAACATGAATAGACTGATAACAATCCATGCTACCTATGCCCGCGTTATCGCACATGATCATTCATGTGACATTACGAGCATCGCGACCCCGGACTACCAACATTCATTGTTTGCTGGCCCTTGGACTGTCTGGCAAAGAAAAGACCGAACGGCAAACATAGCCGTGGTCATAAAAAAAAGTTTCAATCAGTTGATTTTAATGAAAGCTCCCTAATCCACAAAATCCAACGGTTAGTGTTCCATGAATTTGAGGGTATGAGGACAATTGAATCATGTCGTTGTGTGAATTTTAGATTTTCCGAATCAACGGTGCGAAAGTGAAAATGAGAATGCAACTGCCAAGCATTCCAAACATAATCCAATTTTTTTTTTCTAGTGGAAATGTTTCGCTTTCCACTTTGGTGGATTTGTACCTTTTTGATATTCTTTTGGAAAGTACATTACATTTGTAGTGATGTCTCAACGGAAAGGATTTTTTTCCAGATACCAAATGTTCTCAGCATACTTTTTGAGTCCTTTGCAACTAATTTTTTTTTAGCTCTAAAGAAATTGTGAAACTTTGAATTTCTGTCATTATCCAATTTTTACACCAATTTTTTTTATTTTTTTTATATTTTTTTTTCCAGTTTTCGGGTCCACCAGTCGGCTTCATCCAGCAGTTTGTCATCAATGCAACTGTGTCACCATGGCAACGGGGTTTAATTCCGGAGGATGCGTTCCGTGCTCCTCTGTCCAAGGCATTTGAACTCCGGAGGGACATCGAGGAGTTTGAAACCACAGCAGGGTAATTGGGGGGGGTTTTTGCGCTTTTTTTCAGCAGCTACTGTTTTTTTGAAAAAGGTTCTATAATTTATTTAAGTTGAACAAAGAAATGGACTGGAGAGGGGTTTGAACCTGCGAGCTTCGGATTTGCCATTTTTTTTTTTTTTTTGATCATTTCAAAAAATTAATTTCCAAGATTTGCTCTTGGTGATATGTATGTGGCCTATTTTCGAGTAGTGTAATAGGGGTGTAAGTGGCGCCACCAATGTCAAAATAGTCCGCCTTCCAAAAAATATACCCATTTTTTTTCTGTCTACCCCTGTCAACTCGACGGTCGAATGGTAAGGCATCGGAGCTTGTAGCAGGAGGTTGTTTTACCAGAGGACTTTCAAGAACTTGCAACAGACCCGACTCTATCCTTGCAATCTCAATAACTTCATTGCTCTCTTTGTCCAGGAAATCGGTGCGAAGCTTTTGCCTGTACGTGATGGAGCCGGCCGATGATTGCAAGGAGGTGCTGCCCAGGCACAACTGCCTCATGGTCTCGCCGGCCAACGTGTGGGGCGACAACGCCGAGAAATTCCGCCAAGACGCTAAGCTGGTTAACTCCATCTTTGAGACGCAGGGGAGCATGGAGGCTATGCCGAGCATCAAAGGTGAAAAGAAGCATTAGGTTCCTCTTTAATCAACCCTAAGCCTCCTCTATACTCCTCCAGGTGGTTTTAGCGGATTTTTGAGGATTGAGACTGGATGCAATTTTCACTCGAAGCAGTTGGGGGAGTTTGCAGGATCGAGGTTACATCCTCCCAAAAAATGCTTCTGGGGAGTTAGGGTTAAATTGATAAAGCTTGGTGGTTGAGTGGTCAAGATGTCTGCACTACTAACAGGCTCTCAGTCTCAGAAAACGTGAGGTTTTATTTAAGATTTAAACATCACATGTAGAACGGGTCTCCGGACTTGAGCCAATTTCCAACTGAAATTTTACATTTAGTTGGGTCTCTCGCAACTCTCAATTCTTGTGTTTTCCCATGCGATTAAATAATTGATTTCTTCATTTTTTTTGCTTGTATGCAAATTGAAGCTTTTCCAGTTGTGAGTTATTGAAACTTTTACCTTTAACTTTTTCCTCTCAGGATGAGAAAGGTCTTCTTGAATTGTCTCCTTTGATCATCATCTACGTCTTGCTGCTTCTCTACATCTACTTCTCAATCAGTAAGAAAATTACCAGAACTTTTTTTTGCCGAAAGTTGGCAACTTGTTTAAAGGAAAATTTTTGATGCATGTAAGGATTGTTCCAAAATGGAACGCTAATCAAGTTTTAAAGGGAATACACAACATTTGCAAACATCGAAAAATAAAACTACCAAGTTTTTGCAAAATACCTTAAGAGGATGTTGGTAAATTACAGTCTAAAGCATCCTGTAAAATTATGGCACCAGGTGTAAAGTCATTTTCAGGAAAATTGTATTTTTGTATACATTTCCAATTGTGGTCAGCCAACCACAGTTGGAAAAACTTAACAATTTTTCAACTACTGCTCCAAATTTACCTTTTTTTTTTCAGTCCAAATTTTGTTTGCTATTTGTTACATGTTCATTAACGGGTGCAGAGCAGCTAGACTGGCTGCCTTACCTTACAATTTTCTGGCATCTATAAATTGATCCATTTTATCTTTAGTGGAGTCAGGGAACCAGACTACTTGAACATTTTTGTTGTCCTTGGTTTTCCAGCATTTTCGAACACAAAATTTCAAACATGTCAGTGTAACAATATTTGATCTATTATACTAACCCCTCAAATAGTTCATTTCTGAAAATAACAGCAAAAGCCAATGATGTACATTCCCTTTAACTTTCACAGTGTATGTTTGCGTGTCTTTATTTTTTTCCAGGTAAGATTGAGATGGTAGAGTCCAAGTGGGGTATGGCGTTTGCTGCAGTCATTATGATCATGTCTTCTCTCTCTATGTCTGTGGGGATCTGTCTCGTGTTCGGCCTCACCCCCTCCCTCAACGGCAGGTAAGATGTGACCCGTCTCCTTTAGTCCTAACACCCCTTCTTCCCACCCATACCCCCTCCACCCACCCCCTCCCACCCATCCCCCACTCCCGGCTTTTTATAGAGTGCTATGGTCGAGTGGTTATGGTTTTTGCCTCATGTGGTAGTATGTGAGTATGAGCCCAATAAGAATCATGTCATTTGTGTCCATGGGCAAGACGCTTGACTACAATTGCCCATCCCCAGGAGTATAATGAACTGAGGATAGAAACCAGGATGCGCTAATCTCAAGCTGCTGCATAACACTGATCTCATGGCTTGATGACCGGGGGTAGTAATTATGAAGCCTACGTGTAGTGTTGCGTGGTGATGTTATATGTTAGACAATAATCGTTTTGACCGAGTTATTATTAACATATAGTGGCTGTTAATACTTCTAGCCTTTGTCATAATTTTTTTCTTTTTTTCTCTCCAAACAGTGAGATTTTCCCATACCTTGTTATCATCATCGGTTTAGAGAACATCCTGGTCTTCACCAAGTCTGTAGTCTCCACTCCAGTCCACCTGGCCGTCAACATCAGGATCGCGCAGGGTGAGGCTATGGATAGTGGCAGTATTAACTCAGAGCAACGGCTGGTTCAAAGAATAATTTCAATTGAATTGCAAACCAGCTACTAAAGAAAGTTTCCAAAAATGTGTCACTTGACACATCTTTGGAAATGACCTTCTTCGATTGTTTTCTTCAACATGACAGCATGCCAGAAGGAATAATTTCACATGGAGTTTAGTATCATAACTATCTTTAAACCAAGTAAGCTATTTAACAGTATTTTGGTTGGTTACTTTTTGGATAGCTTCAAATAGTCCAGTCTATCTTTAAGTGCTTAATCAGGTAAGACGTGACCTGTGCTAGTAAGTAGGAGGTCGTGGGTGCAAGTCCCACCCAAGCAAGCGTGTGATTTTTGTTTTCTTGCAAGCTCTCAAATAGCAAAGACTATGCAATGCTTATAAACTTGAATGGGCGGGAAAAAAAACCAGAATGTTGAATTTACAGTCATCCCTTTTTTCTTTTTTTTTTGTTCTTGCAGGTTTGAGCAAAGAGGGCTGGTCCATCACTAAGAACTTGTGTGCGGAGTTGGTAGTGGTCTTCATCGGTTTCTTCACCTTCGTTCCCGCAATTCAGGTATTTACAAAGCTTTTTAATGGATCATTCCAAATATGGTTACAAAGGCCAATTTACATAACATGTAACAATGTCACACGTTCTTGTAAATTTACACAAACAAATGAGTGTGTTTATAATTACACGACAAAGTCGCGCGACTTATCGGGGGACCTGTTTGAATCAAATTCAAAGTGATTTTGTCATGTGACACAAAGTGTCCCACACGTATTTCACATAGACACTGATGCGCGTGGAAAGTGATAATTTAGTAAAAGATTGCGCGACATGTCGTGTATATATTTGTTCACACACAAGCATTTACGACATTACTGCGCGACAAAGTTGATGCGACAAAATCGCGCATGAGTAAATAGACTTGCCAACCTTTGGCTTGCGTATATTTCTCAAAGTGTGACCAAGATTGACGGAGCTTCTATTGCCACTTTTAAAACCAATTGTTGTGACTTGTCCCCACCTGCTTTGTACAAAATTTGTAAGTAAACCCTTCTGTAAATTTTGATTTCTTGATATTCCCTCTTTTTTTCCCAGGAATTTTGTGTCTTTGCCTTGGTGGGCCTTCTGACTGACTTCTTCCTTCAAATGTTTTATTTTGTCCCGGTTCTGTCAGTTGACATCCGGAGAATGGAGGTACGTAAAAATGTTGAGAAAGAAAATGTAATAATTTTCCATTGACTAATCTCTGGAGTCATACTGAATGACTACAACATTGATCTTTTGACATAGTCTCTCCTAACTGTTTCAAAGAATCTTACAAAGAATTTGGTCTAGCGTAACTCGGAGAGCAAGTCTGAAATAGGTGTTGGTCTTAACTACTGGGGATCATTGGTTTGTTCTTAGCTATCGGATCTGAGCCGCAACAGCGTCCGGCAAGAACTGGCCGCGGCGGCCAGCGCGGAGGCAGAACGACCCCTTACCCCGACCCAAGGCCGTCACATGACCCGCTCCAAGTCAGCCCCAAGGTCGCTGAACAAGCTGGGCTACCGCTCGACACAGACCCCGCTGCCGCTTCATACGACTAGAAGCCGCATCCCGCGCCGGCTGAGGTTCATCTACTTCTGGGCCAGCACCAGACTGATGCAGAGACTAATTATGGTAAGTGTTTCATGAGTTTCATAAGTTAGTATTGTCTATATTTAGAAAATGTAGTTGTGATTCCAGGAGATTTTAGAGGTATCAGAGGTATGGTATTTTTGGTCTATTATAATATTTTTATTCCTGCCACATGGGATTCCAGTCTGTTTCAGGTTACTACTTAGATAATTGTTGAGGTAAAGTGGCTTTCCTAAGGACACAACGTTTGGCCAGCAGATGGATTCAAACCCCTGAATCTCTGGTCGTGTTTCACAAACCGCAACCACTTGGCAACACACAACTGCTCTCTGAACTCGCCAATCTTAAGTCATACTTAACATATTTCGATAACGTTTATCTCATTTTCGGGAATCTCTTTGCAGGCTGCATCTATCGTGTGGATCATCCTCACCAGCATGTTCATGTACAAGTCCGGTCTGGTGACGCACCTCACCGACGCCAGACTAAACCAGTCCGCGCCCATGGAACTCCACAAGATCATGACGCTTCAGCACCAGGCCCCCAAATTGCCCCTCGCGGCCCCGCCCCTTGAGAAGGACCCTCCGGACCCCGCGCAGACTTCAGGGGCCGTATCGTCCGACTTAGACTCGAAGGAAAAATCTGGGATGGAAGCGATCATCGATCAGATTAGAAGTCTGATGGAGGGGAGCAGTAGCTGGTCGTGGCATCAGGAGAACGCAAGGAGGGTGGGCCAGCAGAGCGACTTGTGGAGGAAGCTTTCTCTGTGGCACTGGCCGGCGCTGTTTGAGTGCTACAATATGAGTCTGCATGGAAAGTGAGCAGTGACAGATTTTTAATGCAAATCTTTTTGGTAGCACCTCAAAACGGTCTTCTTTTTATTATTGTTAATTATTTCTGGTAATGAAACCAAGGATTCCTATAAAGCGCCCTCAGCACTGTAGCTCGCAAGCCTGAAGAAACCTGTAGAGAGGAGACAATGAGAAGAATTACAGTTTTAAAGGTGGGAGGAAAACCCTAGAAGAACATTCTGGGGAAAACCCACGGAATTAGGCAGGGACTGACAACCCAATCCACATATTGACCCAGGCGGGATTCGAACCCGGGTCACAGCGTTGGAAGGCGAGGAAAGTACCGCTACGCCAACCTGACTCCTCATTTTTGGAACAAGCAATGGTTCCCTGCATGGTACTAGCCGGAACAGGCTTCTCCCAAGTTAACATGAACTTACGAAAGCAATAAGTTGTGTTTTACATAACTCTCGAGGACAAGGTATTGTCTTTGCTTGTCCCTATAATATAACACTCCCATAGACTAAGTGTAGAAAATCATGATCGAGGACCGTCTTTAGCAAAAAATAAACTCTCAAGGACAACAAAGAATCTGTTGTTCTCCCTTTGTCTGTCTGTTTTCGGGTGTATGTAATTCACATAACAAATATGCCCATTCGAGAACACCAGCGCAAACATGCCCATTTGAGAACACCAGCGCAAATATGCCCATTTGAGAACGCCAGGGCCCAATTTCCAGGCTCCGCCCACCTCTGCTCACATTCCCAGTGCAGAAATTCTGTGCTAACCCTAATCATCAGTTTTATTTCTTATTTCAGATACATCAGCATCCTCCCGCCCTCCTACCTAAACATCAACATCGACCCAGAGGATGCCGTGGCCCTACGCCACGACCGCGAGAAAGAGCGCGCCGCCAAGTGGTACGGCAACTTAGACCCGGACTCCCGCGTCCTGCCGTACAACCCGGACTTCTACACGGAGTGGATCGACGAGAAAGGCGTGGTGCACACCGTCCCTCTCTACCGCGCCTCCAAGTTGGACTACTACATGACCATGACGCTGGGGATCTTAAGCGGAGCTTCGTCGGTCATCCTGATCATCTTGCTCTTCAAGTGCGCGGTGCTGGTGCGGCTGCGACGGGCGAGGTACAAGAAGGGAAAGCACGAGGACATTCTGAAGAGGGTGGTCATGAAGAAGTCGTGCGAGTCGGTGCCCTGGGTGCTCATGGGACACCAACAGGTAAAACGCCAGGCCCGATTTCTTTGCCACGCTTATCATTAGCAATCAATGTTTCACTAATTGTAGCAAATATTTCTTTGTCAACAGTTTAAATATTTATAGCCAGAGTCCATCATTTGCAGCTATCCAAAAAGTAACTGGCGTAATTATTGCTGAAAAACATACTTGGTTGAAAGATAGTAAGGGGACGAAACTCCCTGTGAAATTATTCTTTCTTGCAAGCCGTCATTTTGAAGAAATCAACAAAGAAAGGCCTTTCCAACGGTGCTTCTTAAGAAGCACCTAGGAAATTCAAATTAGTAGTTCGTTTTGTTATTCGGTGAAGCGGGTGCAAGCATTGGCACGACGCACATGCGCGTGCGGTTGCTATAATTCGTCGGATCAGTGCGCGACATCGCGTAGCTGCAATCGGCTCGGTGAGAACGTGTCTCGGACGCTGAATTCCGGCCCAATTCAAAACGTGATTCAGCAACTTTTGATTTGAAATGGAGATCCTAGAATGTTGTTTTTCTCGAAATATACAGCTAAAGCTAAGCTGAAACTTCATCAGGTTAGTTGTTCAGCAGCCTTCTTTAGATCTTGAGCACTTTTGTTGCTTCAAACGAACAAAATGCACAAATTACAAATGATGGACTATATCTTTAATGGGTTAGGGAGATAATTATTCTTATGCGCATGCTTGTAGCCCATTGCAAAGATTTAGGTTAGATCAGAGTCTCTATATCAGTACTGTAAACACAGAAAACCAAATATGGGCTTCGTGCACCAACGAAAGAGGGTGCCCTTTTACCTAGCAACGACGTCCCATGGGCGGGACATTTAGCTGGTTGACACGCACCGTTCCTTGTGTGTGACGCACGTACACCAGGGGATTTGTACAATGTACGCAGTGGTACGGCCGCGCGCCGCGGCAAATTTGCAGTCGGGCTAGGCAAGATGGCGTCGTTCGGTCACCCCCAACTGTTTTTTCTTTGCCGGTGAGGGGGTACTTGTGAACGTAGCGGATAAGTGCATAATTCATTGATTTGTCAAGCCCTGAAATATGGCATGTCGGCTTTGGAGTGATGATGAGGCTGGCTCGTCATTAAACGACAAATTATTTAATTCAGTTCATGAATTTTTTTTCTGTCAGTTGAACTCAGCATGAAACTAGTTTACATGACATGAGTGCATATGATGGAATTACTTTATCCTTCCTTTGTTTAGGAGATTGAATGTTTATCCAGTGAGGGGGCGTGGATTGCCAGCTGTTGTTTGGGGGGTGAAATCCGCATCTGGGACGGCAGTAGCGGCGAGTGTACCATCTGCATCGACAGACACAGGTAACAAATGAGGGTGAAGTTAGCTCAGTCTGATTATGTCTTTAAAAGACCTAAAATTAGGGGTGCACTCAGTCATTTTATATTTATTGATAATCGTAAAACCTGTGATATACGAAAGGGCTTTCAATGCTAACATTGTTGCCACAATTTCTGCTAGCATGCCCCTTTTGTTGGCTTTTTTGGTGCATTTCACCAACTTTATCGAGAATCAATATTAGGCTTTGCCCTTCATCAAGAATCTTGGACGTTGTGTTAGGATGCATCCAATATTTTGATGAATGATAAAAATGAAACTGTTACTTGTTCAATTGATGCAGTTACTTCAAGACAAGGAGACGTCTTGGCAGTAGTAGCACCAGGGTCCGTCACGGCTCAGGGGGAGCTGGAGCTTACATGAGACCCCCGAGCTTGAGCGACGTCGGTCCCCGGGAGAAATCCAACACCTACCCCATCAGCCGTCGTAACGGCTACTCCCAAAACCGGGTGGACCTCTCTGGAGCCATCTCAACCAACTTCAGCTCCAGGAGCTCCTTGGACGTGGGAAGCGGTTGCCAAGACGACAGATTGTCGTCGGGAGTGTACAGCACCTCAACTGGCTCGCAGAGCACGGAGCATGACCTCAACAGCTGCGCGGGGACTCCGCAAAGTGCCGGGAGCGGCTACGACTTCCGGACGCTCGTCGATTCTTACTTGATGCAGGAGCAGTATCGCTATGGCAACGGCGACTTCGAGGACGAGGATGAGGGTTTGGATGACGTGTATCCCAACTTGCCGCCCTCCCCTCCCTGCAGGTCTGGATCGCAGAACCTCACCACCATCAACGAACTGGGGAACTTCAGACCCCGCATCCCTTCCGACGGTTCAATGGGTCTGAGGTTCGAAACCAACCAGAGTCCCCGGGATGGGTCAAGTCGGAGCCCCACCCAGTACGCCAGCCAGAACCGTTTCTCGTTCGATGAGGGGTTTCTGAGGCAGGGCGGGGCCGGCGATGCTGGCATGACGTCCCCTTTGGATGGGGTTCAGCCGCCCCCCATCTGGTGCATGGTGTGCAGCGATCACATGGTTGTAGTGGGATGCAGTAGTGGCAGAATAGAGGTACGAAACAATGTATCAGTTGATCTCGTATTAAATGATAACGAGTTCTGCCATTGTTTTAGGCACAAGGTCTGAGCTGCTAGGACAAAAGCCAAATATGCTTAGCTCTGTTTTGCTTAGCCACAACGGGTTACCAACCAAAACCTTATAAGAAGCCTGTTGCTTGTGACCGGTTCCCAGCTCATTCTTGCTTAGCAAGAAAATTGGCCCAGCAGTGTTTTTTTCTGCCAAGCAGTTTTAGTAGGTATAAATGCAATCATTGTAAGCCAAAATTAATTATTTTCTTGTTTGACCAATTTTAGATGTGGGATCCAGGTTCGGGCTTCCTACTCGGCTCCTACGAGGATAACCCCATCGGCGCGACCGGCCTGAGTATCACTGGTAGCCACCTGGTGGTCGCCAGGCTCAACGGTAGCCTGGACTTTCTGGATCTGGTCACCCATCACTCCGTTCACATCAACCAGGCCATGATCGGGGACTTCCTGGCCGGCAACCAAAGGGGTAAGACAAAAGTTTGTCTTTGTATGTCGTTAGGTTTGGTGCTTTATTTGTGTGTCACTTCGTTACAATCCACAAAGGCACAGGCTTTGACAGCATTTGACAGTTGAGGATTTTGCATATTTTTTGACATGCTGAGCCATTTGTGATACGGTCAGGACTTGTGGTATTGTTGGTTCGAACCCCACCTAAAGGGGCCATTGTGAACAAAGTCTTTTCATCAGAATAAACTCTGTGAGCTCGTTATAATTTGTATTAGTGCTGCAATGAAAATTTGAAAATAAAGTACTGTTTAGAATTTGTTTTTTTGGTCATTTTCTGTTGGTCATTGAATTTGGGATGCAATTTTTCTCATATCTCAAGAATATTTTCATTAATCCTTACATATTTAAGCGTGTTGTCTTGCGCATCCGTTTCTCCTTGTTGTAGGCAAAATGAGAAGTTTTTCGTCTTCGGAGTTTGTGCCACTAGGGGGCGCTATCTTCTGCTCCAAGCAAGCGTCGGTGCAGGCCCACCAGCAGCCAATCAACGATGTGCAGGTTGCCGGGGACCAGGTCGTTACCGCCAGTCAGGACCACACTCTCAAGGTGAGAATGACGGTAGTCCCCAAGAGTTCACTGGTAGTCTGTTAGGGATGACTGGTAGTCTGCAACAAATCACTGGTAATCTGTGAGATAAGTGGTAATCTGTGAGGGATCACTGGTAGTCTACAACAGATCACAGGTAATCTGTTGAGATCCTGGTAGTCTGTGAGGCATCACTGGTAGTCTACAACAGATCACAGGTAATCTGTTGAGATGCCTGGTAGTCTGTGAGGCATCACTGGTAGTTTGTGAGGGATCACTGGTAGTCTGTAACAGATCACTGGTAATCTGTTGAGATGCCTTGTATTTTTGGAGGCATCACTGGTAGTCTGCAACAGATCACTGGTAATCTGTTAGATGACTGGTGGTTTATGAGGGATCACTGGTTGTCTGCAAGGGATCACTGGTAATCTGCAACACATCACTGGTAATCTGTTGAGATGCCTGATAGTCTGTGAGGGATCACTGGTCATCTGTTGAGATGCCTGGTAGTCTGTGAGGGATCACTGGTAGTCTGTGAGGGAGCACTGACAGTCTGCAACAGGTCACTGGTAACCTGTTGAGATGACTGGTAGTCTGTGAAAGATCACCGGTATTCGGCTAAAATTCACTGGTATTCTGCCATTAACCCCTTAAGCACGGGGTGTAATGGGGACATTCCTCCACACATAGAGCAAGTGGCTGGCAACTGTATTCCAATGAGGATTAGCGGCCGTGGCCATGACCGCTTCCCGTGCGCATGGGGTTAAGAAGGTGGGCATGAGGCCAATGAACGTCGCTTTCAACATCAACTAGAAGTTGACTTTTTTAAAAATTTCTTTGTTAATTTGAAATATCTTACTCCAACATCTTACTGAAGACTTGGACTTGATTTTGGACTTCAGACAGACAGTTAACTTTAGGAGCACTGTGGATTAGAAAAAAACAAGAAAACCATTAGTTGGTAACCATTGTTTTTACCGAGCAAAGGCTTTCTGTGTTTAGTAAACAGGTCTTTAATGGCCCATTTTGTTTCTGTAATATCCAGAGTCTTACTTAAGTATTTGTACCATTTTTAATCTATTGGATTTCAGGTGTTCCGATTGGAAGACTCTCTCTGTACCTACACCTTACGAGGCCACACAGGCAGCGTGACTACGCTCTACGTAGATAAAGTAAGACCTTGGGCAAAGCTGTATTCTTTAATCAGAAACACTGAAAGTATGTTAGACATTACAAAAAGGCTTTTGGAGAATCTCAAAAACATTGTGTAGCTGCCATGGGCTCAGTGAGAATAAGTCTCGGACGCTGAGTTCAGGCCCAATTCAAAACATGATTCAGCAACTTTTGATTTGAAATTGAGATCCTAGAATGTTGTTTTTCTCGGAATGTACAGCTGAAGCTGAGCTGAAACTTCATCAGGTTAGTTGCTCAGCACCCTTCAAACAAACAAAATGAACAAATCACAAATGATGGACTGTAGCTTTAATCTTTTTTTTGTCCTTGTGCGTCCCTGTAGCACAACTCGTACCAGATTGCCAGCGGATCGGACGACGGCATGGTGCGTCTCTGGGACACGCTGACCGGCGTCTGTCTCCACTCGCTGTGGGGCCACGTCAGCACGGTCCTCTCCGTCACGCTCAGCCAGGACCACGTGATCAGCGTCGGCATGGACAACCGGCTCTGCGTCTGGAAGCGCAGGCGCGGCCGCATGATTCACGTCATACAGCTGGTGAGTGGTAGCGTGAGGGCGCTATTGGCAAATGAAAGGGCCTGTTTATTTTTTTTTAGTGCAATCGTTGTATGCACTATTCAATCCTTGTGTGCAATCCTTGTATGCACCTTTGTGTGTCATTGGCTTTTTCAAGGGCATTTTGGTGCCTTTTTGTTTTTTATGCTGATGCAAATTTCTATATTCATATGCAAAATTGTGATGTGATTTCAGGCAGAAAACTTAATGTTACAGCTATTTCGACACCAAAAGTTGTCAGAATTTGGGATATTTTGCGGTTGTAACTTTTATTTCTTTGGTGATTCGTTGTTGGTTTAAAAGACAGTGAGCAAATTTTGTTTTCGAAATGTTTTCAGTAAGCAAATTTTTTGGTCTCCCCTAAATCCACATTGTTAATATCCCAACATGGTGTTGTTACAGCACCCTGATTCCTTGACGATTAGGGCTTGATGAGATTGATGTAAACTTTTTTCTTTTCTTTGATTCCAGGACCCAGGCTGCAGTGGAACTGTCGTCACTTTGTCCAATAACCTCATGGTTACTGGCGGGCAGGTAAGAACATTCCAAGAAAACAACTTTTAAGTGTAATTTGTTTTTAGTTTAAGTTCCAGTTAGTACTTGTTAACTTCCTCCAAGTAAAAATCAAGTTGCAGCTAGTTCTGGTGAAGCACCCCAAGGGGAATTTGACTAACTATGGCCAAGTTCGCGCAAGGACTATAGTTGACCAATGGTTAACCATAGTTCGACTAACGTTTGCCCGAACTCTGTCTAGTCGACGGTGGTTGACTACTCTAGTCGACTATTTGGAACCAACGTAGTGGGGCTTGGTTGCATCGCTAGTAACCAATAGCCGCGCATTCATAACGCTAGCAGAGAGCCAGGATCCAGAAGTTTTGCGATGGCATTTTGACCAGCGTTTATCTAGAGACGTTCACACGTTGCTATCAGTGCGCAGGCGTAAGGTACGTCACAAATCAATCACTAGTCGACTAATGGTCCTTGCCCGAACTTGGCCTATTCTGAACTGAACATTGCCTACCTGAAATGACATGACATTACAGCAACAGCGCCCTCAGTTGTCTGAATAAGCATGGAAAATATGAAATGCTTCAAGAAGTGCACTTCTCAATAAAAAAATCACCAAAAAGAGATGTCAAATAGTTTTGGTTTATTTAAGAGGAGTAGACGGCACAAAACGTGTTCCTAAGAAAAATCATAGCATGGCTCCTTTGAGTTGGTCTTGTACGGGATGACAAAATCGTTGAACATCACAGAGACAAACCTGACACCCGCCTGGTTTGGGGGAACGTGACGAGAAACAGAATATTCCGTCTTAGATAGGGGTAGATTCTTGAACCACAAACATGGCACCTGTGTTGTGCTGAAAACCCAACACACACAAAAACGAAGAAAAACCCCTATTCTTGGCTGATTTTTCTTTTCTCTTTTGGAGTGAACTGCTGGTGTATTAATAATCTGAAATCTTTGGTTTATTTCAGGGCTATTTGGCCGTTTGGGACATTTTCCACGGAGAGCCCATCAGGGTTGTAGAGCTTGGCGGAGGGGAGCAGGCAGTCCGGCAAATCGTGGTCACCGATCGGGGTAGAGCTGTGGTCTGCGACTACGGACATGAGCTCCGATTGGTGACCTTCCCATCTACACTCAAGAAGACTGAATGAGAATGTATCCCCTTTGAGATAGTATTCCATGTTTAGTATCCTGTGAGTTGGTATTCCGTTTGGGGATTTTTTTTATATTGGGATATCCCCAAACAGGAGTCATAGACTAGAGCCAATGAAGATAATATATCTTGTTGGGGGTATCTTTTAGAGTATCCCCCAAACTGGACCTTGTTTTAATAGGGAAATCTCTCCATTTGTCTGAGCTCATGAGACCAACCCGCATTAACAGAAGACGGTGGGATATACCTTAACGGGGTAGACCACCGAAGGAGGTCTCCTCTGTGAAGCATTGTTTTGTCTTACTGACTGAGAGAGTGCAATTTTTTTTAAAGGTTTTTCCCTTTCCAAGTAAAAAAGTGTTTTTTAATTTTGTTGTAAAGTTCCTTATGTTTGGTTCAAAGAAAAAATACAAGTTCAGAAAAATGACTGGTTAAAAACGCACTGAAAAGCCAAACAGTTTAAGCAGGTTTTAACGGTTCGTGCCTTGCTTTAAACTTGGGTTTATGCTAGTTAGCACTGGCTTAACGTGGTTGACTGTTCTTTGTTTTCTTAGTTAATTGTGCTCAAGTTTAATGCACTGTGCTTGCTTCTGGACGTTGTTGTTAACCCAATTATTGTTGATAAAAAAGGTTTAGGAAACATTTCCAGTCAGTCAGTACTCTGCAGTGACTTTTACTTGGTATGTACATGTAGATGATTTTTTTTTTTAAGGATTTTGTACGGAACGTCCGATATATTGAATACATATTTTCCTTGTGCTTGTAAATAGGCTCAGAAAAAGTGGATATTTCTCATTTTTTACAGGTTTTTTTTTTTTTATTGTGAGAAATGTGGCTAATGATGAAGGAACTGTTTGTGAAGCATTTATCAGCTTTTTTGAAAATTAATTTTAAAGTTCAACAAAAAAATTGACTCTTGCTGGGTCTGAACCTGGGACTTTTGGATTGCCAGTCTGTGGGCCACGGGTTCGAACCCCGATCCAGTCAATTTCTTTGTTCGACTTTAGAATTATTTGTATGCACCCATTCCGTTTTGTTGTTTATTTAAAATTGGTTTATAACTATGATAAAAGAAATGATTAGTAGTATTGGAAATGAAATTCTTCGATGAGAATAGATCAATACAGCGTGGGCGTCGTGGGTATCGGCAATGGTGATTAAGCTGTGGGCATGATTTACATAAAATGAATTCATGAATAATAATACACGACGCCATCTCGGGGTTTTGACCAACGAGCACTGTCTGCATTGTAATGAATTATGCATGTGATGACATCACAGTAAAATTGACCAATGAGTGCCCACTATTGTGAATGGATGATTTTGAAATATTGAAATGGCCTTATGAATATGTACAGTATGTATATCAGGTGTTGGAGAAAGTGTTTTGGAAAATATATAAGGAGTGAACAAATGGTGAAATATGTTATATTGTAAATATGGGGTATAGAAAGACGTATTTTCTCTAAACCCTTGAACTATAATCTGCATTTCCAATTTTTTTGGCAAAATTTCTGCTAAATGTCGATTGATTTTTTCCTGACATTCTTTTGCCGAAATGCTGTACCAACTTGGTAGAAAACTTTTTGTTACTTTTTTTGGTTAACATTACATAGTTGTGTCTACATGTATATGCAATTTGTGGTGCTATGAAATATGTTATAAAAATTACATAATTCCCATGTACATACAAATAATCCGAATTATTTTATCAAGTCGTTTGTCGGTCTTTTGTGTTGGTTCAGTGCAGAGCGTGTTCATGAATTATGTTGTGTACTTTTACATGAATATAATTGCTAAACTACATGTACTGCATTTTCAACAAAATCTTGGCCGTGTATTTTTGGCAATCGGTTGTGAAACAGTCATTTTGGTTTCGCTTGTTACGAAATGAGAAGTTTATTTTCTCTGTAACACCAGTATTACTTTCATTTGCCGGGTCATATCTGTATGTGCGTGTTCACTGTTCACGAGTTGCTTATGCAAATTATGCAAATTATGGCTGCTTATGCAAATTAGGCTGCTACAGTTGATTGAGCGGGATACAGAGAGTCTTTTGGTTGTACCCTCCTGCAGTTTGAACAGTCACAGACAGTCGACAAAAATCATCCTTTTCCCTGCCTGATTGATTTCAAGCAAGCACTCTGACTAGTCAAATTCAGTCAACAGACAAAAGCAGGTGACTGGTAGGCACAGCTGGCTTATCAATCACCTACAGCCAAAGCATAGCTGTACTAAGTTACATAAACAGTCACAGCCAGTCAATCCTGGTTTATATAGACTGGGAGCTTTTAACTGTTAAAAACAGTCGCTTGACTGATTTTGACTGAAAGGACAACTTTGCACAGAATGTATTTCGTTGGTTGAACTCATGTCACTCAACAGGCCAATCATCTGCAAGTTATTTTAGTTTTAGCCAATAACAGTGCTGTATTTGGAATCTGAAACCTGATTGGTTGCAACATCTAAGGCTTCAGATTTCTCATTGGATATTAAATTTATCAAAGGCTACCAAAACAAAATTAATCTCTTCCAAGATTGCAAACGTTTTGATTTACGTCCTTTTCAAATTTAGACAATTACGTTTTAATGTGTTGTGCTGCGGTTGTCTTAAAATTTCTGTATTTAAAAAGCCAAATGAAATTTGCATATGCCATGTAAATTTATTTAGAAATAAATGTATGTACATAATGTCTGGATTTAAATTTTCTTTTCCTTTTGTTTTTTGGTGTTACATTTTATTACAACACCGTCTCTGTATGAATTTTGCTTGTGTTTTTCATTTACTGAATTGAAGACAGTTTTGTTTACCAAATTAGTATCTAAATAATATATTCTCCTACAGAAAAGGACAAGTTTGAGACTTAAATTTTCTTTCTTTTTTCAAATTTATTTTCAATTGCAACTTTAGATTCCGTACAATTCCAAAATTACTAAAAATAAAATTGTGTCATTAAAATCCACCCACAAATGACATACAAAAATGTGCTCATGACACAAGGCAGTGAAAAATCTCCCATTTTAAAATAAATTCCAAACTAATAGTTCATAAAAAAGTTATTTTGTGCTTCAAAAAATGCCTTAATACAATCTGCTGGTAAGTGGTAAGAGAAAGACAGACTTTGATTGGTTACTTTTTGGGTAAAGTGTAGTGTGTGGCTTAGTACAGGCCACGTGATTGGCTGGTGATAGTAGAGAAATTGATTTTGATTGGTGGAATTGTCCAGTGAGGAGGGGCTTTGAAAAGTTGTAGCACAATACCAAAGTTTGTTCTGCAGCTCTTTTGTAGTCGACCCCGAGTAACTGCCCGACATGAAACAATACCTGTGATTAGTTCATTGTTTTTTGCAACACAATTGTTAATTGGGCACTTGAGATGAGCATAATATTAAAGGATTGGTCAACAAGTTCAAGCTTCATGCCAAGACAGCTATCATACAGAGTAAGTCATTGGTCAATGGATAACCAGCTGAATTTTTACACCACCACTGATTGGTGGCTATTATTTTCTTATTTGAATAATCTATGATAGATAACCATGATCTTTTTAATCAGTCATTACAGCTTATCAGCTGGACAGTGATATGGGTTCAGGCACGCAGCTTCTTACGCAGCATTTGATTGGTCAATGAGCCTGACACAACTTCCAACTCTCCTTTTGATTGGACAAAGGTGGTTATGTAAGTAGAGTTGTGTAATCTAAGCTTGTTCATGGCTGCAGCATCTTTATTTGTCTATTTTGAGACAAATAAGATCTCGACCATTTTTGGAATTAACACTACAGGTTTAACTTTGTTTAGAAGGAACGTCACGACACGTGTTAGAATAACCACCACACCAAACTTACAAAACAGCAATACTCACAAATTGGGCCGAAATTGGACATTTGAATATCAATTTGTCAAATTATAGCAACAAAAAAATTACATATATCCCAACGTAAATTTATAAAAGCCATTGTCGAGGCAAAACTATTGTTGTAGACCATATTTCTCCTTGAGTTTGTTGACATATTCCACGTACAGTCTATCTGCCTCCTCCTTGGCCATTCCTAGACAACCAGAAAAAGAAAAAAACCGAGAAATGTGAAGTAAATGAAAATGGAGTCGGTCATTAGAATGTGTGGCAACATTGTCTTAAACTTGAGAATAATATGAACAGGACAGATCTCAATGATCTGGTTTGTTTTTCTGTTGTCATGTGAAAGGGACTTTGAATGTCATTACTTGATCGTTCTCAGTGGAAGTATGGCTCATGTTGTTGTGCGAAATAGGTTTCTGATATAGCCAAAAAAAGTCAATTTTTGATCATTCTCAAAGGAGGTACGTGTTTTTTGCCAATGCGTGAAAGTTTGTTATATTTTTTTTTATTTTACATGTGAGCACAACCTACCCTTGATTCAATTCCAAGCGTTCATTTGGCCTTTTCTGTCATGCAAAATAGGTTTTCAATACAGCAAAAATGTATCCTTGATCCTTCTCAAGGGAGGTATGTTTTTTGCCGTCGTGTGAAAGGGATTATTTTTTACATGTGAACGCAACTTACCCTTGATTCCATTCCAAGCGTCCCATTTAGCTTTGCCCTTCATATCCAACATCCCCGGCCTCGCTGTAAACAAACAAACAAACAAACAATCAAGGTAAGAAATCTTATAACAGATGTGGTCTGAACACTTATCAGGGGTTAAGTATATCAGTAAATTGTATTTCCCTTCAGTAATACGCCGTTTCAACATTCAGTTTTTTTCAGCTACCCAATGCTAGACATAACAAAGTTTTATCATTTAAACCCTTTTTTGGGAAGAAATTGGGGACAAGCTACATCGCTGTTCTAGTTTTCCACAAACCTTTCATAAAACAGAATAAAATATCAACTCTTACATCCCAGACATGTTTTTCTTACGAACTTTCCTGAACCTTCCAAAATTCTCCACGTTCTCTGTTCCTGAACTTTCAATATGCACTATAAAAAGCTCCGTTTAAACTGGGCTCTATCTTCTTAAATCCTACAAAAATACTTCCAAAACTTCTGGATGGATTTTGAAGGATGTGTGAATGTTGTGATCAATAAGTTTCCTTGAAGCTGTGTAGTTCTTTTTGAAGTTGAACAAAGAAATTGACTGGAGCGGGGTTTGAACCTGCGACCTCCAGATTGCTGTTCCGGTGCTCTACCAACTGACAAAAATGGGGGAACCGCCAACATAGGGCTGGATAGCTCGGCTGGTAGAGCACCGGAATGGCAATCCGGAGGTCACTGGTTCAAACCCCGCTCCAGTCAATTATTTGTTGTTCAACTTTAACATAGTTCCTTTTGAGTAAGATTCTTACCCGTATTGCAGTCGCCTACAATGACCTGTTTGTAATACATGTAGGTGTCCAACAGTTCCTGGTTGTCGGGCACTTTACTGAGGCGTTTGATCTCCTCAGCAGCCACTTCGAAAGCATCCTGAAGGAATCGGACCCAAGACGAAGACAATTAGCCATGATTGTGGGTGAAAATCACACAGCCAGATTTGAAACCGTTACACATATGTCGCTCAATGCTTTTACAGATTTTTCTTGGTAAGTAAGGAACTTCATTTGACCTTAGTACCATTGGGATTTTTGCGAGGGAGCTTCCCAGACTGGGACCTTGAGTGCAGAAAAACATGCAAAACAAACTCTGGCCAACTGTACTCACTCTTTGCCCGACACAATTCTCCAAAAATGTTCATGAGGCAAAGACAAGGTCCTCAGTATTTCACCAGCCAAGTTTGAGGTCTCTACTCAATTCAATTCTTAAAGGAGACATTTCTTCAACACTGCATCTGATTCTGAGAGTGATGAAAAGAGATTTCAATTCGAAGCCTAAGACTAGACCGGTTCATATCCAACTTTTTGAAAAGATTGACCCTTCGGGAGTCTGGTGGCATGACTATGAAGACAATGTGTACAAATAGAGACTAGCAAGCATGCAACTTGGAATTAACAAAACACAGGGAAATTTCAATCTTTACAGGACTTTTGTACAGTGTTTTTCAATTTTAAATGGTGAAAGTCTGAAGTGAAAAACGAGGTAATCAGCTGATCTGAGGGAAAGTTGTATGCCTGGACTAGGTACCAAGTACCAGATGTTTCTCTTTGACAAAGTTGGTTGATGCAGCACTAAAGGCGTGTCAGACTGGCTGTTTCATGTGCCAGTCTATTTTCTTGTATTGCATGTTTTCACTATCTTAAGCTTTTTAGGACTCTCATACAGTATTGAGAGTCCTACGTTTCAGACAAGTAGCTGCCCAAATCAATGCGCATCAAAGTGTTCCACTTCTTTCATTATTATCATTGTTTATGCATCTTATCGCCTCAATCCCTACTGAACACCTTGGGTCTTAAATACAAACAAAGCCTTTGGACTTTGTATTTCTTCCAAATGTTGACCAATTAACTTAGCATTTAACTAAGCAAGCACTATCATGATATTATCAGTTTTAAACCATTGGTTAGTGTATTTTCTCACTGTTTACTTAGCGTTTAATTAGATAAAGAAATTAAAAATAACGCACTTCTTTGTTGAGTTTCTATATTCAGATAGGCCTACTATGATGGTAAGTAAATTCTTTGGGGGATATTTTAATGTTCCAAATCCAGAATTTGTTTTAGAAGAGTGACGAAAGACTTAACTTGTTTTTGAATACCAGAAGACAAAAAGTACCTTTTATAACATTTGCTCATCGTCATTAAAAAAAAACAGGCCTAGGGCTCAAATCATTACACCTTGTTTGTGCCTTTTTTGGGGTGGTGGTCATTATTTCTAATCAATTCGCTTCTTGACTGTCTTCAAAATCAATCTTGTAGAATGTAAATAAACATGATAAACAATAAAGGACCGAGTAGCACGACTTTGGTGACCTTGCTTTTCATTTTGTCATTATTTTTGTAAGTATAAACCCGACAAAACGCAACACGAAAATAAAGAGGGCGATCACTGCGCGATGTACCGTGAACGTGCATTGCACGCTGAATTGCATGGCGCGCTGAATGGCATGGCACCAAGTTAACCATAAACCGCGTAGGAAAATTGTAATTTCTACCCCAAGAAACTGTTCAAAATCCCCCCCAAAAAAGGTGTCATCAGAATTGAGAGAAGTCTACT
Organism: Patiria pectinifera; assembly: GCA_029964075.1. Classification (NCBI taxonomy): domain Eukaryota; kingdom Metazoa; phylum Echinodermata; class Asteroidea; order Valvatida; family Asterinidae; genus Patiria; species Patiria pectinifera. Next base: position 12,189,277 of record CM057139.1, read on the forward strand.
TTAGGTTGGAAAGGTAATTTTTGAGTAATAAAAAAATACCCTTGACTCTAATTTGATCGAAACTAAGCAGGGGCCCTACACTGCACAAGCCACTGCACGATCGCCAAAGTTCGTGCATGGTTCGTGCGTATTTGTTGCAACTTTTGAACGAGTGGTCATGGTGGTTAAACAGTTCAAATGCAAATGACTTCAGGGGTTAAAAATGAAAAACACCCAGTAAATGTGAACTTACAGTTCCGATTCTCCTGTCCGCCATATCGATTACAGAATCCTTGATTTCTTTCCAGAAAAATGAGCCAAAAATCAGTAGATGACTTCTGCAAGGTGTGGCTGCCGGTTGTCTGTAAAATTAGTCAGGCTCTCAATGCACCAGAGGCTTGCGTAAAGTACAAAGTGTGCATAAAACAGGTACTAGACGAGCAACCGGCCAGCTTAAATAGCGCCACCAGTCGTTCTAGAAATGACCCCCCCCGTCCTTTTCAAACTTTCCTAAAAGTTCGTGAAGTTCGTACTGTCGAGTCCTGCAGTGATAACAATCGGTGAACAAGAAATGTACATTCCGTTTTTCTAATGCAAACAAATATGTCTGTCCTGCTGTTAACAAAAATTACAAATGTAGCGAAACTACACCGTTACTTTGCGCTTGTCATGTAGTTGGAGGAATAATTAGAAGAACAAAATTTGATGCGATGATGACGTAACTGAACTGGCCTTTTAATGATTATAATCCACTTTATTTATATTTATGAATTTATAGGTACATAACGTTTAATACGTACAAAGACAGGTTTATGACCTTTTAGTGTCATACTGACAGCGCTGTGTCCCTCGTCGGGCCTCGTGCGATGAGACCACCAGTAGCCTACCCGGCTTCTTGCAAGTATAAAACCGACGATTTTTTTCAATGTGTCGGGAGCAGTTCTCAAGAACCAATTCATGGCAAACACTGCTTATAGGTGAAGGCCGTTGCCTTCCACTGTCACAACAGGAAACTTCGTCAACAAGCACGCAAAATATTTGGTAATTATAAAACTGAAATAATAAAAACCAAACCAGCTAAGTTTGTGAATAATACAAATGCATCTGTAGTTACTATATTCAATTCCGTGTTCTTATCCTGCCTTGAATTGATGGCAAGATCAGAAAGGCTACGTCTTTTTCATGAATCGGGACAAGAAATGGATTTTGAACTTGGGCTCGGTGCTCGGTGAAAACTGGCGACCAGCTGTTTGGTGGTGACTTGGTATCATTCCAAGTTGGTCGCAATGCTCGGTATCATGTCACGAGTTGTCGACATTTTTTTTCTCTTGAAGTATGATGAGAAATATCGAAAATGTCTCGTTCTATTTTCACCATATCCCGTCTTCCTCCGAGTCTCCTTTCTTGACCGTCTGGCCATTGGATGACGTCATGGATTGTGTTCTCGCTTGCGTCATCATCCGTTGGTTAGAGAGACACTCTCTCGCGTACCAGCGAAGATCGGAAGAGGTCTCTTTTACGTCTATTTTATCATCGCTCTCGATTGCACTAGCTAGATTTTTATTATACACATTTTCTGAGGTGATATCGCCAGCTAGAACGGACGCATCAGCGGGAGTCTTTGATTCTGCCGTCTGATTGGCTGGGAGTTTTGGTTTTTCTGCGCGCGCATTGGCCGATCGCGCTGGTAACCAGTCGCGTTCATCCCTTGCACCACGTGTCCCAGTCGTCGATTTGAGTGGCTCGCTGGTACTGCAATGCACCGAGATATCAAACAAGGTGATTTCGTCGCGTGGTGATGTTTCTGGCGCCTCTTTTAAAGCGGCATCTTCTTTGTTGGATGAAAGACGATTTTTGATGTAACCCAACAGACCAGTGGAAGTCTTCCGTTGGCCGGGCTGGCTTTTAGGCGGCGTGGTGCCGGATTCATCGGGAAAGTCGTCGGTGAGAACCAGGGGAGTGACTGACACCACACCGTGTTCGTCTGCTGCGAGTTGTGTCGGCATTTTGTCCGGGCTTGTTGACTTCACCGATGAATCAGTCGTCTGTGAAACAAGACAAGGTAATATTGTAATACCATTACTATTTACCATCAGTACTAGTAAATGATCGTACCGAACTTTAGTTTTTGAATTGAAGCACAGGAACAAAGTAGGCCTACACAGGAAAACTGCTAAGAAACTAACCTATGTTGTCGCACATTCACACTTGTAAACTAACTTACGAATTAAGACTTGACAACATCACCAACGAAAGGCATATTTGAGAACTATACACTACATGCGTACATGTTTTGCTAGGCAGTGCATCTTAATGAAGTCACTCTTGGCGGCTGTAGTCTTTCGGCTCTGACGCTCGATCTGCTGTTTCCTCATGGTCAGTTTCTCGGAGATTGCAGGCAACCAGCTGTCACGAGAATAGAAAAAAAGAAAACTTTATAGAAAAACAACATTTCAATGTCTCAGAAATCCTCCACCGGACGTTTTGGCATAATGCAAGCGTTATAATTTAGGGAAATTTTTGGTCCAGTTTTGCTCCGATGTTTGCCTTTTCGTTTTGTCCCCTGTAACATTCTTTGTTTAAAGTAATTGGTTTTGTGTCCAATCTGTAATGTGATATTCATACCTGCATTGACAGCATTGCGCTTTGTCACGGCACAGTCCCGAAAACTGCAAAATAAAAATAAAACGTGAACAACTTCAATTATCTTGTCTTTACTTTGGCCTATGATCAATTTTTTCCCCCCATTTTGATATGAAGTTTAAATTGAAATGGTTGGTAACCTGTGTTCGCACAAGGTTTCTTTGTCATTGTCATTAATGTTGTAGAAATTATTTTTTTCTTCATATTACCGTCCGTATTTTTTGAAACAAAATGGGCTGATTCTCACCATAGCGATTGCCCCTGCAGCAATACAGACGAAGACAAAAATCCCGATCACAGCGAAGAACGGGATTTCAATTTCTGGTCGGGAGAGGGCGCTTTGGGGCAACCGAGTCCCCATCGTCAGAGGGTGTACACTTCTGGTTGTAGTATGTCCACTTTTTGAACTGGTTGTCGGTGCGAGTGCACTCGGTTTGGGTGTCGACAGTGCGGCTCTCCGCTGTTTGAGCTCGGCCACCGCCCGGCGAGCTTCGGCAACCTGACCGAGGATGACTCGGACTGGGTCGGGTATCCCCGAGGGGCCGATAGGCGCCTTTCGGGAAATCTCGGAGGCGTTGAAGAAGCCGCCGGGAGGGAAGAGGAGTTGTAGGACATCTTTAAGCAAGATTCTCTCGTCAGCGACGATTTTGTCCATTTTGGCGTCAGAGGGGTGAAGTGTGGTGTTGGTGACATTGTTTTCACTGTGTTGAGTGATATTCATAATTTGGAGGACTGTATATTCTTTGCTGTTGCCGCTAGTCGTTGCTCTATCACGAAAATAAGACAAGTGACAAGAATCCTCATTGTGTTTCTACAAAGTGTCCACATCTGTTCATAAGTTTCATAAGTTCAACTGGATTGACAGTCGACAAACGCAGCTTATGAACATGTACTCAAAAACCCCGTGAACGAAAAAGTATTTCTTGCTTGTTTTTTTTCCACATTGCTTATGAGTGTTGCAAACTGCTTATACCAACTTGAATGACCTGAAATGTCAAAGAAAAATTGAACTGCCTGGCGTTCTTGAGCCTCGCTAAATCTGCCAAACAGGCGGAAAAAATATTCCCCTTGGATCTTGAAAGTCCGAGTTGGGATATAAAAGTCCGTTCCTCCTAACCTTTTTTTTTTGGGGGGGGGGATTGTTGCACATGGCCACTGTGGAATCCTTCTTTCAAATGAAAAAGAGATGATTTGTAAAAACAAACCTTGCGGTTGTCGTCAACCAATTTCCACGGTCCATCATCCTCTTCAGGAACCCCCTCATCCGCTCTTGAAACACCACGGTGAACACCCTCCGTCGGTCCCTGTCCTCCACCTCCCCGATGCGCCGTCTCATCTCGGCGTCGTGCGCGCTCAGCACGCGCTCCCCTTCCACGCTCCACGGTGGGAAAGAGTTGCCGTCCGCGGAGACGATGTTACCGTGGCGGTCCGTCTCGGGCGGCCGTAGGTCCTCCAGGGTGAGGTTGGTGGCGACACGCTGGATGTCGGAGTCTTCGTCGGAGTAGGCGCCGGGTTCGAGTTCTGTGTCTGGGAAGAATGAGTTTTGTATTTCAGGGTCGTATTCCCTTACAGAGCCACTAGGCTATATTATGTACAGTCGGACTACTTTTTTTTCTCGATTTTGCTGCATAGTTTTTGTTATAATTTGTTTAGCTGGATTTTATAACCATGCATAATAAATTACTAAATATGAACCACAATAAAAAGTCCCATAGGCCTACCGCATGTTAGGGCGTTATCTGTACACGTCCTGAGAGCGTCGCTTGTATCCATTATCTCGATATCACGTGACTGCAAGTTGTCAAAAACTTTCAGCCAATCACAGGTGCAGTTTATGAAGTTGCCGCCGAGGTATCTGCATATATAGTATCAGCAAGTCAGTGAAAATTATTGATGAAGTTTATATTGAGTGACGTCGAGCGCGAGTACAAAATTGTTAAGTTTTCCTGGTACAAAGTATCCCCTTTCAAGCCAAGGTTGTTGCTATGTTTGAATTTAAAATGCAAGATTTGAGGTTTGTACTTACATCAGTTCGAGATTTTCGAATGGCGTGAATACGTCAGTGCGGATGTACCGCATGGCATTGTGGTTCAGATACCTACATGCACGAGACAAAGAAACATTAATGCAACAACTGCAGCAGGATTTAGCTTTGGCGGGTGCTCACAATTTTTTTTAGAAGTTTGAATTTGTTTCAAAAATGATGCTGTCCAAAATTTTTGGCCACAGAAAAAGAACTTTTTTTCGGGGGGGGGGACTATTTTGACGTTGGTGGCGCCATTTACACCCCTATTATACAACTCAAAAATAGGCCACATACATTTCACCACGGTCAAATCGTGGTACAAAAAAAATTGACAACCTCTTGAAAAGGCTCAAGCCCCCGAGCGCCCCCCCCCCCCTTTGGGTGCGCCTCTGCAGCAAAAGCGCCTTGAAAGTGTCGACGACCGTTTATGGGGGATAGTCGAGATTGGAATATTGCAGTCTTTTGAAACGTAGTCCGTACAACACTCACAATTCCCGTAACGATTCCAGCCCAAGAAATGTCCTTCCGTCCAGGTCGTGGATTTTGTTAAAAGAAAGGTCCCTGCATGGGTGGCATGATATAAAATTTCAGTTCAGTTAATTACATAATAATTTGTATTCAATTTGGTACATTCAGTTAAAACGGTAGCGCCTAACTTCACGCCACGTGAGTGAAATAATGTTGTGGTTAATAGCATAAGTATGATTAGAACCATAATGTAAATTGAAAAAATCTAGCGTTCGAAACGAAAAGAGATACAATTTCATTAAGTGTGATGAGCAATAATTATTAATTTGAATACTTACAAGCTGAGGAGGGAACCCAAACCGTTTTTCGTTTTGAAGGAGTCATCTTCAAGAAACGCAATCTCGTTGTGTGAAAGATCGCTGGATGGACGTAGAAATGACGAAAACCCGATTGTGATCCATTTTCGCGGTTATAAAAAACAATCCATAGCACATTGGTAGCGACAAGCTTAGTAATTGCGTGTAAATAGTTAATTTTAATGAATTTTACAATAATTATGTCAAACTATTATGTCACAGTATACATACAAGAGTATTGGAAACCGGTGATATGAATTTCAACTATATAGGAGATTGATAACTATTATTTTACGCGCCTTTTTGAGCTATACGGCTTTTGTTACTCCAATGATTACAAGAGATAGACAACCTTTGCAATAAAACTTACATTTTGTGTACATTCGGTAATCCTTTGAATGCAAAGCGATCGATGTATCTGATGATATTGTAGGATAATTCACTGCGAGACAACAAAGAAACAATAAAGGATTCTTATACAAATGATTAAAAAAAAATTAATAGACTTCACGAATCAAAATTCGTGAAAGCCTGTATATTGTATTTGGTCCACTTTGTATAATATTTCGCCGTCTCAAGCAATGAACGCTCGTTAAAAACAGGCCGACATTATTAATGCAAACGAATTTGAACACCTGCGTTATGTAACGTGAAGAAAGAGCATCGTGAGGCCTTTTTTTAAAAGACAATTTATACCTTTTTGTTTTAATAAACTATTTCAAGCATGATTATGAACTCCATTGCTATCAAAGTAATTATCATACACGCATTACAACTCACAGTTTGGTTAGATCTTCCAGTCCGCTGAAGCCGTTCCGCAACAGCGCCCTCAGTCGGTTGTGCCGCAAATCTCTACGTTGGCGGGAAGTAATTTATTTACGTGGTTTAATATAATATTGAATTATGCATTGGGATGAAAGAAATTCAGAGTGTTCAATGACTCTTTACGGCCAAAAAGAAATGCGGATTAACAAGTAATCTCAGGAAATAGGCCTAAGAAACACTAAATACAAAATCATCATGCGGGAGTTAAGTAAGATTTGAGGCTTTGCATGGTGGCGATACTAAATAATGAAAGGTTTGCGGAAACACCATGTGCGAATAATTTCTCAACTAAGAGAATGGTTCTGAAAAGAACCAGAGGTATAAACTCGACGTTCCGGTCAGTATGCTCTGACCGTCTTCAGGAGTTGCCTTTGACAAATCGTGGTCGCACCACGAAGTGACGTTCGGTGCACAAAACCCATAGACGCGGGGAATAATGCATTACTAACATTTTGACCTTTTTGGCTCCTTTTCACTTACAATCTGATAACTCTCGGCAGGCCATAGAAATCTCCCGGTTCAATCTGTTGCAATTCATTACGAGATAAGTTCCTGCAGACAAAAAAAAACACCAACAACAACGCTTATAAATAGCCATAGCCACGAAAATGCCGAAATGATGAGGTTTTCGAAATATGAAAGCATTTTTTTTTATTCTGCTCGACAGATCATCCAATAAACATAAAGGAAACACGGCTAGTACTAGTAGTAACAACGTTATGGCAACACCATCCGTCCATGCATTGTCTTTGATTTTTATTTTTTGAGTGATGATAAATTTGCCAAAAGGGAGAAAGATTCATTTCAATATGGGAGCGGAGTTGTACCAAAAGGCAAAACAGAATACTCACGCGTATTTGATGTGAAACATGTTGTAACGCAGCAGATCTGGCGGCACTTTGAGGAGTCGGGTTCCCCCGTTTACATCCGGGGTACATTTCAGCGAGTTGCCATGACAACGACACGAATCGGGACAGGTATCCGTCGCCACTGACGTAAGGAATACGAGAGATACAACACACCACAGGAGTGTACCGGAATTCAAGTCGGAAACAAAACCTGAAAAATAATGTCTAAAAAGCTGCAGTTTTGTTTGTGTAGCTAGGCCTAAGTTCTTGCAATTTGGAAGAAAAAGGGTTGCGTTTGGCCTAGCCTAAGGCTAAACTTGAGTCAGACTTAGATAACTTATGCAATTTAACACTTAATAATGCTTTGGTCTTGTCAATTAATGCTTTGCCTTAGCATGCTTATAGCCTAACGTTACACTTCATCAGAAATAAGCGATCATCAGATCATGTACACAAAAGGTCCCTCTTTAGTTTTGATAAAATTAGAGTCAAAGGTGTTTGTTATCATTCCAAAATTACTTTTTGACCCAAAAGCAGACTTCTCTCAATTCTAACGACACCTTTTTAAATGTAATTTTAGACAATATAATAGTGCGGGGTAGAACTAGAAGACTTAGGTAGGCCTATATAGGCCTAACGTTATGTTATAGTCCCAAACTAGCCCAGGTTGGACTCCGTTGTTTACACGACGTCAGTCGTAATGCTAAAATATAAAGACGTCGTCCAACCTGGGCTAGTCCCAAACATTACACTTAAGTTATAAAACTTATAACGTTAAACTTCAACAATGTGTTCGGAAACTTGTAAGTTTAATAAATCTTTGGCGTAATAATTTCTTGTCAGATTTTGAAGCGTGACATTTATCAAGTTTTACAAAGTTAACTTACCTGCCATGCTGTGCACACTAGCAAGGATATTTCACTCAGGAAATGTGACAAATAATGTAGCAAAGGGGGCCATTCATTCATTGCACAACGTACGAACGTTCAAACTTTGAAAGTGCCGTACGCGCCTGCGTTGAAAGTTATCACGCACGTTCAGTTGCGCCTTGCGTGCGTTTGGAAATAAATACGCGCGCGCCGTTATGCGCTAATAAAAAAGGACGCCCTCTGTTGATTTGACGAGTGTCTTCCTGATGGCGATCAATGCGGTACCTACTAGCACTTGTTGCACAGGCCTGGTGTTTGTTTTGCAGGAATTTCAAACACTTCTGTACACAAGAACACCTGACTCACTATGTTACAATAAAGGATGTTTTTCGTGATATTTTGGTCTATAATCACAATGAATGTTAAACATTCAATCTTTGAACATTCCTGTTTCAAAAGAAACAGTCTCAGAGATCGGGTTATTTTTTTATTCTCCGTTTTTCCAAAAGCTTCTCCGGTCCAACCCTTTTATTTCTCAGTTACCTATCTTTACTGATCTGATCTATAATAAAGTCTGCCCTCCCAACTTTGTTTTGACCATGTTTTGACCCTCACCCTACTAGCGCTCTGAGGACAAACCAAAAAGTATGTCCCCTGACACCAATTAGGGCCCGGCCGAGTACCCCATCAAATTGAGGGGGAGGAGCCCCAAGGCCGATGACATAATAACCGGCAATAAACCATCCTAGACCCGCTTTTCAATTTGGTTTCTTTTGTTGCGCCCGGTAGTGCCAGCGAAGAAAAGAAAACTGTCACACTTTTAGTCTGTGCTATTGTGTATGGGATGAAAGAAGATGGCACACATGGTTTATTTAGTGCAAATGCTGGTTTGCAATTTCAATGCGATTTTTGAAGACTGTGTGGTGTCTCAGCCTTGCCGAAGAAAATTCTAAGCATTGCCCAAGGTTTTTTCTTTTCTGTTAGATTGGTGCAGAGTTTTGGAGTGGTAAAGGGACTTATTTTTATCGTCAAAAAGTGACCCAAGAATTGGCAGGTTTCTTACGGACAGGCGGTCCCGTTAATAAGATAACGTGCCGAGGAAATTGCCCTCCCCCTAGAGATTAGTCAATCGATGCTAATGATTGGACCACTTTTCAACGACGGGTGATTACCGCCCCATTATTCCGCAATTGGCTGTTGGATAAGTCGGACGCCTCCCCTTCGGAGCGGCTCTCCAGCTGCGCGGTGATTGCCGGAAAATTGCCGGGAAATTGCGCTCCCTGCGCAGACCGTCTAGCTCCACAAATTGGTATTGACGTTCGAGTTAACCTTGCACGCCACACCGTCGATCGGGGACCATAGAACCATTTCCGGGGGTTGTTTCCCTTGACAAAGGCGGTCAATGGTAATCGTCTTCAGAGGGGCAAACGTTGGCAAAACTATCGGCAAGTCCCTAGAGGTCAGTCAGTGCACTGTTTTTTTTTCTTGGTGAATAGTTTGGGCGCAACTCGGGCGCTTTTCTGCGTCGAAGCAGCAGACGATAATCCTCACATCTTCCGTTGGACCGTACGGTAGAGAGCAAGACGTTGTTTGGGAAATGCCCAGTAAAGTAATCGAATTGTGCGCGGTAAGGCGCCCAAAGAGTTCCTCATTGACGGAGTACTGTGTGCAGACGTAAAACCGCGACCAATAAAACCAGTAAAAAAGTACACGGGGTTTTCAATTATCGTGTGGGACTGTCATCCAACGTTTACGACCGATGTGGAAATCTACCGATGAAATAGAATTATGAAGTCTGTTGTATCACTTCTGTTGCTGTGGATGTTTCTCCTACTCGTGGTTTCTGCACAAGGTAAGAGTGGAGAAAGCTAAGATTATTCTTGTTTTGGGGTGAGTTTATCACGGAAATTGTCCGGACTGACGTTCACCCATTTTGACTCGAGCCGTGTCGTCTGCTTGCGAATTGCCAACACAACAGACGTACCGTGTATAAATGTACAATATGCCGGCGACCGGCCCACGTGAACAAATGCATTTTGTAACTGTCATAATGCGAGTTTGAGTTCAGTTCTTTTCACTGGGTTTATTTGCGAATTTTCAAAAGGAAAAGAAATAGGAAAACGCAGCACTTTCTTAATCAGAATGAATCCCAAATATTGGAAGAAAAACGTGATCTGGTGATTCAATTTCTAACAAATAAGAAGTTCAAAGTTTGATGTAATTTTGTAAACTCAAAATTCAGCATTGATGCCTACACATTTTGGGGCCGCTTTCATTCTTTTTCGAGTGCATATAATTTTTATTTCCACACAATGTAATATGTTTGCATTCTTTTAGTCAATTTATAGTCTTTTTTGAAACAAATGTTAACAAGGCCTACACTTCACAATTTGTTCATAAAGTTTTTGGAGTTTGCTTTCCCTTTGCACTTTGCAGTTTTTTTGGAATGAGTTCCATACCTGGACATCACTTGACAACCTTTGCACGAACCAAGTATCATGCTGTGAGACTGGTCTGAAAAAATTCAAGTGTATTCTCAGTAAATGCTTCAATATGTTCCCTGCAAAATGTGACTTTGATTTTAGGACATGTTATCGCTTTCTGACGGCTGATAAATGTCACTGCAGGAAAAAATTGAGTGATGTCCATGTATGGAGTTCTTCCCTTTTTGTTTTGATTTCAATTTGATTTCTATTAAATTATTTAGCCAAAATTTTAACTTAATTCACGTAAAAAATGCAATTTACAAACACTGACTTAACAAAAATTAGATTAAGAAATGGGATAATTTATCATTTTATTCGTAGATCCTGAGTGTTGCCACAGAGTACGGAGCCATCCGGCATGTCAAGAATCGTGTGACCAGGTGAGATTCGTCAGAAGATTTTAATGTCTTTTTCTGATTCCACAATTTCACCATCCGTTGAAACAAATGTAGCCTAAAGGCATTTTGTGCTTTGATTAATTTGTCTTCCATGTCATTCTTCAAACTTTGTGGACATTAATCACAGGAGGTTGGCTACAGCATTATTATTGGAAGTGTGTAGGCCTATGTTAGAAGTGCAACAAGTTGGTAAAGAAAAATGGCCGAGCACAAACCATCATCAAGTGATAAATAACTTCAATCAGTTACAAAAATTTGTACAATTTTTTAGTATTTAGACAAAGTGTATTTTGTTGTCACTTGCGTCATTACTGAAGAACTTGAACCAAAATGTACAATTCTATCATTGCATTGTAAAATGTTCCTGCTTAAATTTTAAAATCGCCTTGCCTGTGAATAAGCAATATATATAATTAGGCCTAGTAGTAATTAGGCAAAAGCAGTTGTGTTTCACATCAGTATACGACAAAACTCAACGGACAAAACAAAAACTGAAATATCATGTCACACTGCCGACAAATGATCAGTCTTGAGACGGCTGAGCTGTGGGCTTTCCCGTCCATTTTACACTGTTGTTGTTGGCCTGTATTTCAAGTGCCGTGCTCGTACTAAGCCGCACACCAGTAGCCCCCCTCCAGGTCTCATATTGGTAATCATAACAAAACTCGCTGGCACAGGCATTTGCGCTCTTTTGTTTGGGGTTTTAGATGTGTGCAGCGCATACATGAATAAACCCAAATAACGCACACATGGCATGGTGTTAATAATATGGGGGGACCACCATGCGCCATAAAATAATAATCAGGGCCATTTTGTTTTGGTGCATTACTGGATTCTTGCTTTAAACAGTACATGTAGTTCTTCCAAATGTCCGCTTTGTAGAATTTGATCGTGGTAACAAAAGCGTATTTTGTTCTACCCATTGTTGAAATATTGGGCTACGATATAAAGTTTCGTCGTTAGACGATTCATCAGATTTTTTTGTTATAACATCACTTGATAATAATTTTATGGTTAAAGATAGAAGTTGTATGGCGATGTTTTGTCCTGTTTGACTTCTCAAAATTAGGAGTATTTCTTGAAAATTAGACACATTGTAGAATTTGTCTCAACGCAACAAATGGTCAACAATTTGAATACCTTCATCAACACATAACATTTTATTTTTGGGTTGGTTGATAACACTAAATAAAGGTCCCAAAACTGTGTTTTTTTTCACAATACTCTAATATGGACTATAGGTCCCAAACTGTATTTTTTTCACAATACTCTAATATGGACTATAGGATCATTTTGTTAGAACACAGCTTTCTGCTGCCAACTTAAATCTCCCAGGACAGAAAAAAAAAGACCTTGGGTATATTAAAGTTCACTAAGTACAAAAGCCCATAATGGTTGCTGTATGTGGACTGCCTCAGGGCTAAAAAATCAGAGGACACATTTTGGAGTTGACCATAAAATTTGGTGAAAGTATGTGTGACCTCGGCCCAGTTTCAAGCCATTGACAGAACTGAGTTCATTTAGTTTGGCTCTTACTTGGGGTGTATTTTTTTTCCGGATTCTTTTCAGGGAATTAAGAAGTTTGTAAAACTTGGCCAGTGTTTCCTTTTCTTGGGGCAAGAAAAGTTTAGGTACCGGTAGTCTTTTGGTGTTCAGTTTGGTTCACAAATCTGACGTCACAATTACTCCATGTGTTGTATTCACTATACGCTACATTGTACAGTGCTTTACACACCGAGATTTTGAGGAGAGTATACAAAATAAAATACATTAGGCAGCCTCGGCCTTTTTATTTTTACATTGGCTTCAGAAATACTCCAATGTGATAATTAAATTTAAGTTTCCAATAATGAATAGAAGTTCATTGACGAGTGTGGAAATGTTTTTGAAAGTATCAAATTTATAGCCCTTTTTGCCATGATTAGATTTATTGCTTCAAAAACAATAAAAAATATAATATTGTTCGATTTAAATTGTATGCCGTGTATTTAGAGCCCATAACCACTTTTCCAATAACAGTAACTCAATTCCTTTCTTTATCTTTAGTGTGTTTCGTGCATTAATTCTATTTATTAACCCACTTTCCATGGGAATCTCTGGCGACGTGCGCCTGAAATCACTTGCTCAAGACTGTGCATTTCTTCCTCCAAGACTCTTGTCATCCGATCTCGCTCCTTGGCGCTCCTCGGTCGATGCGACCACATCTGCGATTGAAACAGTACCCTTGAAATTGTAAGGGATACACCCATGGAGGCAAGATCAAACATGCACATTATAAAGGTCCCTTTATTCCGGCTTGGGGCCCCTGAAACGTGGTACTCTCCATTTTAATTTTTTTTTTTTTTACCCAGGGAATCATTTTTTTTTTAAAAGCTTTTCTGTTTGAACCATATGTCTTGAATTAGTGTTCTGACAATATTTCGGTGATATTAAAATATGGGGTTTACACTGGGGGATTGATCAACATTGGGGGGCAGTGGAAAGGGGACAAAAGTACAGTCACACCGCTTGAAGAATTTGCTGAGTTTTTACCTCAGGTGATTTCTTCTTGAACTGGAAGTGACCTTAACAGATGCCAGTCCCTTGCTTATAAATTTATCATCATTTTTGCAGAGTGTACGTTCTAAAATGTCTGGATCAGTAACTTGTTTATTTAAAGCATATACAGTTAAATTAGACATAAAGAATGATTTCAAGATGGATTAAATTAAAGGGAAGTGTTTTTCTCAAGCCTGTAAAACTGAGTGTTACACAAGTTTGGGCTTCATATTTCTTTCCAGTACTTTAGGAATAAGATCTGAAGAGAAACAAAATTGAGGTCGATAAGTTGTGGCATCATCAATTTCCTCAAGGAGGATAACTTGCATAGATTCTTTAAAAAAAGAAGAAGAAACTGTTATTGAGCAGAGTTTACAAAGACACTGTTTCCCATCCAGCCCATATGAATTGTTTTCTGTTTGTTGTTATTACAAATGACCTGAATCGCTCACATCCAAACGCCACAAAAACTAGTTTCCACACTACTACTCAAACACTGCAACACATCAAGCCAACCAGGGGCCATCCACAATCTCTACTACTACACATTATCCCATGTAGTTATCACAAAATTGCTGCCCGGCTACTGTAAATGGACAATGGATTATTGATACAGTGATGGGTTTATATGCCCGCCAAGGCTATATCAGTGATAAGAGATAAAGTTTGATAAGTTGTAGCACTGAAGTAAAAAAATTGAAATTAACATACCTCCTTCCACTTTTACTCATAATAGTTGCAAAAATTTTGTATTCAGGAATGCCTTGATAAAACTCAGTATAAGCTTAAAAAGTATGATTAGTAATTTAATTTTGTCAGATTTCTCTTCTTCAGACTTTATTAGAATTTACACCCCAAACTTTTAATAAAATGCTATCCAATTGAGCAGTAATGATATTTGATTCTTCGCACTGTACTGTATGGATCAAAACGATCAACTCTGTACAGAGTAGTATTTTTTTAAGGCATTTTTCTCAATCAGATTACAAAATGGCACCGATGGTTCTGAGTTCAACATGTGAATGTGATCAAAACCTTTTTCACCCAGTTTCATATTTAACTCATTTCTTTGCACAGTGAGGATCCAGGGGGTGCGTATGGGGCACCCCCACCAAAATTGTCTCAAATGAGGCAATTTTTCACTTAAGAGAGCCCTTTTGCCTCCACACTCTCTGCCCTCCTCCCCCAGTAACCTCTCTGGATCCGCCCTTGATACATACTCATGAAACTTGGCCAATGAACCTTGAAAGTCTTTTAAATCTGATACAAAGGTGTGAATGACCGAAGAGCTAAAAAATAAAATAAAAGTGTATTCAGTTGTAGTCTACAGAAAGTTAGGATTCTTAGCTGCAGAGCCAAGAACACTTAGATAATGTAATGGCCGGTTAAAATGAGAATCTGGGGTGTTAAAATGACTCCAGTGGGCATTCACTTCACATTATTGGCGCCATAAAACATGAAGGTTAACGCTGAGTGATAAATTTACACCTGTAGTCAATTCATCAGGCAAGGGAAACAGGTGCAGTGCACATGGCCATACACTCTGGGCGTAAGGAAATCCCCTGCAGTATATATCTGCCCTTTGGGAAATGATAAAAAACAATATCAGCAAAAAAACCTGAAAAACCTTGAAATTGTATAGTGTGCATACATGTATTTGAAGGGACTCAATTTCATGGCTTTGCACTTCACATGGGAAATCTGGTTTTAGGGTCACTATCCTGCAGTTGATTCTTTATTTAGGTAAAAACTAGCACTACTATAAACTATTTTCAAACCTGCTTGTAACTCTCGGCTTCAATCACTTCACTTCTAAAATTTAGGAAATAAACGAAAGTGTGTGTGGCAAAAGTACCGATTGGTACAAACTATAGGCCTAATATAAATAAAATTTTCCATCAAAAGTCACTTTAAATGATGTAAAGAAGAAAAAAGAAGGACCCAATGAAATCTTGAACTGCAAGTGTAAGAAAAAGTTGCATATGTATCAAAATTAAAATTTAACCATTTCGAAATTGTCCTATCTCAAGTTGTTCTAACTCTAAGCATGTCACATTACTAGAACTACACGTAGGTCCTACCGGTATGTACTGTATTCACGATATTTCTTAGTTTCAAACTTTTTCACATGATGGCAAAATACCGGTAGCAGGCAGTTGTGTATATTTACTATCACACAGCTCGCATGTGGTGTCATGATGCGACAGATTGTGAGCTCATTTGCCCTGATTCGGGAATTCAGTTATCCTGATTAAAAAGCCACTACGAGTACATTGTTGGATCGCTTAGCACAGGAAAATGCGCTAAGCCAGGCCATATGTCTGATTGAATTATTTCCAATTGAGACAGCAAAGTGCCGTGCAGAGTACATTGTACCACTATCGACGCAGAAATCATCAGATTTTACCAATTCTACTCCAGTGACTTGATCCCGGTTTATTTACGCCACGTCGGTAATTGCACCAGCCCCCCTTAAAATGTACCTACACCCACATGTGTGTTAAGTATATAGTCCTCTCTGAAACCCCCGGATGATAATATTTTTGTGGGAGGCTTATTGCCGGGGCAAAAGTACACCAAGCCATGCAAAAATGACTCAAAAACCTGCTGCTTGACAGAGCGGAAAATGTAGCCAGCCTCTCTTGGGTACGGTAAGGCTTTAACCAATATTGCAAAGCTTAGTGACGGCACATTTTTGCGTGTTGTCATTATTTTAGACGAGTCTTACTCTTAGCCTCATATTGTAGCGCAATTGGAATTTTATGCCGTCGTACTCTGGGTTCTCTCTGTATGTACCGTATGTGAGATGAGATATCAGAGTAAAAAATCAAATTGATTCCGTTGAGAAATCTAAAGCGTGGTTGTGACATCCATCAATCATTGCATGCACAAAAGGGCCAGCCAGGCCAGGCACAGGCTGCGAAAAGAAGCCAGCCCCGGGCCACATCCTCTGATAACACTCTGCCTTTGTGCACAGGGCCCCAGTCCCGCTAACCAGCTTTTGTCCCGTGCCGACAAAAAGAACTGGAGAAATCCCCCGACGATGGACGACAGAGGAGCAGGATCAGGCTCCGTGTTCCGAGGCCGGAGACCTGTATAATCAGAGAAGGCAAAGAACAGACAACGAGAGCGATAGCAGTGTGGGGGGAGAGAGAGAGGGGGGAGTGAGAGTCTGATTGTACGAAATAGAGCAGAAACTGAGAAAGTTCTGCATGCGTTTGTAATCCAACGTGATCAGTAAGATTGCTTGTGATTGACAGGTTAGGCTGGGAGGACAGAGGGGGCCGACAACTTGCCAAGAGAGGCGCAGATCTCCTTTTCTGCCCCCCCCCACTCCACTCTAGTGCACTTCGTAATTACAGTTGGCAACGACAAACTGGTTTATGATTGAGCTTTGTAGGTCCAAACCAAGCAAAGTAATTCATAGGGCCTGAATGATGCGACAAAATCAGGCGGTAATTCTCTCTTGTTTCTCATTTCGCAGCTTTCTGCCCAGACAAATGACAGATGGCGCGCAATAATGAAAAAGTAATTTCAACAGCAGGGAGCATGTGTTACAAATTGAGTTTCTTGTCAGGCTGCGCACAGTTCGCCCCGATCGGCATTCGGCTATCCCTGGGTTTGCCTAGTGTTTTTAAAATCAGGGCAGCCCCGGCGTTGCTTAAAGACAATTCGGGCGAGAGTGATCCGGAATTGTGTGGGGATGGGACTTTCGAACATGAATGAGTTTAATCTCGATTTCACGGTGGGACGGGAACTGGGAATGATGAATGCCTGGCAGGGTTCAAAGCTCTTTTTCTTTTTTGGCGACAAATGAGAGTTTTCGGAGCTGACGAGTTTCACATTGTGGCAATTTTCAATCTGCATAATTGTCACCGGCTGAGATATTTCTAGAGCAAGTGAATAGTGTGATTGGATACGTTACTGCTGTTACTTGGAATTGGCCGCATCTTGCACTATTCCCTGTTCAAAGGAAAAGAAATCTCAAGCACACCTCTTTTTTGGTCTTTACTGCACCTTACTCCAAATCAGAACAGTTTGCATGTAAATATTTTATATACTTTCATGCAGACTCTCAATAATAAATATTTATTATTTGCAAACTTGACAAATGAGTCCACAGTTGAAACCTTGAAATGAAATTTACAGCTTATCCTGAATCCGGCAGAAAATCATGAATTGGAGTTGATGTCTTTCCAACATGTTCATTACCAAATGTTCCGCCCGACCTGTTTCCTTCAATCAACTTGACAAACGGACATCTGGCTTTGAATGATCGTATCACACTGGGTGTCAGTAATCATAAAACCCGCTCTGAAGATGATAAATTAGGCCTTTGTGGACAGGAAATGAAAGTGATTACACACTTGAAGTGGCCTATAAACGGGAGAGTATACATCACATTTAGTATCGGTATACTTCCAGCCGATATAAATCGGAGCCACGGTATAAATCGGAGCCACGCCTGCTGCAAGACTGGTTTATTTGTCTAACCCATTGTAATTGCTAAATGGGGCCCCTTATTGTTGGGGGTCATTGCTACTGTTGGTTTTGGCCTAGGGCCATCAATATTTCCACAAGGGCGCATTTTTCTTTGCTTGGCGGTATTCTGTAGAAGTTGGAAGGATTTGAAAAAAAATAATCATCAAAGTTAAAATCTGTTCATTTTAAGAGGGACTAAAGCAGTGTTGAGCTGTGATGTTTGCTCTCACTGTTTTAGGCCTGCATGGATTGCATCTGTCTTGGTAGACTGATCTACTGCAACAGTCATTACAGTGAACATCTAAGAAACTGATTCTGGTTGGACTAACAATGATAACAGATGTTAATGTAAATGTTAACAGATACGGGAACTTTTTGAAAACCTATTTTTAAAAAAATTCATGATTTTTTTTTTTTAAATTTGAGACAGTTTCACTAAATTTTAACAAGGATTGGACCATGCCCCCTGGATTTTTCGGGTAGGTGCTCCCTGTGCATGTGGCCCTTGATAAACCAATTGCAGCACGCCTGATAGAAACATTTGTTAAATTTACATCACACTTTCCCAAAATTGTCATAAATCTAATTTCAAATGGACTACCACTTAAAATTACAAAGTTGTGTTGACAGTAGCCACATTAAGTGATGCATAAATTTATTCTAGAGACAAACTTGTCATTGTACAATACATTCACGGTGACTGATTTAATCACGGGAGAATGGGTTCAATTGACAACGCTTCTATATTTTGATGTGCCACATAATTAAGACAAACATCCTGTCAATTTACTCCGAGATAATTGTGACAAATTGCAGTCACCTTGAAAAACATTAAAAACCTTACTAAGATGGTTGAAGGTTGTTGATGAGTTGCTGATACCATGGATGATTAGGTTGCTACAATTAAACCGATGGCTACTTTCATTTTGTATTAAAATGTCATGTTGTGTTTTTCATTGAACAGCAAATTGATTTTCAATTGATTTGTTTTCAGTTCACTGTTTTTTTCGTCAAAAGTGCGTATGACACTAATCTTCATGTGTATTAAAGTGGGTTTCATTCAAATCAGGCAACACTTTGTTGGGCGTAATTTTTTTCTGGAGATTTTCTGTAGATAGAGATGAATGACGAATGGCTCTTTGTTGTTGGCGATTTGAGATAAATGTATTTTGTTCAGTTTGATGATTAGTGAAATGACAAGCACAGCTGCCAATCATGGCCTTGCCAAAGATGACTTCAAAGAAATGGAACGGCTTTTGTGGCCAATGGGCCTTATTCATGTCCACATTGTTGGTAGTGTTTTCCAATGACTTGGATGGTTGACATTTTGATATAAGGTACCGGTATACCGAGGTACACGTCCAGAAAATGTGACAGTTTCGGAGTTGGATATTGGTTTGGAATGGAACGTTTCTCTCCATGAGGAAAATGCCTCAAATTTGATGTGACAGACAGATTTTGAAATGTCTGTTTCACTTTTGCTTTTATTCCAAAGTTTGAACTGGGAACTGTCAGTCCAGCACCAGTACACAGGGGAGACCACAACTAACCCATAGAAAAATCCCAAAACTCGACTGAAACCCAACAACACAAACCCTTCACCGGAGAAACAAACACCCTCCACACAAGCCACCTTCCCCCAAAAAAATTCTCTTGTGTGCAGGCACCAGCCTGCTTGAGATCCTAAGCCCTAAATCAACAATCCAGTTCGAAAGAAAAAACCAGCCGGGTTCTTGGGTAAACACCGCACACCGTGTACACAAGGCGCAGCGGAGAGTCCAAGAATGCTCAGCATGGATGCTGGGTTCTTGTTTTCCCATCCATTCACAGGCGCGCTCCCAAAACCCTCCGTGTTTATCGCCGGGGTTTGGTTTTCACAGTGTGTGTGTATGCCTGACCCCCTTTTGAGGTGCCGCCTCTTTTTATTTGTTCGTGACCTTTTTTTACTCTCTTCTGAATGCGCCCAAGCTTTGCTCAAATTGCTGGCAAGCTACTGTTAAGTGAACTCTCAAGATTTTTTTTTGTCTGTGTGTTTTACCATCAAATGCTTTTTAAATTCTTTTGCGAGTGGTAGCGGGAGACGCTTAAGAATGCCATCGCTGGAATTCGCCAAACACAACTGATCGCATCTTGATACAAGTAAAAAGTCGGCATATTTGTTCAGTGAAGAAGCATTTTCTGAGGAGGAAAATATTTTACACTCCAACTTCTGCAAAGCAAAGCTTTCAAATGGGCCTCAGGGAAATTCAAGGGCCTCTCAGCAGACTGGATTTGCATTTTGTTTGATAAAGATGTTTTTGTCGAAACAACGTGTGCTCTTTCCGTCTTAAGTCTTAATGGTCTAGAGAGATTCTCCATAATGAAAGGCAACTGGAAATATGAATTTGTTTTTTAAAATCTTGGCTAAAATTGTAATTATCCTGTATACTTAATAAAAAAAATAATTGAGTAATTTTCCCAAAAAGAGACCATATCCAAGCAAGTGTATAAAAACATTTTGAAAAATAAATTCTAGAATGCTTCCTTTTAAATTTTGAACCTCCATTCTCAAAATAGTATAGATTTTGCTCATCGATTAATGTACCGGTACCTGAGAACAAGATGAAAACACATATTTATTACATGTGCTTGAACTAAAAGTATTCTGATTCAATAATTTTGGCTGTCCAATAAGTCGATTAGGTAACAACCTGCAAATTAATCAAAAACCGGCCATGATCTATCCAGATCCACGCGTTATAAAAACACGGAGCAATAGGTTAACTCCACCAATAAAAAAAAACTAGAAGCAGCATCAACAGGCCTGCCCATTGATTGCTCGGACAGCTTTTGGCAGTCTTGAAAAAAAAAACTGAGCGTAATAGCCCACTATCTACACTCAGACACTGAATTGCCTCCCGGCTTCTGGCCGCGGCTTCTCGTACAGCCCATCGATTTTTGTCCCCCGCACCCTTAATGAAAAAAAAGAAAAGTGTGCAACGTCTGGATTTTTTTAGATGGTCTTCTTTTTCTCGTCTGTTTGTGGGTCCTTCGCCCTCGTCAAAATTAATCCAGTCAGGTGTATAATAACATCGTGTAAAAATTTTGCTTGTGGCCGTTTTTTTTTTGGGGGTGGGGAGGAGGTGAAAATATTTTGGACTTTTCTGCTGATACATGAATGCACACGAGTAGAACTGACAATCCTGAATTGAAGTAGAATGAAATGAAAAAAAAGAAAATGATTGGGTCGAGAAATACCAGTACCTGTATTTATACTGAAAACACTGAAATGGTTCAAATCATAAGTTGGTGCTTATATTGTTCTAGTCAGTGCATGAACAATTATAACCAATGTGAACAAGCGCCCTATTGAAGAATGTATAATGTTGTACAGCGTATCTTTATTTTCTACCTGTTATTTCCTGGGGCTGTGAAGTGACTAATAATAAACCAGCAGGAAATTTTGTCGGTCACGTTTTTGTGTTTTTAGCCCGCAGAAAAGACATTGTGATTTCCTCAATTAGACATTAATGAAGAATCATGACGGTGTCTTGATCATTAATAAATGCAACATCGGCAGCAAGAGCATCGGTACACGGGGGTTCTTAATTAGGTGAAATGAAATAACCATGGTCTGTGTTGGTTCTTGTGCCCCTGGTTACGCGGCGCAGTTCTGTCTGCAAATCAAATATTGAACATGCATGTACGGTCCATGTATACATGTACCGATACATACCGGTACTAACATACATGTATTAGGTATAATGAACGATGATGGGTAGAAACTGAATGCAGTGTTTTGTTATGATTCGTGTGGGGAACATGCTCCCAAAAATCACTTAAAATAACATTATAACATAATAAATTTAGGTCGCCTTAAAGCCTGTATTTGCCTGTTCTAACTTTTTGTATGTTTTATTGTTTGTACTGGAAATGTATAAACTGATAAACAAAGACTTTATGCTTAAAAGGTTTTCAAATGAAAAAAGGGTTGTCATGTAACATCAATTAATTAATTTCAAATGAAGGTTGTTTCAAAAAAATGTGAATTTGTGTTTTAAATTGTTTTCACAGATGGCCTTAGAAGCATCAGCTGCTGGAAGGCGACAGCATTTGTCCAACTTGCGAAACAACTGCCCCATGACATTGGTAAGAATTATCTAGGTATACTACATATTTCAAAATTTCAACAATTCAATGAGATAGTAGAACATCGGCTTGATGAAAAGTCTATCTAATAAAAAAGTTATCCAATTCTTTTAAGAATAACTAAAAGTTGAATTTGGCTAAGTTGTATTTATTGACATCGGTCTTTACATTGACGTGAATTAAATGGGAAGATTCTAAAATGTTTTACGCGAAAAGAATTCGAGTGAAATATTTTTCTGATTTTCTGCGCAATGTTCTTGTTATAAAAAAAACAATTTTCATCTTAAAGGTTTACGGCATCTTAATATTTTCTTACATGTACTTTCACCGTCTGTCATTATGAAAATGATCCTACCCAACTTCCCTGGATTTCTCACCGGAGTTCTCCGTCTGTCTCAAGAGATTCGACCGGCCTCTTGTATCCCACCGACCCCCTTCTCTCCTTTCACAGCTTGGGCGTTGAAGCCCCTGAAAGCCCCTCTCCCTCCCTGTCCCGAGTCTCCCCTGCCAGGCCCCGGTTTCCCCTTTGTCAGGCCGTGTTTTCCCAGTTAAAAGCTTCCACCACGGAGAATTGAAAAGACCGCCGATATAATCCACGGCCGGGCTTGAAACCCTACCCCGCGCTCTTTGAAATCTGTACCTTCCAAACCTGAAGTTGCTTTTTTTTTTTTGCCTTTAGTCTTTTCATTTTTATTATGGAGGAAGCTCATTGCATTGTTAATTTGCGGGCTACCTGATATGTGTATATGAGTGCATTAGGATCCCAGCACATGCCAGTTTTTTCTCAGTGATGTGCCATTTCAGGTTTAACACTGGGGTTGTATAGGGTACAACGGCCATACTTTGGGGACCTTGTGTACATGCATTTGCCAGTTACAATAATACAGAGCCTGTGTAATTGGTGCACTGACAGGCTCCCATTCTGTTAGCACAGGTGACCACTTATTGTGTGTTTCGGGACCCAGTGAGTGCCAACTGTTCAGCACACACCTGTCTCGAACACTTGGGACTTTCTATTATTTCTTTTACAGCAATTTTGAAACTGGCATTTCCTTTATCAGCAGTAATTTTTTGAGCTGTCATTTAAAGATTTCTTTAGAGGGAAGGTAAAACTTTTTATGGAGAATCCAAAAGAACATTTTGTTATGTTGTCACCAAAGATGTCGTTGACAAGAGAAGAACTTAAATGTAGAAAAATTGCTTTAATTAAATAAGTGGAAAACAAAAAACTGGTGTGCCGTGCAACAGATTAGCCTAAGGTGAGCAAGTTGGCTTAAAAATAAAAAAAAAATGTTTTAATTTAAAGTAGGAGAACTAGGTCAGGTCATCTCTTTCCACCCATTTTTGCATTTCTTCAACATCTCTCTCGTCAAACGCACTTATCACCAAATCAGAGAGACTCTACGCCCACAATCAACCCCTCTCTCCTGTGCTTTTTTTCACTGCCTCCTCGTCCGCAAACCTACCGGCACATTTCAACATCTCGGGCCGAGCTTCAAATTCTACACACACACCCTGGGACTGGAGTCATTCTGTCCATCAGCGAGCGACAATTAGATCCCTGCTGAATTCATTTGTGCATTCCTTGGGACCCCTAGAGGTCAAGTTGTGACCCGGGGTCGGGTCACGCGGCAGCTGGGCGGTCTGTCTGTGATCATAGCGAGATGCAGCGGTTCTCCCCGGGAATGGAGTACATGAACAGTCATGTCAATGCAGAGAGAAAAGGGGAAGGATAAAAAAAGTGCTGGCAAGCCTTCATGTTTTTGACAACATAATTTGGTCAGTTGTCCTATTTATTTAGGCTGGGCTTGCTTTGAGGAAAACATATATGCCAAGGTAATGAAAGACATCCCGCACATGTCACGGGTGTCAAACATTTGTTTATCTGAGCATCTCAAATGTAGATCATAACCCAGGATGGCAGATTTGCGAATTATGGATGAAATAAAGGAATGTTGTGTAAGTTTTGATTTTCCACCTGGGGTACATGTAAATGTTGAAAGTTTGTGGGATGTACGTACCGGTAAATACGTGTACGTCTGACAAATGATCTAAGAGCACTATGTACATGTGGGGGGGGGGGGGAATTTAAAATTAGACTCGGGATTTTGAAGGCTGGGAAGCAACTAGAAATCTGCATTCTGTCACTTAATTTATACAAAAATAACTGAAGTGTCTAACATTGAAAGCAATGTAAATGCATGTGGTTTTGTGTGGCAGATGTTTCCCTTAGGACTTGAGTCAAAACTACAAAGTGGATTTCCTTACACAATCCACCATAGTAGTTAGCACTGCCATGACCAGTGACCAGTTGTGCGCATTCTTTTTTACTAAATTGAGACATCATGTCCCATGTGAAACCAAAAGCAGATGGGCCCATGGTCCAGTCCGAAACCGTCAAAATGGAAAACTCAATTGTGGATTATGATGGATCAGGGGTTCAAGATGTCTAAGTTTCTTGAATTTTGAAAAGATTTCGCCAGGTGTACCGCAATTTCAGATTTTACCCATTCAACGTTTTTGTCAGTTCTGATCCTGGCGCTTTTTTGGTCATTATGACAAATCCCCATTGCATTTTAACAAAGGAACACCCCATCCTCCCAGTCACAAGTGTCCGGACTGGGTATTTTCGTCCCCTTAATTGGGCAATTAAGATGGCTTAAGGTTTTCAACTGTTGGCATCTTGAGCAGCAAGTTACTGCAGAGCATAATCTTCTTGCTGTCCTGTTAATTTGGGTAGCAATGGGGATGTTTCACTCTTGCTAGAAATCTTTGAACATCAGAATTTGCAAAATGTAAGTATACATGGTTTACATGTTGTTGAACCAAAGCAGAAGTATTTTTTAATTCAAACTACACAAATTTCAAGATTTTTTTCTTGTCTTTATCTCAAAATTCGTATTAACTTGCGTAAAATTGTATCATTGATCAATGTTACATTCTGGAAAGACTGGAATTATCGAGTTGACTTGAGAAAGTCTCCATGCATTATTGAATTTAAAAAGATATAATAAGCAAACGTGCCAGTACACTTGTTGGGAATTGTACAACATTTTTGGGAAGATACTTTGTAAAAATCTTCAAGAATGAATCTATGCAACAGGAATGAAGTGTAACTTGAACAAGGTTTTATTCTCTGAAATTGTAGAACAAATTGTGTACGTGGAAGACTAGCTTAAAGATCACATATATTACCCTTACACGCTGTACCATCATTACAGAGAAATCATCTGGCACAAATTGCAGAGGAGGAAGAAAATGCAGTTGAAAATTAATTACATCATTGATAAAGTTTGCAAAGAATGACGTGAACGAAAACCCATGTGTTCCAAATACATGTAAATATCTTGATGTGTTGGGACAGCATATATTAAAAAAGCCCTATCCATCATTGTATTGTCTGGTATCGTTTCAAACTCGCGCATGCATCAACGGCGGCTGCTGCTGCATCAGGGAGCTATTTTGGGAGCGCATCCAAGGTCTCGCTGGAGATTAACTGGTATCTCATGTTGTCAAAGTCATGAGGTGCACTTTCTTAAAATGATGTACGTGTACGTCCAACTTGCATGAGAAAAACCAGGGTATGTTTGTGTGATGCATTCCTGTAGATCACGTGTAGTAGGGATTCATAAATTTATCAGAACTTTTCTGAAATTTGAACAAGACTTTTTCTTCGAAGATCTGCTAAGGAAGACTGTGAGAATGCTGTGTAGGAGCAAAAAAATTGACTCTCTGAAGATGTGGTTATAAGAGGAACCAAAAGAGTTAATGTAACAACAATTCAGTCAGTATTGTACATGTATCTTTACTGTTACCGGTACCACAAGAAATGCCTTACATGTACATGAAATAGGTATATGTGGGTTTGGATCTCGGAAAAAGGTGACAGGATGCAACAAGCTAAGTTAACTTGCTACACGTCTTCTCATTCTCAGCATCAATACTCTTCTCTGAATACAGTTTGTACATTGTACTTCACAAGTTTCATCCAGAAACCCTTCTTTGTATTCAGTAATTCAAAGCCTGTATTCTCATATTGACTAGGATCTCACATGGACGGTATAGTGCTGATTTAAAGATCTCGTGGTTCAAAATAGATTATGGCCAAATTCCAAGATTGTTGAGAAACTCGAGTTTCCGTGGAGTGTTGTGAATTCAATACCAGTAGCTACCAACCTGGTAGGGGGCTGCCCTAATTGATTGACCTGTGGCTAAACCCCCTCTAATGATGTACCTGTGTACAGTGTAATTAGGGCGTATTTGTGGTGATTATGGCCCCTAATCACCTGCTATTGGCACCATCATTGCTGGCAGGTGTGGTGGGCTATTGTCATAGTATCAGTTATATGGACAGTTAGGAAACCACAGGGCATTTAAAAGCTTGGGTTGAAGTGGAACTTGGAATCCTCATTCTGTTCAGGGCTGTTGACATTACCAACTGCAGCATTTCAGTTTGAATCTGTTACATGGTTGTGGGTTACTTATAATGGGGCAAAACAAGTTTGTGATCAGTGACACCATATTGTAAAACACACAAAGGTATACAATTTGTCTTTAAAAAATAACAGTGGTTGCTAAAATAATTTTATGATCGCACGATCAAAGTGATGATGAAATATATACTGAAGCGTTAACAAAAGAATTACGCGTAGAACCTAATATTGCCGAAAGGACTTTAGGAAGAATTATCTGGGGTCAATTTCTGAAATTGGCTGGCTTTTGAAACATCATGTCTTAAATGTGAGTGTAGCAATCTACCGGTATGTGTATTTTTATACCATTTGGTAAATACATGATACAATGAAGTCATCCAAACTACAGTACTCACCTTCAAACAAGTAAATTGTTGTGGAATTATTTAAATTGATGTTTGTTATATCAGATTAAGGACCATATTACCCTTTGATTTTACACGCATCATGCCTTTTGTGGATACTAGGTCATCTACAATTAATAGGGTTTAATTCTAGGTAGTGACCTTTTGTGGTGAGTGCATTCAGACCAAATTAAGCCATTGACCATGGTGGTCAGCTGTCAGCATATCGTGTACACCTACTGGTATTCAGGACTTAAATGACCATTTATACACCCATGCACTGACCACTGAAGTAACCACTCTTCCTGTGCACTGCTCAAACGCCATTGTGGTCACAATGTTTTTAGCTTTTTAAAATCCTTGGAAATAAAAAAAAAAATGATTAAAAGCTTTTTACTTGAGTTGTTTGTTTCTACACTGGCACACTCCACAGTGTGGTGTGTTTCAATCCTAGAATCCAGAATTTTTTTACCGAAACCCCATAATTCTTTCTGTTTTAACCCTTCCTTTCTGGCCGGCAATTTCAACAATGCCAGCCCAGCAGCCAAAATAAATCAGGTAACTTTTAAACTTGAACATGTACTGGTAGCTGCTTGCTTGATATTATTGATTGGTGATTGATGAGCTTCTTGTTTCTTCTTCCGTCTGTTGATGGAATTTGACTGTCATAGTGCCTATAAGAAATATCTGACTGTTGGTGACGAGCCTGTGTAAAAGACATGGCAGGGGAACAGGATTAAACTTTTGACTGTCTGTGACTGATCAAGCAACAGGAGGGTTTTAATGAATAGGCCTTTGCCAAGCTACATGTAGAAATGTTGGTTTGGATTGTTCTTTTGGTAAATTTGGTAAATTTTAACCTTGTAGTATTCAGGTATTGTAAACCTAAATGATGGACAAGGGTACATTGTAAACTATGCATAATCATACAGATATATGATGCTCCCCGATACTGTGGACTAAAAATTCATGGGGAAAAACGGAAGCCTTGAAAAGTGCATAGTAATTTCAAATGTTTACCGACATAATTCTGAATTTATTACTTGTTTTTCAAGAATTTTGTAAGACACAGCTCACTTCAGGCCAAGTCAATGCAAATTAAATTCCAGACTTTAAGCAAGCGAGTAATTGCATTGCAGGAGAGACAGGTGTATAATAATTGACCGGAGACACTTTATGGAAGTCAGTCTGGGATGAAATTGCAGACAAAATATCACCCGAAAAAATGAAAAATCAATGGTAATGTGGTGAGCGATATCAGGTGCAAAAAAGTACGAGGCACCCAAAACTTGGATACTTAAATTGGTGTCCATTATTAAGGTGAAGTGATGTTCACAGTTTATAGCAATTTGCAAGCTTATTAAATGAAAAAGAGCTGAAAGACCCCCCCCCCCTCCAAATTTGTTTTTTTTTCAAAGGGTTTTGGATTTTACCGTACTTGGTGAAAAAGGCCATATTGAAAAAGTGATATTATAAAACTTATTGAAAGGAACCAAAAGTAGATACAGTAGATTCAAGGAGGTAGTGAAAAGACAACAAAGATCATCTTATAAAAGAAACTGAACAAAGAAAATAAAAAGCTTTTTCAAATTTTGCAAAAAGATCTCCGAGGGCTGACATACTCAAAATTGTGTTTTTTCTTCAGACTGCACGTTTGAAAGCGCCTCGGTATTTTTCCGCCTGCTTTCATCAAAAGCACTCACTCCTTTTCAGCAGGGCCAATAAATGCCACACATTTTGTCGGCAGAACTCAAAAGGTCCCCCGATTCAGACCAAAAAATCACACAGGCAGAGAAATCAAAATACTGGCATTCTCTTGACATAAAGGACTGTGGTTCTGTCAGTGAGGAATAATGGAGTTTCCTGCTTTTAAAATTCTTGAATAACTGTCTCAGCACAGCAACACTTGTTATTCTTGGATGGCAAATGGAAAGACTGGTCGAGTGGTTCTTAACTTCAGACAATGCCGTTCGGTGAATGGCTTTCTGTTATTTCGGACCGGCTGTCAATAATATTGATTCGGCTTGATGTTCTTTCGATATTAAGTGGCCTCCAGTGAAAAGAATTTCATTTGTCAGAATTTTCAACTTCGAAATCTCCGGGGAAAAAATGGATCAAAAGCAAGAAAATGAGATGAAGTAGAAGTGAGAGATGAATTGAAAGATTGAATTACCGTACCCCTTGTTTTTTTCCAGCTCTTCTGTTTGTGGATTTTGCGCATGTGCTCAAATGTTTGACATAGTTAAAGCTGTTCTTCAATCCATAGCCTAGTTGAGAAATCATCACAAGTCACTCGCATTTTTTTCTACCCGCACATTTCCACGGCTTGGTCGTCGTCGCCTCAGTCCTGCAGCTAATCACATTAGTGTCACTCAGGAAAACTTGGAAATAATATCAGTGCATTTGGTAATCATGTTAGCCCCGGCCTGTAACACAATTCGCGATTTATTTTGTTTAAAAGGGGGTACAACTGTAAAGTGATAAAGTGCGCATATGTTGGAAGGCGTTTATGAGGTTGTTGTTGACACATGCTGGTGTTTTCAGAAATAGTAGGTCCCTTCCTTCCTGTCCTTTCAAATCTGTATATAGACATAATGTCTGCAATTTTTATTCGACTAAAATTTCCCTGAGGGCAAAGGGGTGTGTCGTTCCTTGACTTTCTTCTATTTGAATTGAGGAAATTGGAATCCCTCTGGACAATATAAGGAGCAGTTTTTTTCCCCTCAACGGCTGAATATGTGTATGGTTTTCCTCTACTTTGTTCTTTGAACTAAGAAAACTTAGACCCTGTGTTATGAATGTACTGTTTTGGTAATCTGTTTTTTTCCAGCTCGTTTGACAATTTCTTCTGTTCTGCAGCATCAAGTGATTTTGTACAATGAGTTACTCACAAGTATAATGCTTCAAGTGTGAGATGAGTTGATTGAGTTGCAAGATTCTGGCTTAAGAATGAGAATTTCCATTGTTAAGTTTTCAAGGGTCTTTGCCGTATGAAGTGTCATAAAGATGCTCAAAGATTTCCTTCATTAGTACACAGAGATTTATAAACAAGAGATAAAGATATGGGTACGAACTTCCCTCTACGGGACTTTAGTACCAGAGGATTCATAGAAAATTACTGGGTATTGTGCGGAGAAAGAACCATTATTGGTTTTGAAAAAAAAACTGTAAAAGTAACCCATATCAAATTAACACCAAATACATTCAAACACCTATCTAGGGAACCCTCCAGAACTAAGCCGTTGCCATATTAAACACCTTCAGCAAGAATCTCACGTCCACTTCACACCTTTATTTCTTCCCCGCTCATGTCAGGCATCTAAAGCCTGCAAACTGGGTCAGACACTTTTTTACTAGGCCAATAAAATTTCAAAAAAACGACGGGTACGGAGCAGACGCCTCGGACACACCACCAGGCGCAAAATGCGTCCCACTCTCCCACAATTAGACACCTTCATACACCAGTCTGTGCCTTGGGGGCTACAGACAGGCGCCGTATAATTGAACATTTTTTTTTCTTGCTCTCGATCCCCTTCGCTCTATTTTTTTTTTCTCCGTCATGTTTCCAAGCTCCTGGTTTCAAAAATGTTTTGCTTTATCTAATAGACGGTTTTGCCCGAGCTGGAGTGCTTAGTGATCTGATAATGGCTGTCAGAAAGGCCGTACCAGGGTGGGGATTCACGTCCTATTTAGATAAACGGAGCAGTGGGGCGATCACGGTCTATAAAAAGTTAGGTTTGCGATTGTGGAGCAGGGAACAGATCCAATGCAAGGCGTTGTCTGGCGACATTAGGTATAGATTTTTAATGGTGTTTTAAGTGGTCTCTTAGATCTTCCACGGAGATAAGTGATGATGATAGTACCGGAATGTAGAATATCACTTTAGTCTCTGGATCAACGTTCTTCACACTTATCAACTTTCATCCCTGATTGTTAGGGCGATGAATTCCCTGCAGAACCCAATTTTCTTCTTTTACACCAATTGTTCTAAAGCTGTAATAACACTCATTTGATCATTGGCTAGGCTTGCACCCATACACCTCCCTGCCCTAGACATGAAACGGAATTAGAGTTCTGTTATAAGTAAGAGTGACCATGACCTGTCTTTCTAATAGTCCGAAGATTTTCAAATAAGCCACAATTGGAAAACTGATTACAAGCGCATTTAAATAATTTTGAAGTTGAACAAAGAATTGACTGGAGTGGGGTTTGAACCTGCGACCTCTAGATTGCCGTTCCGGGTACTCTACTAACTGAGCTATCCAGCTGTATGTTAGTGGTTCCCCATAATATTTCTTAAGATCAAGCAGTTTCACGAATGCCAGCTCCACAGGATGATATTGAGATTTTCTTAAAAGGTGGAAATAATTCCAAACAACCATTCACACATCATGCAAAAGATTGGTCAATTCAGTGTGGTTGAAAGTATTCAACGTTATTCGTCAGTTTTATCATAGAGCCATGATCTATTAGCACACAGCATTCTCATGCAGTCTGACAACAAGAACCAAAGACTGATTGAATCACACGCAGAAATTACCCTTGCAGAAAAAACAAGGGATGTTAGATGTGTCTCCGTCCGTTTCACACCGATACATCCCATCCCCCTCGTGTCTCTGCCTTAATTCTTACAGGACTGTTAAAAAATAATAAACCTGCACTTTCCATAGTTGTAATGCCGGGGTTGTGTACACAAGCCGTATTATTCCTGTTCCGGCTGATTTGATTGTTACATGTTTTCTTGCTGAGTCTCTTCCACTCCAACGCATCAAAGCATTGCAGGAATGATGACAAGTAAATGAAAAGATTACAAACGAACACTGATTTGCGTGGCATTGAATACATGTAGATGTACATGTACTACATGTACATGAAGTTCAATCAGTATGTGTACATTGTGCAGCTTTTTGAGTGCCCGACCATTATTATTGTTACGATTAATCTTTCTTTTTTCTTACGTACAGCATGTTTCTGCGGGTTTTCAAACGGTTTATGATATGAACTTGTAACTTTCAATCTATATCGACCCTCATCCGAAGTGGTGCATATAACTCTGACGTCATTATGACGTCATCGGGTGGACAATTTAAGTGGACAATGTCTAATGAAATAGTTGTCTACCTGACCACTCTGCATTTGTAACAACAAACGCGAACCTCTAGTATTTTTTGTGTCCCGTAAAGTGGGGAGTGCATTTTGGCCACCAGGTGGTACATTTTGATGAGTGTTTAGTTGAAATTTGCTGTGCGCCAGTTACAAGCAAGATTTAAAAAAAAAAAATTATTTGGCTAATTTGTGTAGGTAGCGACAGAAATCCTATAAAAATTCTTAGTTTTTCAATTCTCTGGATTGGACGGGCTGTCCCTTGTGTCCCAAGGCCCTACTCTGAAGGGAACATTTTGAGTCAAGCCCTGTGCCTCTGTTACCCCTTCACAGGTACAACCCACCAGCCGTACCGGTACTATCTGGCAAATGTATACACCCATGAACCTACATTGTCAATAATCAAATTAAATTTGAATCAACTTCCAACTGACAGCTTCAGTCTGATTTTTATTATTCAACCGTGGATTTCCCAGTGGTTCCTTCAAAAACATCTTTCATTGTTCATTTTTGTTCTCTCTCTCTCCCTTTTGTTATTTCAGACAACTTTTTGGCAGTGTGTCAACACGTCAGCACCAGGTAAGGAAAACAAGCATTCCTTTTACAATTTTTTTTTTCTTGACGGGCGTGATTTTTCGTGAGTTTCTCAGACTGTTTCCTTTCCGACTATGAACGGTTTGCTTTCATTGTGTTCTCCCGTCGCTGTCTGTTTTTCTGCCAGGGCAAACGAGCCAGTGCTTTGTCAGGAAGACCATTATAATTGCCATGTTTGTTATTCTTAGCTCTGAATGTACTTTCTTTCTTTCACATTCTTGTACTTCAGGCTACCTCTAATGGAATTTGGAATGTCAATCAGTATTCTTGTGGATTCGTGTCCTGTTTTTTAAGGCTGCATTCTTAAAATTGCATTGAAGTTTATTCATTGTATCGTACTGAGATTTTGAAATTTCGCACAGCTGAACATAAGCCGAGTACACGTTTGTTTACAGTGCATGTATTTTTATTGTAACATGTTCTGCTCTGTTGTGTGCTTTTATGAAAAAAAAATGATGGCCAATGTGACATCGTGTGTGAAATGATGGCAGTGTGACATCATGTGTGAAATGATCGCCAATGTGACATGGTTTCAAGAGCCTTACCACTCGCATTGATTGATTTTGGACAGATTCCATGTGAACTACTATTCTTGAATTCTTGACTCTGAAAACATATCTTGCATTTTTTTGGGTTTCTGGACTGAAATGTGGGAATCAGGAAGAAGTTCAGGGCGGGACTTGGGCTGAACCCCGACACTCATCAGTAGAATGAAAAGCCTTAATATCTTGAGTATTATATTCTTAAACCATAACACGGAGCACACATGAAGTTGCCACTAGAGGGTGCGACAGAACCCCTGCCCACGTTCGGTACATAGATGTTTTGCCATACCAGGTGCGCACACACGAGTGTACACGGAGTAATTGGAGGAAGTAATACAGAACATGGAGTTATTAGATCAACTCTTTGACACGATCCGTCCTGACAGACTCATCTCAAGTGGAAAAGCTGACTGGAATGCCCCGAACGCTTGCCCACAATGAGGCCCCCCTCTGATCCGCCCACCACCCATTAAAGGATTCCCCGCAACTTCCCCCCTCCCGCTCACAGTGGGACCTAACAGGTCCCCTGTATTGTCCCCCTAATGGCCGCCATTCTCCCCCAGACACGTCCCGACAATTTGCCCGCAATTTGCAGCACACGGGCCGGCGGTTCTCCTCTTTGGAACTTTCAAGGAGTCCTTTCCTCTCTGCTCAATGAGCCGTGTGGCCGGCGCCCATTGTTCCTCCCTGCTCCCTCCCCATGGACCATTTGAGTTTTCAATAGCCCCTGCCAGCGACCCACTTTTTCCAGTATGAGTTGACCACGTGTATGGTCTGTCCCTAGTGTTTAAGACACCGCATTGTTCTGAAAACCCTGTTGTGAATAATACACAAATGACTGACTGCTTATCGAACCACATGCTTGGATTTTTTTTTTCGGTTGCATTTGTGAAGAGTGTTTGCATCCAGAATGAAGACAGCAGTTTGGCTTGCATTGTCCCATTTCAGGCAAAGCCCACCCCTTAAATCAACGGTAATACCCCCCTCTTGTTCCCCTTCACAAGAAGGGCAAAGGGGGGATTAAGGGTTTAGTGTCTTGTGGGAGACAGGCCATTGATCCTACTGTCCCAGCATTGGTTTCAAAGGGGAGGATTTGGCACTCCAAGACATCAAGGCGATAAACCATGTGAGACAAACTTTTTCGAAAGTATCCTATTCAAACCAATGGTCCAATTTAGAGGTGTGGCAACCTGGAGTAAAATAAAACTCCGCCAAGATTGTTGAAGCTAAAAGGGAAATTGTGTGAAGTTGACTGTAATTGGGACTTTGACCAATGCCTTTTCCATGCCACTGTTAAGGTTTTAAAGAGAGCATAATACCCATAAAAAAATCTACTCTGCATGAGACCCCAGCAGCTTTATCATTGAAAGTCTTTCAGAATCGGGTAAATGGCAGTTAAGTTTACGACCGTCCCGTATGAGGTCGTAAAAATTATTATTGTCCAAACTGTTCACGGGGCTCTTCTTTGCTTGTGGGTTGACTTCCGACGCTGGGAAGCACGTACTGTTGTTTACAGCGAGCGCACGGGATGGTTTGTGATCTCCGTTGATTCAGTGAATTCTCTTCAGGTTTGATTGTTTCCGTTTGGATGGCCGTGGCTTTTAAGCCCTCTCTGAAAAAAAAAAATGAAATTGATTGATCATGTACATCATTCTCAATTACTCATTGCAATAAATAAAACATCAATGGGACATTTTTCATGATTATTAATATGGGAAAACCGTATTCATGAAAACAGGTTTGGACAGCTGTTTCCTTTCCCAAAATACTGCCGGCAGACTAAACCAAGTACACTGTATGCAATAAACATTTTCCGAAATTTATCAATTTTTTGGTGTGTTGGAAGAACTTTCACATGACTTTGTTTACACCAACTTCTAGTACATGTACATGTACAAATTGTATTCTTTTTTTTTACTGGTAGAAGAAATTAAGGTAAAATGTGTTGCTCAAGGACACAAATGATTTAATTCTCCTGAGCATGTTACCCACATTTTGAAGAATTGCTCAGTTCATTTTACTGAGTCCAACATCATCACTAATACTTATCATAAATTTTAGGGCAATTCTGTAAATTCGGACGACGGACGTATACGTACATGTCAGACACTTTAATGAGCTGCTGTTGGAAAAGCGATTATGATACATCATTAATAATGTGACATCTAATGAGTAGAAAACAATAAGCCTCTGTACTGATGACGTTACACTTTGTTTACGTGCGCGCTTTTCTAAACAAAGCGTGACGTCATCAATACAGAGGCTTATCGCCACCCTTAACGACCTTGTACGTACATCATGTGGTCAGACGTACGTAGGATTTATGAAATTGCCCTTTACACAAATTATGTGCATGCAGTTCAAAATTTTGTGTCTTGAAATTAAAAATACATTTGAAAATATTAAGCTGTCAATTTACACAATTTAGCCTTCTCTGCAAACATGCCAAAATTATGTGAACAAAACACTCGCAGCCAAATACTACCCCATTTGCGTTCCCCAGTGCTTTATGGTCAGTGTAAATGGATGTGTACAGCATCTCTCTCTGGGCAACCCGTGATGGATTTGTACCAAGATGAATTGTTGCAGTGGAGGAAGTTCTCCATGTGGCCGCTGCCATTGCCAATGTGACCTGGAAGCATGACGCAATGCAGAGAGAGAGACATGCCATGATTGCCATCATGCACTAAACTTTTACAGATAAGGATAATGTGGCTGGTGCCAGGTTGGACTTGAGTCAGGGCCGCGGATTTTCATACAGCTGCCTTCAAGGGGAGAATATTATCCAGTAAATTCCCAAGCAAAGTTCAGCTAAGGACAAGGGCTAATTGCATGGGGCTGTTGAGCCCAAAATGTATGCTGAGCACAAACATATTGCTCAGCAGAAGGAGTTTACATGTACAAGCAAAAATGTGGTGCCATTTATATTTCGTGTGACCGGGGCCCAATTTCATTGCTCTGCTTACCGTTAGCAAAAAATCCCTGCTTACTGTAGCAGAAAATTCCGTGCTTACACGTACGGTAAGCGTAATTCACAGGTTAGCAAGGAATGTTGGCTTCTGCGCATGCGTACATCCCATATTCAAGGATTCTGTGTTTACAGGGTTAGCACAGAATTTTTCTGCTGGCGCGGTTAGCACAAAATGGTGATCGTAAGCGCGGAATTCTGTGGTTAGCAGAGCCATGAAATCGGGCCCAGTTCTTGCCTCAGTTTTGCCAAGCACAATACAATTTGCTAAGTGTTATTTTCTGCTTAGCAACTCCATGGAATTTGGCGCTGGTCCCAAGCAATGTACATTTGGGCTGCTGCTGTTCGAAATCCAATTTTCTTTTAGAACATTTTTACAAGCTACACTGTGCATTTACACAATTCAAACCTCACCAAATCTCCCAACTTTCTCTCGTAAAATTTAAAAGCCCCATCTGCATTCCTGTCTCTCGCAAATTGAGTCTGTGTTTCTACAACTCCCTACCATGTCTACGAACCGAGCCCCCCAATAAAAACCAATACTTGGTATTGGTCTGTGTGCCCCGAGGGGGCGTCGATGGAGGGGCGGGTCTAAGACTTTCAGAGGGACCGCTAATTGCCCCATCCAGCCCTCCCTCCCTGCCTAGCCGGAGGGGAACACTATTATTTTGGGGGGGGGGCAGTAACAAACCCTGAGACCTATTCCTCCATGGCTTTCATCTGTTTGGACTAAGAAAGTATGAGGTCCAGTTATTCCACTGGAAACATTTTCCGGTTTTGAGATAATAAACTCTGTAGGATTGAAGGGAGAGGGGGTGGAAGAAAGTCCACTGGTATATTGGGGCTCAGCCATGCATGTTATGTTGCTTGCATGTCTCTAACTCTGTGTTGTACACTGGAGTTCACATGCTTCCTACTTGCACTGGAGGCACAGAATGGCATTATTTCTTGCATCTGCACAATCATAAAGAGGTTTCCACTGTGTTTAGAGATTACAGGAAGTATAATTCACATACCAGTGCAAGATCGGGTCTGGTGAACTTTTTTCTTTCCTTTATTTTTTTTAACCATTGGCATGATAGCAATCTGTGTTGTGCCTTCATTGCAATTGAAAGTTGTACCGATCTGAGTTCCATTTCATTGTGATCTGAGTGACCGAGGCAGCTTTCTGGGTGAATTATTTATTCCTGTACTGATCTTATCGGGGAATTTTGCTTCAATGAATCGCTGTTCAATTTTCACCTTCAGTAAACGTTTTCTTGGCAATCTCTCACAACCTATTTAGCTGTGCTCCTTTACACGTATGCAGTACTTCAACCAGACAAAGCAAAAATGTAGTGCATATGGGGAGTTTTGTAACGGAGGAAATATATCCCTTTTTTTGTTGTTGAGGTGTTTAATCCCTGACTGATGTTATCGAAATCTATTTGACATTTTGCTGCCGGATCTTTTTCACCTCTGATGAATTTCTGTTATTGTGAAGCTGCTGGAAGGTTTGCCTGGGTTGTTGTAGATTGTACGATATGGGCAGAATTTGGTTTTGTAACTGTGACAAAATCTGACGAGCAGGGTTCTAAAAATGGAGGAAGTACACTGACATGGTTTTCTTTTTTATTCAGAATTTTAGTGGAATATATAATCGGGAAGTTGTTGTTTTTTAACTGAGTACTAAGAAAAGTAGGGAACAAATTTTTTTGCAAGGGTAGTTGAAAAATTCTTTGGCACAAGCTTTGCCAAAGTATAAACTCAAGTTGAATTTTTAAAAACACAGCGTGGCAGAAAATGTATTTCCTCCTTTGAAATTACTGGTACCAACAAAACTAGAAGCTCCTCATCTTAATTTTTTTTTTTCAAACCACCAAAATCCACCTTTCTGAAGAAAAATATCACAAAGAGTTTTCGAGAGAACAGAACTGCAGTGGCTTAGAAAAATACTTTCTGTTTTCCTAGTGTCGTATATCTTTCCTGTGTCAGCAAAAGGTTCAGGGCCCATGTCGGCTCCCTAGAGTTCATAAAAAGCTTGGCATCCCAGCGGATTTGTCCTCCTCCGACAGACTGTCAAAAAAAAAAAAAGAAGCAAAAATACTATGCACCCCTAGGCTTTGTAACTTAAGTCATTTTTTCTTTAATGTTCCACCGCCTGAGGGAAAATGGATATGCGTTTTCCTCTGATAGGTTACTGAACTTAGTAAATATATTGATTGATTGCTATGTCTGGATTTTTTTTATGCAAAAGGAGTTATTATTATTATTATTATTATTATTATTCCTGGTAATGAAGCAAGGAATTCTCAAAAGCACCCCAGGCAATCATCTCGCAAACCTGAAGAAACCTAGAGTGAAGACAATGAGAAGAAATGACAGTGTTAGAGGTGGGAGGAAAACCCCAGTAGAATATTCTCGGGGAAAACCCACGGACTCAGGTACTGAAAACCCAATCCACACGTGGACCAGGGCACAAATCAATCCCGGGCCATAGAGGTGGAAGGCGAGGAAAGTAACCAGTATGCCAATCGGACTCCCCCATTTGTAATATTGAAATCATTGTGGCCATTTGTGATATTGAAATCATAACTGAGTCATGACTGAACTCTTAAGTGCATGTTGTTAGTTTGTTTTATTCCAAAAAGTGATTAAAAAAAAAAATATTGTCACATACGTTAGCCCTGAGAATATTGGCGCTGAATGAGTATATTTTCGGCTGAACATATTCTACTTGTCAGACGTCCAACTGTTATCGAGTTTGATTGATTTCATTTTCAGAAAGACCTTTCTGACCATGATAAAAGACGATCTATTTTTCATCGGTGGTGGTGCATAACTTCCAACCCTACCTTCCATCTCTGGCACACAGTGGTGTCACATTTTTTAACTAGTCTCCCGAGATTCATTTTTCATCGGCGGGGCATTGTCACTTAATAGCCGGTGCAAAAACCAGCTGTTCAGCTACGAAAAGTTATAGGAGGAGCCGCGCCGACCGGCTGAGGCAGTCTTTGACAGGCTTTGACCTTTTGTAGGTCATGGGTCAGAGGGCGAGCACGCGTTGGAACCCCCCTCAGTGTGAGAGTGGTCGTGGGACCCAATTAAGAACCATCAAGAGTACTTTCAGTTATTTTAGCTGGTCATTTTTCCTCTCTCTCAAAATCTGTTTTG
Organism: Patiria pectinifera; assembly: GCA_029964075.1. NCBI lineage: Eukaryota > Metazoa > Echinodermata > Asteroidea > Valvatida > Asterinidae > Patiria > Patiria pectinifera. The sequence goes on from CM057139.1 coordinate 12,228,502, forward strand.
ATGGATCGCCTTTGAATCTGGGTATCAGTGCAGGGCATCCGGCTTATGCTAATTGACATTTTATCCGAGTTTAAAATGCTCCACCCTCAGTCAAGATAATTATGGTGATTTAGCGAGTAGACTTTCAGTTTCAATTTGTGGTAGGCCTATCATCATAATTCTAGTGTAGTAGGTCTACACCAGACTCATACACTCAATGTTCTACTTCTAGAACTCGTTTCTGTGACTCGATTTACATGTAGTCTATCGTAGTTGTACAGGTTACTTGTAGCTAGAATTCTTGAACACAGTTACAAAGATGCAAATTCAACCTCCGTACCGTAGCTTGATATTCGGACATGATTTGTTCACGGCAAATTTGGCCGTGGATGCAGTTAGAATCTTGACATTCAACAATGTCTTCGCCAACTTGTTACGCTGTCACAGACCCAGATCCGTAACAGGCAAGATGAATATCCTTTCTAGTGTAAACCTAAGAAATGCAAGTAAGGCTGGGGGAGAAAGGAGAGTGGTGTTTTGGCTCGGCTTTTTTACTTATGCAGGCGTCAATTTGACGTGGCGTGGACCCCTCCTACTCAAACGTCGCAAACCCTCCTCTCTGAAATCAATGATTATCAACTGCCTTTAACACAAATTTGTAGTCGTAGTTTTCCGTTATAGTTTCCCGCAATGTGAATAAAGTTGGTTGACCTGGGAAGTTGTGAAGTTTATGAGCCTTATTTATGTTTGGTGATGTGACATCGATGTGATGGGTCGGTCGTGCCATGGTCAGCGTGTCAATGTTCAATCAAACAACTGTAATTGTGAAGCAATCTTAAGATGGAATAATCTTAAGATGGCTGCCTGCCAAGCAAACTTTGCGTGTTATTTTTGCGTTTTTTTTTTTTAGACACACACCCACACACACCAATACACCACACAGCGCGCAACCACACCTTGCAAACTGTATTCGTCACAAGAGTTAGCCGCAACGTTAAGCGGCCAAGCTGCGGCCGCTCTGCCGATCTCATTTTTTGAGGAATAAGCTGCAGCTGGCTGCGCCCGCCGCGCCAGCGTTGGCGCGATTACGGCGAACTAGACTGGTCCCCCCTCCTCTATCCAGGAAAAAGGCAGTGAGTTAGAGTAGAGTTTTGTAAACAAGTGTCAAAGTTAAAACAACTTTCAGATAAACTTCATGCTTTTAACAAAAAGCGTGTTTGTAAAACATTGATTTTACAAAATAAATGTCACTGTATCTTTGGATTGTTAATTTGTTTCTGATGGTTTCCGACAGTCCTTCTCTGATTATTGTCAGCCCCATGTACTTCCTTCCTTCCTCACAAGATATTGCTATCTCAATCTGCAATTTCATTTTTTTTTTGTGGGGGGGAGGGGGGGATTTGAAGTCTGCCAAAGGCGATTCTGCGACAGACATATCATGTCCAGCTTTCCCAATTGCGATTTATCCGCAAGGAATCGACGAGGAACTTGTACTACCCCCCCCTCATCCTTTCTTCTGATTCAGCGCAAACAACACCGAAGCGACGCTGACACTCGCTCATCAATCTCGTTCCGTCCTCCCATCCCAATGCTCTCTCCCTCTCCTGTCAAATCCTACAAGAAAGTCCCGAGCCTTAAGAGTTATGGCCCCGGAGATTCGGCAGGAGAAAATTCTAAATTAAAATGCATCGATTTACGGCTACAGATGCATCTGTCCCGTGAAACTATATTGTGGGCTTGCCACTGCCCAGGGCTCAGTAGATACTGTATTTGTACACGGGTAATAAGTTAATATCACTTCAGAAAACCCACCATTTGGCACGGGACATTTGTCATAATTTCCTTCGAGTGCCGGACAGGTGTAATGGGTTTCCTTCCCTAGGTTTTTTATTGTAGGATTTTCTTGTGTCTTGTGTTAGTGGGCCTTTATTACAGCATGAGCTTGGGTCATTTATCATGTTTCATGATTCGCATGATGCGTCTTTGACAAGTAATTTTCTGCAATCACTCGAACTGAATGTCTTGAAACATAGCTGGAGTCAGGAGCACACTTGTCTCTTCCCTGGAATTTCTCGTCATTTTGAAATTGGAAATAAATCAGTCTGGGCTTCCAATTTGTCACACTTGTTGTAGAATTGCTTAGTTGTATTTCATCCTTTGTTTCAGATACCCATTGGTACAAATGTAGTCTGTTTATATAAAAAAGAAATCCATACAAACAACGACCAAAATTACAGTTTGGGTAATGTGCCATTATTAAACAACGCACTAAATTTTTCTTTTATCGTTTTGCTGATATAATACATACCGGTAGTAAAACATCATGTATTCGTGTACATGTACAGGGTGTTATTAAAGAGGTTGTGGAATGCTCGAAGACATTTCCGTCATTTTTCGGGTATATGTAGCCTTAGATGTGATGAAATAAAAACGACTATTGTTTCTGTCATAAAATGAGTACAAAAGGTACTTTTGAGAGCTGTTTTTCAAGTCCTGTCATGCCTGTTTCGACCCGAATGTGCAATTTGTGTAAAAAGTCGTCGTTGCGGGCAGCAAACAAAACACAGTAAATCGTGACGTAATAAACAGGACTCCCGATGCAGAGTATCATAAACGAGTCCTGTTTATTACGTCACGATTTTACTGTGTTTTGTTTGCTGCCCGCAACGACGACTTTTACACAAATTGCACGTTCGGGTCGAAACAGGACCTGAAAAATAGCTCTCAAAAGTACCCTTTGTACTCATTTCATGACAGAAACAATAGCCGTTTTTATTTCATCACACCTTAGGCTACATATACCCAAAAAATGACGGAAATGTCTTCGAGCATTCCACAACCTCTTTAAAAGGCACAGTGATTCTGACAGGCTGCATATTGCAAACTTTTCGGTGACAGCAGAGAAGCAATGCATACATGTTCCCTCTTTCCTTTGGATAACTTGTTGAAATGCTAACCCAATTCCCCTCCGATTTGATTGATGAAATCTGTCTGCAGAAATATTCAGCCAAGATTGAGGGAACAAGAAAAGATACTCTGTCTTCTTCTATCATTGCCATCTCCTCGCTCACTCATCTCTGCCCCGCGTTACAGAATTCCAACATTTCGTTACCGCTTCCCAAACGGTGTTCCAAATATTTCTGGCCTGGTGCTGTGGATGGTGCGAAAGGGGGTTGGTTTATTCATTTGACACCCATAATGGCATCTCCTTGAGTGATAGGAGTGGGACAGATGGGAGGAAAGTTACCAGTCTTGGAATTGTCAAGGTACATGAACATGTCCGTGAACTCGATCATCCAGGAACGGGATTGTAATTTTGTGCCCTACTTTAAGTTGGAGAGAGGGTTTCATACCTGGTTTTGAAGTCACTTTTTGGAAGCTTTCATATTTTAAAATGATAAATCCATGTAGATGTGCCTGAACGATGTTTTATCTTGTCACCACAATTCCCTTTCTTTGAGTTCTACTTCTGGAGAATGTACAAGATAGTGTTCTGAGCATTTAGTAATATTTGTACCCTTACACTCCACAGATTGTGTTGCTTTTGAAAGTACCGGTAGATTTTTATTAAATCCATCCTCATTTTTAAATTCCAAAAAAATTCACACATTTTCTTGTTTTTTCCCCCGATGACTTAAACAAAAATATCATGAGAGTGTTACTGTTAAAAACAAGTCTTGCAGGAGGTCAAAATCCTATCAGAAGTACCAAAAGATCTCTCCTACACATTAAGACATTCTTTTCAGATGTCATTTGCAGCATTGACACATTGCTTCATCTGGTGTTGGGGTTGGTAGGTGGGGTTGGGTCGCAGACATTGCGACTGCAATTTCGCTCCAACGGGGTCCCGGGTCACCCCCTGCCTTGACAAAGTGTCAGCAGCTAGGGAGGTGTGTCTGAATTGCCAACTGTTTCCCCCAAACTTATGCATTTCATTGGGAGATGGTGCGAGAGGGTTTGGAAAGGGAGTGTTCTCCTGTCCCGAGGGGGGATATCTCCTCAAGTTTACAGACGGATTGGCGACTTTTCAGAACTCAACTCATAACTGTTATGTGACGGTTAGACCTAGTCATTTGAATTACTTGGCTGTGGCTTGCAACTACACACATACCTATGGACGCCACTGGAGCCACTTCTCTTAGCCGCATCCTTAATTACTTGGCTATGGCTTGCAACTTCACATGTGCCTATGGAAGCAGCTGAAGCCACTTTCCATAGACATGTGTACTGCTGCCAGCCGTAGCCATGTAATTCGGATGAGGCTTTGGCCACTCTTGGCTGTTATCGAGCACACAGCGTTCTCTCCTGTTCCTTTACAAGTACGCTACATGTACTAATGTATACATAAAAATTGAGGTATAGAATCAAGTTAGATACGGTTATTGTCAATCGGCTAATGGTAATCCTAATTGCCGTTTCAGGTGTATCACAGAAGAAACACGTCCATTAGAAGAAGCATATTTTTGCCTTCATACATCTTGATATTCCATTATGTACCGGGTACATTTTTTTTCTCCATGTGAAAACCATAAAGAACTGAACTTGATATAGAAGGCCAAGCTCTTCTCTTTATTGTTCATGGGTTGAATGACCAGCATTCATTAAAAAATGAAAAGAAGTTGGCATTAAAAAAAAAGAGTGAATGAAATTTGGTTTATTAGTTTTGAAATTTTGAGTTCACTGTCCTGCCTCCTGTAGCTCTGTCAACATCTGCGAGATATGCATGATGGATGAGAGATCCCGGAAGAAATCTTGTCGCTCGGGTTGAAAAAAGAAGAAGAAAAAAATCGTCTTGCGGGTGCGGCCATCCAGAGCATGAGATCCAGGCCGGGCATGTATGAATAAACACGGAAGATGGGAATCACTTCCAGAAGCCGAGATTCAGTGATGGATGAGCCGGGTCTGCGGGATTCTCTTCAAGAAACTGTAGGGAGATGTTTATTATACGTCAGCCTGAGGGAAGGGGGGGGGGGTAAAAAGAAAAGTGATGGAGAAGTTATCTTTAACTTTTGACGGTGCCATCATGTACCGGTGAATGATGGAATGAGTCGGGATTTTCACAGAGATGTCTTGTTTGCTTTGCCTGATCAACTGCTCGGTCTGGGCTAATCTCTGATCGTGTCCTTGCAAATTGGGGATATTGATGGATATTATGTGGAGATCCTTTCATTTTGATTTGGGCTTAGTTTTAAGCATCAGTTCTAAGTAGTATAATTAAACACATTATCTTTACCCATTTGGTTGTGAGATTGTGATGGATTGCGGTCAGATGGCCCGGTTTCAGAAAAGAAACTTAGAAGTTCACTCGGGCGATTAATCCTCCTCATGAAGATATTCTGAGTGAATGGATGAGGTTGAAGAGTGGTGATGTTGAGGTCAGGAGCGGAATGAGAGGAGCATAATAAAGGGGAACACAGAAATATCTTTTAAGATGGTTTATGAGGTCTAAAAACTTGAATCATTTCTAGTTTAGTGAAAGTGGACATCGGAAGTCATATATCGTCATTCAGCCCGATTTGTTGTAACTTCTCAATTCTTTGGAAAGAAGGAAAAAGAAGGTACATTGTATATTATATCTAGGATTGTGCACATTAGAAACATCTCCATCAACTGAAAAGACATCTCCATCAACTGAAAAGACATCTCCATCCACTGAAAAGACATCTCCATCAACTGAAAAGACATCTCCATCAACTGAAAAGACTTAATCTCCATCCACTGAAAGTACATCTCCATCAACCGAAAAGACATCTGCATCCACTGAAAAGACATCTCCATTAACCGAAAAGACATCTCCATCAACCGAAAAGACATCTCCATCAACTGAAAAGACATCTCCATCAACTGAAACGACATCTCCATCCACTGAAAGTACATCTCCATCAACTGAAAAGACATCTCCATCTGAAAAGATTTGAGATTCAAGAAGTTTGAGAATAAACTTAATTCTTCACAATTTCAGTACATTATAAACATGACTACATCAATCTTTTGGCTCCATCTACGAACAAAACCGCATCCTCTTTGGCTACTAATTCATCATTACATTTGAAATGCTCGCACATCTTCATACCGAACACTCAAAGAATTTCAGGTTGCTTCCATAATTCAGTATATATAAGAGAGAGTTCTTCGTAGTGTAATTTTTTTTACAGTTTGCATTTTTGCTTTTTGAGCTTCGCTATCTATCACTTCACATGAAAGAAGAGCGAAATTGCCCCTGGGAACACTTCACATTTATTTCCCTTTGATCACAAAAACATAAATAGAAGAGTGGATCGTAATTTCACCACGGGTAAGAGACTGATATCATTACCTCCACTACTCACAGAAACCACTCTCTCTCTCAGTCTCGCTTCCAACAAGGGTCAGCAGAGGTCTGGGCAATCAATTACACCTTGACAGGTAGAATGCAATTATCTGTCACTATCTGATCACGGCCATCTCTCTCAACCTCCTTGTTGAGGCTCATAGGGTCCCAGAATCAATCAAATTATTAGGCCGGCCAGAACAAATACTTTTGTTGTGGTAGCTTGATTTCCTGTGCACAGAAACAATCTTACGTGATTACAGAAAAACACAGCTTTGTCTTGGGAATAATTTAATCAAACGCTCCTGCGAAGCATAGTTTATAGGATTTCCTCTCAAAGTGTGAGTATTTCATCTTGGGCTAACAGTACCAAACCCAATGCTAGTGTCATGAGCTGCATTTTAACCCTTTGGCACTTGTATTACATTGTACTACATTGTATTACATTGATGTATTACATTGTACTACATTGTATTACATTGATGTATTACATTGTATTTAATCCTCCATAAATTAATAAAGCCATAGAGTGCTGGGGCGGCAGGGCGACTTGGGGCAGTATAAGGTCTAATGGTTTATCAGCGCACTGGTAGAACAATGTAATGCGTAGAAGTATTCTCGTGTAAAGCAAGTGCATCACACCTGTGCAGTTAATTAATTAATCTGTTCGGTGATCTGAAAACAAAGCGCGTCATGTCTTAACTTTGTTGATTTGATAGAATTCCTGATTATAATTTCAGTCTGTTTAAGTAAATGACTTGGTGAGTTATACCGGTAACAGAAGAAAAATGTGTTTGTCTGTGGAGTCCTTGATGGACATAGACAGATGTTGGAGGAAAATCCTGCATCAGGATGTCTTTTTATCAGTTCGGTGTACAGCGTTAAAACCTTAAGAAGACTGTGAGAGAGATATGGCCAGTGATCCATCAGGCCATTTTAATTTGTGTTGGTTGATTGTGTGCTTAACCTTGTTATGGGACGTTGCGTAGTCATTAGTGCCTGCAGAGGAGAACGGGGAATAAAAGACAAATGCAGACAGCAAACCCAAATCCCTCAAAGCCCTTTCCAAAATAATAGAAGGCTCGGCAAATCCTCGGCGAAAAAATCACAACTTTTTCCTGGGCTGCTAATGCTCCAGACAAATCCCCAGCTTCCCCTGGCTGCCTGGCAGGCGACAAGTCGACAGAGCGGGGACTACAAAGGAGAGCTCGTCCCCGGCCGTGGAGTAATAACAAGCCGGTAACCTAGGCAGACTACCGGCTGATCTGTGAATAGTCCAAAGCAAGACGGAGTAGAGAGAGAGAGTAGAGAAGTAGCCTGTGGGCAACCAGGGAACTGGATCGGTAGTCGGCTCCCATGTGACCTGTTACGAGTGGGATATCTAACACCTTCTGGCATGTGTAGCTTCCCGCAATAACGCTAAAGAAAAAAGAATCATCCACCTTCCCCCTTCAAAAATATGGATTGTGGTTACGAACACCAGAGAAGATGAGCACCGATAGCCGCCCGATAACATCAAAATTCTTTTTTATATTTTTGAGTTCGTGCCGGGAAGGAGGGCGAAGTATGGATTTGGTTATCACACCCCGACCGCGATGATGATGGCAGATTACGTCTCCGATACCCAAAGACTTCACAGTGTTTGTTTCTTGAAAGGTTGGAAGAGGAGTGTAGTGTAATTGTCTCCTAACAGGGAAATCTGAAGTATGTCTTGAGGGGGAAGCAGGGGGACGAGTGAAGATTATCTTTCGTGATGCGGTGCTCTATCTCATTCCCTGTCTCGTTTCGGGGCCTGATTGAGATCAGGTGTTAGAAGTAAGAGCCCATCTACTCTTTTTTTTCCACTTCCTTCTCCCGGTTCTCTTCTCTCTTTCCGCGGAGTGGCTCATGAATCGTTAATTTCATTGATTGGATTCTGTCGGGGGTTGTCTTTGGGGGGCAACTTTGCACACAGAGTGCATGTCAAACGGCAGGTACAATGTATACGGACCAAGTGAGCTCTGAAAATTGCAACAGATCTGATTATGCTGAATTGGGAAATTCATGAAAAAAAAACCCAGTCCGGTTAAATTTTGACAGTAATCTTTCAAATTAAAATGCACAATGCTTAAGTACCGGGTATGTTTTCCTCAAATGAATTTTCCCATAATTTTGTTTGTGCTCACAACACGAGGCCTATCCAAAAGACTAAATAAAATGTTGAAGTTGTCAATACCAGTAAATAAATTATGCAGTTAAATTGACAGACTCAACTGAATAATTGGATTGAATTTAAAAACTCACATCAAAAAGGGAAACTTTTCAGCCTATACTACACAGTATGAGCTCCAATTTTTCCCCCAGCTTTCTGGGGTATTCTTTTTTTGCAAAATAAGACAGTAATTAAAGAGGTATTACGGTCTGAAATCCCCCAAAAATATTTTGGATTGTTTACATATCATCCCATTTCAAAGATCTGGTTGAAAGGAAACGAACCTAGAAAAGACGAAAAACATCACTTTGTTTACATGTACATCGGATGCGGCGGACGTTTTGTGGCATTCGCGTACATATTTCCAGGTGTTTCATTCAATGTACGGTACACGTTGTGTGTGTGTGTCACATAATACACACAGCACCAATACACAAATGTTGTTTCTCAAACATCCACAGAATGCAAAACACTGTGCGGCAGGATTCACAACTAGCACTCAAAGAGCTCGATTTTTGAGACTCAAAATTTTGACCCCGATATTTGTTCTCGCATGGTTCTCGCAAGAATAACACAAAAATGTCACGTTGTTTAAAGCATGGTTGTGTGGACGTTTATAGGTACTTTTAAATGCTCTTTCCAATTAACATAATTTCGTTTAAAATGCGTTTTGTAGCCCAATTGGGTGAATCCAGGAAATAATGTCCCTTTAAGCAAAGATTTGCATAGTAAACTAGAAAGCACTCAGAGAGCGCAAACATCCGCCAAGGCTAAACAATTCCTCGCCAAGATTCCTTAAAAAAAATCTGGGATCCAGACCCAGATCCGGATCACTTCCAAAATCTAACCAATTTGTAATTGTACCAAGGACCACCCCTAAAAAAATGTTCATGCAAATCCATCCATAACTCTTTGAGTTATCTTGTTAACGGACAAACCAACCAACAAACTAACCAAATCCGATGAAAACATAACCATAACAATTCTCTACTTTTCCCTGGATCGGTACAGTGCAGTTAAATGTCTCATGACTTGTTGGGCAGTAACTGATCTTTCCCCCTATAAACATTAACTTTTATGTGCTTAGCATATTTGGATACTTAGCAGCTCAGTGAAATTGGCCCCAGCTGTTTCCCTCGGAAAAATTTACTGACCAAACACCTCAATGGTAAACCACTGCTGGTTTTATCCAATTCGCCAGAAAGTTATCATCACTCCACTCATCACGGAGAATCAGACAGGGCAGTTCTGACACGATCCCTGCTGTGAAAATTGCCCCCAATGTGATTGGGTGATTTGTCGCTGGGTAACCCGTTGGTCCCTACCTAAACCTTGATTTCTTTCCCGTTCTGCCCTGGTCCCTGTTGCTAGTGCTGTCCCACAGCTTCAATCTCTAGCTCTCTCTCTCGTCAAAAGTGATTAGATTTTCCCCAATTATGCCGATGGGAGCTTCAAAGGCACTCCCGGTCGTCGTTTCTCGCCGTGCTCCCTGATGTTGTTGAAGCAAAAAGCCTGGGGAGTTACCTGTTTGTTTGTGTATACACGTGTGTACGTGCTTGAACGGAAAAGATTCGCCTGAAATCTTCTTGGAGGGGTGCAACATGTCTTAAAATTGTGGGCTGGAAAAGTTCCGGTTTTCAGATGGAGGAAAATTGAAGTGGGGTCTGTCAGTTTGGTTTGTGAGGACAATGTAATGACCATTGATGCTCCGACTTTGAAATAAATATTAATAAAGCCCAGATGAAATTTTTAAATATTATGTCAAACATAAAGAACTGTAGGTGCTGTATTTAGTGCCCAATTTATCAGTTTCAAAACTGTCCATCTTTTAACCTGTCAGTGACTAGAAAAGAGAGGAGTGTAAAAAGTTCCATCTCAACTACATCTCGCATATCACACCGTTGATGTCAACTGAGAATAGCCAAACAAACATTTCTATATGAAACCATTTATGTGTCTACTCTAAAATTGAAAATTTGTATGTAATGTACAATAACATGATGTGCTTCATGTACCGTTTCTTGAGTTTGAATTTGAAACCAACAGAGCTTTGCTGTTGAAACGCTCAGTGAGAAATGGATAGCGAGGCAGGCACAATGGGAGCGGGTATATCATCACGGTACTACAGCAATCCTTTAAAGCCGGTTCAGAAATGTCACGGCTCATTTGCAATGGATATGTTTGTCAGGGATGGGACATGACAGATACTGTACACTGTGAAATGACGAGCGGTGGTATTGAGTTACTGAGGCTGGATTTCCTGTCGGGGATTTCTTGCCGTTTGACAAGTTGGCAGTTGGGATGATTGGAATGCATGTTAAATTCTGTTTCTTTATGGTTTTGCATTGATGGAGGTGCAGCTTAAAATGGTCAAGAAAATCCTTTGATTGCTCTTGGAAAAAGTTTTTGATGACCAGTTTGGCCACAAATTGCAGCGCAAACCAAATCCCATCGAGTATTTTGGGAATATAAGACGGAGTTTTGATTAGGAGGCATTGGTTCCGATGACGGCTGGAAATTGAAACGCAGGCCAAAATTGGTTTAATTCGGGTGAGCAGATGTTTTTGAGAAAACTGATCTCTTCAGCATCGATCGGCAGAACTGCATGTTTGGCCTGTACATGTGTACAGGTATGTAGTTCTGAACTGGATGCTAAATGAAATTGGAGTGCTTGTAAACCCAGATATCATAATAATCTTGAGTTTTATTAACTTATGATTTATTCGATTGGATCTTCAATAAAAAATGATATACACTTCACAAATGTGAATTACCGGTAGTAGGGAATGGTGGAGGGAAGTTAAACAAACAAAAAAAGGAGGCAAACATTCAGTACACATATGTCAGCCAACCGAAAAATCTGCTGACTGTAAAACGAAATCAATCCACAAAAGATGTCAGTCTGTTTACCTCCAATTCCATTACAATCAATTGGGCATCTGCCCCGGTAACCCGCAACTTAAATAAATAATCCCCCAAAACCATCCATTTTCAGTATATTTGCAGATCCCTCTTCATCCCGGCCCCCCACTCGAGTGTTTACAGTACCCCAAAACCTTCCCCAACCTTACACTTGAGGACCTGACAGTTTGGAGAGGAAGTGTCGTAGTAGTAGAGCGTCTCTTCCCTTTTTTTTTTCCTACAAAGGGCAACCCTGACAAGTTCATTGGCACGAACAGGAATCTTAAAAGCTTTTTCCCCCCACCGCAGTTGTTTAGCTTTGGTGCTGAGGCTGCAGGTTGGTCAGGTGCCGGAAGGCTGATGTGTCCTAGAGGCGGCTTTACATGTGGTTCCTATCATCCTCTGCATATCCCTATGTTTACCACAAACTTAAACACAACGGTGCCAACTCTGAAAAAGCTCTGGCATTTGTCATTTTATACTGATTTTGAATGCTTCGTGCTTTACCAAATTACTCTGATGTACATGTACATGTACATGCACATAATTTATATCACAATGCTGACTCAACCAATGATCTAAATATGCACTTACAGTGATCTACTCCTCTTTTTCAGACCTTGCCTTGTTTGTTGTTATATCATTTTATTATTAAGAGGAACATCAGTCCCATTCATTGTGCTAAATGCACAGTCAGGACCCAGGCTTTATGTTTGTTATAACCAGAATTTTGTATTAACAGAGTTTGTACTAACGAGAGTCGACTGTACATGTTAATATAACTATTACATGTTTTGGTAAGGACTCTGTTTCTTTGCTTTGTGAGTGGACTGATTCAGATGCGTGTGTGTCTCAAAAATGGTGTACATTTGGTCATGATTTTACTAGTTTTTTTCATCTCATCACAAGAATTGACATTGCCAGTCGTTCTGGGCAAGATCTTCAACAGATAGCCTTAATTGAAAGCTAGTATTATTTACCGGGCCGTTAAGGCAACAACGCCTTGTTCAATGGGCCGGCCGCTAATACCGTTGTACATCTCAGAGCAAGATGTTAATCACCCCGTCACGCCGGCCGGCCGGCCGTGGCAAGGCCGGTTTCACCAGCCGCCATCTCCCGGCAGCCAGTCTCCCATTAACGCTAATCTTATCTGATTGCCCTGTAACTAATTGCAGAAAACACCGGGTTTTTATTGGACGGAAATTAAAGGAATCGTCCCTTTGCCGTGGCCGTGCAGGCTGGCGTGCGGGCTGGCGGGCCTCCGCTGATTTGTCCGACGAACGTGTGAACGCCAGCGCAGGCCGGATACAATAACACGGCTAATGGCTGCTCTGTCAGTTTGCGTTTCAGATAATATTTGATTAATCCACTTAATTTGGTGTCTGGGAAGACCGACACGCAGAAGGGTTTTACATATGGCATCCAAGGATATCGCTGCTTTTATTGAGCTAGTATTCTCATCATTGAGGACGTAACTTTTTGCTTGCGTAGCAAATTTGGTGCTCAGCCCATTTGTGTACGTAGAGCTTTGGTTGAAATCAAAGCCTGACTTTTTATTCCCTACATTTGATTGCAAGAATTTTCTTCAAGGTACATGTAACTGCTGTATATTTCTCCTCCTTCCTCAGTCCTCATAGATATTCATTGCTTTCCTTTGTCCCATCCAAATGAGCTGTTTGCTACCTCATCTAAACTGCAGCGCGTATTGGGTTTCAAGAGTCCTCGGTACATAACTAGAACACGAGATAAGAAATATAAACGCAATTCTTATCTTGTCTCACACATGTATGAATTTCATATCATGATGATGAGTCACTAACGGATCCGGGCTGTAGGTTTGTACGTTTGGCCCCGTTCTGCCCGGCAGTGTGCCCCGGTTCTTACACATGACCACATTGTCTGCTTGAAGACGATGTGAGCCGAGCGCGCACGCTGATGCGACAGACTATCAAATGTGTGCAATTAATACGGATCCCCCGGCCACACATTTTGTCTGCAAACAGGTGATTATGTTGTAAGGTCCGGAGGGGTCGCCCAGGGCTGGGCAGGTTTTTTTTCCCAGAGCGGCAGCAACCGAGAGAGCTCAGAAATAGCACGTTTTGAGCAATGTCAATTTTGCTGGCAGGAAGTCTGCATTTCGAGATGAGCAATTGTGCAATCGTGTGCGAGTCTCTGATTGAGATTAATTATTCGGGCAGATCTGGATTTTGTTGTTGTTGTATTAGCAATTAATATTACCTACATGATTGTAGTTCTGTGTCTTGTTTCCCCTCCTGAAATTGTAAGCATCGTCAATTCTCAGTGGTCAGTTTCATGAAACTTCAGATATCAGTCCTACCGGTACACGTTATCAGGTCGTATCCGAATCACTCGGCTACCACAATGCAGGAATAACAATCACACCTATGGCAGCCACTGGCTAGCGGCTGTGGCTACTGCCAGGAATAACACGCACACCTATGGCAGCCGCTGGCTAGCGGCTGTGGCTACTGCCAGGAATAACACGCACACCTATGGCAGCCACTGGCTAGCGGCTGTGGCTACTGCCAGGAATAACACGCACACCTATGGCAGCCACTGACTAGCAACTGTGGCTACTCCCAGGAATAACACACACACCTGTGGCAGCCACTGGCTAGTGACTGTGGCTACTGCCAGGGTTAACACGCACACCTATGGCAGCCACTGGCTAGCGACTGTGGCTACTGCCAGGAATAACATACACACCTATGCAGCCACTGGTTAGTGGCTGTGGCTACTGCCAGGAATAACACACACACCTATGGCAGCCACTGGCTAGCGGCTGTGGCTACTGCCAGGAATAACATACTCACCTATGGCAGCCGATTACTAGCGGCTGAAGCCACTTCCCATAAACTCGTAATGTTATTTCCGGCCGTAGCCAAATGATTCGGACCCGGCCTCATCACAGATTTGTCTAGGTCTGAAAAATGTGTCTATAGTACGAGAACACGTATGTTCAGGTTGATATGAATTCTCACCGAAATTTCTAAATGAAATGTTGGCTGTACTTTTGTTCTTTTGTCTGCAGATATTTGGCAGGAGGACACAGGGTGGGCAGGACGACTGTGCTGCATCCGTGCTCGAGCTGGTCAGTGCCATGCTGCATGCATGCAAGTAAGTCATGTCATTCTCAGCAGTCAGGTTAGCATCACCACTGAATCAAGCAACACAAAGTAGTAAATTGTAATAGCCACGGTGATGTTAGCCACAACTTTAATTACATTGTACATATCTGAAAAATGGCCTCAGTGAGCAGTTGACCACAGGGCAGAGTGGCCACAATTTATTGGTGGACAAAATGACATTAAATCTGGTCACATTTTGGCAAGTTGTTAAGAATTGCAGGTGGCATCCACTGGCAAATGGCCAAATATGACAAGTTGACCAGACTGACAAAATTCATCCAAATTGACAAATGGCTAGAGTGAACAACTGGCAAAAATATTCACATTATCGCATTAATCATTTACTTAACAATTGAACAGATTGTTGGAGGTTCTCTACGGTGGTCTTTTGAACTTTTCAAAAGTAACCGAAGCAAATTTAAAAAATTTAAATTCAAAATGGACAAACCTTGCATTAAAGTATTACAACAGTTTAGAACGCAAGAACACTCAATTGATTAAGACGTTGATAAAAATCCACTTAGCACACCTAGAGTTTTGACTGACGTTCAGAGCTAACCCTAGGGCCCGGGTGTCAGTGATGGAGTTTGACAGATTGGCACTTGAGGGGGGGCCAGGTGCCAAAGGCTAGGGGTGTGACAGAGAGGGGGACACCCCGGCGTGACGGATACCTCTTAGTGTCTGGATTTGTAGCAGTTGGGGTGCGGAGGAGTGGCACCTGGGTAGGGCTCGGAAATTCTAAAGACCTTTGCCAAAAGAAGGCAGAATTTTTGTTGGGACTTTAGTTCAGAATTTAAAAGTGACAACAGAAGAAAGCTTCCTAATCTTTGGTTCATTCACATTGACTACAACCCTTTTAAGACAGTAGCACACTACATTTTTAGGCCTCCCAAAAAAGTTTAATTTTTTCTGCTGTTTGATTAAAGCAAAAAGTTATCAGAGGATTTAACTGCTGTGTTCACTACTCTCAATAATTGTGTCTGGTTTAGCAATATCGTGTTGATTTGCAATTATTTTAAGAAAAATCTTCTTTTTTATTCTTCAGGAATTAAAATGCGGTTGATACATTAGAAACTTTGTCCCCTTGCAATCCAATTGGCCCATCCGTCCACTATAAAACAAGATAATGCTGAAATGGAGCTCATCGAAAAGCCATTTCAACAATTGATTCTACAAAATCTGATGAAAAAATCCAATAGTCTCTGCCATTGAATATGAAACAAATTTGAGAGGTTTTTTTCCCCATTTTGTCCCATAATTTGTGTAGGTTCAATATAATAATTATAATTTCTACCATCGGTTTAATCTCCCAAGTGCCTTTGTATGATTTTATTGCCGGGCCAGGGGAAAAATGGAATACTTTCCAGCTGTTGTGCATTTTTTAACAATAAATACCCCGTACCCCCCTCAGAAAATTGTGCTAGAAACACTTAGTTTCCCCCCAAATGGCAAACAATCCCTGGGTGATGATTTACAGTCGGTCCTGTCAGCTTCCTTGGGAAAATTTGGTGGCTCTCGTTTGGTCTTTACCCGAAGTGTGATTTGTGCTGCGCGAGGTAGCTCGGTGACAATTACCGTTGATTTACGATGTAATTACGGGAACAGTATTTGATGACTCAATGTTTCTCAGTCCTACTGAGCCCAGAGAGAGAGAGCTTTGTAGCGAACCGACCCGAAAAAGTGTTTATTCTACCCTTTTGTTTCCCAAGAGAAGTTTCAAAGAATTGTTTCCTGTTGTTGATTGTAGCGGAAAAAGTTTTATAGGCCATGGGTGCCCCGCTTTGGTCTTGGACGTTATAAATTATTGTGAGATCGTGGATTTAAGTAAACATGGCGGCAGAGAGTATGCAACACAAAACCGAGGCAGATCTTTGTTGATAACTTGTTTCCGTCAAGAGAGAGTCCTGGTAAAAGTTAAAACTTTGTAGATATTGGAGAAAAAAAATTCAAAAAAAAAAAAAAAATCCATTTGAAATTTGACAATTCCAAACTGTGATGGATTATGTGCAAACTTTTGCGAAGATTTAAAAAAAATCATCCACATGTATCCCTCAAAAAGACCGCTCTGATGTTTTCCCTTTCTCCACTCCCGAAATAAAGCATACCTCTTCAACAATGACAATTTCCTCACTTTCAAACATCAATCTATTAGATTTGTTTTCTGCTTTCTGAATAAATGTAAGCCAATGAGTGAAAATTGCATAGGCATTATACCAATGTCGTTGCATTAGTCTCCAGTTCATACCCTCGGCTGGATCAGAAAATAGTTCTCCATGGGAGCCGCACCAAAACCAACAAACCCTCCGTTCCCTCTCTCTCTGAAATCCCCCACCAAACTCCAGCCGGGGTGTCAGCTGTTGTGTTTGTAGATCTGTCCCGGTCACCGCAGGTGGCCAAGGGGTGTCCCGCCTAGCCTCGCGTAGACGACCGCAGATCACGTTTCTGGCTCAGAGTTTTACGGTTTGGTTTGGTTTGGTCGGCTTGAGTAAAGGCTTGGTTTTTTAGCCGGCGAAAATGTCAGAGGGTTAAATGTCCAGAGGAGGGGCCTGACGAGATGTAATGAACAATTTGTCAACCTCCTGGATGGTGGATATTAGGGATGAGAGGGATTCAGGACGTTGGAGTAAAGAGTGATGAGGCTCACTAAGACTGCTGGAAGACTAACTAGAAAATAAATTTGTTCAGTTCAACTGTTTAGTTTGTGTAGGTGCAACATTCTCCAGTGGTACTGTGTGGTTTAGCATAATAACGTTTTGGGCCTCTAAACATAGAGACTTGTTAAGGGAATGATTAACATTGATTAAGACCTATCAGTTAGACAGAAATAAAAATGTTGATTTCTTGACAACAGAGCTTCACATTGGCTGAATCTTTTTTTTTCTTCAAAATTTAAATTTAAGTTAAGAACACATGATATTTCAGTTAAAGAGTTTGAGTCCAGTTGTTTTAAGAACTCAAGATTGAGCTGCGCACTAAACTAAAGTTGGTCTACCTTTTAATAATTCCCGCATCATTTCTTTTCTGTTGCTGCAGGCAAGTTCTTTCTCAGAAGCATCTTCAACCTGCTTGAGACATGAAGAGGTAGGAATTTCTCACAATTTTATTCTAAACTGGAAATATTTTCTCTTGCAATTAAAATCCATTCTGAACATTGTAGGCTAGCAAATATTTCAACCAATCTGTTCTGCTTCTTCGATTTAAATTAAAGGTGTAACTTTTTGTTTACCTCCTCATGCAGCCTTCATTGTTCCAGTGCTTGGACAGATTTGAGAGTAAGTCAGATTTTTAATGAAATTGTCCTCCAGAATTCCTTAGTTTTTATCGAGTTTGATTTTTGAGATTTGGATGTAGATCTTTGAATTTTGGATTTATAAATACAGTGGCGCAGGGTTATAGCAGGATATTCAAGAGACTACTACACGGTTGTCATGGATTGTTTAAACCAATTTTGAGTTTGGGATTTTCAAATTCATTTCGGGGTTTGAGGGACACAGTTCACAAGAAAAAAATCCATGGTTTTTAGAAAGTCTTATCATTCAAGTGTATTTTTTTCTAATTACAGAGAAGGAGCATTGTTGCCGGCATGCCTCGGTGGTCAGCCAGTGTCATCAAAAATGCGAGGCGGTCTTCGATGCCATGACACCCACCGACGAGATGTCGCTGGACGTCTCTATATACTGTCGGGATGTCAGTCGAACGGTCATCCAGTGTGTCGAGAACTACACCTCGGTGGCCATTCCGGCTCGAGACCCAAGAGACAGTAAGTTGCAATTGTGATTTGTGCGGTGTAAAAGCTCTGTGTTAAATCTACACTTTAGGTGTTGAATAATGTTTTCCATTTTTGTGTCAGTAGGTCAGTTAACCTGCCATCAAACTTGTGTACATTAAAAAATCTACATTTCAGTGGTTATTGTGGCTAGGTATTTTAAAAGCAGTGAGTAAGAATTGCATTTGTTGTGTAAAAGCTCTGGTGTTAAATCTACACTTTAGGTGTCAAATAATGTTTTCCATTTTTGTGTCAGTTGACCTGCCATCAAACTTGTGTACATTATTAATCTACATTTCAGTGGTTATTGCGGCTAGGTATTTTAAATGCAGTGAGTAAGAATTGCATTTGTTGTGTAAAAGCTCTGGTGTTAAATCTGCACCATTGGTGTCAAAATAAAACTTCTATAATCCTTATTCATTACACCTCCAACTTCTCTTAAGAAGAACTTTAAGCTTTTAAATATATATACTTTCTTTCAGGTCTACATTGCTGTGAGCATTCGCAGAGCGCTGCTTGCAAGGAGACCTGCCGACGGGTCCACACCAACCTCACCTCGGAGCCCGAGATCATTGATTCCTTGCTGGCTGGATGTGGAGGCACCATCCAGCCACATGTTGGCATGTGGAATTGCTTCCTTCTCAATTCAGGTAATTAAAGGATTGGTGCAGTGATTTTTTCTTAGGAACACATTTTGTACAACGTTCTACCCCTTAAATTTATAAACCATTTGACATCCCCTTTTAGGTAAATTTTTATTGAAAAGTGCACTTCTTTAAACTTTAAAAACAATTTCCATGCTTTCCCACTGCACCGAGATAGTCCAACAGGGCGTTGTGTACAGTATATAAGCAGAAGCAGACAACTGAGGGCGCTATTACTGTGATGTCATTTCAGGAAGACACTTTTCAGTTTAGGAGTTTTCTGTTCAAATTGTGAACCCAAACATTTACTTATTAAAAACATTTGTGAGAAAAGTTTGCTTATTGGCTCACTGCCATGTACCGACACAACGAATCACCAAAGAAAAGAACATTGCTGAGAAAGCTCTAACATTGAGGTTGCTGCCTAAAATGATATCACGCTTGCTCATGAATATGGAAATTGGCATTAGCATAGAAACCAAACAGGCACAAAATACCCTTAAAAAAATGGAAAATTGAAAAAGGGTTAAAGTCCATTTCCGAAGATTGCATTTAAAAATTACATTGCATGGACCCTTTAAGTAAAACATCCTCAAACTGTTTATAATTTTGAGGGGTTACTTGTTAAAAAAAAGTCTGCACAGTAACAAGTTAAGTCTCCTGTTATGATTTGACAGGATCTCACATTGCGCCAGACAACCCTATACCCAACCTGAGTGCGTTGGACGGGGCCAAGCTACAGTGCTGCAGTAGAGCCGTCAGTGCAAGGTGTAGAGAAATATGTGTCAAGGTAAAGACTCAGATAATCCCATATTTGAAATTCAATTTAGTTTATTCCATGCTTAGGTTTTTGTTTCAAATTACGGGAGATTGCCTTTTCCCATGTTTTATGCCAACTTAAGTTTTCCTCGTTTTTTTACTTCTCATGAATGCCATTACAAATTGAAAAACACTGTACGAAGTCTTGTGTGATTTGGAATTTCCTCATTTTTAAAAAAATTCCCAGTTGCATGCCTGATGTACTTTGTACACAGTTACTCTTTGGATGCCCATACTTTTGTGTACAATACACAATTCAATTGTTTGTTTTGAAATTGATTTATTACTGTTCGATGTGCGTAACTGGCTAATTGATTAATTGTTTCCAGTAAAACGATGGGTTCTTATACAATAGTGATTACTGAAAGACTATTTATCAAGTTTGAAATAATAATAACAGGTTCTTATATAGTGCTTTTAACTAAGATCAAAGCGCTTTACATTATTATTACCCCTAATCATTGGGCCAAATAACATTCCATATACCATCTCAGTTCCCTAATTCAATCACAATAACCATCTCTGCCCTCACATGTACCTATTTACTCCTGGGTGGAACCCACAGACCACGAATCAGTGCCCTTAACCACGAGGCCACAGCACTCCACTAAAAATACATGTCTAGGGTATTAAAACAAAAATCGAATTAAATTTCATTTCTAGTCCAGACTTGATAACATATTAATTGTTCAACAACGCATGAATAAATCCCTGTCATCTGATTGGCGGGCTGTTGATCACGTGTCATTGAATTATTCGTCCCAACCCACGGCCCGGCCGCACCACAAAAATATAAGTTCTATTCCACGGTAAAACTATTGCTGGCTCTGACCAATCAGATGACGAGGATTTATTCAGGCGTTGTATAAAACAAATAATGAATGTTTGACATTCCTGCAATGGAAAGAATAAATTCATTCGGTATCTGTCACCTCATGAAATTATTTTTACCAGTGCCTCATAAAACATTCAGTATTTGTATAATACCAAAGTGTGTTGCTTGTCATTATTGATTGGAGCTGATTTTGTTAATGACTGATCAATTTCAATCATTTATTGATTTAATGCTGATGATCAATCCGTTTGCAGCTGTACAGCACCTCCTGGGCTACCAAGCAGAGTTGGAATGACTTTGACGAGCACTGCCAGTATCAACCCATGGAGGTCTCGCTACTCACGTGCCTAGCAGATGGTCAGTAGAATATCACTAAGACCACAGGCTACAAGTGTTTCCATCGCACTTTTTACCGTCCTACAGTCATAAATGGTTTCTCGAGTGGCTTTGTGCACACGTGCACCAGTCACGATTCAGCATTTGTTATATAGCATTATGAGCCAAAAGTCTGTTACAAGAGAACTATTGAAAGAAAATGCTCCATCGTACATAGGACAACGTCAGTGGTTACACGTTGAGAAAAAAAAATTGAGAAACAGATAGATGATGAAAATTGTTTAAAGATATAGTCCATCATTTGTCATGGAGAGTCTATTTTTCAAGTTTAAGCAACAAAACATGAACAATTTGAATGAAGGATACTGAACAACTAACCTGATGAAGTTTTAGCTCAGCTTCAGCTGTACATTACAAAAAAAACAGCATTGATAAAAAAAAAAAAAGTTGCTGAATCAAATTGTTGAATTGCAGTTATACGCTTACGAAACTACTGACCGGAAAAAAATTAACAATTTCGAATGTCCCGCGCTGCGAATTTGTCGACCATCTCCCACAATGCACTGGGGAAAATGAACTCTCTGTGGCAAACTCTTGGTGGCGCACTGCATTGTGAATCGCCTGAATTATTTAAATTTAATGACGGGATGTATCATTGGTAATGTTGTGTGAAAGCTTGTGCTGCTGATTTGTCAGTAAATGTTCAACACTAGAGGGCGCTCTTCCTGGAGAGTTGTCAGGAATTTCTCTTGTGTTACCAAGCAATTTCAAGCTGTGATTTGCTTCTTGTCAACAGTTCAAGAGCCATGCCAGCCAGGTTGCAGTGGGCTGACGTACTGCACCAACTTTAACGACAGGTAAAGTGAACAAGAAAAGATTAGGGGGAATTTGGCTATATTGCAGTGTGGGCAAGGAGGTCTTCATCTTCCCATAAAAATCTTCCCAGCCAGATTAAGTTTTAATTTGTTTCCTGTGTTTCTTTGCTGCTGAAGATCAGTTTTTTTTGTATGCCCAACATTTTTTGTGTGAAGTTGTTCATGACTGCTATTTAAGTCTTCAAGCCTTGGCAGCTAATTCTTCAAACTTTGAATAATTCTTGACAATCCCTCTTTAGCACTGCCGACAAGTTGTGAAATCTCAAAGCTCATTTAAAACACAGCAAGTTTAATGCTGAAATCTTTGCAGAGTCCCACTAAATTCTTCGACATCACTCTACAATTTAATATCCATCGTGTTCAATCTCCCCAGACCCACGGACCTATTCCGGAGCTGCTCGGCCCGGTCAGACACCGGTGCGGCCAGCGACATGCAGCTGTGGAGCGAGGGTTTGATCCGCATGCCATTCATGGACATCCCCGTGTTGGACATCGACGAGTGCGAGTCTGAGATGTGGAAGGCCATCGCGTGCACCCTGCAGGTCAAGCCGTGCCATCCGGAGTCGCACGTCAATATGATATGCAAGTAAGTCTGGGCCAGTGTTGTAGGAACAGTACTTGTGATTGATCAGAAGTCAATCACAAGTCATTGCAATTCATCACAAGTCAATCACAAGACGTCACAAGTCATCACAAGACATCAAAAGTCATCACAAGTCATCACAAGTCATCACAAGTCAATCACAAGACATCACAAGTCAATCACAAGTCATCACAAGTCATCACAAGTCAATCACAAGTCGTCACAAGTCATCACAAGTCCTAGAGTCCTCAAGCTCTTCAGACAAACTGGGGCAAAGGCATTCCTATGTTGCTCATCCCATTACTTGTGACTGGACTTGTGAATGAACTTACGATTTACTTGTGATGAAAGTTTAAGCTCTTCAAAACGATTGCATTGAAATTCTACCTTTAGGAAGTGAAGCTTTGCGTTTCCTGTTTTGAGGTGAACGTTTTGTGGTCCTTGTCCTTTCAAAACGGCTGTTTTTTGTGAGTAATACTTTTGAAACTCACTAAAAGTGAATTTTCAAAGAGCTGTATCCTCTCTGATAAGTGATCCCTGTTTGCTATTTCCCAGGTTGGCAGCATTGCTAATGTTGCTAGCATCGTGACATAGGCGTGATCCCTGGCTATTTGAGTTTATGGCTTCTGACTAGCACCCTTGAACAAAGACATTGACAAAATGGGGAACCGCCAACATAGGGCTGGATAGCTCAGTTGGTAGAGCACCGGAATATCAATCCGGAGGTCGCAGGTTCAAACCCCGCCCCACTCAATTTCTTTGTTCAACTTTAAAATCATTATGCATCTAGTCAGTTTCTCCCTTGTTATTCACCTGATTTTCAAAGACTGATTTAACCTGGGTTTTGATGTTTTGTTCAGGGCTGATTGCATCCACATCTTAAGTCAGTGCATCGACCAGTCTCGCCTGGCCAAGGGTCTGACGGCACAGGGCTTGTGCAACATCCTGTCCCCGCTGGATGGCCATGCACCTTGCATTCCTCTCAGTGAATACCTCAGTAAGTATGAACGAGTGTCCCTTAAGCTTCAGGGCTACGGCTCAGTTCTTCCTTCACACATGAAAGTGAAGCGAACATCATGACTTCTTCAATTGTACTTTGCCAAAGTTACACAACTTGTTTTTGTATTGGAGCCCTTTGCCAACATATTTTGAAACACTGTATACTCGGGGCATGCGAGAAAGAAATTGACAAGCTAATACTCGGGCGGACTCAAATTCATGACCTCCTGCTTACTAGTGCAGATGTCTTATCACTCGACCACCGAGCTTGCCGGGGTCGGCTGGCCGGCTCGAGCTTGTGATTTTTTCTTGCTAGTCCTCGGACACCACTGAGTATACAGTGTTATAAAAATACGTTGGCAAAGGGCAAAACCCAAATATAAAATTTTAACAAATTCCATCTCCCCAATTGTTTTGCTCTCAAATTTGTGTGTTCAAAGTGTGAACTGGTCTGTGAGTGGCTAATACTTCATACTAAAGTGTTGTTATGAGCTCAACCATACAACATCTGATCAGTTTTTAAAATTTCTTGACCAGATCTTGAACCACGAGAGACCAAGAACAGCGAGATCACAGTCCCCTGCCACAGCGACCCCTGCAACAATGAGACCACCGGTTTCAGCGGGGTCTGCTCCATCAACCGTGGCTTGTGCGGCTACGGCGAGATGTGCACCCAGGCCAAATGCACCCCGGGCTGTAGACTCGGCGACGCTTCAACGTTCCTGGTGACGCGTGGTAGCAACGTGCGCTTACCGGACTCGGCTGATAATTTGGATTGCTACAAGGCATGTACTTGCAGCTCTAATGGGATGTTGGAACACTGTCAGCCGCTGCAGTGTGAGAGCAAGGAATTCTGTACCCACGACGGAGAGAGAAAAGGTAATCGGGTTAAATAAAAAGCTGTATCCTCTCTGAGTGATTCCCGTTGCTAATGTTGCTAATCAGCACTGCTAATGTTGATAGCATAGTAAATTTGGTTGTTGTCCCAGGCTACATGGCATAGATACGGATTTGTGGCTTCTGACTAAAGTTCTGACTAGCACCCCTTGTACAAAGACATTGACAAAATGGGGAACCGCCAACATAGGGCTGGATAGCTCAGTTGGTAGAGCACCGGAACGGCAATCCAGAGGTTGCAGGTTCAAACCCCGCTCCAGGCAATTTCTTTGTTCAACTTTAAATTATTTCAGTATTGGAAACCAAGTTCATTACGCCTCCATAACAAGTCAAATCACAAGTCGGTCACAAGTCGGTCACAAGTCGGTCACAAGTCGGTCACAAGTCAGTCAAAAGTCAGCACAAGCTGGTCACAAGTCAAGCAAAATCAGCACAAGTCAATCACAAGTGACTTGTGAAGACTGGTGATGGACTTGTGACGACTAAATAGCAACTGTACAGCATTTTCACTAAATTATTTTGTTCTTGAATCTGTGAGGTAGCATGAGTATAATCAGAACACCCAAGGGCAAAAATGTCTCAACTTTAATAATCAAGTTCCCATTTTTTTCTTTCAGAGCACGGAAGCCACTACAAGATCAACTGCAACGAATGCGTGTGCTTCAACGGCGTCGAGACCTGCTCCAGGAGACACTGCCCTGTTAGTCTCAACGTTCAACCGGACGCCAGCCAGCAGTACACCACACTGCCCTGTGAATGCACGGACCAGTATGTGCCTGTGTGCGGGGCTAACGGACGCACGTACCCGAGTGCCTGTACGGCTAAGTAAGTGAGGGGTATACCCAAAAGTGGGCGTGTCCATTTGAGGGTCGGGAGGGCGTTTATCATAAACTGACTGGGTTGTGAGGTGTCATGTATCAAATTTCTGTGTTGACTAATAAAATGAAGTAGCCAGTGTACAAGAGAAGAACACTTTTAGAAATTTGATTGCTTATTTCTGAGTTTACTCTGCCAAAAAGAATTACTCCATAATTTGTCTTGAATTGCAGGTGTGCAGCTGATTTGGAGGACCATCAGTTTGAGTTTGGGACATGCGACTCCCTCAGCGACCCCTGTGCAAACAACCCTTGCCCAGCTAATGAAAGGTGAGTCAATAGAGGGCGCTATTCATTCCTACCATGGCAAGGGACAGGGGATACCTTTCTAAAAGCTTTTTTAGTTTGTGGGGTCAACTTTTAACTGCTATTTGAGATTTCTTTTTCTTGGTCCTTGTTGATTCAGGTGTGTCACCAGACGCCAGGTGTGCATAAGTATCAACTATGCAGACTGTCCGCAGTATGAGTGCAGTAAGTAGTCATTTGAAACATTTCCCAAAAAATCTCCAGATTTTAAAGTTAATCCATAAAGAAACTTGCTAGTTTTTTTGCTTTTTGAAAGACCTACATTGAAACAAGTGTTTTCTACCATTTAGAGTCTTTTTGCTCTATCTGTCTTGTCATTATGTGGGAACTGGTAGATACTTAATTTACATTATTCGTATTGTGTGTATATATAGGCATGAGTTAAGAGAAAAATATTTCAAGCCTTACAAGATTTGTGCTTTTTTTAGTAACATTTTTAGTAGCACAGGATGCGACAAAGATGGCGGAATCGGCTCATCTGAAGAAAATTGTTGACTTGCGTTGAATTGAACTGCATGTATTTTCTGTCTTCTTTTTAATAGTTATGCCAAGCCATCACTGTAGCAGGGAAGCCAAGGCCCCAGTGTGTGATACCGACGGCAGAGAACACTCTAATTTATGCAGTTTGCACAGGCGAAGCAAGACACTAGACTACCTGGGTCCGTGTCAGGTAAAAGAACCCGATCTGTCATAGGCCGTGTCCGGGCTTTCACGGTCACCCACTCCCCCGCTCAATGTTGTTCTCTCCAGCTGATGGAGCACACACCGCGCAATGAGAGACAACATTGACAGGGGGTTGGGGGCCCAGCGAGATTTGGCCAGGATTGTAGCTCTAGATAACTGATTCGGATGCAGACATAGTCTTTTTTTGGAAGCTGTCGACACATGAATGTGTAGCGTTGGTCTCTTCGTCGGAACTTAGTTTTGAGCAGTCTATGCGTCTCTATGTACATTATCCCTCTGAAATTGAAGATAATACTGCTTTTTAGATCCAAAATTTTAAAAGAAATGCCAAAGCCATCTTCCGAGTGACTGATGCAGAAATATGATCACAGTTTTTTCTTATTTACTTATATTAAATGCTTACTGCTGTAATGAGATATGTGTTTCAACATGGGGCCTGTGCAGTTGTTCATACTACATCTAACTCTTGTACCACCATTTATTGCACAGAAAATAATATTTATTTGTTCTGATTTTGTAAGGCGAGGTGTAATGCAGTTAACCGGCGTCAGGTGTGTGGTCAGGATGGGGAGACGTATCCCAGTGAATGTGCAGCATGGAGTAACAGGGCTATCATTGACTACTACGGACCTTGTGTGGCTGTGGGAAAGCGAACAGGTAATAAGGCCAAAAAAATTAAAAAATGAGTTCTGCTTTCAATTACAGGGTAGGGTAGGTAGGTAGGGAATTGTTTTTTTGGGGCCATTTTTGTTTGTGTACGATCATTTGGAGGCGTATGCGTGTAGTCAAGGGTAAAAGGTAGAAATTGATGGTTTGGGGAGTTTTTTCCTCATTTTTGCCATAAAAAAATTAGGGAAGGGGCTGTCAGAAAAGGGTAGGTAGGCAAACCGGAAGCAGAAGGTTTTTTTTGTTTTTGGCCTAAGCATGCTGTGTTTTCTGACAACGCTTGCGTTCATCTGATTTTGGTGCTAAGCCTATAACAGCCACAGGCAGTATAAATTCCTTAAATTTTTGCTGGTAACCGGTTTTTGCTAAGCGAATATTTTTGTGCTCAAGAAACGTCTGTGCTTACCAGATCCATGGAATTCCCCCCCCCCACCTCTATCTGTAGGATTTGATTATTGTTTTGGTTCTGTGATCTGATAATGACGTTTGCATTTTATGTTGCAGAGAACGAGACTGCCCCGCAGTGTTCGTCTGTCAAGTGTCCTGATACGTCTGTACCACACTGCATAGGGGTGACACCCCCTGGAGCATGCTGCCCTGTTTGTGGTAAGAGATCAACACGACTGCCATTTCGAAAATATCTGTATTTGTTGTGCAAGCCAAGCTGCGACACCTTAGGATTCATTTCTACTTAAAGCTGTATTTTCGGACATCTACCCACCCTAGAAAGTTGCTAGGCCTAGTTGTAACTATATCAGACAAGATATTCTTTAAACTGCATATCTAATGAGGTTTTACCATTAGCTTTGAAGGATATATCAGATTTAAGTCTTTGTGATTAAAACCCAAGGTTTCAACCTGTTGTTCTCTTGACAGCCGCCTACACCAGGATACTCTACAGTAAGGACGAGGCTGATAGGGCAGCAGCTGCCTTTGGCAACATGGCAGTATCAGTTGCTGAAGTCTTAAAGGGTCTCAGGACACTCATTGCCGTGGTAAGTAGAAGAGATTGAAAGAGGCAATGGCTCCGTGCACAAACAAGAGAGGGAGCTTTTGACCGCTTTTGAGAGCCTAGTGGTCGGGACACATTGAAACCCCCGGGGCCCGACACATAAAGGGAGAACAACAGATCCTTTCAGTCCTCAGGCGTTGCGTCTTTTGTTCAAAAATTTCATCAATTGTTTTAAATTGATTTAGATTGTTAGGCCTATATAAAAGTAGTGTTTGCCTTTTTTCCCCCTGCTCAGGCCGAGTGCGATCTGTACGGCTACCTTAGTATTGAAGGGGACATTGTCATCTCTGTGATGTCTACAATTGCAATACCAAGTGAAACGCAGGTACGTTGTATTTTTTTTTTCATCTTCTAACTCTAAATTACCTGCCCGTATTGGAGTGAGCTTTTACATAATCAAGTCAACTATCTCAAGGATGTTTTTACACAACTAACTTCGCTCTACATGTAGGGTGCATATTATCAAATATCCTAAGGGTCAGTTTTTTAAATGGACAAAAATTGCAGGAAAAAAATAAAAGGATAATTTTTGGAAATATTTTTGAGTCACAATTAAAGTACAGATTTCCAACTTTAATTTTACTCAACTTCGTTTTCATTCATTCAGATCACTGCCTGCAACAAAGAGGCTGAGAAAATCGGTGCGCTGGTCAACACCCGTAGCCCCATGGTAGTATCCTATATGTACCTGTCGCCTCTACTAGGCGCTAGTACTACAATGGTAACAACTCAAACGGTTACAACGGGTGCGGCGCACAAAATATCCAGCAGTGTACTTGTACTATTACTGTGTAATATCGCAGTAATAGTATTACAAAGGTTTTCAAGTCGAAACAGGTGACGCCATGTGTATAGCGTGTAAAAAAATGTATACAGTGTACAGAATGAAATAGGATATGTTTATATATGTTTTATGCTATGTGTATATATTTGTATATATGTACTCTTCATAGACTGAATATGTTTTTCGAAAAAAATATTATGATTTGTGAAATATTAATGCTATTTATTATGTACGTCTTATATTAAGGTTTGCATCATGTCTGAACTTTGTTGTTGTCTACGAGTGAATTATCATGAAATGCCATGCTATATATTGGACTGGGAGGGAAATATGTATTTCAGGGTTAACGTCTTACGTTTTGAGTTCTGAAAAATTCAAATTTTTCCCCATTTTAATGAAAAAAGTAAGGTTAACCCCTCACTCTTGATTTTTTGAGAAAAATCAAATTTTTCCCAATTTCAATAAAAAAATGTTGGGTTAACCCCTTATCATTTTGGACTTTTAATTTTTTTTGGCAATTCTGCTAATTTAAGAAAAACTTTCAAGGTTAACCCCTACCAAATTTGAGTGTTTTTTTTAAGAGAATTCCAATTTTTCCCCCTTAAAAATGCAAGGTTTACCCCTTACAGTTTTGCTCCATTTCAATAAAATGCAAGGCCAACCTGTTACACTTTTTCATTTTGAGAAAAATTCAATTTTAGCCATTTGAAATAAAAATGTACATGTAGGGTTAACCCCTTATTTTGAAATTTATTGAAAATGGCCATTTTAAGGAAAATTTGCCATTTAAAACAAAATATTCAAAAATGCAAGGTAAACCCATTAAAATTTTGAATTTTAAAAAAATTCAAATTTTGCATGATTTTAATAGAAATGCAAGGTTAACCCCTTATCATTTTGAAATTTTTAAGAAAATTGCTATTTTGCCATATTTTCATAAAAAGGCAAGGTTAACCCCTTACAATTTTCATTTTGAAAAAAATCCAGTTTGCCCTTTTTATAAATCCGTATTTTGATATTTTAAAGAAAACTGCAATTTTGCAAATTGTATTGATAGAAATCTAAGGTTAACCCCTTACAATTGCAATTTTGCCTGATTTTAATAAGAATGTAAGGTTAACCCCTTATCACTTTGAAATTTTAATAAGGAAAATTGCAATTTAGCCCATTTTTTTTATTTATAAATCTCCAAGGTTTACCCTTGCCTTTTTAAAGTTTGGTAAAAATTCAATTGTACCCAATTTGAATAAAAACAAGTAAGGGATACCCCTTACCTTTTGAAAGTTATTTTAAAAATTATTTCTGTCCATTTTTTTCGCCGTGTAAGCTGTGTAAACACCTGTCATTTCCATTTAAAAATTCTGACCGGGTGGAAGTCATTTCATCTAATCCTTATGGCTCCATCAATATTGAACAATTAGCGTCTTAATTGCCAAAGGATGTGACGTCACAACAAAATTATCGGCGACCTCTAAAAGGCTCGTTATATTAGTTAAGAATGTAAACACCCTTCCACATATTACACACGCAGCTAATTAAGACCTTAATTTGGCTTTGTTTTTAATCCGCGTGAGGGTTAATCTTTCTTTGGTCACAGTTAATCTGTGGACAGGTAAATGGGTACAACAATCTGTATGTTATACTACGTACAAACTGAAATATTAACAAGTGACTTTGACCTTTAATGTGAATAAATAGTGGTTTGCGTCAAGTGTTTTAGTCGATGTACGTCATGATAAGTCATGATAAACTTAGTGTTAATGAAAGGAGTAGGAGGGGACTTCGGATTCTAGGAATCAGTAACAGTCACGCTAGACCCAATTTCATGCCTAAATACATCAACAGGTCACAAGAATGCTACTATTTAGTCAAGTTCCCCAACATATTAAAAAGAGAAAAAAATATTACAGAAATCTTGCAAAAGACTTCCACCACCTCAGATGTATGGTGCTTAAACATATTTTGTACTTATTTGCCGTAAAAAAGTGGTCAAGCTCTCAATTAACGACTTTATATAATTGATGCTCTACTTTCCAGGAACCGAATGTATTCATGAAGCGAATCATCCATCCTGAAGGATGATTCTATTATCAGTGTATTGTTTCTCAAATGAAGACTATTGTTTTTGTCTTGTATTATGTATTCGTTGCTGCTAATCCACTGATTTCTTTGCAAGGCAGCTGTAGTGTTCAGTTATGTACATACACAATGTGTATTTTCCTATCGCATTTATTACCAGTGTTGACGATTGTACAGAATAGAGTTTTAACCAAAGATTGTACAATGGCTAAGTATCATGCTTTCCGAGTGACGTTTCTTTTTTTGCTGCACATTGAAAATGTGAATCATGCAGAACAATGAAAATTATAATATGAATTTTATGGTGAAAGTACAATGGGTGTCTCATACTGCGTCGTTTAATTCTTGTACTGGATTACTGAACCAACATACTTGGAACCAAGATGGCTTGTAATGCAGTTCGCTCTGGGCATAGAATTGCAGTATGTAGGTTGCTCTGGATTTGGAACGGCCCTTCCAAAAGTTGGAAGCAACAGAGTAGCAGAGACCCTCTGGATTTAGAATAACGCAGTAGAGTAAATGCCGCTGGATTTGGAATGGCACAGCCAGCTTAATCAGGAACACTGCAGATAGAAAAAAAACACCATTGGAAGAGTTACCAATGTTAAAGTATTCCTGCACGAAAAACGGTTTTTAGAAGTTTGGGATAACAAAGAGAGCACGTTTCCTTAAAACCTTAAAAACTGACCTTCCTGTCTTGTGCCAATTAACAGTGGTTTGACATTATTTTAAGTCAAATCAACTTCACAAAAATCCGGTCGTTAATGTTCACACTAATGAACGAAGCCTTAGAAAGAACACAACAACATGTGCAGGATTTGCATTGGATTAAAATTGGCACGATTTTTATGAAAGGTCGTATAACTTTGTAGAGATGGACTGGATTCCGGAACTCATATTAATGTAATCTAATCACAGGTATCACAAGATTTATAAAAATATATAACATGGAATGAAAGGACAGCAACAGTTTTTATTTTACACCTGTTACTAATGACTCTGGCAGGGTGGTGGCACCTGCTAATTTTGCTTCCATTAATTAATTAATCAACTGGCCACGCACCTAACTGCTCATCATTTTCAAGGACTGAATATTAGGTCAAAGCACTTCCAGCAATGTTCAATCACTTGGCTCAAGATCCTTCAACCAACCCTGATCATTACAGCACCTTGATTGTTCCCCCCTGCCCAAGTATAAGAGGGACTTGACCCTCTGAGGAATTTATTAGAAAGTTTTTGATTAACGACTTCCCTAAGCTCATTTTTGTGGTGAGGCTTTTAATAAGTTGCAATGTGGAGATGATTCACTGAGCAAGGTCAGGTCATAAAGGTGACTTTTTTTTATTACCCGTTGAGAATGTGGGCGGAAAAATAAGCTCTGATTTAGCTGTGGTTTGTACGTGGAACCGTGTTAATAGGCTTGCGGGAATAAGGAAAATTTTGCAGAGCTGTGTCCCCAATCTTGTTTTATTGAGTGGGTTGTCTAATTTAAAGAACCCAATACAAGCTTTCGTTGTAAAATTACCTTAACATTAACCCCGTTCTACTTTATTATTATGCTGTACAAAATAGAATTTGTTAAATTGGCAAAGGAGGGTATGTGTTCCCTCCTTTGCCAATTTAACAAATTCTATTTTGTACAAGGAGCCAAATTGTCCAATCTACAAGGTCCAGGAGATGATATCGTGACAAGGCCAAGTAATCTGGGGCTATACTGGTTGACTCAGAGTGTTCAAGTGTATGACACTGAACTCCCATGACCACGCCAAAGGATCAGCTGGTAAGAACTGTCGGATTATAAAAAAGAACGTCAAGTTCTGGTCTCGTAACCCAGGGCACACAACAGCCGAACTCAACTCTGATGACTTAAAAATTAGTTCCCTAAATTGGACAGAATAACACAACACACCATGGCATCAAGCTAATAAATTGGTCTGTCATGGCTAATGGCCACAACTTCAGGCTGACATATGTATCGTTTAAGAGAAGAGTTATTTGACAAGCGACTCGTGAATGAGACTTACCTTTTTCTTATTTCACTCATCAGTTTTTTGGGGCACTATTCAGGAATTTTCACGTTGTATTCCTCATCAGTTTCTAGCCCTACATCCTCCTATTTAGTTAAAGAAACCAAAAAAAGTACATTAGGAATATTACTAAAATTGAAGAAGTGAACTCAAGCTTGGGCTTGGATTTGTTTTAATTTGCTAATTTTCCGGTTGTTCCAACATAAAGTTGCAGTTTTAGAGTAACTTACAAATAATTGTTTCTTGGTCTTTGGGTAGCCTTCCAGGATTGTGTTGACTATGTCCGTTGTCTGTTGCAGAACAGGGAGAGAGAAAATTTAACAAATCTGTTAATGCAATGTACCGGTATTATGCTGGACATCTTTATATTTGTAGTTAAAATGTTGATTTAAAAATAATCAGGTACAGATTTAGATAAAAAATTAGTTGCTTTACAAATGAGTGTTAATCTTTCCATCAAGTATTTTAGAACACACACTGCCGTGGAACGCTGTGTCAAATGGTTACAGTGTTCTACTCCTGTGCTGTGGTACGTGGGTTCGAATCCTGACTGGTGCTTGTGTTCTTGGGCAAGACACTTTACTACAATTGCCTCTCTCCACCCAGGAGTATAAATGGTCACCTGTGAAGGTAGAGACCAGAATGCGCTGATCTCGAGCTGCTGCAAAAAAATGGTCTCATTGCCTGATGAACAGGGGTAATAATTGTGGAGTGTCATGGCCGAGCGTTTAAGAGCACCGGACTCAAGCTCTGGTGTTTCTGATCAGCAGAGTGTGGGTTCGAGTCCCCGTCTCGGCACTTGTGTCCTTAAGCAAGACACTTAACCACTATCGCTTCGTCCTTCGGATGGGACGTAAAGCCGTAGGTCCCGTGTGTTGTGTAATACACGTAAAAGAACCCAGTAACACTTATCGCTAAGAGAAGGGGTTTGCCCCGGTTGTTTCTGGCAGTGCTTTTATCTTCAACCCCATGAAGGCAGCACTTGTAAGGAAGGAAAGGAGGAAGGAAGGAATTGTGAAGCGCTTTGAGACCTTTAAAGCATTTGCATCGCATTTACCATCTTGTGTTTAATATTGCATACCATTCTCTTTCTCTTTTTCCACCCCTTGACATATTTGGCTTGATTGGCATAGATTTTGTCCTTTTCTTCTGGCGTGACGTGGTTGGTGGCGGATGTGAGGGTTGCCAACTTCTCCTTGTTGCACTCAATCTGTCGATTCAATGGATGGCATTCATTTATTCCAAACTGGTCACAGGTTTATCTCCAACTTCTCTTAATTTTCTATGTTCATACCGACTGCAGGGTACACATTTTAGGGGCCCCTTTTTAATATTTGTACAGAATTTTGACAAAAGCGAGGCGCCACGTGCAAAACAGATTCTTTCGTGACATTACTATGTAGCATATTAGAGTCATTATAAAGAAGCCAAACTTTGTCAATTTTAGCTTCTACAGCGTGTGCCAATAAAAAATCTAGCAGTCAATCCGTAAATTAAAAAACAAAAACAACTAGCACTCTCTAATTTGCGAAACTTATATAGAGTCTGAAGGTGCAGTAAATACTCTACACAATGGTCTTTATCCCATCTCATTTGGACACCCCAGTCCAGAGATACAGCTAATTAAATGAAAGGACTTGGGTTCCAAGTTGGGCCACTTTTCAGATTAACTGGTATCTAAAGAAAGGCATACTCATACATTTGTACTAAGAAGGTGTTTTGAACAATAAGAAAGTGGCCCAAACATATTTTGACCGTCTTTACAAACTTGGCCGCAACTGTTAAACAAAAGGTCCAAATCACACAGAACAAATATCGTGTCGAGGGTAAAGAAACACTCTATCATATCATGGTAATTTTGTTTACAAAAAAAAATTGATTCAGCTTAAAAAAAAAAAAACTGTTTGACTGCGACATTTTATTTTAGACACCCCGTATTTCAAAAGCCCAATAATAGTCCAATCTATTGCTCTGGATGGTGCCAGTTCGAAATTAATTGTCTTCAACTCTAAACTCTTAACGGTTAACATGCACTGATCACATTGCAGGAAAATAGCCGGTCATTACTTCTGAAAAAAAAAAATACATCTCTGTTAGAGTAACCAGGCAACGCTCAAACAAAACAATCGAAACGATCCATTTTTGAAATCCTCGCCCTTGACTTGAACTAGTATGGAGATTACCGCCTCTAATATAGGCAAATGAGTAAGAGGCTTGGATCAATACATAATAAAAAAAAGTGAGTAACAGGAAGCAGAATCCAAGCAGATGGTAGTGGGAGGAATGGGGCGTTCTTAGAGACCAATTAGTGACACGGACAGGGAGAGTTGTTGAAGAAAGGTGGAAAAAAATAGCCCTACAATCATTTTTGGGGGGATTTGGGATATGATGCCATTGAGATAGCACTGTACCTCTTTGTTGACTTGTTCCAGTCTTTGCCTTGCTTCTTCTGTACTCATTGAGGTATCAATAGATCGCAACTCTGCAAAAGAAAACGTCAAAAAAATTCCCAATTTACCTTGAGAGGCAAATTTAAATGATCAGTAAGGCATCTGGAGACATGTAATGGTACCGGTGTCATATGAAAATCGGACTCGTATGAAAATCAGACTCTTTTTTCCCTTTTATTGGTTAAACCCTCTCATGTGACCGGTCCCTCTCCTAATTATCTATGCATGAGCATGCGCAATACCACCAATGAGTCCGTATTTCATAAAACCTAAATTCATGCTACACCGGTATTGTAACAAAATCTGATTTTATCATTGTCCCAATTGCACCTTTAAATTATATACAGAGTGCTTTGGCCACAGTAATCCATAGTAGTCATGTATTGCACCGGTTCTCAAGTCAGATGAATGCCACAAAACTATTTCAGAGCTTAATTTGTTCAACTTAACCTACTTTAAACCACAATAGATAGTATTTGGGTTGCAGTCAAACCACAGATGGAGCTTTCATGGTAGTCTTTATTGTTTACTCTCACAGTACTGGGATATAAGTTCCTTACCCCCATACCTCTGTCATGGTGTTTATGCAAATATCTCCCAGTAAGAAAGACACACTGCATTAGTATTCCTAATCTTGAAATTCCTTATGCATATTTTGACCCAACACTGCATATTTTGACCCAACACTGCATATTTTGACCCAACACTATAAACACCTGTGAAAGCCCAGTAGGGCGTGGACTTGCGACTGGGGCGTGTGCTGGTGGATGGCGGTGTGCAATTTAGTTCCTTATTTTCCAAGTTCCTGTGCATGCATGTATGGTTGCAGAAGGTGGAAGCCTAGTTTAGTTTGGCAATGTTTATGTGCAAGACACTGTGTTCTTTAAGTTTCACCATCATCACCACCACCATTACTCCACACCAAAGGGTTCAGTGGTCTGCATAGTCTTGTGAGTATGTTCCAATTTTACCCCCCTTGCACCCAGCAGTTTTTACATGGCCTTGTAGACTATGGTGTTCCATTGTAGTGGTACCCAGTCTGAATTCTTTGCTCTGTCAGTAACTAGTCATTCAAATTAAATTATTCATATTTGCATGCTCTCCCCTGGTTCATTAATTATTTTTGTAAGCGAAGCAGCGCTAATTAAATGTTCATTATTTCTATTTCCTGATGTTGCATATACTTGTTCCTTTGGTCTGTTATTTTGTGATCAATATCCATGTCTTGTTCATTAATTAGCTAATAGGGGGTTTCGATGAGGTTGGAGAGTTTAGGGTTAAATCAGTCACTGTCCAGGTCATTGTCAAGGTCATTATCACCTTGCTCTTGATGTTTACAAGTGCTCTGCGACTTCTGTAGTTTTTCTTGGAGTTCCTTAATTTGGGTGTCCATTGTCTTCAACTCCGAGTCGTCAACATCAGGAAACTGACTCTGTAATGAGAAAAAAAAAATTATGCTCTTACTATAAAACAGAACGTAAGAGCAGAATTTTTAGAGAACCAAACTGACTAATCGATAAATGATGTAGATGATTTAGAATTTTCTGTGATATCATATACTAGCATAGTAATCCACCAAGGAAAGTGGTCTGCAAAAGCCTGCCATCGAATCGGGCAATATTACCTGAATATTCTCAGGTAACATATTCAATAACTTTGTCAAGTTGCAGATGAGGTACAAGTGTATTTTGTTTTGTAATTTCATTGTCCTGCAATTCGGCAAAGAAGCTGCTGCATTTTGGGATAGGGGTTATTACCTGGTCGGCCACATACACCTTCTGTTTGCCGTAAACTTTCTCTTTGATCTTGCCATTCTGTGCCAGATCCTCCAGTGCTCTTACTACAGCCTAAACAAGAAAGACACAAAAATTGATATTTTTGACAGTTTAGAAAACAATTTTAACACATTTTTTATCAACATTCTATTATTAGACATATTAGCGCTTTATTCTGATATATCACTCACATTTTTTCTTTGAGGGCAAATTTGTCTCGGCGTAGTTGTAATAAACCTGCAACTCAAGGCTTTTTTGTGGCAATTTCTGACTCATTTTACACTTAGTAGGTCACATTTCGTAGGTGTATTAATATCTGAATTTGAGCCCAAAATACAAGCTTATCCTGTGGCTGTAAGTGGGTAAATGGGAGAATGGTGGTGACGTCAGGGTCGAGAGGAAGTCTGGATAATTAAGGGAGGTTTGGTTGGTGGGGAAGCTAAGGTGAAAAGTTGATAAAAAGAACAGGAGTTTAGTTTTTGTTGGAACATTCCTTTTTTTCTTTTGGCACTATCCTCATCATACGACCTTCGCCTGCAAAAGGCGGCTTGAATTTTGATGTCAACTTCCTCTTCTAAATTAAAGTTGAGTCAAGTGTCAAGAATCGTTTTAGATGATCTAAGCCAAAGGAGAAGGAAATAGCTGAGCTTAACAAATGATTTTCCAATTCCAATTTTTTTTTTTCAAATCGTAAATATTTATTTCCATTTGCCCATTCAACATTACAATATATGCTTCACAATTGTATGAAAACTGTAATCAGCTGTACGCACTGTTAAACATATGTACTGTATGCAGCCTGCTTCAATCTTAAGATGATTTACGGAGAATAATTAAAGAAAGCAAGCGCCTTCAAATGGAACAAGGAAAAGATTTGATGACATCTGGAGGATGACATATTCCAAGTGGTGAAATCCAACGATGACAATAACAATACTTTTCAGTCTCACTACAACAATATGTCAGTGGGGGTGTTCGTGCATGCAGAGGATTAAGATTAACCTCAAGTGTTAATGGGCATGTTTCAAAAGTGGTCATCATAGAGGTAAAAAATTAAAAAGCCCTAAACAAGATTTACAAATGCTTATTTTTAAAGCAGATTAACCTAATTTTACTATTTTGAATAAAAAAAATTAAATTTACATACTTATCTCAGTGAAAAGTTGCTTTAATGATGTGGCCAGTGAAATCAATTCATGTCGGACGGAATTTTTTGCATTTAAAGAAAACCCTTCTCATAATAAGTACAAATGCCTTGAATTCTATCTTTTCCACATAAAACAATAACTTAGATTGTCTTCAGTCATTATCCATTTCATCATTATTGCTGCTGCCGTAAATCTTGGTATTTCATTTCAAGCGATAATTTTTGTTGTCAAGATTTCCGTCCGACATGCTTAAGGTTGTTAAAATGTTTTTTATTTTTTATTTACTTGTTTTAATAAAAAGGCAAATATTGTCAAGTATCAATGAATAGACTCAGTATTAACACCAACAAAAAGTTTTATGTTTCACCTTGTCACCCTTCGAGATAAAGTGAATAAAAGCGCTTTCCGTCCGACATGCATGTCGGACGGAATGGTATATGTCGGACGGAAATGGACTTTACATTCCTAGATAGTTGTGCCTCGGGGAACTGATATTAATAATTGTTCATTAATAAAACTAAAGTAGGGGATAAAGAACTTTTACCAAGTTGATATTGTTCTTTGCTCATTTCAGTACCATCAAAGCAAAGCCTTCACAGGACAGTAAGATTCCGTCCGACATGCGCAAATCCAAATTTAGCCACAGTTGAACAGGCTGACTTGTTTGGCAGCCTACTGACCAGTCACACACCTGGGTGTTTCCAATAATTACAAAAACACGAATTACATGCAACCTTCTAGATTCATGGGAATTAAACTGTGCAATGTACATTAATCAAAATCATGTACATTTTATTCTTTTTGGACTGATGATGGCTTTTACAAATTTGTGCTTAGATAGTGAGGTTCGGTAGACATTATTACAATGTACCGTAGGTAAGGGAATTTGAACTGTATCCAGGTAATTTGGCAAGTATGTACCGGTATGTGTGTGTAACACTCACCTATACTGGCATATGTAAATGTTTTTTATTAATATTAATAAACCAAACATGTCTATTGTGTTACGTGAAATTAATAATTTGGAAATTATCGTTATAATGTGTCAGAGCAGTGAAACAATGCTGTTAGCTGTATAATGCTATACATATACAGAGCATCAATGCATCCAGAAGAGTGCCATGCCAAAGAAAGAGAGCGGAATAGCAAGATCAGGGAGCAATTACACATGAAACAAAAAAACAAGGAGAAATGAACTTGTAAAATTTAAGGATAGAACACACAAAAACAAAGTGAAGCTGTGTAGCCCCCCTCCCCCCCAATATTTTACAATGATTGCCATTATTTGCCTTTCTTCACTAGCGGTTAACCCCCCCCCCCCCCCAACCAGGGGGGGATCCAGGAATTTTCGCCCGGGGGGGGGGGGGTTTTTCATCGGCAAAAAGATCTGAAATATAGACAGGTTTTTTGTTCTCTGGACACTTGGGGGGGGGCTTGGCTTGTACCATACATTCAATGGGGGCGCTGTTCAATCCGAAAATTATTAACAATATATCACAAAATGGTTTACATACCGGTACATGTATGCCCCCTAACCAAGCTGGCTCTGTCCGTATTTTGTGCAAAGGCGAACATTAGGCCTGTTGCCAGTAAAAAAAAATTGGGTGTCGGAGTGGGGGGTTAACATTTTTTTTCCATTAATTTCTATGGGAAAACAGTTTTTTTTACAGAGCTGGGTTTTGTTTTTAGCCCCCGAATCCACACCTGCCCCCCACCCACAATATTTTTTCAAAGAGTGCCCCTTTCGTATAAACAAGGGTCCTTTTTTAGCATGCCTTTTGTGAGTGCCCAATGCAGAAAATTGCGCGAATATTCGCAATTGTTCCTGTATAAATTAAATATATTTTAAACCACCAGTAGTAATATTCTGAATGCATTTTGTCAGAAAATTTAGACATTGTACATGGACCTGAAGTAGATAATATTTGTCAGCTAAAAAACCTGTCTGAAGATTGCAATTATTCATGTTTGTACAGAGGATGTAAACTGAAATAATGAAAATCATGTCGGACGGAATGAAGCATGTCGGACGGATTTTTAATAATCTTTCTCACACAATTGTAAGAAGCTTGATTATTTGTTCATTATAAGTGCCCAGGTGGTAAGCACAGTCAACTACCTAAAGACCACTATCATTAAAGTTAAGTTTCTTCAAACTTTGTTTTTGGGTCAACATAGTGATTCCGTCCGACATGATTTGTTCCGTCCGACATGGTGTGGCTTCAACTGAGCTTAACTGAATATGACATAGTGTTGTAGAGAAAATTTATACGTCAGCATTAGTAGTGATTGTTACTCTTCTTGACATAAAACATAGAAAAAAATTATCCCTCAAGTTTTGATAAAATCTGATTTTGTTTCTGAAATTCTGAGGAGGCTCATTTCTATCGATTCCGTCCGACATGTACACATTTTTCGTAATAACAGACAAACAAAAGTGTGGAATTTAGAAATAATGTTATGTGTCATTACTTAAAATCTTTGGTGTTGTTTGAAATCAGAATAACATTTTAATGTATTCTAAAACAAAAATTGTTACATTTTGTTCTATCAAATTCCGTCCGACATGATTTGGGGACTTTTGAAACATGCCCTAATCGGTTCTCTCATTGGTGGCCGGTTGGAAATGACTGATCAAATCAAATGAGCAAGTATGAAGCAAGTGGTCTCAAGGTTCTGCGAGTAATCTCACGGAACCTGTTGACCTTATAGGGAAGACCAGGGACGTGTCCAGGGAAAACTAATTAACAACTAAAGATTTCTAACAAAATTGTCATCTGGTTTCTTCGTAAAGAAGTGTCATCACAGTGGATGTGTGTGAAGAAAGCTATGACCATAAAGGCCACTCAATGGTGAAAGATTTAGAGAGAAAACGAACTAGTTATGACACTTGTTGTAGAATAAAGTCAAGCACAAACAGACTGAACTAGTGAGCCACACCCACTGCGCACGTCGGAAACATCACGTACGCCACTCCAACATTTGCCAAACTGCACGTTCCAGATGCACGCGTCATGAGCACAAGCACGCATGTCTGACCTGTGAGCACACATGTCTGACATTTATCACACTATGATTGGTCTACACCGCTGTGACCCGGGTTCGAATCCCGTCCAGGCCATAATGTGGATTGGGTTTTCAGTCCCTGCCTGATTCCGTGGGTTTTCCTCAGAAAACCGGTATTCCTCTGGGCTTTTCCTCCCACCTCTAAAACTGTAACTTCTTCTCGTTGTCTTTTCTCTGCATGTTTCTTCAGGCTTGCGAGCTACAGCGCCGAGGGCGCTTTTGAGGAATCCTTGGTTTCATTACCGGAAATGATTGCTGCCACTTTACCCCTTCATGCACAATAGAGAAAATGAGTTATGCTCTATGTGGTCCCAGTGGTGAAAATATGGGTGTAACTGCATTCACCTAATTGAATTTTTTAGGACCTGAGTGTAGTGTAATTTCATAATTAGGGTGTAACTTGATGAATGAAAGAGAGGAAACAGGCACAGAGAAGGGCAGGAAGTGGGGTACTGAGTGTATGGTCCCACTGGGAGTTATTAAATAAAAAAGGGAGACACTTTTAATATAATTTACTGATGGCACCCATGAGATCTGTGTCAAAAAACCCCCAGACTTGTGTTTTAACAGTGACACACTGTGCTTGACCAATTTCATTTTGAATTGTACAAACTGTAGTAATGGGAGCCAGTATCAAACACAGCAATGCATTTCTTTATGGATACATTAATGGAAACGACACCGGTACATCATTAAGATAAATTGCCTCTTAACATGTTTAACATTTGGCATGTTTCATATCTGAGGTGCGCATTTTATTAAACCAGATTATTTCGCAGTTAGCAAAGAAAAA
The DNA here is from genome assembly GCA_029964075.1 of Patiria pectinifera. Taxonomy (NCBI): domain Eukaryota; kingdom Metazoa; phylum Echinodermata; class Asteroidea; order Valvatida; family Asterinidae; genus Patiria; species Patiria pectinifera. The sequence continues at coordinate 12,270,451 of CM057139.1, forward strand.
TATAAATCACAAATATTACTTGTAATACTATTACATACTTCTCAGTACACAAGCTATGCTGAATTTAATTTGGTACTTTGAGTAAATTTGGTTTTCCAAGTATATGACAAACAGTTCTTTGGGAGTAAACCACTAAAGTTCTTCTGTTCGTCCAGCTACGTTGTAGGAACAGCCTCTCTGCACATTTGTAAAAAAAAAAAGTAGGACCAGATGGCTCATGACTTGCTATCGGAAATGAGCATTTCCCCAATTAATCTAAAGAGGTGGAAAGTGCACATTGAATACTTCCACTTGAGTCAGTCAATCATTGGACTTGGCATGTAGTTGCAGGTCAAAAGGTACAAGTGACAACATTTCTTCTGGATGACTAAGATTAATGGGTTTGGTCTCTATGGTACTACAGATACATACTCTACATAAGTACATTAATGTTCACATTTTTGATGACGTTATGAAAAATGTTGAGTGGTTTTTAATAACACTACTCCATCTATCTGCATGTATGTTTAAAGTTCAGATGCCAACAAAACTTGATCTTAAGGGACTACATTATGATTAACCACTGCAAATGGGGCCAATAAATTTTCTTGAGGCCAACTTTGGCTCCTTAGGGAGTTTACACACACAGCTTTCATGTAGCCATCTTTGTGCAAAGGATGGGCCATTCTATCGATTTAGGGTCCAATATGCGGCATTTTTCTTGTCCTTGTAACCAAAATATGGCATTTTTTTCTTGTCCGTGTAACCTCTGAACTTTGTAATTTTCCATTCAAGTGTCGTTAAGAATGACTTCAAACTAATTTTGATTTGTTGGGTAGGTCATTTAGCTTCACATAATCACTCTTGGAGGAAGCATACATTCAGGAGTGCATCCCGAATTACAAAATCATAGATGTCAGATGTAACAGGGACAGGAAAAAAAAAAGTGGACCCAAATTTGAATGACCTTTATTTTTACACTACGACTCACCATTTTGCGAGCAGAAAGTAAACTCTTCCCATTCAGACATGACTTGCTGGGCTTCAAACAACAATGTAGGCCCCCCCCCCAAAAAAAAATAGTTGTGCTTCCGATTACATGGCATTCGAAAATAGGGTACCGGTAGGTAGGGAATTTTTTTAAGCCAATTTGTGTGTGTGTACGATCATATGGAGGCGTATGCGTGTAGTCAAGGGTAAAAGGTAGAAATTAATGGTTTTGTGAGTTTTTTTCCCATTTTTCCCATAAAAAAAAATAGGGTCAGGGGCTCTCAGAATAGGGTAGGTAGGGAAACCAGAAGCAGAACTAATTTTTTTTGGCCTTAAAGACCATGTTACATTAGTTTGCATACTGGCAACGCTTGGTCAGACTCAGTTCTATGCAGCATTACTATCAATTGAAATCGGAAGGATTGAAAATAGGTTGACACACCACTGTACAATACTGAACAACACGAGAAAAATTCTGGCTGACAGATTGTTTGGCCTGTTTTAGCAATTGACAGGTGACAGTTGGCATGGCTTCTGAGCTGTACCCAAAAGCTTAACGAGATCTTAACTTTGATCCACCACACCCACCACGACACGCTCAAAATCGTCAATGAATGTACCAACCATTCATTGTAACTAATTAAACGCGAAAGGCAATGGCATGATGTACTTGCACAGATGTACCCTTGACATGTATCATACGTGTACATGTATTATTATTTTTTTCCCACTGTTTACATACCCTGGTTACTCTAATTCTACAGGGTATAGTAACTCAATTACAAGGAAATGACAAATTTAGACAAGCAAATTGATTGTTTACACTGTACAGATGATGATTGTGACTTCATGCATACTTATGTCATACTGCACGACTATTTACAACAAATAATCTACCTTTTCCATCATTTAAATAATTACGTATTGATCGATATATTCTTAGTTATCCCGCGAGCGCGAGTGGAACACGGAATAATGTAGTACGTATGTGTCCCAAAGGCCGAGTGGTTTGTGGGACACAGATGCACTACATTTTCCGTGTTCTACAAGAGCGAGTGGGACTTTATCTTCAAGCAAACTTGACGCACAGTAAAGATGGAACACGCACGCAATACATACATTTTTTCAGCGGTTATCCTATTACAAGTGCGTGTTGTACAGAATGGCGCGCATCTTAGAATAGCGCCTAACACGGAGTGCGGTATGGACCGTGGCCGTGCTGTGTGCATGGTTATATGTAGCACGGCTTGTTGCCATGGATCGGCCAAACAGGATCAGGGATTCAAGTTTGCTTGAAAATATGTATCCCGTGAGTGTTACTGGTACTTTATCTGTCAAATTTTCCCAGCTTTATTCATGTCCATCATGACTTTGCTCAGTGGCATGTAGCAATCCTCTTTCTTTGCATCTCTGCTGTTGAAAGATTTGCTCTTCTTCTCTACAGTGCTGCTTGTGCGTCCGTGCTTTGCCGGCGCGGAAAACTCGGATGTCATTTCTCTGTCCAAAGAACAGTCTGTATTTTTTATGGAGGAAATCCCATGCATGTTGAGTGCTGGCATGCTGGTGCTTAAAGACTGCGGCAGCTCGATCTTGAATTTGATATTGGCCTCCATCGGACGGACGGAGTTCAACTGAAAGGAACTGGTTCCACGTGAGAACTCAGCGAGTTTATTGGCGTAGGCTTCAATGTTTTCGTACTCTTCGCTGACATGACTTACTCTGCATGCAGCTGAGTCGGAATAGTGACGCTTTGAGAAGGCTTTACTATTGTTCTGATTGACAGTGGTCAAAGAGAGAGCGGCGTGAGCTTCTTGGGACAGGTGAGTTGGCTTTGATTCCGGCTTCTCCTTCTTCTTCCACTTGACAAGGCAGTAGGCGAGAAATATGGCAAAGATGAAGAGAAAGAGAACGCCCAAGCTCGGTCCCACAAGGAGACTGATGTTCTTGAGTACGCTGCCGTCTGGGTCTGCTTCCTTGACGTCTGGTTTGTTACCAGTTTGTACCAGCTTGTCCTCCTCCTTGTTTCCAATCAGGTGGTTCATGGGTTCTCCTGGAGTGGTTGGGAGGTCGTCCAAAATGACTGAGATGTTGGCAGCTGCTGTCGCTTGCAAGCCAAGCTCCGTGGTGATGTGGCACAAGATCTTGACTGGTCCGTTAGTGTATCCGATGTTCTTGATCGAGATGATTTGTCCTTTGTCTCGCAAATGGAATCCGCTGAAGGGGAAATTGCTTTTAAACTCCCAGGAGTAATCGACGATAGTTGCCACGGTGTCGATGGAGCATCTCAAAGATATGTCATCTCCGGCCTTTGCGACTAATCTTGGTGGGTCGATGACGGCGGATATTTTCTCCTTGATGGGCACAAGATGGCAGGATTCTGGGAACAAGCTCACGACGAGGCTGTTGACTGCGCAGAACTTGACAGATACTGGATTCCCGTTAAGGAGTCCCGATTCTGACAGCAACGTGGTCCGGTTCTGGAGGAAGAACCCATGCAGAACCATGGCATTCTCAGCCTGCCAGTTGTGGTACACAGCCTGGTTTTGTTGAATCTGCAAAACCTGATCGCTGGTCTCGAGCGGAAATGGGGACGTACAGGATAAGACTCGTGTCCCCGTGGGTGACAGAATGATCTTAGACTTTGGATAGACTCTGCAGAGTTCGTAACCGCCATCCGGCGGCACTAACACAGTCAGCATGGAATTTGGAGAGTGGTGCTCAGCGCCGGTCTTGGGATCCCGGTAAATACACTGATAGGTTCCCCCGTGGAACAGATCCACATTTGCGATGACCAGGGTATAAATACCAAGTATGCGATCGTAATGAACGGTATACTGCGAGCCTTCCGTTTCCACTAGGATGTTCATGTTGCGGCTGATGCGCTGGTTATGCTCCGAGTGGTACCAGAAGAGTTTCTGATCGGACCGGGTGATGCTGGTTCGATTCCCCACAATGCAGGTTAACATGACGGTATCTCCTTCTAGGGCAATAACGTCTGGTGGTTCCATTCTCCATATGGGCTGGGCAAATGCAACCACAGCTACATACCCTAAAACCATCAGTTGTACTGCCATTACAATAGTCACTGCCATTATAAAATTCCAAGGTGTTTAACAATTTCAGTAATTTAGGAAGAAGTACAACTCAAGAGTCAATGAAGTGGCGTGTTGTTTCACAATGGTTACAGTGAAGTACCTTCGTGTTGCAGTATTTTGCAAAAGGCATGTACTTTAAGTAACAAGTTGATGAGCTCAAGTGATGTAGTTGAAGAATGGACTGTTCCATGTGCATGCACATGTGTATCAAACGGAGCTTCAAGTAGGATTTGATGTGTCCACTCACTAGATTAAACACGAGTGTTCCACATGCACGTATACCGGAACATATGTAGGATAAACCCCAATGGGTTACAGAATGCATGTAACAGTAAGCAGTGCCAAGTGCCTAGTTCTACGTATGTCCCAACACGATGACTTACATGTAATACCAGCAATTAGTAGCAAGGGACACGCATACTTTCTAGGGAGTGGTGGGATTATTAGCGTGAATGTCTACCCCCTCCCATCTCTACACCACGTCAGTAATATAACCAGAGGAAACTGGAAATTAAATTTGCCGAGAATAGGAAACACGCCTAGAATGAATCGTTTTCAGTAAGTGATGGTAACTCACTGGCACCGGCGAACAACGAATTGCTTCCCTCGTTGGCAGTCCCAGGAAATAGGTTTTGACTTGATATTTGTGAGTGGGGCGAGGGCGACACCATAAAATTAGATTACTCAATGGTTTGTTTTGGAAACGGTCTATTGATAATAATTATGACAGAACTCGGTGTTCATCGATGATTGGCGATTCGTGTATTAGACACTGAAACCCACATACCTAATTCTTAATTTAGACTGTGTTTATAACTTGCCTTAACAAAACTGTGCTTTGTAGGCTATACTTCCTCTTCTGGCATTTGGGAACGATCTTGTGACAAATGTGTTTGAGCCCAGCATTCATGATGAAAAATCGGAGAGAAATCCTTCTTGAGAAAAAATTGACCATTTGAACCTCTGAACTCCGAAATACAGCTTTCTATAATTTAGCTATGCACACACGCAAGTACATTGTGGTTTAATTTAAGGAATTACATTCATGTAACTTTTCAAGTCAAAAAGGGGTGCGTCCTATAATACAGATATGGAGGGGGTCTAATCCCCCCCCCCCCACATTTTTACCTCCTGTAGTTGGCCATTTGTCCATCTTTTCAACCCACAAGTTAACCACTCAATCAAACGCATTCAACTAGAAAAAAAATTAAAAAGTGCAGCTCGTCTTTCAACCTTCAATGACCAGTGAATCATAACTTCCAGCTAAGAGAAAGGATTATCTTCAAAATTAATCTAGGAAGGAGTCTTGAAGAAATCAAGTGACTGTCAGCTGTTTAAAATCTGGCTGCTGGATCTCAGAGGTGCCACTCAGACGGAGAGGACCTTGAAGGAGTCCTGGGTGAGTCTTGGAGGATCTTCTGGGGCCATCTTAACGAGACGGGATCCCGTGTGGTCCTTGAAGGAGAGGCAGTTTGCTTGGTGTCTCATGGTTACTCTTGCAGCCGCAAGGAATTTGTAAGGTGCCAGGAGGATAGAATGACCTCATAGAAAGGTCACCATTAGGTAACGGAAAACTCATCTTTAGAAATTTGGATAATCCTTGAATTTTTTCGGGAGGGGCCAAAATTGTTTACCAAGTGTCCACTTTGCAGCTGCTTGAAACTTTTTGCTCAATGCCACTCGAGAGGGTTAGCTTAGAATTTTTTCAAAAAATAACAGGTGGTACAGGTACACCTGCAGACATTATCCGTTACCAATCTACCTGGCCAATTAGGTAATTAAGGTGCATAACAAGGTGAATCCTAGGGGGATATTAAGGTCCTTCACGGTTATGACTGCATTTCCTATTATGACCAGCTTGAGACGCAAACCACGAGGATAGTTGATGCGATTTGTTTCACAAATTTCATCACTGCAAGAAGTTCTTGATTTTACTTATAACCAGTGTTGTAGTCGAGTACTATTTTCCGAGTACCGAGTACTGCCGAGTACTAAGGTTGCCAAGTACGAGTACGAGTACGAGCACTTGTACCTTCGAGTACAAGAGTGTGTCTCCGAGTACGAGTACTTGTACCTCCGAGTACGAGTATGAGTATTTGTACTTCCGAGTACGAGTACTCGCATTTCCAAATACGGCCATAAGGCAATTGGTTTATTGTGCTTAATTGGCCCAGGCCCAGTCAGACCGATATACAGACCCACTCACGGCCAGCTGTTAAATGTGTTTGTCCGGACTTGCACAGAGGAAAATCAGGAAATCTCGATTTCTCCACAAGCCAATCAACCATTTCAAACTGAAAGTATCGATAAAATAAGGCCATGGTAAGTGAAGCTATAACATTCCCCCCCCCCCTCCCTGAGTACTGCTATTCGAGTACGAGTACTTTAATGATCGAGTACAATTTCGACATGTCGAGTACGAGTACTTTGCTGCCCGAGTACGAGTACCGTCATTTTGAGTATGAGTACTTTGACATTCGAGTCTGAGTATGAGTACTACAACACTGCTTATAACAGAGTTGCAGTACATAAATACAACTGCTGCAAACTGCTTACTGACTGGATTGACCTGAAATATATATTTTGATCCTGTCAAAGGCAAAAATACAGGGGTACAGTAGGGGCTACACAAGCATGTAAGGGTGGAAGGCAAAACACAAAAGAGGGATTAAACAGGGGAAGGATCAAAGGAGTGTGGCCTCTTATTTTGTTTGAATAGAGTTGCAGTAAACGTGTAACAAATCAAATGTTCACGTTGGCCTTTGCTGAGAAAAGAAAGTTATTCAGAAATGCAGGAGTGAGATGATTTCCAATGCATGTTTCTCCAATGCACTGTCTGGCGGTCATGTACCCCTACTGCCAAACCATTCCAAGTAAAAGGCTTCCTAAAGTGCGTCTTCCTGATTTGAAACCGCAAGTCACATTTGGGCAAATGGAATCACTTAATACGAGCTCAAATGTTATTGATTGTGTCCTTCCTGTGACCGTGACTGAAGTTCATTTGCTTTACCACAGCTGTGAAAGACTGACGAGCGAGTAACAGGAATGATAATTTAAAGGTTAACTTTGTATTTAATTTATAACAACATGTATGGAGTACCAAAGTGAACACGTCACGCGCACAAAATGTGGGTGAAAGAAATTAGCGCGTGATTTAGCCCGTGAACCAACACGCGCGCGTACTCCATTCGTTTGCACTGCACTTTCTGGTTCTAAATGACGTCACACTTTGGTACTTTATTGTAAGGGACTACATCATGATTACCCAAAGGAGCCAAACAAGTGGAATTTGAACATAAGATTTTGGGAACATCGTACCAGTGCCAGGTGGTACACAGGTTTAACACCCCTTGAACAAACACAATAACTAAAGGCCGGTTCATATTCGGGGCGAAAGCGAACGTGAACTCGAATTTGTGACGTCAAGGCAAGTTTTTGCACTACCAATTCACAAAAGTTGAACACATCCGGCGAATTTTGAGCGAATGCTTCATGACATCAAATTTGCATGAAGCATGAACCGTCCTTAACTTGGAAAATGCTGACACAGATCCATCTCTCTTGCACAATGACAGAACTTGAAACTTAGAAAACAACAGAAACACCTATACAGAGGAATGCCGCTATAATGAACATTGTGGGATCCACAGAAAGTGTTCGCAATAACAATCGTTTGATATAGCGATTTTGAACCGCTGGTACCCTCTTTTGACCAATGGTGAAGTCACTGAACTGGCATTTCTCACATCCCACCGCCGCCGCACGAGGAGTTGTCACAAAACTTTAGCAATGGGTGGTTTTCCCTTTTATTCCTTGGGGAAATAATAGACATCTATCGCTCTTCAATATTCAAACACGATGTAACCATTGGTGGTTTGATGTTCGGGAATTAAAAGCGGCCCAAACAGTGTCTAATACATGTACAACCGGTAGGTTTTTTGTTAATCTGTTGACTGTTTTCAACAACAATGTTCGGTATGTTTTGTACATTAAAACCGGGAGCCAAGGATGATGTTCGGTATAGCCAAATGTTCGGTATAGCGGTGTTCGGTATAGCGGCATTCCACTGTATACGTTTGATGTGGACTGAGTACCAAATTTTCAAAGTATGACTGTTCAATTAAAAAGCATTCACTAGGCACCTAGATGCGTATCAAAGATAATAACTGTCTGAAACCCTTTTAAGATCATGTAGAGTCCAAAGGTGAGACACAGTAAGGGTGAAGATTCAACTGGACTTAAAGTCAGCCACTGTATAGCCCAAAGAATTTAAATCTTGATGACAGTTCACAGAACTATGCACAGTGTATACATGTACTGTACATACGTGACTGTAGCCTAACATTGAAATTTTGGACAGGGACTCAAATTTCTTTCGGCAGATGAATAATTTTAAGGAACCGATTAAAAAAAAAATCTGCTACAGATCTTCTTCCAAATTTGTACCCCTTACTTTAGAAATTATTGCTTAATAATGTTGAAAGCAAATTATTGCTTTTGGTGGGGTTGGAAGGGGGGGGGGGGGGGTGGGGAGGGAACGAGTGGGGAGGGGGATGCTGTGTAGGGGATGGATGGAATTCTCGGGCGGAGTACTTGAGATTCATGTACACATGTATGTCCTCCTCACTGTAGCTGGTTTAAAAGATGAGACTTGCTTACTGGAAGTAGCCAGTTAATGAATGAATCACAAAACTGCATTATATACCGTAGAACTCGAAGACAGCTTTGCTTGACCCTTTAGACCACACCTGGGAACTAAGCCGCTGAACTTTTAAGCCGCAGTATTAAAATGGGTTTGCCCACAAAGTGCAAAGGTCTACCCATCCTTGTGCCACATCTGTACGATGAGCGGCATCCACTCCAAGGGTGATTCATGTCATTGTAGAATCCCAAAATCTTGGGTGGACTTACGTCTATCTTTTCACACTTCTGTGAACATGACTGTGTGGACGTAAAGGTGCCAAAACACTGAGTCAACCGGAGAGCCTCAACCCTGTCTAGGGAGGGAGGGAGACAGGTTGCAACTTTCAACTGTTTCAAATGCTGAAAAATCATTCCACCGTGAATCGGATGTTTTTCAATAGAGCTATAGGCATATTAAATTACTATAGAGCGCTATAAACTTGATGTACAAAGTGAAGCTTGTTGGGGGCATCCATGTTTGTGCACAAATCTCTGGAAAACTGGACATTTTAACAGTAGGGATTTAGTACGGCTATTTGCATATCTTCGTTTGTATTCATTACAGGCGTGTTATCGAAGGCGATGCGCCTAAAACTGAAACACACAATCAGTATATGAGTGTTTCATATTGCTCTTGGCAAACAACACAAACGTGTGCGTTGTACTTGCGCGTTGCACTGAGGAGTTAGTGCTCTAGTAATTTAATATATATCTCTGTACTTTCAACTCTTTTAAAATCTAACTTGGGGCTTACATGTATAACCTGGGTAGGACCCAGATTGTACCCAGATCTAATTTAAAAAAGTTACTGAAAAGGACCTTGGCACGATTGAATTACATTGTAACTTCAAAGAATTGAAGAATATAGAGTATGATTACTTGTGATTTTAATGTCTGGTTAATTAACTGTTGATCTATATCTGCAGAACTGCTGTTGTTCACTTCCTTTAAAGGTCCGAGACACTGCCAAAGGCCTTGTTACCTTAATTACTTCTTATATTTAAAAATAAAAGTTGGGGTCTGTGCAACAACTGTTGACGAAACTGCCTGGCCCACGCCACCTGCGTGATGAGACTGATACGTGACGACACGCCAAAGTCAACTGTTCAAATTTGAGCACTTCATTTTATCTTTGATCCTGTTTCACTTTAATTTAGTATGAGTAATAAGCTGATTTAAATACACGTACACGCTGAAAGGACACCTTTGAAAAGATTGGAATGACCTACTTAAAATAACTTGGTTCGTTCTTAATTAAATGTGTAAGCAAAAGCAAAGCAAATTTCACAACATCAACAATTGAATTTCACTACGATGTTTGCCATTATGTAGCGAAATTCCCTTGCACTTAATTCGCTTAAATATGAACCAGTTTAAATAGGGTACATTTAGACTCGGACAGTGGTCGCCCAATGTTACTTCTATTTACTTCTAATGTTAGAAGTAGAATGCAAACGGGGGCCTCTTTCTAGAAGTATCCCATTGTCTGAATGTACATGCACTAGGCCTATTCAATGAAAAACATTAACTCACTGTTTTTCCGAACTCCTTATGTAGGTTATTGAAGACATCGATTGCACTGTAGGGTCTGTTTTGTCTGTTCAGATAGTCTAAAATGGCAGTCACGGCTGAAAAAAAATTACAAAACTAATAATATAATAATGAAACAAATAATTTTGTTTTTGTTTCCACATAATAAGCAGATAAGAGAGTAGCACGGAGCGACAGCCCCCCCCCCCATGAAACCTTGCCGTTGCCCCCACCATGCCCACTGAGATTTTGAGTTTCTAAAAAATTATCATTGATCTACATGACGCCCCCCATGAAATGTTCCAGCCCCCAGCGCCCCCCACTGAAAAAATTCCTGGCTACGCCACTGCCCTTCGGCATGTTTGGCCTTCTGTAATTCTGAGATTCTGAGTCTTGTGGACTCGGGCTCGAAGTTGAAATTTGAAAATTTTGTTTAACTGAATTAACATGAAAAATTACCATCTGAATCCTTAGATTTACTCATTATTTTAGACTGCACGTGCTTTCCACTTCTTTGGCAATTCTGTTGGTGCAACTGTTTCTTGAAATCGACTGGAAACGCTGAGAAAAAATAGCAAAACTTCGGCAGTGCACGTCACACATACTGTCAGTGTAGTGCACGTCATGCATGTCATGTTGTCGTCTGCTCAATTTACGCGCACTTTACCGTTCCAAAACCACTTGTTACAGTATCTATCATTGGCTAGAAGTTGGGTGTAGCTAGAACACTTGATATGATTGGTCAAATTCCAGGCAAAGATTTCCCAGAGTTCCATAAAAATAAAAATGGCGGCGCACTCAAACGATCAACGGTGATATCGACAACTGCAGTGCAACAAGTTTGTAAAATTTCTGTTTCATCGCCATCGATACATTCTTTGGTAAGTGGTCATCAATAACAGAAAAAGAGTGCTGTCAAATTTTATAAAAACTAAACATTTATATCGTTATCAACACGTGTAATCAGCCAGTTGGTTGTTCTCATAACTTCCTTGTCAACGTATGCTTAAAGTCTGTATTTCCGACACTCGTCACGGCAATGATGATTGGACATGTTGGACCGGAAGGGGTGTTTTATGCAGGTATACTAACGTGATGACAAAGTAAAATAACAGGGAAACAATGCAGCATCTTGACGCCATTTGTTAGCACATGCATGATGTCTGATCAGTGAATCTAAATAGGCCCCCCGAATTGCAAATATTTTGATAAAGAAAATAATTTGGGACTGAGTTTTAATTTTTAATTGTGAATAAAAAAATGGGTTTTTTTTGGGGGGGGGGGGTTAGGCCTAGGAAAAAAAATGGCATAAAATTTTCATAATTCTCTACAGATTTTGTAGGCCTAGGCCTACACGGTAAAAAAATTAAATAATGGTGTCTGAATAAGTTCTAATCATTCACATGTTTCCCTTATTTCAGAGAAATAGCAAGTGGCATAGCGCTAGATCCCCCTTTTTTAAATTTTGGATTTGGTCAGTCGATCGTACTAGCAACAGACCAAATCCAGAATTTGAAAAAAGGAGTTCTAGCGCCCCAGTATAAGTGCCAGTCTATATATTTAAACATAAGTTTGAACTTGGGTCATGAAATATAATTAATTGAGTTTTGCAAGATGACTTGAGATCTCTTTGTTTCTTTTTCTCAGCTTTGTGTAAGTTAGAAGTTCCGTCACCATGGCAACAACTGGAGGTCTGACTGCTGAGCAAAAGCGACGCATGGAGGAAAACAGGAAGAAGGCGCTTCTTCTGAGAGCCAAGCGTAACCAAGGCAACAGCCAGGTTGCCAAGCCGATCCAAAGCACATCGTCAGGACAGACCAAAGCCACAAATTTCACTCAAGTTGTTGCTAGGAGCGGCAATCAGGGTTCATCCCATTTTCCACACAACCAAGGACCTAAGGAGAGCACGAATAGCCACCCCAGCACAATTTCATCGTCAGCGAATGGCTGGTCCAAGAAACCCCAAGGATCTGTCGTCACAAAACCAAGTGGATTTCATGGAACTGACAGTGGCAATCAAATTACTGCTTCAAGAAGCAATTTCCAAAGTGAAGCGTCTTCAAAATCAGTTCAGTTGTCAAATACAAGCAGTAATAAACAACAAACATCAGTAACAAGTACGAGTATTTTCAACAGCGCACCTACAGCCCAAGTGAATTTGCCAACTGCAGTAATGCCCAGCGAGGTTTGCACAAATCCACCAACAGAGGGCGGGCTGCAAGGAGGACACAATTCAACCTCTGGTGTTGGCAAACCGAAGACAATTACGAGTTTTTATACGTCAAAACCACGACCAACAGCCACCGGAGGTCAGACTAGTTCTTCGGGGCATTCAAGTTCTGCTGGTCAGAGTCTGGTGCTGAATCCACATTCGAATCCACAGAAACCGGGGTCTGGATTCCAGTCTCGCAATGAAGGCCAGGGTCCCGGCATGAAACGTCCGGATTTCTCCCAGAAAGGGGGAGGAGCTAAGTCCAGCTTTGGAGGCGGGCTGGGGAGCAACTCACAGGGAAATTGTGTGCTGGTGTCGAGGACGAGATTTGTAGTGAATGTCGGATACAATGCGAAGCTTATTGAAATCTTCAAGGAAATCCCAAGCAAAAGTTATGGTCAGTTAAAACCCTTTTTCTCTAGGGACTTAAAACAAAAAGATTAAACCGATATATTGTTAACTGTTGCAACACTAGTAAGTTTTCAGTTGAAGTGTTTACTAGTATTATAAATATTTTTCTATGCTTTTGACATTTTTTAGATGTTGCAGAGAAGAAATGGTCATTCGCTTTGTCAGATTACGACACGCTCAGTAAGTATCGATTATTGTTTTGCCATTATCTGTTGATTAATTTTAAACAATAGTTATCGCTACCTTTTAAAAAAAACTTTCAAAGCATTGTTTCATTTTATTTTTTTGTTATTTTGACAGTGGAGGCAGTCAAACCACTGAGGCCCACAGTTGAGATCGAACCCTTACCCAAGCCGGTGTGCGCCGCCTTCCGCAGGCAGCGCCACGGCCAGGAGGGGAACCGGGTCATCCCGGACGCCAACCTCAACTCCGTGGACCAAAAACTGGTGAACACGCTGATGAATTTCCAGCGGGAGGGAGTCAAGTAAGTGCTGAGCCGTTCTATTTCTATTATTATACCCTCTGGTTTTGTTCTCACTGGTCTTTGTAGTAGGCATACAGTTAAAAAAAACGAAACCCAAATGGCAGGACCAATTTTTGAATGAAGTTTTGCCTGTAGCACTTTCAAAATCCAGGATATGAAAGCCCAGTCATTAAGCTTTCTTTTAGTACAAGAATCATTCAAATCACGCATGTACTTTTCAAGTTACGGAATTTTGAACTCAAAACCCTTTTAAAGTTCTGTCCACTTGTCACAAAAAAAAGGAAGTGTTGTTTTCAGCAAAAGGAAAATAATTCTCATAGGGATGCATGTGAATTGTTTTCATTTTGCTGAAAGAACACTTACCTTTGTTATGCTCCGTGGACAGAACTTTAAAATGGTGTTCAAAATTCTGTAACTTGGAAAGTACATGAGTGATTTGAATGATTCTTATACTAAAAGAAAGCTCATTGCTTGGGCTTACATATCCTAGATTTTGAAAGTGCTACAGACAAAACTTTTATGTTACTCACCCTGTACATGCATATGCCTGCGTTGCATGAAACGCTGTCATTATCACGTGTGTGACAGAACATGTTATTTCCGTGTTATCAATCTTTTACAAACTGCACACTATGAAGAGTTTGTTTTCAAATTGCAATAAACGCCATTTTGTTAGCTTTAAGAGTCCTGCCCTCTTCTGGTTGCCCAAAGCAAGTTTTGGCGTCGTTAAATAGTTAAATACATTTTAAGAACACAACACAGCAAAACAATTGTAGTGTTGAAACAGCTTTTATACTGTGTATGTTCTAAAAGTTTTATAAGTTTTCATTAATTTGAGAGTTTTCACTTAAAAAACAGGATACATGTATATCCCACTTTGGAACTCAAGTCTTCAAATGTAAACTGTTATTTTTTTTTCAACAGTTTTGCCATCAGCAGAGAAGGCCGAGTCTTGATAGCAGACGACATGGGTCTCGGGAAGACACTGCAAGCCATCTGCATAGCTTGCTTCTACCGAGCGGAGTGGCCAGTTCTGGTTGTCTCACCGTCCTCTGTGAGGTACTCCTGGGCCGAGGTGAGGCACGAGGATGCAACAAACTTTTTTACCCTAACCCTCCCCGATCTTTTCAAAATCTACCAGGAGGCTTTCGAGGATTTTGTAGAGGATTGAGAAAGGTAGAGCCCTTTGGAGCCAGATAGGATTTCTGTTAAAGGGAATATACAACATTTGCAAACATCGAAAAACAAAACTACCAAATTTTTACAAAATACCTTACTAGGATGTTGGTAAATGACAGTCTAAAGCATCCTGTAAAATTATAGCACTTGGTATGAAGTCATTTTCAAGAAAAGAGGTATTTTTTGTATAAATTTCCAACGGTGGTCGGCCGACCACCGTTGGAAAAACCCAACTATTTTTCAACTACTGCTCTTAATTTACATTTTTTTTCAGTCCAAATTTTGTTTGCTATTGGTTACATATTCATCATCTGGTGCAGGCCAGCTAGACTGGTTCCCTTACCTTACAATTTTCTGGCATCTATAAATTGATACATTTCATCTTTAGTGGAGTCAGGGAACCAGACTACTTGAACAGTTTTGTTTTTCTTGGTTATTCCAGCATTTTCGAACACAAAACTTCAAACATGTCAGTGTAACAATATTTGATCTATTATACTTACCCCTCAAATAGTTCATTTCTGAAAATTACAGCAAAAGCCAATTATGTACATCCCCTTTAGTTCCTTGTCATGAATCAAGAGTTTCTAAAAAAAAAATCATACTCTTGGCTAAAAAAGACGTCGGACATTTTTGATAGAAAGTTTCCTGAATCCTCTAAAATTATTCACTGTGCATGACACCAGTGCCACATTCTTTCTACTTTCAAGCGGTATCAAGCCCAATGCAAAGTAATAGTGGCTGGGCTCTACCTGCCTCAATCCTACAAACTCCTCCGCTTTGCAGGAACCCAATGGCACATTCTTTATACCTACCAAGTTTCAAGGGCCATCAAGCCCCATGTAAAGTAATAGTGGCTGGGCTCTACCTGCCTTAATCCTACAAAATCCTCCACTGTGTAGGAACCCAATGGCACACTCTTTGTATCTGCCAAGTTTCAAGGTCCATCAAGCCCCATGTAAAGTAAAAGTGGCTGGGCTCTACCTTCCTCAATCCTACAAAATCCTCCACTGTGCAAGAACCCAAATGCACACTCTTTGTACCTACCAAGTTTCAAGGGCCATCAAGCCCCATGTAAAGCAACAGTGGCTGGGCTCTACCTTCCTCAAACCTACCAAATCCTCTTAATCCTGGTCTATTTTAAAGGATTATAGAGGGATTTAGTTAATAATTTTGCTGTGGAGTTTAGAAGCTTGAAAAAATATAAGAAAGCAGATGATGAAGAAATGTTTTAGAGGTATGAGGAAAACCCAAGCAAAAATTCCAAGGAATCTCGTGGAACCAGCCATGTACTGAAAACCTTCTACTTATGTGAATGTTTTATTTAAATAAATTGAATTGAAACTTTATTTTCCATTAATTTTTTCTGGCGTAGGCGTTTGAGAAGTGGATACCCTCTCTGGATCCACAGGACATCAATGTCATACTGAACAGTAAAAGCTCTGGTACGTCAGGCCAAGTTAACATCCTGAGCTACGACTTGATGCACAGGAAGGCAGCAGAGCTCAAGCAGTTTCGCTTCCAGGTTATCATCATGGTAACGAAACATTCCTCATATTTCCTCATCGGTTTTCATTTTGCCTTGCTCATAATAAAAACCACTGTATGTTGTGTGCATCAGGAAGCTATGGCATTGATTGCTCAATGTACAAGTATGTAGTGAGATTTTACCCAAAAAAAGGAACTGGAGAACTGATATTAACAAAACCGAAAGATTACAAACACAGAGATAATCAGGTTTTGAAAAAAGTAATTTGGACAAAGAAAATAACGTAGAAACTGCATAAAATTTACTAAACAATTTTTGACTACATACCTAGTTCGGTTTGTTTGAGTTCAAAAATCAAATACATGCATTTATAGCTTTTCTGCTATTTTTGGTGGTCAAAACAGGATGAATGTCATTTTCTGAAGAATGTCAAAACAGCAAGAACAAAAGCCGCTCTTCCACTTCTCAAGGTAAAAAAAAATAATCATTTATTTTTTAAAAATTCAGAAAGTCGTAAATAATAATTACCTCAAAGTTACCCAGCCTTCCAATGTTGGAACCCTCACTTAAAATCCTCAAAATAGTTAGTATACTTCTGTTTCATTTCAGGCAGCACCACGCGTGATTCTCCTGTCTGGTACCCCAGCTCTATCCAGACCTTCAGAACTCTACACCCAAGTCCTGGGTGTGGCTCCTAGACTCTTTCCGTCATTCCATGACTTTGGGTTGAGGTACTGCAACGCAACCCAGGTAAATAATTGCATTTTTTTTCTAAAAATGTTCATACTACTGCGCTTTAATTTGCATTTCAACTCCAGAGGGTCATCACACTACATTCCAACTCCATCAAAACCCATCCCCCCATTTTGGTGGATTTTGGGGGACTTGGTCCAGTAGGCCTAATTTGACCAAATATTGATGGAGTATGATGGACTTGAGCCTGAAAGCCTGAAGCAGTGCCAGGGGTTATCTGATTGATTTTGCCTAGCTTCCTGTACTGCTATTGTCATATAAGCCATGTGTACTCAGTCCATCAATGTCAACCAGTGCATCAGTGGTAGATTCCATTATGTCATGTACATTTTTGTATTGGAAGCACAGTGATTGATGGATTTTGATGGACTTGGTCCAGTTCTTAGTAAAAGACACTAGGGAGTTATGGCTAAAATATTTAAGGTAAGTGTGAATTAAATAGCCCTAACAGTCCTGAATCCTCCAATTTCAATATAATTTTGCACATCCCCTAGGGAGTTAGGGTTAAGGGTTTAGAGTTGCAGAAAACTTTTCATTTTTTGTTTCTAGCTGTTCAGAATCCATGGGGTGGGACCACTCTAGCTCTTGCAACTTGACTTACAATATTTATTTGTAATTGGCTGTTCAGAATCCATGGGGGTGGGACTACTCTGGCTCTTCCAACATGACTGAGCTGCAACTCCTGCTGGAAGAGTGCATCATGATCCGAAGGCTCAAGCAAGACGTCTTGAAGGAACTGCCCTCCAAGACCAGACAAATGGTGAGTTATGAATTTGGCAGAGAAGGAGATCAAAACCAGCCCATAGACAATGGAAAGGAGAAAAATGTACACAAACCAAAGGTAGGCAGTGCTAATGGTCAAATTTGGAACGTTCCACAATCAGTCAAATGCACAGGTATGCTGTCTGATTTCGATATGGTAGATATGGTAAATTTTACAATTTGTAACCAATTTCAGCCTTTTTCATCATTATTATTATTATTTATTTCTGGTATAATGAAACCAAGGATTCCACAAAAGTGCCCCAGGCATTGTAGCTCGCAAGCCTGAAGAAACCTGTAGAGAGAAGACAATGAGAAAGAAATGACAGTTTTTATATGTGGGAGGAAAACCCCAGAAGAATATTCTGGGGAGAACCCACGGAATCAGGTACTAAAACCCAATCCACATGTTGGCCCAGGCGGGATTCGAACCTGGGTCACAGCGGTGGAAGGCGAGGAAAGTACCGGTACGCCAACCTGACTCCCCAAAGCCTCCCCAACCTGACTCCCCTTTCTGTTTCCTTTATTTATGATAGGTCATAATGGATCCCTCTATCGTCAAAACTAACAGCAAGGCGCTCAAGGTTGCAGCGGACCAGATGGGAAGAAAGAAACCTGTGAGTAGTCACATTGACTTTTTGTTTCAAGATCAGCTATTTTTGTTGTGTATCGTCATCTTTGCTCCTCATAGGAATGCATAGAGAACACAAATTATGTGGAAGAGCCAATGCTTGTGAATTCTCATTATTTGAAAAAAATAATCAGAAATCTTGTTTGTCTCTTTGGAATTGGCTCAGAAATCGGAAGAGAGGGGCGTCTTGTTGAAGTACTTTGCTGAGACTGGACTTGTCAAGGTGCCAGCAATTAGGTAAGTGCACCCCTGGAACTGTGACAAGCTCTCATTTTGTAAAAAATATATTTATTTTCTTCAAAAATTGTTTGAGTTCTGCTTAAATTGACAAGTGTGGCTAAATTTGAGATAAAATTGAAAAGCGACCAACAGTTTTTGTACTCGGCAAAATTTGTTGAAACAGCTCCATAAAATTTGCCCTAAACCACAACTTTCTCCCTTCTATTTATATTTAGGGATTACGTACTGGATCTATTGGAAGCTGATCACAAATTCCTCATCTTTGCTCATCACCAGTCGGTCTTGGATGCTCTGTGCATAGCTATCAGTCAAAAGGTAACTTAGCATCTAGACCCATAAATGTGGCTACATACATAGCCACGCTCCGTTCGTATCTCTGGACTTTTGAAAAATTTGTACAGCACACGTTCGTATGGGCTTCAAATTTCTTTGTCTTTGGAATGACAGATCCTATGCCACTGGAAGTTCTTGGATAAAATCTTATGTAAGTACTGAACATGTTATGCTCGTTAAATTTCGGGACTGTAATAGGGAGGTCTCAAAACCAGGATTTTTAACACATCGAAAGTCCAGAGATTTTGAACAGAGCGTGACTATGTACGTATATAGCCACGTTTACGGGTCTACTTGGCATCCAGATCATTGCTTTCATAAGACATCTCTCCTGCAGTGGCACCAAAGTTTGGCTGTAATCCTCCCACCAAAATGCTCTGGCCTCGGCCTGTTAAACACAAACTTTCCTCCTTTACGCAGAAGTATGACTATATCCGTATTGACGGCAGTACCTCGGCAGTGCACCGCAAGGCTCACTGTGACAGGTTTCAAGAGGAGAGGACATGTCGTGTTGCCGTCCTGTCCATCACCGCAGCCAATGCCGGTTTGACGCTCACCGCAGCCAGCATGGTGGTCTTTGCTGAACTGTTCTGGAATCCTGGGGTAAGTCATCTTGTCGTAATGTTTGTTTTACACTATGATTACAAGAGACTCCACATGACTTAAGAATTGTATCGAGTCCATCACAAGTCTGGTCACAAGTAAATCACAAGTCAGATGACAAGTCCTGTCACAATAGCAACGGGGGATGAACAGTTAATGCTGTTGTCAAAATTTGTTTGAGTAGCTTGTGCCTTGACCTGGGACGTGGTTGACCTGTGGTAGAATTGTGATGACCTTGTGATGACTTGTGGTGACTTATGATGATTTGTAATTGACTTGTGATGACTTGTAATGACTGGTGATGGACTTGTGATGGACTTGTGATGACTTGTGATGACTTGTGATGACTTGTGATTGACTTGTGATGACTTGTAATGGGCTTGTGATGACTTGTAATGGACTTGTGATGACTTGTGATGGACTTGTGATGACTTGTGATGACTTTTGATGACCTTGTGATGGACTTGTGATGACTTGTGATGGACTTGTGATGACCTTGTGATGACATTTGATGACCTTGTGATTGACTTGTGATGACTTGCAATGACTTGTGATGACTTGCAATGACATGTGATGGACTTGTGATGACTTGTGATGACTTGTGATGACTTGTGATGGAGTTGTGACGACTTGTGATGACTTGAGACCCTTCACAAGTTCCTCAATGACAACATTGCCATTATGTTAACAACTTCAAGTGTACCTTGATGAAAACTAAGAACCTCTATACATTTTTGGTTTTGATTTGATAGATACTGGTTCAAGCTGAGGATAGAGTTCACCGCATTGGACAGCAGGACGCTATCAACATACGATACCTGATAGCTAAAGGCACGGCTGATGACTACATATGGTCAGAAAATCCAAAATAAATCTGTGAAGATATTTCACAATACACGTACGTGAATAAATCAGCATTGTGTTTGGAATGCTTTGTTTGGACTAAAACAAAATTGCTTTGTTTGGTGTTGTTTTTCAGGCCGCTGGTGCAAAAGAAGTTGTCAGTGTTGGGGAAAGCAGGCTTGTCAAAGGACGATTTCTCCGAGGCTGGCACAACTGCATTTAAGGTATGATCATGTCAGCGTCGCTCGAGTACTAGAGACTCAGGGCAGGCAGATCAGGACCAAAGTATTGCCCACAGTGTAATTCGCCGCACAAAATTAGAAGCTGTTTTTGAGGTGGTGCCTTGCTAGTGTGCGCATGCCGCACGCGTTCTTAAAGACGAGGCTTCGTACATTTTGGTAAACCTATTGGTCGAAGGAGCCTGGAGTGCGTGCGTATTACCAGAGCGTTACTCGCGCGGGCCTGGTGCCACGGCAGAAAATGGCTGTCCACGAATTAGTCTATAGACAATCTGGGGCATGTGATTACCACACAGTTACAGGGCCTTCTTCAATGGAGAAACCATTGTACAAGCTGTTATACAAAGCAAGTACCCAGTAATGAATTGTCTGTACAATAGCTAGCACAATGCTTTCGCCATTGAAGGGGGCCTTCATAATAGAAGTCACAGCGTGCCCATATTGGTCTGTGTAATAAAATTTGACAAGCTGTTTTCGTGTCATGTTATCACAAGCTGCTTTCGTTTAAAAATTGTCCTCCCGTCATTTCCTGATTAGGATCCAAGACAGAAAAGCATCCTCTCTTTCTTTGAGAAGTCCTTCCTGGAAGACGATTACGAGTTGGAACAGGAGGAACTGGCTTGCCTCGTTGCCTTGGAGTCGCAGGAGTCCGAGAGTGACGACATTGCAGCAATGAACCCTGGGAAGGCAGATGATGATGCCAGATCGAGCTACAGCAATGATCAAATGCCATTGGTCGATACAAAAGATGGCGTCCTTACAAACAACAGTAAAACAAGCTATCCTCAAGAGAAGACCATTCCGTCTGTGAAATCTAAGACCATTCCATCTGTGAAATCTAAGACCAGTCATCAAGATGGCTTGGAGGGTACTCGAAATACTGAAGGGCGACCCTCTGTGATGCCCATGAAGAAGGCAAAGACCCTGTTTAGCACCCCTTGGGCCGTCAAGAAACCACTCGGTGAGAGTAATGGTGGTGATTTGGACGATTGTGGGGACGGACCGCCTTCTAAACGACAGAGAAATGCTAACAGTTGAAGAAGAGACAGTATGTGCTGGCCGTGCATGGACTTTGTAGCAAGAAGACTTGGGATTTTTTTTTATAACAACAACAATAATGTGTATTTATAAATTGGTGTTCAAGGCGCTACATCAATCTAACCCCGCTCATTGGGCCAATGAAACATTCTAAAGACAATCTCAGCTTCCTAGGGAGTATGCAGCTCGATGCTGCCATTTCAGCGCAAAGAAGCTAAAATCAATCACAATAGCCATCTCTGCCCTCACAGGTACCCATCTACTCCTGGGTGGAGAGAAGCAATGAGTGCCTTGCCCAAGGGCACACGCACCATGACCCCAGGCTGGACTAGAACCCACAACCTGCAGAATTACCCGCAGACCACAAATTCAATGCTCCAGACCACGAGGCCACGGTACTCCACATCTCGGCCGACTCGTACTAGACCCCACAATTGGGTTAAAAATAACAATACTGTTTGTTGGTAAGTGTTCGGGACAAGCATTGTGTACATTTTGCCTTTTGCTTCCAACAAAATAATTCTAAGACAGAAAAATCAAATTTTTATATTTATTGAATACAGCATAAAGATTTCTTAATGATATTCAATAATATCAGAGTTATCAATTGTATTAAACTTCTGAAAATGGTGGACAAATCTGGCTAAATTGAAAGCGTTCAGTCACTTAAATGATTTTTTTGTTGGTGAACCAAAAATCAAATATAACTTAAAATACAATGGCAGGTATCTTAATAAAAAAATACATGTTCAATACATTTGTAAGTCTTCATTCATAATATTTGGGTTTCTTACGCAAATGAAATTTATTTGTATAATAAGCTTACACATGCACATTGGAGAAAAATAAAGATGTATGATTTAACAGTAGTGTGGCATCTTCTAAAATGATACATGTATATTTCTGCAGTGTTACTGCAACTGCAGCCGATTTCACGGAACAGTGCGTAACGGCTGTTTGTGTATGATTATTATTTTTAGTCATGAAACAGTCGTTGAGTCACCTCCGCCCGTCATTTTGAAAATATTTTTATCCCGACTTTCTTTGGAATCGTGCGGCAACTCTAAAAGCTCTGTCACAAGTAAAAATAACTATTCTTTTACTTCAAACACAAAGCTGTGAGTGTCTTGTATCAACTTTGATAAATTGTGCAGTAACAGGCGCCACGACGATAACGATTTGCTGGTAAAATAGGTCATGTTCAGTTGCTACCCCAAAACTTGCGCCACCTAAAATGGTTGCACAAGTTACGCCATTATTTGTTGCGCAATTCGCTGAATTACGCTGTACGACACTTCGTGAAATTGTCCTAAGTGAAATGTTACGTAACGTGAAATGTTGCGCAAATTGTGCAATTGGGCACAAGTGGACTTTTATTGCGTAAAGTTTCCTTAAAATCGAGTGCGGGCCACTCATCAGTGTTCAGGTAAATTACTTGAGTATATGAAGAAAAAAAAATAATATGTTGGTGAAGTAGCTTGCTCAGGGACAACAGATCCCTAATCCTGTGGCTGATGCAACCACTGAACCAGCGTGTGAAGCAGCAACAATCACCTCCTCAGAAGATGACCTGAGGACGTAAGTGCGGCTGAAACTTGTTAGCCTTCACTCTCAGGTGCAGGTCCTTCCTGGAGCGGAACTTCTGAACGTAGCGCAAGTCTTGGATTCGCTTCTCGGATGCCTCACCTGTGCATAGAAATACCATGAGAGAACAGGTTGAGTACCGATGAAGAATCAGGCTACCAGTGATGAGTTCGGCATAGGAAAAGCTGCGGCAATACGCATTTTCAAAGCTAATCTTAAAACCCATCTGTTCACTGCAAATGATATATAATGTTAGTGTTTTCCTCTGTTAATTGTTCAGCCCATTGGGACCCCGTGTAAAATGCGCTTTATAAGAATGGTTTATTATTATTATTATTATTATTATGTCTATGTAAAATGGCCAATTGCCAGACAAAATATGAACAAATATACATTTACAATTCGGCAGGTTTTTGGTTAATTTTTGCCTAGTCTATAATTTGCCAAATTTTTCCAATTATCTGGACTCGCCTTTATCCCCGCTCCAGCCCAGAGCTTTGTACTGCGTCATTATCCGGCCAATCACGGCGCTGTTCTTCTTGACGATCTGTCGAGTTGGAGGGACGTTCTGACGGAAGTAACGCTGCAGGTCTCTGTGACCGACACGAGCTCCTATTGATAAAAAAATTTGAGTAAATTTTTCTCGCATCTCAGCTTCCTGAGGAGTATACAACTCAATGCTGGCATTTTGGTGCAAATGCCAAAATCTCACACAGTTACTACTTTCATGCACAATTTAATACACCCATTTACTCCTGAATGTGTAGAAGCAATCTTACTCAGGTAAAGTGTCTTGCCCAAGGACACACCCACTTCTATTTAACAGGCTGGACACCAGACTGCAAGGCCGGGGCACTCTGCGGATAATTTTGACTGAATTGCTCACCGGAAGGCAACACAAGCTCATAACCCTCCTGGTGGACCTGCAAGGCGCTGTCATCAACTTCCTCATCGTCACTATCGCCCTGTGTCTCACCCTGTCTGGCAGGGTCTGTGTGGTCAGGGTAGCTTTGTCTGCAACAGAGAGGGAGAAAAAATAGAATTACAAATGAAGTCACTTGGCTGCAACTTCACAAAAAAATATACACAAGAAACAAAAGGAATAGCAGCCAAAAGCTCAAAATATACTTGTAAAGAGTATTCAACCAAGGACAAAAAAGTGTCTTGCTTAAATTGTCTGTTATAATAGTAGCTTAGCAGAAAATATCACTCAGAAAAAAATATCTGTGCTACACAAAATCGCTTGAGAACAATTTACAAGAGCCCATGAATTTTTTGACTGATTAATTGCTTTTGCTAAGCAAATATTTTCTATGCTTAGACTAAATCTCTGAGCTTAGCAGCTCCACAAAATTAGAGCACAGTGCTAACCTGAAGTCGTAATACTCGGCGTATTCGTAGATGAAGTCGCCCTCGTACTGCAGCTTACAGTGCCCCTTGTCTCTCATGTGTCGCTGGACAGCGTCCAACGAGAAGAAACTCCGCCCGCGCTCGTTACACCACAGACACATGAAGCCGCAGCCGACTTTCTCTCCTGTAGAAATCAAGACACGGTCACGCTATCTGAAATTGGATCAGGATTTTTTCCCTCCAACACACCTTAACCTGACCCTGCCAGACGCAACACAGTGCATCAGGTGGAGAAAAAAACTGGTGCACTTTGATGCATTCGGCTGCCAACACCAGTGCATGAATGGCCAGCTCTGAAACAATGAGAGCTAGTCTCATTGAACAATGCCACAGTTGTATCCTGCTGCGTGCGGTGACCAACGACTCTGAGGCAGTGTTGCCATGAGACTTTTCCCCTGATGGATCTTGCTACATTTGGCAGGCTTGTCACTTAGTCAAGTGTTGCATGTTGCTACGTTTGGCAGGGTTCTAGCAAACATACCCTGGAGGGTTATGGATAAAGCACAATAAAAGCAGGAAGATAAACACTCTTTGCCACCTACCCAGATAGGCGAGTAGACCATCCAGATCGCAGATGTACTCCAAGTTGGGCAGGAAGAAACTGTGGGCCTGCGTCATGTGATTGCATTTCTTCTCCACCGACTGGGACGAGTGACTGCAGAACAGGCAATCGGTGATCGCGATGGGTTCTCCTTCGATCTCCTCCCATTCATCATCATCGTCGGCCATTTCTAAACAAGTAAACAGGTAGATGGATAAACAAATAAACAGGTAAAGATGTAAAGTGGTAAACATGTAAACAAGTAACAAGCATGTAAGTAGGTGGGGAAGTAAACAAGTAAACAAAATAAGTAAACAGAGAGTCCACAATTCGGGCGATTCACAATGCAAAGCCCCACCAAAAGTTTGCCATGAAGAGTCCATTTTTTTACGTTTATGGTCAACAAAACATGGCCCATTTGAATGAGTGTCAGTAGACAACTTGAGCTAATTTGTTAGAGATAGGGGCATAGGCTCTGCTGCCTTACAAACGCCATATTGATTAAAAGAAAAGAAAAGGGCAAACATACTTGAATCGTATGCTTACCAAACTACTGACTTGAAAAACTAAAAATTTCAACTGTCCCACACTGCCAATTTGTCGACTATCTCCCACAATGCACTGGGGAAAAAATGAACTCTCTGTGGCAAACTCTTGGTGGCGCACTGCATTGTGAATCGCCCGAATTTACCAAGGGTCTTACCAACGTCTTGACTTGAACCAGCCGCGCCTTCAGGATCTGTTACTGGTTTGTTTTTCTTCCCGCTGGTTTTCGTCTTCGTTGCCGTCTCTCCCTTGCTTACAGATTTCTTTTCTTCAGCTACATCTTCTTTTGTTTCCAAGGCTGGTTCCGTATCCAGTCCTTTCTCAAGGTTCTTAGCATTTCTCTTGTCGACCTAAATCAAAAAAGCATATCAGTCCAATCATATTGTTTTGTAGTTACATTTTCAGACTTAAGACAATTTCATTTTTTCTATTGCAGACAAACCTCTGTCTGCTGCTGTCTAGCAATGCGAGCCTCCGCTTCTTTGTGCTTCTTAGACTGCATGTGATTGGTGAACGCGTTCTCTGTGTTGAAGTGCTTCCCGCATGTCTTACAAGAGGATGACGAATCTTGCTGAGCCACAGAAGCCTGGGCCTGCATGTAATAAGGATTTGAAGCCACGTCAAGAATTAATTTGGGAAACTTTGAGCAAAATGAGATAAGATGGGCAGTTGCTGGTTGTTAATAAATGTATAACTTCAAAAATTTCTGAGATTTGGGGTAGGCGTATATGGGTACATGTCACATCTTAACCTGCTTGTCCAGCACACGCTGTTTGAACTCTTCCGCCGTGACCGGCACCATTTCGGCCACCTTGCGCTTTAGGTTGTAGCGATGCCACTCTGACTTGTAGTGAGCCCTCTGTAGGTCAGCGCTGGCAAATGCCACTCGGCAGGATATGCAGGTGAAGGATAAGGAAGACATTTCTACACTTCAGAAGGATAAAAACAAAGGGATTTTTAAAATGGAATTTCAAAACATAATTTCATTCTTTTTTTTTTTTTTACTAGCACTACAGCTAAAATCCACAATAAATGCTCCTGTTTTTTTTTAATAAAAAAATTGTGGGTTGTGTCTGGGTGGCTAAACTGTAAAGATCTAAACTAAAGCAGTATCGTGACACCACTGTTTTTTATCATGACCTTACTAAATCTTTAGTTATTAAATTACTTGAGAGACATAATTGAAGTTTTTGCTAGAAATGTATTCAATTATCATATGCAACTTTGCCATCTACTTTCACATCCACCACTAATCCACACTGTAGGCCTACTGTACTGTCATGATTGTCAAATTGTATAACTTAATAAACATGATCATGATGATCAATCAATCAAGTTTTCCAATAGGTGAGCAAGAAAATTACCGTAATCTGGTGTTTTTTCTGCTTTCTAGAATGGAAATAAAATAGTCAGGAAAGGTACCGCAATACAGCTTTCACGAATCCAGCACCAGTTGTGGCAGAAAATTCACAAACTGCCTACATTTGTACTTTGTATTGATTTACACAACATCATTCCTGATTGTGCAATCACACCTAAAGTGTAAAATGGAACATTTCATTTCAAGGTAATAGCATTTTACATCCCTAAAAATGGAGTCTTAAATGTGTGAATAATAATATCTCAGTACAACATAATCATCAAACCTGAGAAACAACAATCGAAAATGATGATATTTTTTAGTTATTAAACAAAGTCAGAATAATCTATTATGCATTTTAGGGGTGCATAATTTTATGACCCCTGACCTCGGTTTACCCAGAAAGCCCTTGCCTCTGCCATCTTGGCTTGAAATCATAATGGTTAGTGACAGAGCGATCGCCAAATAAATCCGTAAAAATCAAGCAAATCAAACGACAGGATCCTTATTCAATACCAAATACAAAATCTTAAAACTTTGTTATACTCAACTGTTTGTTTATTTTAGTGCAGAATTTTTCCAGTGTGACAAACGAAGTCATTTAATGTAACGTAACGATGGTTTACCGTTGCTTGATATGTAGCTGTGCGTTGTGTTGAAATGTGTAGTCCCCTCTCGGCTCCCTGGCCTTGGTGCGTTGGCTAGCTCCGTCATCAGTGGTCATACGTGACACAATTGCAAGAAAAGTAAAGCAGATTCCTCGTCTTTTGTGTATAAAATCTGCTATTTCAAATTTTCATGTTATGCCTGGGAAGTCAAAGAACAACTTCCTTTTTTTAGGCATGTACATTTTTTTTGGGGGGGGGGGGGGGGGAAGGGCGATCGTGTAGTGTAGGGACCCTGTTTTAGTGTTTAGTTTCGATCTAGTAATACCATGGAGGATACCAATCAAATTAGAGTCAAGGGTGTTTTTTATTACTAATAAATTACCCTTTCAGTTTCAACCTAAAGCAGACTTCTTTGAATATAATGACACCCTTTTTGTATAAAATTACAGCATTCGTTGTTTCGCGCCTCTCTCCGATACTTTTTGATATACGCGCAGGTATATAATTATTTTGTTTCCTCACAGTTTAGTACAGCAGCGCGACGAGAATGATCCTCAGGGTGGTAGATTTTGCACCGTGGGGTCAAGGAAATTCTTCAAAGCTGTTTTCATTTTCAATTTTTTTTTAACAACCTGCTTTGGAGGATTTTTTTTAAGGGAATAAAGTAGAAATTTCATAACGTTCAAATTCACTTTTTTCCTTCTAATTTTATATTTTCTTGTCATGTTTTTATAAAAGTTGCAGTCTACCGTAACGATAGAAAATGGGAAATGCGTTACGGCTGCCGTAACAATAGCCACTGCGTTTTTTGTAATTTTTGAACAGTTTCTTGGGGGTAGAAATGACAAATTTTCTACGCGGTTTAATTACGGTTGGTGCCTTGCGATTCAGCGCGCCTCGCGCATTCATGGTACATCCCGCGGTGATCGCCACCTTTAATGTTGCGTTTCTCGTTGTCATCGTCATTTTGCCCCAAAATTTTGCCTGAAAAATTCAAAACCCTGCCCTTATGACATACTGAATGTTCTTAATGTCGCCAATTAGATTGGTTGGTCAAATAATTTAAAAGTGTGTTTTGCTCCCTTATACAAGGAACCGGGCCCGTAGATACTTGATCGCCATGGGAAGCAAACCAGACAATGCCACAGGCCTAACATTTTCAGCTTAATATGACCCTTGTCGGTTTTTTCTCGGATGATAATCGTTCATATCATTACACGAACAAATTTTTCTGCAAGTTTTTTAAGATTTTTTATTTTTTAGGGAAAACATTGCCATGAGTTTGCAGCTTGCCATGTAAACAGCGTTTTGAAAGAGGCCCTCTTATGACAGTGTATGTTTCCACTTGCCTTTGTCTCATGAATGATTCATTACATATTTTGCATGCTTTCTTAGGCCAAGCGTACAAAGAAGGTCGGCATCACAGGGAAGTATGGCACACGCTACGGTGCCTCACTGCGTAAGATGGTCAAGAAGATTGAGATCTCGCAGCACGGGAAGTACACCTGTGTCTTCTGTGGAAAGGTGAGAGAATCCACCATTTATGCTAGAAAGGATCATTCTGTATTTGGTGGCGATAGTCCCGCCCACCTTTGATTGTTGTACATTTCACAGTCATGATCTAATTGGCACTGTTGACGGGTCCATTACAAGGACGCAGCTTGCTCGTTCCTTATTAACTAAGTTGACATGCCTTCTGGCTCCATATGTACTAGATTTATGTAGTGGGAGGCTGTGGTCTAATGGTTACGGTGTTTGACTCGTGTGCCATGGTACATGGGTTCGAATCCTGACCGGGACCATGGTCCTTGTGCTCTTGAGCAAGGTGCTTGACCATTGTTGCTTCGTCCTTCGGATGGAACGTAAAGCCGTAGGTCCCGTGTGTTGTGTAATGCACGTTAAAGAGCCTAGTAACACTTTTCGCTAAGAGAAGGGGTTTGCCCCGGTGTTTCTGGCAGTGGCTGCTATTTGCGCTGCAGCACCTTGTAAACCCTTATAAAGGTGCTACATAATGGGTCTCATATTTCTCATAAACTTCACTTTAATACCTGTCTTTAAAAAATAGGCATAATTACCAGCGCCTTGAGTACCTCATTGCTGGTAGATATGTGCGCTATATAAGACTTAGGTTTTATTATGTACACAGGGTTTGTAGCAAATCAGTAAGTGGGATGAAGAGTATAAAGTAAAGTCCCAACAATGGTCAATATTGTTGGCATGGGACATCATTTAATGTTTTTTGTTTGGTTTCTTTTTAAGTTTTGTGCTTCACTGATGTTATTTTTACCAACACAGTTTGCTCAGTGCTTTCCAAGATATTTGGTGAAAATAAATTTACGGAAAGTGAAGTAGGAAAATATCTTTTCTATCTCGTCATAAAAAGCACCATAACCAACCCTCATATGCCTCACCTGTAACTATGCTTTTGTGTCTTATTTTGAACAGGACGCCATGAGGAGGAAGTGTGTGGGCATCTGGCACTGCAAGGCCTGCCGAAAGGTAGTCGCTGGAGGTGCATGGGTCTACAGGTAAGGCGCTTGGCTACCCTAAGGGAAAACCTTGCTGCTTGCTCAACCCTGTGATTAAAGAGCCAGGGTTGCTGTATCTTCTTTCTGATTGTTAAAAGAAAACCTTTTTGGTACGAAGGAATTTAACACTAACCCTCGTTAGTGTTTTACTAGGATCCTTCCTCACTCTCGCAAAATCTAACACCATATGGCAACTCATACACGCAAACTGTTGGACTCTGAATTATGGCGGTATGCCGACGCCATGTAAAGCAAAATCAGTTTACTAGTGCAGTACTCGCTCCAACAGATTCCAACAAAACATACAGTTGGATTTTGAAGGGTTGGGGGTGGTTAGGTTTAAATAGGTGGTGGAATGACATCTTAAAGAAGACCTGTCGTGCGCTTTGAGTCAGATTCTATACATTGGCAGAAAAACATGAAACGTTTGAAACGGGATGTCTGACCCAAGATTTGAAGGGTTTTGTGGGATTGTTGACAATAGACCTTGTGCGTTAGAGGTATCTCAGAGGGTGTTTTTATTGTTATTTAAATCCATTAACAATGAACGCAAATAGGGCGACTAATGCATGTCCAAGCAATACAAAAACCATTGCCCTCCGGCGCTGCCTTAACGCATGTGGTCTATAGAATTTGGCACTTTCACAATTTTTTACTTGATACTCCTTGAAATTTTGGTGTAAAAAGTGCCATTGGCATAAGTCTCGGTGATGAATTGACCCATCGCCGTTTGCGAATTAGCCACGCCCCTTAGACAACCCTATTGAATTTTGTACATTAAACGCCGTTTGCAAATTAGCCACGCCCCTTAGACAACCCTATTAAATTTTGTACATCTAACCGTGCCAAATGCAACAGGATGCA
The DNA here is from genome assembly GCA_029964075.1 of Patiria pectinifera. Taxonomy (NCBI): domain Eukaryota; kingdom Metazoa; phylum Echinodermata; class Asteroidea; order Valvatida; family Asterinidae; genus Patiria; species Patiria pectinifera. The sequence goes on from CM057139.1 coordinate 12,301,386, forward strand.
CCAGTGGTAAGAAGTTGTTGCAAGTTGTTGCATTTAGCAGGGTCCAGATCTGCATGCATTCCATGCCTGCATTCCGTTGCATTTGGCAGGACAGTGGGTACTTGGTACCAAGGCTGGCACTACATTGTTGCATTTGGCAGGGTGCCTAGTGAATACCCCGTGGGGGTTAGGGTTAGAAAACTGTTTTATTTGTCTCAGCTTTTGCGCGTCCCACGTCCATCTGTATATAATTGGACAATATTTTACAAGCTGTGTTGACGTGATTCTGCCGCGATAGGTTAAATGCAGAGGTTTCCTCCAGGAAAGTTCCTATTAACAATACCAGATTTTGGGTTAATATGTTGCTTTAAATCCAAAATGTTTTTGATCGTGTTTTTTTGCCAACAGCACCTCTGCCGCAGCAACAGTCAGGAGTGCCGTCCGCCGCCTCCGTGAAATGAAGGAAACATAGACAGTTTTCAGGATACGGACTACAAGAGATTTAATGTAACTTTGATCGGGAATTCACGACTCGCATGCAACAACACGGGGACAGCCATGTCATCAACACACACTGGGCCGACCGTACGACGGATACAACGCTTACCCTGGGGTCTGGACGATGGTCCTTATTTGCTACCGGAGATAATTTCAGTTTTGAATTTGAGAAATAAATCCACAAGATGATCTGAGGGAAGCGTATATAAATGGTGCAAACGAGTCCTTTATTTTGTCTAACAAACTCACTTGGTTGGTTGGAGGAAAAATCTGAATTATTAAGCATCTCTTTTGAGTAGCAAGTGGATGCAAAAAACACAGATTTCTCTCGAGTGTACACCCAACAGCCAAAACAATACAAGAAAATGTGAAAGGGACATTTTGTCTCAGTTTGCCTAATGTAAGTGGTACCGTGTATGCCTAAACATGGATACAAAGATACAGTACCTGTATCGGATTAAAAAAAAAAATCAATTAAAACACCACACACATTTTTTTTTCCAACCAGGTTTATTCCATTATCCACCAAATTGATAAATTTCACTATTTAATGCAATCCAATTCACAATATTTAGTACAATTCGTATCTAATTTTAAAAATAGGCGACGGGGAGACTCGATATCTGATTCTTTACAATATCTGATGAATATTTGTGCAACTAAAACGATGAAAGTTCATGAAGTAGACCACCCTTCTAGACTGAACTAATAACTTTGACATTAAATACATGAACACCTTTTAACAATATATTAAAATATATTTTAAAAATACATGTAGTCGGAAATACTGGAGAAAAGTGATTACACCTTTTCAAACGAAAATTGAGACAAATATTGAGAGAAATGTTGACAAGAATGCGAAAACCAAGGTTGCCTGCTCAAGGTCATGCAAAAGTCGAATACTCGATCGTACATTTTTCTGCAAGTTGCGCTTAACCAACTTGTGCCAAAGATCTAAATTAAGTACATGCAAAGCCAGGATCAGCTTTGTTTCAGTCCTTCGGGATAACCTCAGGATCTAGTCTAACGGAAAATTATGCCGCAGTGTCCCAATTCTGGGAAATACAGTCAAACCCTGATAAGAAGAGCATTGTTAATACAAGGTACTGCTTATAACAAGCAAAATTTTGGTCCCAAGTCTTTGTTTTTCGTTACTGATAATACAAGGCACCTGTTTATAACGAGGTCATTCGTAAAGTCCCAAGGACCTTGTTATAAAGGTGTTTGTACTGAGAAAAAAAACGGGATAACTTATTGATTGGCAGCACCCTGATCTACGGTCTCGCAAAGTTTCCACTTGTTTCTTTTTCATTTATTCAGAAATAGGGACAGGATTATTGAAACTTGTTCAAGAAATACATGTAAAACACTTAAAATGAATATGAATTAGTATTTCTAAAAACTATACAAATTTTACCCGATAAAATCTTTCACCACCTTAGTTACATGGATCGAGGTTGACGTTCTTAAAATAATTGTTACTTTTTTAAAATAATGCCTGCTCTACCCTATAAGATTATTATGTATTCAACTATTTTCTGGGAAATTCCTGGGAAAATATTACATCATGCAGCACTTTTGTTTTCTGAATATTTCATTCCAATTGTGGCAATATTGTTAATTTCAATATTGAGAAAGAAAAGGGTGATAAACACACAAGCAAAATCGTGAAAGTCTTACCAACATTCAAAAACCCTTCAACCATTTTTGAAATGAGTTATAGTGGTCTCATAGTGGTTTTACATTGTGTTTTACAACACATGGGTTGGGGAGTAGCTGTACATCTCACAAAATCAGCTCACATATCTATTTCTTTCCACTTAGCCAAGATGTAAGAAGGCCAAAACCATAACCACTTCTCCTTGGTTTTGCCTCATTTTTCTTCTCTCCTGCTACCTGCCCTCCTTCCTGCTCAAGCTCCGCCCTGTCCAACATCTCAAAGTCGGTTGAATCAGAGTCCATTGTCAGTAGTTTCGGTGGTGATGGATTCCTGCCCATGCTGGTTTCAGATTTGGGCAATTGTCGTTGACGTAGGACCTGAGATGGTTCCGAAGTCGAAGAGTTGTCATCTTGGGAGCCCATGTCTTGTAGCTTCAACATGGCGTCGGACATCAACGAGGTGACAGCGTGCGACAATATCATTGCAGCACCTGGCGGCAACAGCGGCTCGTCCCTAGTCTGCTTCCCTCTAGAGTTTCGCCGTCCCAATTTCCCGTCTGCCTCCACGTCCGGAAACTCCAAATCCTCTGCCAGGGCCTCTTCCACGTCTGTCGAATCACGAAAGTGCGACGGGTCAAACGGCATCCCTTCCGGGCTTCTCTGTTTTTCTCTTTCCCCTCGTTCCTTGATTTTCTCAGGATTCCCTGGAACTGGTGGGTGATCGTCGTAAGGCAGGTCTATTTCTAGTTCGTCAGCGCTGTGGTCATAGGCTGTGTTGTCGAAGGATGGGACTTGGGAAAGGCCACCCATGTAGCTTGGTGGTTCAGTGTCGGTGAATTCTGCAGAAAAATGGCAATCAAAACCAGAGATGTCATTTCTCTGAGCTTCTTTCGGAGCTTGCAGATTCTTCCAAATCCATCAGCTTAATAGCGAGGAGTTTGCAGGAGTTTAATATGGGAGGAGGTAGAGCCCAGCCACTATTACATTAATTGACAATTGATGTACAAAGACTGTGTCATTGGGTAACTGTACAGTATTGGATTGTAAAGGATTCAGGAAGGCGTCTTATAAAATCTACCTTACCATCATCGGTAAATTCCAGTGAAAGTCCTTTCGACAGACCCCCGAACACACCTGCTGAGGTCCCACTGCTACTCCGAGCCGATCGCCCAGCAGCGTGGGCAAGTGCTGCATCAACTGCTGGGCCTGGTGTGGGGCAAAACTCATCCAAGTCACTATCGCTGCTACTGTCGGTGTCAGCGGCGGGATTAGACCTGTTCCTTGCTCTCTTTTGAGCTGTGGGAGTCAAAAGATACATACTTAATTGATTCCTTGCTATACACTGATATCGATTTAGTAACTCAGATCCACAATTTCTTTTTATTTCCACAAAACAAATAACAAATAAGTTCTCACCTCTTTTCTTTTCTCTGTGAGGACTGTCGATACTATGGTCCAACTGCTGTAGAATTGGCCCGATGCGCTGATACAGATTACCTGTGACGTTGTGGTATTCCAACGCAGGCCACAGAAGAAGGCCAGTAACTGGAAATAAGAACAAGATGGACACCAAATCTCAAAAGGTGAAGCAGCTGTTCAAATGTACAGGTTATAGCTGTTAGCAGAAGACCTATTAGTAAATCTAGAGGACCTACTCAAAGGTATGGAGGACCCAACAACAGTCATGTAAGATCTTGCCTTAGATGGGCCTAGCTATAATCATGGAGGACTGGGCCACAGTCATGGAGGTACTGGCAACAGTCATGCAGGACCTGGCCACAGTCATGGAGGACCTCGCCACAGTCATGGAGGACCTAGCCATACTTAACCATAGTCTGAGGAACTACATGCTGGACCTTACCATAGTCATGGAAGACCAAGCCATAGTCGAGACCTAACCATAGTCGGGACCTAGCCATGGCTCACCTTGCTATAGACATGGAGGACCTTGCAAAAGGACCTAGTAGTAGTAGCCACAGTCAAGCAAACTTACCAATCAGGTAGGATATGAAGACCCCTGAGAAGTAATGTCCAACGGCTGCCATCACCAGGCACAAGCTACATACATACAGGCAAAACTGAAAAAAAATGAAAAATAAACACTACATTTACAACGAGGTACCATTTCCTCTGTTATGGACCTTCCTTCCTATCAAATCCTCACACTTTAACATTGTTTCCTTTCCTAAACACCCACTGCACTCCCAGCGTCTATTGCATAGACATTTCCATGGGAAGCAGGAACTTCTGCTTAGCCAACTTCCCTGTTGAGCACAAATCAGCTTGGGACCTGTCTAAAGCATTACATAGGAATGCAATGTTGGCTGGTAACCTGTTTCTGCTTAGCAAATTATTCTCTGTACTAAGCAAATTTCTGTTCTTAGCAGCTGCTCGAATTCAGCTTACTACATGTACATTGTACATGTATTCTAACATGTTCTTTTAAAGAGAAAATATTAACAGGCTCTTGCAACTGCATCTAGAGACTTTTACAAACAAAACTGAATGGCATTTGACCGGCCTCCAGACATACTCACCTTCGATGGGTGTTCTCTGCGGAGCTTCCACAGCCTGGTATTCAGCCTTTCCACGGTAACCCACAACCTGGCTGTATGCTCACACAGCTCCGGAAGACTTAGTAGCTTTGCATGGACAGGGGTCCAACTAAACAAAAAAAGGAAAATGAAAATTAATTCAAACGAGCCAGCCGACACTGGCAACTAGATGCTTGAGTGGCAAGATGTCTGCACTAGCAAGCTTGAAGTCGTGGGTTCACATCTCATCCTTGTCGGTCATTTCGTAGTAACTCTCAGAAAGCACTGAGTATACTATAAGTGTTCAAAAGCGTGTGATCCAAATCATTGTGAGTGTAAAGAAAAAGAAAAAACTAGTCTGGTTCTTTTTAACAAAAATTTGCAAGTCTGTGTTTCTGAAATCCAGCCAGAATTTTTTAATATTTGGAAGAGGAAAAGTATAAACTCACCCTTCATCATCGTCATCTGGCCGAGGAACTGTGAAAATGGAGAAAATCCATTATCACAGGCATTTATCATATTTATCTCCAAAAATGACTCATCTGGTAATACCCAGTTTCGGCAGTTTAAAGGCAGTACATGTACATACACAACATGTACAAACATAAAAAAAAATAATACAACCAAATTATTATGAAAAAACTTACTTGACTGTTACTGAATAAAAGTCTCAAGCATCCTGTAAAATCATGGCACCTGGTGTGCTGTGACTGCTGTTATTTTCAAGAAAAGTGAAATGTTTTTTGTAATTTCTCAACGATGGTCGGCTGACCACTGTTGGAAAAAAGCAACGGCTTTTTTTGCTTCAAAATGCTGCCCCAATTTACCAAATTTAGTTAGTCCACACTCTGTTTGCAATCCCTTACACATCCATGAATGGGTGCAAGCCAGCTAGACCCTGACCTTACAATTCCCAACATTAATCAACGAGATCTGAGTTTTATATGTCAAGGCCAAGGTGTACTGTTCTCTTTTTTTTTCAATTCCTTCTAAGGAAGCTAATTAGATGCATGGCCATCCTGATTACTGGCCTTCATTAGTGCTCTGTACAAATTTAAGTAGATTTTTATAAGCCATACCTCTTATCTCTGGCCACACTTTTGTGCGTATAGTTTCCATGGAAACAAAGACCATGCAAGAGACTGCTCCCAGGAAGACAGCACGGTAGTGCGTAGTGACGGCCAACCTGGTATGACAAACAATAGCAGCACTTATGGTCTGTTACTGTCTGGAATGACTAGAAATATCATGAGAATGAACAAAGAATTTAAGCCAAAAAAGGGGAAACTCCCACTGAACTTCATTATACACTCTAATTATCAGTATGAATAATGAAATTATTAATTTATCACAATCAGGCCATTTCCTAGCCCCATTTTGTGTCCACATTACTGGACTCCCTCCTTTACGAAGGGAGTCCAGTATGTGGCCACAGAATAGGGCGAGCCCGGCTCATTTTTTCAGGACAAATTCAGAAAAATGAATTGCAGGATTGAAAAAGAATTATCTAACAAGTCCACTTATTATAAACTCATCAAGAATCCATAAAAAACATGATAAATCAAAACCCTGCCCTCTTTCAACAAAATTAAGCTAGCTGATATATAACATTAGCGAACTATTTAGATGATTATAAACATCAAAACTGACTTTTCCTGCTTGGTATCATCAGATCATAGACATACATAGCAAAATGTTTAGGTAGGCCTGCTTTAACTTAAGTCCAAAAACTGTAATTAAAAGTGTCTTTTCGTTCTCTTATTTCATTTATTTGGAACGGAGTCATAAACTGATAAACTACACCATGTACACGATTGCTCAGTTTGGGGACTTCCTTTGTCATGTTCCCCTCACAAAAGGAAACAATTGTAACGATCGCCTTTTGTGTCGATCGAGTTCAATGTCACATGATTGATAAAAGTTACTCATTCACTCTTGCTCACCAAAATAATCCATTCACACACAGCACCATGACCGCGCTACGGGCTGGTTTTTCCCACACAAGAAGGCTCTGAACGGACATGATGAACCCCTCAAGTGGGCCCAGAAACTGCCTCAGTCTCTGCTCTCGATGTTTGACCTCGGCCTGTCGCTCAGATTCTCTCATTTCGGCGTCAGAAAAGTTGCTTTTGACCGGATTTACGACTTCTTCTTCCCCGTATTCGTCCATGTTTATGTTTACAATGTTTTGGTTTGCGTCATTAGAATTTAGATGGAACCATTCTGAAACGGGTCAATCACCTTATGAAATAGAGATTTTAAACCTAGATTATTTAAGTACAGTTTCATTTGAATTCAACGAAATATTTGAAAAGTTAATGTTACTATTTGCTTATGAATAAGAATTCGGAGATTGAATTTTTACAATTTAAAAACCAGCTGAGTAAATTGGGCGACTAAATAATAACCCCCTTTGTTGTTATGGAATTTTCTCAGCATTCTTGGTATGACGTCATATTAACCTGTCAACAATCCGACAACAGAGGGCGCAATTTCATATTTCGTGTACGTTTGAGCATCGTAGACAAGCAAGATGGGGAAATCTTTCGCGAATTTCATGTGTAAAAAGTTCTTCCACCCTTCTTCTTTTGCAAATATTAAAAGGGTAAGTACATAAATGTAAACTGGTTCTTTGTGTGATTAAATCTGAATCTGTTATGGAATAGGAATTCTCTTGAAATTGCTCAAGTTAAAGATTTAAAGTGTGCCCCATTCACCGTAGGGCGCAGGGGCCTATTCAATTGTGAACAATTTTGTCAACGAAGTCGCCCCATCAAACATGTCGAATGCATTGGATATTGTTACGGCAGACGACCCGTCCGGGGAAAAAGTTCCATACTCGGATGTCAATTTATCTGCTGCCAAACATATTAATTGTCACCTCACCTTGTCATTTGAACCAAGAGAAATCCAGGAAGCTGTGTAAGGGTGAAAAAAATTTACTCAAAATGTGTTTTTAGAGCACATTTTGGATGCATACGTCGTGCAGAAGTAACTCGAAGCAGCCGGTCAAAACTGATTGTAGTGGCTGAAAAGACAGCGGCACGTTATACACGTGACATCAACAACCATGACGTCGCATGAGCCTGCCAATGATAGTGCAATACGTCATTATGAATATTTATTTTCTCATGAATATTTAGTTTATTTCAATGGCTACTTCAAATACGTCCAAAGATTGATGATTGCAACAGCGATCGTGCGCGGCCTAGCGGTTAAGAGTCTCGTGTATCAAGCAAGCGTCAGAGGTTCGAATCCCGATGAAGTAACTGACTGATTAATAAATAGAAATTAAGGAAAGGAGAGGGTGAGAGTAGAGGAGGGAAAGTGGAGGAATAACCATAAAAGATGTAACTTTTGGCGCTAGAAAATTAATTGAAAAAAGTGACGTCCGAGTACGGATATTTTTCCCCGTCCGGTTCCCTGTATTCAACGTCAGGATCTTTTGCTCTTGGAACCAGCTATCAACCGAATGGTTCTCGGACTTTCTTTCCCATTTATAAAATCCTCCAAAGGACAAAGCCCCCCGATTATGAAGAAGAAAATGAAATCTACCTCGACAAAAAGTAAGATTTGATTAAATCGTTAGGCCTCCATTTCCGTTCAGTCTATTGAAAAGTATTCATATTTTGATGTATTAAACTATTAAATATTATTTGAGAAAATAGACATGTGTCACCTTTGTCATGTTTGTGTATCTTAAATTAAATTGTCCACAGGTTTGGCTTGCTGAACAGCGTGTCAAAGAAGAGACACAAAAACAAGATGGGCTACGAGAGGAGTATGAGAGAGATCAGGACCATTACAACAACAGGTGAGACACTCCTGTCACTCTCATTCCATCCCCACCTATCCCCTCTCACCCACCCCCTCTCCCCCACCGTGACAAGGAGGCAATAACATTTCATGTCAGTAGTTCACTATTTCAGGAAATAGGTAGGCCTTACTAGTAATATCGGGTGTCGGACGCTTCGCCCCATCTCCACGTCGCCCCATCCCCACTTCGCCCCATCCCCGCTTCGCCCCATCCCCACTTCGCCCCATCCCCACTTCGCCCCATGTAGATTGGTTCCTCCACGAGTGAAATTAGGATGTCAAAGGTATTGTCGTTCTCAGATAAGTGGGAGACGGGTTGGTATAGCCGGGTTGGGAACAAAGTTGGATCTTTTAGGCCAAAAAAAAAAAAATTCTTTCCGTTGGTTAGCAAATTGAATTAGTGAAACTGTTGGAATTGTTTTAAAGCCAATAAAATAGATGAGATTTTTTTTTTACTTTTTACATGTAACGGCTGGGGCGAAGTGGGGATGGGGCGAAGTGGGGATGGGGCGAAGTGGGGATGGGGCGAAGTGGGAATGGGGCGAAGTGGGGATGGGGCGATATGGGGATGGAGCGAAGTGGGGATGGGGCGAAGTGGTTAGGGGCGAAGTGACATGGGGCGACGTGGAAATGGGGCGAAGTGTCCGACATTCTCATCATCAGCCAATAACAACATCTAATCATTGGCACACCATTGTACATTGGTTGCTGTGTGTTTACAATTCAGCATTCCAGATTCTTAAACCAGTCAGTTTCTGGAAAATGCATCTGGTAACAAGACAAGAGAGTTGCAAAACTATATTCTAAGTTTAAAGGCTACTTCCAGAAAAGTAAGGTTTTTACAAACCTTACAGATAGACCACTAGTATAAATTTGCTGTGGCAGACAATTGTCAATTTCGTTTATAACTCCTGTCACAAAATTTTTTCGGACCCAGTATTTCACATGTATTATCTATAGGGTTGTTCAGATCCCTTAAATGTTATACGAAATGTTGAAATTTACGAGAATTTCACTTTATACCAAGATCACAGGAATCTCCACTCGCCCGTCTGTCATAGTTGGCTGTCGACTGAGAGGGCGCCATAACTCTCTTGGCCAACTACGGCGCGGCTTTCATTCGACGGCATGAGAGAAAGAAAAAACACTGGTTGATTTAGAGAATTATAGCACCCTCAGTCGACAACCAAAAATGACAGAAGGCCGAGTGGAGATTCCTGTGATGATAGTACGCGAAATTCTCATAAATGTTACCATGTCGTATGACGTTTCAGGGATTTGAACCAATTCCAACCCTACAGATACCTAGCCATGTCAAGATAACACATATGAAATACTGGGGAGTTGGGAGTTATAAACAAAATTGACAATTTTGTCTGCTACAACAACTTTTTATTGGTCTATCTGTAAGGCTTGTAAAAGCCTTACAGTTCTGGAAGTACCCCAGACCTTGGATCCAAATCTTGAAAAACAGTGCCTTGTGAAGTAAGGGTAAAAATATCAAAATTTAACTAACTTCTCTGTTGATTTCTGAACATCCAGACAGTTGATGGGCGATGAGCGAGTCAAGCACGGCTTGACGTTCATCTACGAGGCTCCCAAAGCCTACCAGAAGGAAGCGGAGAAGGAAACGGACGGGAAGTTGGTCTGGAAGAGAGCTGCGCCGGCCCCGGGGTCTGACTCGACGGCGGGCGGGTCTGGGCTAGACGGTGGGGCAGGGGTGCGGAACGTCCGATGTGTGAAGTGCAACCAGATGGGCCACATCCCTACAGACAGGGAGGTATGGCGCTTTGGACTACAGTCGAGTCTCGTTAACATAAACTCGTTCAGACCTAGCCGAATTGTTTGTTATATCAAAAAAATATTCTTGCTAAATCTGCTGTCAAATGGTCACAAGAAAGATAAATCACATGACATTTTTGACTGGTAACCTGCAAGCAAAACACTTGAGTGCTAAGCAAATTTGCTTATCAGCCCTAGAAATTTAAGCCATGTCTTCAAATTTTTCAACTTTTTCCCCAAAGTGTCCCATGTACAAGACCACAGAGGAGAAGCCAACAGAGGGAACTGTTCACCAGGATCAGTTGGTGGAGGACATGCGACGCGACGGCTACGCCTTCAAACAGAGCGTGCTCGGGAGAAGCATCGATGATGCCAAATTCAGTAGGGTACGTCTTAAGAAGACACTTTTAGATTCTTGTTCAGTTGTGTTTAGTTAATGAGGGAGTGTCTTTGTGTCGTTTTAAAAAGATTACTTCCTAGTTCTTGACTAAGAAAGACATGCAGACGCACTTGCAAGTGGCTAATTAATTATCCTTTCTTTGTTTTTGGTCTTGAAAGGATTTAGTTGGCGATGACGATTCCGACGATGGACCTCCACCAGAGGAAGCCTTCTTGAGCTCGTTGACCAAGAAACAAAAGAAGAAACTCCTCAAGTAAGCCAGAGTAGAGAGCGCTTGCTCCTTTCAAAATGACCCAACCAGTTCAAAACAGGCTAAATATTAATGCTTTGGTTGCGGTAGACTATCAGAGCTCTTATAAAATTACTTCAGTAAAGGGAACAACCAACTGGCAATGTTTACATCTCCCTAACAAAATAATGGGTTCCAAAGTCATTGACTGCTGCACTGTAAAGGTGTCTAATTGGCAAGCTGACTCCAACAGTCTCAGTGGTCAAGTGATTAGGACATCTAAACTAGAAAGCAGGAGTTCCAGCAACAAACTCTTGAGCAACATTGAGTATGCATTGCTTAAGCTACGTCCACCAAGGGTAGAACCAAGTATTAAAAGACACTCTTTGTGTTTTTGATTTGTTAGGAAACTGAATCGCATGGAAAAGAAGCACTCTGGATCTGTACACAAGAAAAAGAAGGGCCACAAGAAACGACGACGCAGCGACAGCAGCTCCTCCGATGACAGGCCAAGGAAACACCACCGAGATGAGAAGAAGCCCAAGAGAAGCCGTGAGACGAGCAGCGACTCAAGCAGCAGTGATGAGAGCTCAGACGGAAGACATCGTCATCATCGGGAGACTCAGTCAAGACAGCGGCACGAGAGAAGCGGCGGCGAAAGAGACATCTCCGGAGGAAACCGGAAGAGGAGAGACTCCAGGAGTGATGACGAGCGAGAACGCAGACCCGCAAAGATGCGCGACAGCCACTATCCGCGTCACAGCGATGGGCTCGGCGAGCACGGCCGCAGCATCAAGAAAGAGCGATCATCTGAAGATCGTAACAGAAGGCAGGACGGTCACAGACAGCAGCAGGACGATGACGAGGACAGACACGGAAGATCCAAACCTGCCAGGCAAGATCTTGATCACCTTTCTCGCGATCGTCGTGATTCACGTGATCGTGATGACTCCCGAAGTCGTTCCTCCCACAAGCTCTCTCACAGAGACCGCGAGTCAAGGGAGAGGGAGACCCCAAGGGTCAAAGTCGAGAAAGACAGAAGGGAGGACAGACGAGACCGGGAACAGAGTGACAGAAACTCTAAGAACTATAGTGACGATAGGGCTGACGGATACGGTGGCAGCAGAAAAGACAGAAAATGATGACCTAATTTTAGCATGTACTTGTGTACAATTAGAATGTAATACAGCAGAACGAACCAGGGATATTTTATTGGTCTTTGCCATGTTGTGTAATGAAAAAAAAAAGCGGGACCTTTTCTTGGACTTACTGGGTTTTTTTTCTTTTTAGAGGCAACTGTAGACATCTGTAATTGTAAAACAGTGTCTTGCTTGTGTAAATGCTGTTAAATAGTCGCTAGGACTTTAGAACATGTAGTCGTTACATTGTTAAAATAGTGAACATTTTAAATGTATTTTGGAAGTGCGTTCAGGTGCGCCGGACGATTTGTATATACGCAAAGGATTTACGGTACTTGTAACGATTGACAGATAAACACGCTGGGAACGATGCTGAAAATATCTGTCTGCGATCTGCTCGCAGTGAGTGAGGCTGGAAATATGTGTTTGCTGACCGCAGGTGATGGCTTCAACCTGCCTGGCTTGAGGTCGAGTGAAAAGTAATCCCATGCCTCGTTCCGTTCTTGTCGAAAAAAACCTGCTGCGAACTGGTTAATGGTCTTAACCTTCAACATTGATAGTCCTGAAACCTCCAATTTTTATTCAATTTTTTCCCCTATTTGTGTTGAGTAAATATTGTACTGTATTTGACAAATAGAACACTTGTCTCATTTTGCATTGTATCAAGATTAATACAGTGCATAAAAGATGCAGCCGGTGACCTAAAAAAAACAATAGTGACCTAGTTTTAGGAACATTTTACGGTACAGAGATGTAGTAAAAGGAAAAAAAAAGCAAGTTCAAAACCTATATTCTGTTGTATTGGAACCTGGTTTTGGAAAGTTTTTTTTAATGATCTGTAAGGCAGTCTTGTGGGAATGTGTGCTAGGGTTATCGAGGTATGTGTACTGCAAGTTTGAAGGAATTCCTTTTTTTACCAAAATTGCAAGGGGTTAGCCTTGCAAGGGGTTAAGTTCAGTGAATGCAGAAATTTCATTGAAAGTCAGAGGAGCACCGGTAAATACCCACACACACACAATATTTTGAAGATTTATTTGAGAAATAAATAAACAAATTTTACCGATTCTACCCAATATTTTTGTCAAATATTTCTTTTGAAAAGCAAATCTTTCTACAAATGGAGTTGGAATGTGTTCTAGGGTCCCTTAGGCATCTTTCTAGCAAGTATCAAGGAAGTTCATTTTTTGGCCAAAATTGAAAAAAAATGCAAGGGGTTAGCCTTACATTTTTATCAAAATTTGGCCAAAAATTGACTTTTCTCAAAACAATGCAGAACTTCCTTTGGAAGTCAGAGGACCACCAATCAATACTCAAACATCCAATATTTTGAAGATTTGGGCAAAAACCATCGATTTTGTGAGAAATAAATTAACATTTTTGACTGATTTTACCCCATATTTTTGTCCAAATTTCCTTTTTAAAAGCAAATCTTTCTACAAATGGAGTTGGAATGTGTTCTAAGGTCCCTAAAGCATCTTTCTAGCAAGTTTCAAGGAATTACATTTTTTGGTCAAAATTGAAAAAAAATGCAAGGGGTTAGCCTTACATTTTTATCAAAATTTGGCCAAAAATTGACTTTACTCAAAACAATGCCGAACGCCCTTTGGAAGTCAGAGGAGCACCAATCAATACTCAAACATTCAATATTTTGAAGATTTGGGCAAAAACCATCGATTTTGTGAGAAATAAATTAACATTTTTGACTGATTTTACCCCATATTTTGGTCCAAATTTTCTTTTCAAGAGCAAATCTTTCTACAAATGGAGTTGGAATGTGTTCTAGGGTCCCTAAAGCATCTTTCTAGCAAGTTTCAAGGAATTTCATTTTTTGGCCAAAATTGAAAAAAATGCAAGGGGTTAGCCTTACATTTTTATCAAAATTTGGCCAAAAATTGACTTTTCTCAAAACAATGCCGAACTTTCTTTGGAAGTCAGAGGAGCACCAATCAATACTCAAACATCCAATATTTTGAAGATTTGGGCAAAAACCATCGATTTTGTAAGAAATATATTAACATTTTTTACTGATTTTACCCCATATTTTGGTCCAAATTTTCTTTTCAAAAGCAAATCTTTCTACAAATGGAGTTGGAATGTGTGGTAGAGTCCCTAAAGCATCTTTCTAGCAAGTTTCAAGGAATTTCATTTTTTGGCCAAAATTGAAAAAAATGCAAGGGGTTAGCCTTACATTTTTTTCAAAATTTGGCCAAAAATTGACTTACTAAAAAACAATGCAGAACGTTCTTTGGGAGTCAGAGGAGCACCAATCAATACTCAAACATCCAATATTTTGAAGATTTGGGCAAAAACGATCGATTTTGTGAGAAATAAATTAACATTTTGGACTGATTTTACCCCATATTTTGGTCCAAATTTTCTTTTCAAGAGCAAATCTTTCTACAAATGGAGTTGGAATGTGTTCTAGGCTCCCTATAGCATCTTTCTAGCAAGTTTCAAGGAATTACATTTTTTGGCCAAAATTGAAAAAAATGCAAGGGGTTAGCCTTACATTTTTTTCAAAATTTGGCCAAAAATTGACTTTTCTCAAAACAATGCCGAACGCCCTTTGGAAATCAGAGGAGCACCAATCAATACTCAAACATTCAATATTTTGAAGATTTGGGCAAAAACCATCGATTTTGTGAGAAATAAATTAACATTTTTGACTGATTTTACCCCATATTTTGGTCCAAATCTTCTTTTCAAAAGCAAATCTTTCTACAAATGGAGTTGGAATGTGTTGTAGAGTCCCTTAGGTATCTTTCTAGGAAGATTCAAGGAATTTCATTTTTTGGCCAAAATTGAAAAAAATGCAAGGGGTTAGCCTTACATTTTTATCGAAATTTGGCCAAAAATTGACTTTTCTCAAAACAATGCAGAACGTCCTTTGGAAGTCAGAGGAGCACCAATCAATAATCAAACATCCAATATTTTGAAGATTTGGGCAAAAACCATCGATTTTGTGAGAAATAAATTAACATTTTTGACTGATTTTACCCCATATTTTGGTCCAAATTTTCTTTTCAAAAGCAAATCTGTCTACAAATGGATTTGGAATGTGTTGTAGAGTCCAATCGGCATCTTTCCAGCAAGTTTCAAGGAATTTCATTTTTTGGCCAAAATTGAAAAAAATGCAAGGGGTTAGCTTTACATTTTTATCAAAATTTTGCCAAAAATTGACTTTTCTCAAAGCAATGCAGAACGTCCTTTGGAAGTCAGAGGAGCACCAATCAATACTCAAACATCCAATATTTTGAAGATTTGGGCAAAAACCATCGATTTTGTGGGAAATAAATTAACATTTTTGACTGATTTTACCCCATATTTTGGTCCAAATTTTCTTTTCAAAAGCAAATCTGTCTACAAATGGATTTGGAATGTGTTGTGGAGTCCAATCGGCATCTTTCCAGCAAGTTTCAAGGAATTTCATTTTTTGGCCAAAATTGAAAAAAATGCAAGGGGTTAGCCTTACATTTTTATCAAAATTTGGCCAAAAATTGACTTTTCTCAAAACAATGCAGAACGTTCTTTGGGAGTCAGAGGAGCACCAATCAATACTCAAACATCCAATATTTTGAAGATTTGGGCAAAAACCATCGATTTTGTGAGAAATAAATTAACATTTTGGACTGATTTTACCCCATATTTTGGTCCAAATTTTCTTTTGAAAAGCAAATCTTTCTTCAAATAAAGTTGGAATGTGTTCTAGGGTCCCTAAAGCATCTTTCTAGCAAGTTTCAAGGAATTTCATTTTTTGGCCAAAATTGAAAAAAATGCAAGGGGTTAGCCTTACATTTTTTTCAAAATTTGGCCAAAAATTGACTTTTCTCAAAACAATGCCGAACGTCCTTTGGAAGTCAGAGGAGCACCAATCAATACTCAAACATCCAATATTTTGAAGATTTGGGCTAAAACCATCGATTTTGTAAGAAATATATTAACATTTTTGACTGATTTTACCCCATATTTTGGTCCAAATTTTCTTTTCAAAAGCAAATCTGTCTACAAATGGAGTTGGAATGTGTTGTAGAGTCCAATAGGCATCTTTCCAGAGAGTTTCAAGGAATTTCATTTTTTGGGCAAAATTGAGCCTTGCATTTTTATCAAAATTTGGCCAAAAATTGACTTTTCTCAAAACAATGCAGAACGTCCTTTGGAAGTCAGAGGAGCACCAATCAATACTCAAACATCCAATATTTTGAAGATTTGGGCAAAAACCATCGATTTTGTAAGAAATATATTAACATTTTTGACTGATTTTACCCCATATTTTGGTCCAAATTTTCTTTTCAAAAGCAAATCTTTCTACAAATGGAGTTGGAATGTGTTGTAGAGTCCCCTAGGTATCTTTCTAGGAAGATTCAAGGAATTTCATTTTTTGGCCAAAATTGAAAAAAATGCAAGGGGTTAGCCTTACATTTTTATCGAAATTTGGCCAAAAATTGACTTTTCTCAAAACAATGCAGAACGTCCTTTGGAAGTCAGAGGAGCACCAATCAATACTCAAACATCCAATATTTTGAAGATTTGGGCAAAAACGATCGATTTTGTGAGAAATAATTTAACATTTTTGACTGATTTTACCCCATATTTTGGTCCAAATTTTCTTTTCAAAAGCAAATCTGTCTACAAATGGATTTGGAATGTGTTGTAGAGTCCAATCGGCATCTTTCCAGCAAGTTTCAAGGAATTTCATTTTTTGGCCAAAATTGAAAAAAATGCAAGGGGTTAGCCTTACATTTTTATCAAAATTTGGCCAAAAATTGACTTTTCTCAAAGCAATGCAGAACGTCCTTTGGAAGTCAGAGGAGCACCAATCAATACTCAAACATCCAATATTTTGAAGATTTGGGCAAAAACCATCGATTTTGTAAGAAATAAATTAACATTTTTGACTGAATTTACCCCATATTTTGGTCCAAATTTTCTTTTGAAAAGCAAATCTTTCTTCAAATAAAGTTGGAATGTGTTCTAGGGTCCCTAAAGCATCTTTCTAGCAAGTTTCAAGGAATTTCATTTTTTGGCCAAAATTAAAAAAAAATGCAAGGGGTTAGCCTTACATTTTTATCAAAATTTGGCCAAAAATTGACTTTTCTCAAAACAATGCAGAACGTTCTTTGGGAGTCAGAGGAGCACCAATCAATACTCAAACATCCAATATTTTGAAGATTTGGGCAAAAACCATCGATTTTGTGAGAAATAAATTAACATTTTGGACTGATTTTACCCCATATTTTGGTCCAAATTTTCTTTTGAAAAGCAAATCTTTCTTCAAATAAAGTTGGAATGTGTTCTAGGGTCCCTAAAGCATCTTTCTAGCAAGTTTCAAGGAATTTCATTTTTTGGCCAAAATTTAAAAAAAATGCATGGGGTTAGCCTTACATTTTTTTCAAAATTTGGCCAAAAATTGACTTTTCTCAAAACAATGCCGAACGTCCTTTGGAAGTCAGAGGAGCACCAATCAATACTCAAACATCCAATATTTTGAAGATTTGGGCAAAAACCATCGATTTTGTAAGAAATATATTAACATTTTTGACTGATTTTACCCCATATTTTGGTCCAAAGTTTCTTTTCAACAGCAAATCTGTCTACAAATGGAGTTGGAATGTGTTGTCGAGTCCAATAGGCATCTTTCCAGAGAGTTTCAAGGAATTTCATTTTTTGGCCAAAATTGAGCCTTGCATTTTTATCAAAATTTGGCCAAAAATTGACTTTTCTCAAAACAATGCAGAACGTCCTTTGGAAGTCAGAGGAGCACCAATCAATACTCAAACATCCAATATTTTGAAGCTTTGGGCAAAAACCATCGATTTTGTAAGAAATAAATTAACATTTTGGACTGATTTTACCCCATATTTTGGTCCAAATTTTCTTTTCAAGAGCAAATCTTTCTACAAATGGATTTGGAATGTGTTCTAGGGTCCCTAAAGCATTCTTTCTAGGAAGTTTCAAGGAATTTCATTTTTTGGTCAAAATTGAAAAAAATGCAAGGGGTTAGCCTTACATTTTTATCAAAATTTGGCCAAAAATTGACTTTTCTCAAAACAATGCCGAACGTCCTTTGGAAGTCAGAGGAGCACCAATCAATACTCAAACATCCAATATTTTGAAGATTTGGGCAAAAACCATCGATTTTGTAAGAAATAAATTAACATTTTTGACTGATTTTACCCCATATTTTGGTCCAAATTTTCTTTTCAAGAGCAAATCTTTCTACAAATGGAGTTGGAATGTGTTGAAAAGTCCCTTAGGCATCTTTCTAGGAAGTTTCAAGGAATTTCATTTTTTGGCCAAAATTGAAAAAAATGCAAGGGGTTAGCCTTACATTTTTATCAAAATTTGGCCAAAAATTGACTTTTCTCAAAACAATGCAGAACGTCCTTTGGAAGTCAGAGGAGCACCAATCAATACTCAAACATCCAATATTTTGAAGATTTGGGCAAAAACCATCGATTTTGTAAGAAATAAATTAACATTTTTGACTGATTTTACCCCATATTTTGGTCCAAATTTTCTTTTCAAAAGCAAATCTTTCTACAAATGGAGTTGGAATGTGTTGTAGAGTCCAATAGGCATATTTCCAGCAAGTTTCAAGGAATTTCATTTTTTGGCCAAAATTGAAAAAAATGCAAGGGGTTAGCCTTACATTTTTATCAAAATTTGGCCAAAAATTGACTTTTCTCAAAACAATGCAGAACGTTCTTTGGGAGTCAGAGGAGCACCAATCAATACTCAAACATCCAATATTTTGAAGATTTGGGCAAAAACCATCGACTTTGTGAGAAATAAATTAACATTTTGGACTGATTTTACCCCATATTTTTGTCCAAATTTCCTTTTCAAAAGCAAATCTTTCTACAAATGGAGTTGGAATGTGTTGTAGAGTCCAATAGGCATATTTCCAGCAAGTTTCAAGGAATTTCATTTTTTGGCCAAAATTGAAAAAAATGCAAGGGGTTAGCCTTACATTTTCTTTCAAAATTTGGCAAAAAATTGACTTTTCTCAAAACAATGCCGAACGTCCTTTGGAAGTAAGAGGAGCACCAATCAGTACTCAAACATCCAATATTTTGAAGATTTGGGCAAAAACCATCGATTTTGTAAGAAATATATTAACATTTTGGACTGATTTTACCCCATATTTTGGTCCAAATTTTCTTTTCAAAAGCAAATCTGTCTACAAATGGAGTTGGAATGTGTTGTAGAGTCCAATAGGCATCTTTCCAGCAAGTTTCAAGAAATTTCATTTTTTGGTCAAAATTGAAAAAAATGCAAGGGGTTAGCCTTACATTTTTATCAAAATTTGGCCAAAAATTGACTTTTCTCAAAACAATGCAGAACTTCCTTTGGAAGTCAGAGGAGCACCAATCAATACTCAAACATCCAATATTTTGAAGATTTGGGCAAAAACCATCGATTTTGTAAGAAATAAATTAACATTTTTGACTGATTTTACCCCATATTTTGGTCCAAATTTTCTTTTCAAAAGCAAATCTGTCTACAAATGGAGTTGGAATGTGTTGTAGAGTCCCTTAGGCATCTTTCCAGCAAGTTTCAAGGAATTTCATTTTTTGGCCAAAATTGAAAAAAATGCAAGGGGTTAGCCTTACATTTTTATCAAAATTTGGCCAAAAATTGACTTTTCTCAAAACAATGCCGAACGCCCTTTGGAAGTCAGAGGAGCACCAATCAATACTCAAACATCCAATATTTTGAAGATTTGGGCAAAAACCATCGATTTGTGAGAAATAAATTAACATTTTGGACTGATTTTACCCCATATTTTGGTCCAAATTGCCTTTTTATAGGCAAATCTTTCTACAAATGGAGTTGGAATGTGTTCTAAGGTCCCTAAAGCATCTTTCTAGCAAGTTTCAAGGAATTTCATTTTTTGGCCAAAATTGAAAAAAATGCAAGGATTAGCCTTACATTTTTATCAAAATTTGGCCAAAAATTGACTTTTTCTCAAAACAATGCCGAACGCCCTTTGGAAGTCAGAGGAGCACCAATCAATACTCAAACATTCAATATTTTGAAGATTTGGGCAAAAACCATCGATTTTGTGAGAAATAAATTAACATTTTTGACTGATTTTACCCCATCTTTTGGTCCAAATCTTCTTTTCAAAAGCAAATCTTTCTACAAATGGAGTTGGAATGTGTTCTAGAGTCCCTTAGAAATCTTTCTAGCAAGTTTCAAGGAATTTCATTTTTTGGCCAAAATTGAAAAAAATGCAAGGGGTTAGCCTTACATTTTTATCAAAATTTGGCCAAAAATTGACTTTTCTCAAAACAATGCAGAACTTTCTTTGGAAGTCAGAGGAGCACCAATCAATACTCAAACATCCAATATTTTGAAGATTTGGGCAAAAACCATCGATTTTGTGAGCAATAGATTAACATTGTTGACTGATTTTACCCCATATTTTGGTCCAGATTTTCTTTTCAAAAGCAAATCTTTCTACAAATGGAGTTGGAATGTGTTGTAGAGTCCAATAGGCATCTTTCAAGCAAGTTTCAAGAAATTTCATTTTTTGGTCAAAATTGAAAAAAATGCAAGGGGTTAGCCTTACATTTTTATCAAAATTTGGCCAAAAATTGACTTTTCTCAAAACAATGCAGAACGTCCTTTGGAAGTCAGAGGAGCACCAATCAATACTCAAACATCCAATATTTTGAAGATTTGGGCAAAAACCATCGATTTTGTAAGAAATCAATTAACATTTTTGACTGATTTTACCCCATATTTTGGTCCAAATTTTCTTTTCAAAAGCAAATCTTTCTACAAATGGAGTTGGAATGTGTTGTAGAGTCCAATAGGCATCTTTCCAGCAAGTTTCAAGAAATTTCATTTTTTGGTCAAAATTGAAAAAAATGCAAGGGGTTAGCCTTACATTTTTATCAAAATTTGGCCAAAAATTGACTTTTCTCAAAACAATGCAGAACTTTCTTTGGAAGTCAGAGGAGCACCAATCAATACTCAAACATCCAATATTTTGAAGATTTGGGCAAAAACCATCGATTTTGTGAGAAATAAATTAACATTTTTGACTGATTTTACCCCATATTTTGGTCCAAATTTTCTTTTCAAAAGCAAATCTGTCTACAAATGGAGTTGGAATGTGTTGTAGAGTCCAATAGGCATCTTTCCAGCAAGTTTCAAGAAATTTCATTTTTTGGTCAAAATTGAAAAAAATGCAAGGGGTTAGCCTTACATTTTTATCAAAATTTGGCCAAAAATTGACTTTTCTCAAAACAATGCAGAACTTTCTTTGGAAGTCAGAGGAGCACCAATCAATACTCAAACATCCAATATTTTGAAGATTTGGGCAAAAACCATCGATTTTGTAAGAAATAAATTAACATTTTTGACTGATTTTACCCCATATTTTGGTCCAAATTTTCTTTTGAAAAGCAAATCTTTCTTCAAATAAAGTTGGAATGTGTTCTAGGGTCCCTAAAGCATCTTTTTAGCAAGTTTCAAGGTATGTCATTTTTTGGCCAAAATTGAAAAAATGCAAGGGGTTAGCCTTACATTTTTATCAAAATTTGGCCAAAAATTGACTTTTCTCAAAACAATGCAGAACGTCCTTTGGAAGTCAGAGGAGCACCAATCAATACTCAAACATCCAATATTTTGAAGATTTGGGCAAAAACCATCGATTTTGTGAGCAATAGATTAACATTGTTGACTGATTTTACCCCATATTTTGGTCCAGATTTTCTTTTCAAAAGCAAATCTTTCTACAAATGGAGTTGGAATGTGTTGTAGAGTCCAATAGGCATCTTTCAAGCAAGTTTCAAGAAATTTCATTTTTTGGTCAAAATTGAAAAAAATGCAAGGGGTTAGCCTTACATTTTTATCAAAATTTGGCCAAAAATTGACTTTTCTCAAAACAATGCAGAACTTTCTTTGGAAGTCAGAGGAGCACCAATCAATACTCAAACATCCAATATTTTGGAGATTTGGGCAAAAACTATCGATTTTGTGAGAAATCAATTAACATTTTTGACTGATTTTACCCCATATTTTGGTCCAAATTTTCTTTTCAAAAGCAAATCTGTCTACAAATGGAGTTGGAATGTGTTGTAGAGTCCAATAGGCATCTTTCCAGCAAGTTTCAAGAAATTTCATTTTTTGGTCAAAATTGAAAAAAATGCAAGGGGTTAGCCTTACATTTTTATCAAAATTTGGCCAAAAATTGACTTTTCTCAAAACAATGCAGAACGTCCTTTGGAAGTCAGAGGAGCACCAATCAATACTCAAACATCCAATATTTTGGAGATTTGGGCAAAAACGATCGATTTTGTGAGAAATCAATTAACATTTTTGACTGATTTTACCCCATATTTTGGTCCAAATTTTCTTTTCAAAAGCAAATCTGTCTACAA
Organism: Patiria pectinifera; assembly: GCA_029964075.1. Taxonomy (NCBI): domain Eukaryota; kingdom Metazoa; phylum Echinodermata; class Asteroidea; order Valvatida; family Asterinidae; genus Patiria; species Patiria pectinifera. The sequence goes on from CM057139.1 coordinate 12,323,816, forward strand.
ATGGAGTTGGAATGTGTTGTAGAGTCCAATAGGCATCTTTCCAGCAAGTTTCAAGAAATTTCATTTTTTGGTCAAAATTGAAAAAAATGCAAGGGGTTAGCCTTACATTTTTATCGAAATTTGGCCTAAAATTGACTTTTCTCAAAACAATGCAGAACTTTCTTTGGAAGTCAGAGGAGCACCAATCAATACTCAAACATCCAATATTTTGAAGATTTGGGCAAAAACCATCGATTTTGTAAGAAATAAATTAACATTTTTGACTGATTTTACCCCATATTTTGGTCCAAATTTTCTTTTCAAAAGCAAATCTTTCTACAAATAAAGTTGGAATGTGTTCTAGGGTCCCTAAAGAATCTTTCTAGCAAGTTTCAAGGAATTTCATTTTTTGGCCAAAATTGAAAAAAATGCAAGGGGTTAGCCTTACATTTTTATCAAAATTTGGCCAAAAATTGACTTTTCTCAAAACAATGCAGAACGTCCTTTGGAAGTCAGAGGAGCACCAATCAATACTCAAACATCCAATATTTTGAAGATTTGGGCAAAAACCATCGATTTTGTAAGAAATAAATTAACATTTTTGACTGATTTTACCCCATATTTTGGTCCAAATTTTCTTTTGAAAAGCAAATCTTTCTAAAAATGGAGTTGGAATGTGTTGTAGAGTTCCTTAGGCATCTTTCTAGGAAGTTTCAAGGAATTTCATTTTTTGGCCGAAATTGAAAAAAATGCAAGGGGTTAGCCTTACATTTTTTTTCAAAATTTGGCCAAAAATTGACTTTTCTCAAAACAATGCAGAACGTCCTTTGGAAGTCAGAGGAGCACCAATCAATACTCAAACATCCAATATTTTGAAGATTTGGGCAAAAACCATCGATTTTGTAAGAAATCAATTAACATTTTTGACTGATTTTACCCCATATTTTGGTCCAAATTTTTTTTCAAAAGCAAATCTTTCTTCAAATAAAGTTGGAATGTGTTCTAGGGTCCCTAAAGCATCTGTCTAGCAAGTTTCAAGGAATTTCATTTTTTTGGCCAAAATTGAAAAAAATGCAAGGGGTTTGCCTTACATTTTTATCAAAATTTGGCCAAAAATTGACTTTTCTCAAAACAATGCAGAACGTCCTTTGGAAGTCAGAGGAGCACCAATCAATACTCAAACATCCAATATTTTGAAGATTTGGGCAAAAACCATCGATTTTGTGAGCAATAGATTAACATTGTTGACTCATTTTACCCCATATTTTGGTCCAGATTTTCTTTTGAAAAGCAAATCTTTCTACAAATGGAGATGGAATGTGTTGTAGAGTCCCTTAGGCATCTTTCTAGGAAGTTTCAAGGAATTTCATTTTTTGGCCAAAATTGAAAAAAATGCAAGGGGTTAGCCTTACATTTTTATCAAAATTTGGCCAAAAATTGACTTTTCTCAAAACAATGCAGAACGTCCTTTGGAAGTCAGAGGAGCACCAATCAATACTCAAACATCCAATATTTTGAAGATTTGGGCAAAAACTATCGATTTTGTGAGAAATCAATTAACATTTTTGACTGATTTTACCCCATATTTTGGTCCAAATTTTCTTTTCAAAAGCAAATCTGTCTACAAATGGAGTTGGAATGTGTTGTAGAGTCCAATAGGCATCTTTCCAGCAAGTTTCAAGAAATTTCATTTTTTGGTCAAAATTGAAAAAAATGCAAGGGGTTAGCCTTACATTTTTATCAAAATTTGGCCAAAAATTGACTTTTCTCAAAACAATGCAGAACTTTCTTTGGAAGTCAGAGGAGCACCAATCAATACTCAAACATCCAATATTTTGAAGATTTGGGCAAAAACCATCGATTTTGTAAGAAATAAATTAACATTTTTGACTGATTTTACCCCATATTTTGGTCCAAATTTTCTTTTGAAAAGCAAATCTTTCTTCAAATAAAGTTGGAATGTGTTCTAGGGTCCCTAAAGCATCTTTCTAGCAAGTTTCAAGGAATTTCATTTTTTGGCCAAAATTGAAAAAAATGCAAGGGGTTAGCCTTACATTTTTATCAAAATTTGGCAAAAAATTGACTTTTCTCAAAACAATGCAGAACGTCCTTTGGAAGTCAGAGGAGCACCAATCAATACTCAAACATCCAATATTTTGAAGATTTGGGCAAAAACGATCGATTTTGTGAGAAATCAATTAACATTTTTGACTGATTTTACCCCATATTTTGGTCCAAATTTTCTTTTTTAAAGCAAATCTTTCTACAAATGGAGTTGGAATGTGTTCTAAGGTCCCTAAAGCATCTTTCTAGCAAGTTTCAATGAATTTCATTTTTTGGCCAAAATTGAAAAAAAATGCAAGGGGTTAGCCTTACATTTTTATCAAAATTTGGCCAAAAATTGACTTTTCTCAAAACAATGCAGAACGTCCTTTGGAAGTCAGAGGAGCACCAATCAGTACTCAAACATCCAATATTTTGAAGATTTGGGCAAAAACCATCGATTTTGTAAGAAATCAATGAACATTTTTGACTGATTTTACCCCATATTTTGGTCCAAATTTTCTTTTCAAAAGCAAATCTTTCGACAAATGGAGTTGGCATGTGTTCTAAGGTCCCTTGGGTATCTTTCTAGCAAGTTTCAAGGAATTTCATTTTTTGGTGAAAATTGAAAAAAATGCAAGGGGTTAGCCTTACATTTTTATCAAATTTGGCCAAAAATTGACTTTTCTCAAAACAATGCAGAACTTCCTTTGGAAGTCAGAGGAGCACCAATCAATACTCAAACATCCTATATTTTGAAGATTTGGGCAAAAACCATCGATTTTGTGAGAAATAAATTAACATTTTTGACTGATTTTACCCCATATTTTGGTCCAAATTTTCTTTTGAACAGCAAATCTTTCTACAAATGGAGTTGGAATGTGTTGTAGAGTCCCTTAGGCATCTTTCTAGCAAGTTTCAAGGAATTTCATTTTTTTAAGGGGTTAGCCTTACATTTTTATGAAAATTTGGCCAAAAATTTACTTTTCTCAAAACAATGCCGAACGTCCTTTGGAAGTCAGAGAAGCACCAATCAATACTCAAACATTCAATATTTTGAAGATTTGGACAAAACCCAGCGATTGTGTGAGAAAAAAAATAGCAGTTGTGACTTATTCATTTATTTATAGTTACTCGACATTTTCGTCGAAATTCTATTCTGAAAAGCACATCTCCCCAGTACTTGAATCGGGTCGTGATGTACGGTCCCTGAAGCATCTTACCTAGAAATTGGAAGCAATTCATTTTTGTGGCCAAAATTGAGAAAAAAACGCAAGGCGTTGGCCTAACATTATTAATAACAGTTGGAGAGAAATTTGACTTTTATCCGAAGGTAAGGGGAGAATATATCATGAGTTGGTCGCTAATGATGGTATCCTGTAGAACAGAATGGACAAACAAAAATACAAAACCCACAAATTGTGATTTATTTCAATGCATAACTTTAATTCATATAACTTTTTATTGAGTTTGCAATTGAAACTGAGACAATTCAAAGACAATTTTTGCTTTAAAATGAACTGATGCACTGCACAATAATTTCAGCAAACAATTTCACGAATTGCAAATAAGAAAGGTAAAAGCAAATGTTTTGGCATTAAACAGATTATAGAACTGCTCTGAAACAGTATCATTTAACAGTTTTCAGGCAAGTTATAAGCTTAATTCCTTGTTGGAAATATTACTAGATACACAGCAAATGGGTAGTTTACAATAAATCTAAAAGGGTTAGTCGGTAATGAATTCAACTGAATGAGAAAGAAATATCACAAGTGCGCCTTTAATTTCACATACCTTTAGTTTGGAATGTGCATGTATAATCAATACATCCTGTATATTAAAAAATGCGAATATGTTGTTAGTTTTTATTATTGCTAAAATCAAATAGTACATTTACATTTTTCAAACATGAATTAAACACATATTTCCTTTACAGAAATGAAATCTACTTCAATTTTGCAGATTCAAAAAAATAAGAAGAGGCTTCGGTTAATCGCGCTTCAAAACTGTTTATTGTTTTTGCAGGAACAAGCGATTATAATCAGTATTGTCCTTGAGCAGGATACATGACCACATTAAGCAAAGTCTTCAAGCTTTCGCTTGTGTAAAGCAAGCATAAAATGTGCAAAGTATCTAAAGCAGTTATACATAAAATGGTAGTTACCAGTGGAATAATAGCAGGAGAAATCCTGCAAAGTTGAAAGTCCCAAAGAAAAAAAGAGATTGTTTCAATAACAAGCCTTTGATTGGTCACTGCAAATACGATCATTACTCTTTTTCCCCCCAAACATTTGAAGGTATGATGGAAATTGTCGATTTGAGAATATTTACCATACAGACTTCGTTTCCTCAACTGGCTTTAAAACTGGCTGTTATCGCCAAAAATCTGAAAAATGATAGTATGAATTAAAGATTCTTATATTTTAATACTGCATTAAACAGTGATGTAGACATAAGCCGGTTGCAAGATTGTATTCCATTCCAGTTAAAGATTTTGACACTTAATGTGTAATTTGAATCCGTACTTTCTCAAAGTTCACTCACTTTTTTTCGTCCTGTTGGGGAGTTCCAGGGTAGTGCCCCTTGGCTGGGGGGAGGCTCGTCTTGGGTCGGGGGATTACCCACTTGGTGCGGGGAATACCCTCCCAGGGGTTGGGGCTAGGAGGCGGGGAATAACTCTCCTGGGGTGAAGGATTACTCCCCTGGGCTGGGGGATTACTCCCCTGGGGTGGGGGATTACTCCCCTGGGATGGGGGATCACTCCCCGTGGCTGGGGGATAACAGCCCTGGGTTCTTGGGTGACAGCTACCCTGGGGTTGGTAAATACTCCCCTGGGGTGGGGAATTACTCTCTTGGGCCAAGGGCCTACTCCCTTTGGGTGGGTGATTACTCCCCTGGGATAAGGGATTATTACTCCCAAGGGGTGAGGGATTACCCCCTTGGGGTGAGGGATTACTCCCCACGGTTGGGGGATAGCCCCCCTGGGTACGTGGGTAATAGCTCCCCTGAGATTGGTGAATATTCCCCTGGGGCAGGGAATAACTGTCACGGGTCAAGGGCCTACTCCCTTTGGGTGGGTGATTACTCCCCTGGGGTAAGGGATTACTCCCCCGGGGTGAGGGATTACCCCCTTGGGGTAAGGGATTACTCCCCAAGGTTGAGGGATAACCCCCCTGGGTACGTGGATAATAGCTCCCCTGGGATTGGTGCATACTCCCCTGGGGCAGGGAATAACTGTCATGGGTCGAGGGACTACTCCCCTGGGGTAAGGGATTACTCGCCTTGGTTAAGGGATTACCCACATTGGGTGAGGAATAACTCCCCCGGATTGGAGAATAACCCCCTTGGGTACGTGGGTGATAGCTCCCCTGGGGTTGGTGAATGCTCCCCTGGGGCAGGGAATAACTCTCATGGGTCGAGGGACTACTCCCCTGGGATGGGAGATTACTCCCCTTGGACGGGGAATTACTCCCCTGGGGTGAGGGATAACCCCCATGGGGGGAGGGATAGCCCCCCTGGGGTGGTGGATAGCTCCCCTGGGGAGGGGAATAACTCTCCCGGGTCGAGGGATTACTCCCCTGGGATGTGGGATTGGTCGAGGGATTACTTCCCCCGGCTGAGGGACTACTGATACGGGCTGGTGGGTTACTCCTCTGGAGTGGGGGATACCCCCCCTGAGGTGGGGGATTGCTCCCCTGGGATGGAGGAGGATAGCTCCCCTCGGGTGGATGAGTACTCCCCTGGGGTAAGCAATTACTCTCATGGGGTGTAGGATTACTCACCTGGGGTGGGGGGTAGCTCTTCTGTAATTGGGGATAATTCCCCTGGGGTGGGGTTTGTCCAGGGTGAGGGGGCGTGACACACCCAACGTCTCCGACAGCCTGCATGATTTTACGCTGGAAGAACATGAGGACCTTCATGGCCACTTTCATTGGGGTCATTGATATGATGTAGCTCTCGGGTGATTCCACGAGGCAGGCTAGCTCCCAGCCCCGCTGGCCCATCTCAACCACCACGGAGTCCCAATTGGTCTTGGCTCGGGTGCCACCACTATATGAGACCTGCAAAAATGAAGAAGAAATGATCAGCTTCAGGGCTCACTTAAGGCCTTTTCACACTGCACAGCCAAATTCCGGGATTTTACCCCACCAACACCCCAGCAACCATTCACACTAGGCAGAGTTGATAACTCCTGGATACTATTTCCCGGGAATATGCACGATCGTTTCACACTCGCAATCAAACCCCGGGAATTGTGCAAAAGTTTTCAGGCGGACAGTCGGCTATTAATTTCGAGAAAACTTTCAGTTTCTCGTTGATGATGACGTTGAGAAATACGCATCGAGAATTGCTACCTACCTATCCCCCGACGGACACGGAGCCGGCCCGGCGCCCGGCCAATTAACCCGCTCTTCCGAGCCGGGCCGCACCGGCGAAGTACAATGAAATGTTCCCGCATGCATTGTCGGGAGCATGCCATAAGAACAAACAGGCCTCTTTTTACTACCAATCTTATCAAATTTTTATTTTTAGCAACGACTTTGCAACGTCAAAAAATCAACTTTTCCATCGCAATTTTCTTCGGAAAACATACGGCAATTCGCCTGGCATCATATGGACGGATCATCCAATGATACCGTAACTAAAGGGGTGCTTTAAATACCCTTTTTAAAGTTTTACATCGTTTCTCGAATAAATTCTTAACAAAAATTATATTGTGATGTTGAGGAGCTTCTTTTCTAACATTGAAATGTTTCGAACTTCATAAAGAGAATTTTGTATAATTTTGGAAATGCTGGTAAATATTGTTTAAAAAAGAAAGAATATGGTACACCCCTGAAGTAAATGATGTGATCCACATTGGTGACGCAGTACTACAGCTCAGCACGTGCGTCGAAGAAATTTTCATGGAAAATGCATGTACATGGACGTTGTTGGATGACAGTTGTCTGTTGAGGATAAAAGTGGGTGAGATTTTCCAGGCGCAGCGTACGCGAATTAGTTGGGAATCTTTCAGTTGGAAAATTATCATGGATAATGCCTACATGTTCGTTCAAATGTTGCTGGAAAATGGTTATGTTTTGAGGATAAAAGTTGCATTTCCAGGCGCTGCGAACTGTTGTGAGTATTTCAGTCACGCGACGGCCCGATCGACAAACTGAACACCGTTTGCATTGCGATTTATTTCCAAAAGTTCGGAGCACTTGAATATTGTGTCGCAAAATGCGATCGATACAGGGGAAAAAAAGGTGGGGTAAGTTCAAACCCGCCGACATTCACACTAGATGCTTTTCCCCGGGAAATACGTAAAACCCCGGGGATTTCTCCTTTAACCCTACTCCCGGGCAGGGGTAAAAAAATCCCGGGGAAAAGCTTTTCCCCGGGAATTCCCCGGGAGTTTTTTTGTAGTGTGAACGGACCGACCGAAATTCCCCGGCAATTTCCCGGGGAATTGCCGGGGAATTCGTCTAGTGTGAAAGCCCCTCTAAATTGTATGGTCAGGTACTAATTTGGTGTAAAGGGTTTGGTGTAATGAAAGTTAGAGTACTAACTTAAAACTTGGTATTATAAGAGGTCAAGCACTAATACATGAACAGCACGCCTCATTTATTTGTGTTTAAATAGTGAGGTCAAGTGCTAAGCAAGACCCTGGTATAAAGGTTAGCTAATCAAGAGTATGGTATAATCAAAATTGGGATATGTATAACTTACACCTTATGAGAGGTCAGGTACTAAATCGATTATTTAATTCGGTCGAGTACTAATTGAGAATTTTGGTGTCATGAAATCAAGCTTAAATAGTACTTACCATATTTATAATATACTGATAATATTTTATCTTTTTAAATGTAAATATTGAGACTTCAGTTCTATTTAAGGTCAATTACTGATTGAGACTATGCATGGTGACATTGAGGTAAGGTGTGAGTCTAGAATTGGTGTAATTATAGGTCAAGTACTAACCGCCCATTTGTGTTCGTATTCCACAATGGTCCCTTCCCATTCTTGAACCTCGCTGTGCATCTTAGATGCTTCCTTCTCAAAGAACCAGATGGAGTTTATACTCGAACGCTCCGACAGGAAACCTGAAAATAGGGTGGGGGGGGGGAGGGAATTGAATAACATATTAAACTTCTTTTCAACATTTTCAGGTCATACTGAGACATATAAATTTAAGATTGGTTCGGCAATGGACATGGGGGCAGGGAAAGGGGGCAAGAGGTAGGCAAGAGGTAGGGCAAGGGGTGGGGCGAGGGGTGGGGCAAGGGGTACGTGGGGCAAGGGGTGGGGCAAGGGGTGGGGCAAGAGGTGGGGCAAGGGCTGGGGCAAGGGCTGGGGCAAGGGATTGGGCAGGTGATGGGATGAGCGATTGAGATACCTTCGTCTTTAAGCTTTGTCAAACTTAAACACTATGAGAAATATGTGCAGGCAGGGTTTATCGCCAAATGGTCAGTTGTAAAAGGGATCATTCTATGAATTTGGAGTCCGCTTTTGTTTTTCCTGTCCCTGTTACACCAGACACCTATGATTTGATAATTCTGATGCACTCCTTAAATGTAGTTTTACCCCAAGAATGGTTATATAGTATTATATAATGGTTATAAGTAGCAAACCACCTATCAAACAAATAAAAAAAAATTGTTTGAAGCCATTCTTAATGATACTTGAATGGCAAAGTTTGACCCTAAATTTATAGAACCACGCAGAGAAGCCAGGTGCATCTCCTTCTGTTTATGCTTTACCTTTGGACGTTTCGGAACAGTCAAAATTGATCTCCACTAGTTTCCAGCCCCTCTCTAAGAAAGCGGTAAATTGGCCCGTGAAGTCGATAGGGTACGCCTTGATGTGCGACATCTTCAGTTTGAACTTCACCGGTACACTGATGACCTGGTAGACGTAGATCTGTGGGTTCGGGTGCAGCGGCATGTTGAAGAACAGATCCACACCTTTCACTGAAGAATATTTAGCAAGAGGCAAAAACAACTTAGACAATTGCTTGCCAATAATCTTTGGCAGACCAGAAAGTCTCATTTTAGGACATTATATATCCTCAGTGGGCGAGTCAGTCGGGGAGTCGGGGAGTCAGTCAGTCAGTCAGTCAACCAGAGGACAATAGGCTTGCTCCCCTGGGGTCCAACACAGAAACTGACTCATAAGCAGAGAGTTACACTGTATGCAGAGCCCAGGAGAGGGAACATGTAAGATCAGCTCAAGGTTTCAGGTATGGTTTTAAACAAATCCTCAAAAAACGTAATCGTTGAGGAATTTCAAAACTTAAATATTGATTTGATATTTATTGATTTTCCATATTGCTTCGAACGTATCCCCCTCCTAAGAGACCTCCAACTTAGGATTTGATCATAGCTAAGTTGGTAGAGCATTGGTATGGTTTTGAAGAGGTTAAAGGGTCAAGTCCCGCTTTGGGTCAATTTCCTTACGCGTTCTGATATTTATGTTAATATTGTGCTGAGCCAGTTTCCTTGGTATTTTTTTTAATGATTAATTTTGAATGTTGAGAAAAAGCAGCAGTCACATATCATTGGTATTTTCAGTATGTAAAGTACAGTTCGCTTACTTCCCGGGTCTCCTGACATTAGCGCGCTGAACTCTTTGCCTTCATGTTGACCAGTGATTTCGACGCATACCAAGCGCCCGCCCTGCGGTGTAAGTGCGTTTATCTAGTGGATCACAAAACAGAACATTATCATCATTTAATTCTACAAGTGGCACATAAATTGACATTTGACTTGCACGGATAATGAAGTTTAACAGGCTGGTAAGAAAAACTAAGACCTCTAATCAAACTTATAAATATTTGTGTGCATCTGATGATCGGACACAAAAATTTGCTAGGCAAAACAAAAAAATTGAAGCAGCAAACCTACATGTATAGCCTAATATATTCTTAGAGGCCATTAGTGTTGCAGTAGTTTTCCATTTAGCATCTATATTGGGCTAAATGTCATGCAATTGGTGTGCAAAAAAGGACGCTTATTAAAATAAATGTTTCTTCACCAAAAATTATTTTAGAACCAGTACAATCAATTTATAACATATACACTCAGATTTGTAACGACTCGAGTCAATGACTCGACTTGAGTCACACTATTTTACTCGAGTCTTAACGAGCAACTGACTCGACTCGAATCACTGCGAATCAGCTAATCCAAAAATTAATCAGATTTCCAAAACATAAATATTCAAAGATCACGTTTTTTGAAAAAAAAGCCAAATGTTTAAGGGTTGAATTTTTGGTCAGGTACCCAGGCACTTGATAAGCCAAAATCTTTTCCAATTTGCGAAATTGTGTGCTTATAGCATCTCGGGTGATACCTTTTGGTGTATGTCCGAAGTGTCCGACAGTGTTTTTGATGACGTGAAAAACTTTATGATCATCTCTGTCTCTAGGAAACTTTTCTCAACCCGCAGCTGCCATCGTTCCTGAGACGGTGGTCTGAAGGGAAAAGAGGGGAGAAAGATCAATCAAAAGAGGGGGAAACCAATTTACATGCTTAAAAACTCTTTACATAATTACATCTATGATCAAAAAGTAAAAAAAAAACACACCCAAATTTGGGACCGTACTTTGCTTAAGACAAAGCATGCACTTGTAATAATAATAATAATAATAATTTGGGAGGCTAATCATGCTGGTATGCTGAATATGCTGGTATGCTGAATAACGAAGGGTGCGGCTTCAACGTGGTCGGGCCGCTGGCACAAGCGGCAGGCGCTGGCGGCTGTATGACATGACCACCACAGCCAGCCTTAGATCAGTGTTGTTTGATATTTTTCGGAGGGAGGAAAACCGGAGGGCCCGGAGAAAAACCCTCGCTCAATGCACAACTGTATTCACATGCGATCCGCGGCCAGGATTCGAAGCGTGGTCACCTTGGTGAGAGGCGAGCGCTTTACGCACAAGCCACCCATGCCACCACTTGATCTAATACTTACGCGCTGACAGGTCGCGACAGGATAGCCTGGAACGTCTGAAAGGCAGTTGAGCTGAATTCTTTTTGCTTCAAGGCACCAGGGATGGACTGGAACTGGTTCATGAGAAATCCATGTGTGTAGGGCTGTGAGATCACGTCATAGTACTCATCGATGTTTGTCTTGATGTGTCGGGCTAACGAAAGTTTAACTGCAAGAAGGAAAGCACATATTTCTAGTTCTCAAAAAGAACTAAATTCTTATGACTTCAACCTGAAAATAGTACTGTTTTTCCCGTTTCTGGGTTCCTCAAAAGTGCCCTAGGCACTGAAGCTCGAAAGCCTGAAGAAAGCTGTAAGAGAGGAGACAATGAGAAGATATTAAAGTTTTAGAGGCGGGAGGAAAACTCTAGAAGAATATTCTGGGGAAAACCCACGGAATCAGGTAGGGACTGAAAACCCAATCTACATGTGGACCAGGGCAGGAATCGAACCCGGGCCATAGAGGTGGAAGGCGAGGAGAGTGACCACTGCACCAACCCAACTCTCAAAGTTGATGAGATGTGTTTATTTTGTGTCTTCAAATGCTTGACTTAATTATGCATTTATTCAATTTCCTTGTATGTAGTTTTTTTGAACTTATTCTATTTTTTTTTGCTGCTTGATTTAATTCACTATCAAAAGTTGCGGTCATTCCGAACCCATGCATGTATACGTGTCTCTGGACGTTTCTACAGTCCGAAGTCCCATTGGTCCGACGTCCCATTGGTCCGACGTCCCATTGGTCCAAAGTCCATCCCATTGGTCCAAAGTCCATTTGGCCAATGGGACTTCAGACCAATGAGACGTAACCTCTCTGGCATTGAAATAAAGGATTTCCCAATTGTTGAATGTCACAATGCTAACTTGACCTCGATAATGCAGGTCTATCTGCCCTCCCTTGAGGCCATAAAATGAAACGGCCTCAAGCAGGAGCTGGCTAAGGTGAGTTGAAGTGCCCATAACAGGTGCGCATCCCAACGTTTGTTACTAACTAACCAACTAACTAATAAGCATACGGACTAACGGAGAGACATGAGTACTTGTAGAGCTGCTATCCGCAGCTAGAAATACTGTAGTCGATGCATGAAGCCCCGTCAGAAGCAAAATTACCAGGCCTTAGGGACGGGGTAATTTATATCCATGCAAGACAGCACTGGAACGTTTGTTACTAACTAACCAACTAACTAATAAAACATACGGACTAACGGAGAGACATGAGTACTTGTAAAGCTGCTAGCCGCAGCTAAAAATACTGCAGTCGATGCCGGCATGAAGCCCCGTCAGAAGCAAAATTACCAGGTCTTAGGGACGGGGTAATTTATATCCATGCACTGGAACGTTTGTTACTAACTAACCAACTAACTAATAAGCATACGGACAAAACGGAGAGACAAGAGTACTTGTAAAGCTGCTATCCGCAGCTAGAAATACTGTAGTCGATGCATGAAGCCCCGTTAGAAGCAAAATTATCAGGGCGTATAAGGGACGGGTAATTTATATCCATGCAAGACAGCACTGCAATTTTTGTTACTAACTAACAGAGAAACACGACGACATGTTGAGCTGCTCAGTGTCCGCAGCTTAAAATAAAAGCCATCAGTTTAGGAATATATAAACCTGTTAATGTTACCAGCAGCTTACCTTTAACTTTCAGTTTAGTCTCGATGTTGACAAAACAGTACTCCAATGGACTACCTGCGTACGGCACGGGGTCGTCGGGGAAGCTGCTATGAGCGCCGACATGCACGCCTTCCGGGGTAACTGTTTTTGGAGTAGCATATTTGGGCCGCGATTCCTCGTTGCCCATTCTGGAAGATAGCTCAGCTGAAGTCTCTAAATCAAAGACTAGTGTGGGAAAATAACCAAAATAACAATGATGCAATAATGAATATGAAATGACAAATATCAAGTTCACCTAATGTTGATACTGCTTTACATAATCTCACTGGGAAAACCCTGTTATACAAACTACAATCTCGCGTTCGCTGGTTTCAACTGGTTCCAACTACATGGTTTCTAATGGTTTCAACTGGTTTCTACTGGTTTCAACTAGTTTCAACTGGTACCAGTTCAACTGAGAATTGGTGACTGGTTTTAACTTGTTTTGAACTGGTTTGAACTGGAAAGTGGCTTTGGACCAGTTTGGCCAGTTCAAAACCAGTTTAAACCAGTCACCAATTCCCAGTTGAACTGGATTTCAGTAACACACTAAACAAACCACGCCCCTCGAAAGTCCAATTTCACTCGAGCAAAGACAAAACCGGACGGGTAAGTGTATAGTTATTTAGATAATCACACAACTTCAAATAGCTCACCTCCACTGGGGTAAAAAGATGTCGTCAGTATATATCCTTTACTCTATAGCACTAGCTGTTGTAACATTCATCATTCGGCATATATTCCAGTGTACTGATCAGTGTCAGTGATGTAGAAATGTTAAAGTCCACAATCCTTTGTTTACATATGATAAATATACTTAATTGTTTACATGTTTGTTTGGTCAAGTTTACAAAGTACCGTGGGGGCAACCAGCCCGAGAGCTACGAGGGTACACTATGTACACCAATGTATGTAAATTCCTCCGCGCAACAGAGTAATGTTTTGTGATCCCACAGATATTATGTATACTCCTTGCAGCCTATACTTGGGACGCTGTAGAAATATTTCTGGAAATCAAGCGTTCATGACTTGCAGCTTCCAAATCGGGAATTTGTGACCCCGGGAGCACCCCCCCTCCCGGCCCCGCAAAGTCTGGATCTATTTAGCATTATACATGTACATGTATGGAGGCGGAGGTCTACATCTAGATAGGCCTATTGGCTTGGCAAACATCGTTTTCGGGGGAGGGGCATATAAACAACAATTGAATCGTGCCATATTTTCAATGGGGAGCGCAGATAAAATTCTATATATATTAACTAAATTATTTAATTAATTATTAATTATTATATAATTAATTATTAACTATATTAACTAAAAGTGTACAATGCACCCTTCTCGAGACTATTTACTTAGGGGAGACTGTTCGCATGTACGTCACACTCTTACATTTTGCTAGTGCAATTTTTTTCTATGGAATTTGTTTGTTTGTTTGGGTTTTTTTTGGGGGGGGGGGGCTGCTAGACAAAATTTCTGGGGGGCTTAACCCCCCCCCCCCAGAACCGCAATTGCCCGACTAGCTTACAATAACAGTCTGGCCAACAAAATTAACACAACCGGCAACATATCCTACGACACACCTATTCTTTGAATATTTTGACTCATGAATTATTCATTTGGTTTTATTTCTTGCTCATGCTGCAATAATATCGCATTGGTCAAGTAATAAAAAAATACATATTTTGTATCCAGGACCAAACTTCAGTACTGGGTGAGTAAAAAAAAGTGACCGAAATAAAATAGATCTTTTAAAAACTTTCGGTTGCTCCATTTCATAAAAATAACATATTATGACAGAGTTGAGTATTATATGATTGACTGGTAACTGTGTGAATTGCACATAATTTGCACACTCTATTCCCGAGTTATGTCTATTTTAATAAAAAAGGTCACAAAATGCAGCTATCCACAATAGATTGTGAACCGTTTACAAACTGATGCACACCATTAAATACAATGAAACATGGACGTTTTCCCACCTCCATGAACGAACCAAAACTTAAAAGGAAAAAGAGACAAAAAAAATCGGTATCAATATTTCAGAAAAAAAAGGACTTGTTCCTCATATTTAAAATACAAAATCCGATAATAAACTTAATGTTTCAGTCTTAACTCAAATTATTACAATTTTACTTGTAGTTGAATACGTGTGTTTAGTCCGTAATTCTCACTCAGCTCAATAGCTTCCAATGGCATTCCATGGACAGCTATAAAAATAGGTTCTTTAAGTAAAACATGCATAATTTCTGATAGTATGGATCAATTTCAGTAATATTTATTATGTACATAATAAGCATGTAGACGTACGTACATGCTGTACATTTAAAAAAAAGTGAATAAAAATCAATCAGCTGTCAGTGTGTTATTACTTACTGTTTCAAATAATACATTTACATACCCAAATAAAAAAATTAGATCCAGATGTCGGCAGTACAAACAATAAAGGCTATTTTTACAGATTACAAAAATAAACAACAGGTGTTGTTTCTTTCCAACTCGGCAACTGTTGGAAGACAAACAAAATCTGGAGGAAGGAATGTTCCATGTTGGCCTTGAGCAAGACACATGATCACAATAGGCCAATTCCACAAGATTTCAGTAAGTAAAAATAAAATGCTGAAAATTGGCAAGGCTCGCTTGAAATTTTATGAATACAAGGCAGTCATAGATTACATGATAGCTATTGAAATTTTGATACAAATTTAAAACTAAAAAAGTTTTAACATCCACTCAAAAGGTTGCGGAAAGCGCGGCAATTTATCGTCTTCGGGAAAAACACTGCAAATGAGTCCTGAAGAAAAGAAAAAGATTGTTAGTCAAGCCAATGACTGCTCACTACATATATAATTGTTCTTATTTGTATTTACACATTTTTAGAAGAGGATAACATTTTTGACTGAAGTACATTTGGAATACAGGCTGAATCCAACTGGCCTTAAACTGGACTTAAAACTGCTTGAATTTTCAAAGGCCTGAAAATAAACTCATACATAAACAACTTTTTTTATTAAACATAATTCACAAATTCCTATATTCTAATACGGTATATTACTATGATATGTCATGTATGTACATCAACTGGTCACATGACGTGTCCCTTCCGCTCCAAAGTTAAGGTTTTGACACTTACAGTGTAAGCTGAATCTGTACTTTCTCAAAGGTCACTCACTTTTTTTTCCTCCTCTGGGGAATTTCCAGGGTAGCCCCCCTGGGACGGACCTGGATAGGGTGGGGCATAACCCCCCTGGGCCCCCTGGGGTGGGGGATAACCCCCCTGGGGTGGTGGATAACTACCTTGGGGAGGAGGTTGCCCACCCTGAGGGGGTCTGGCAAACCCTCCAGCTCCCGCGGGTCGCATGATACGCCGTTGGAAGAACAAGATGACCTTAATTGCCGCTGTTGAGAATCCTGTGGCGTACATCTCTGGTGATTCCACCAGGCAGGCTAGCTCCCAGCCCCGCTGGCCCATCTCGCCCACCAATGGATCCCAGTTGGTCTTGGCTTTGGTGCCACCAAATGTGCGCTGCCAAAAAAGGATATGATAGTTTTTAAAAGTGAGGTCAAGTACTAACTGCGACCTTGATTTAAAGGTTTAAGGACTGAGACAATAGTATCATTAGAGATCATGCTCTAATTGAGATCTAGACTTTAAGTGTTCATGGTATAATTAATACACATAACTGAAACTTTGGTGTTCTAAGAGTTTAAGTACTAAGTCAGATCTTTGCTTCATTCCAGATCAAGTTCTATCAAAGCTGGTGTCATAAGTCAAAATGTAACACTCTTGTGTCTACTAAACCTTTAACTGTACTTGGGTGTCATTATGGAGTACTAACCTAAGATATTGTTGTTATGGGTCCAGAACTCATCAAGTCTTTTGTATAGACGCAAGGTATCAACATAGACTTTGGTATCATTACCGGCTAAGTACTGAGACTTGTGGTGTCATAAGCAGTCAAGTACTAACTGAGACTTTGGTATCATGTAGAGACTAAGTACTGAGACTTTTGGTGTCATAAGCGGTCAAGTACTAACTGAGACTTTGGTATCATTTGAGACTTTGGTATCATTAGAGACTAAGTACTGAGACTTTTGGTGTCATAAGCGGTCAAGTACTAACTGAGGCATCGTTGTCATAAAGGTCAAGAACTAACCCCGATTTTGTGTTCGTATTCCACAATAGTGCCTTCCCATTCCGGAACCTCGCTGTGCATCATAGACGCTTCCTTCTCAAAGAACCAGATGGAGTTCATACTGGCATGTGCTGTGAAGAAACCCGCTGAAAATGGGGGGAAAATGAAAATCAATTGAAGTCTTCTCACAATTTCCTGGTCGTGGAAAAAGAAATGAACTGACATATCTCAAGACAGGTAAAGCCAAAGGGAGGAGGGCCAGGGTGGGAAAAAGGAGGCAACGGGTGAGGCAAAGAGTGGGGAAAGGGGTGGAGCAAAGGGTTTGGCAAAGGTTGGGGCAAGGGGTTTGACAAGGGGTGGGGCAAAAGGTGGGACGAGGCAAGGGGGAGGAACACAGATGTAATAAATACCGATGTTTGAAAGTTTGGTTGAATCAACCACAAGTACTAAGGATGCGCATCGGAAGTGTGTACCTGACTGCTGATGTCAGGAACTGGTTCCAGATTATTGAATCGAGTACCCATAATTAACATGACATATTACTTAGTGACTACTCAGAAAATGGCAAAAGAAAGCTTTTGAATGTCATTCATGGGGAAATTTTTAAAATGAAAACAAATCACATAGGGATGTGTGTGAAATAACGCACACATGTTGTGTGAGCCGTGGCTAGAACTTTAAAACAGTGGTTGTGTTCAAAACTTGAAAAGTACATAAGTGATTTGAATGATTCTTGTTCTAAAAGAAAGCTTATGAATTCGGCTTTCATATCCTAGATTTTGAAAGTGCTACATGCAGAACTTCACTAAAACAATAGTCCCGATATTCGGGTTTCGTGTTTTTGACTCGCCCTGTAATACATCTGGGGTCCACATCTTAACCGCTCCCCGTTAAATCTGACATCTATAATTATAAAAATCTGATGCACTCCTTATTTAAAGATATAGTCCATCATTTGTAATTTGTGCATTTTGTTCGTTTGAAGCAACACAAGTGTTCAAAATCTAATGAAGGATACTAAACAACTAACCTGATAAAGTTTCAGCTAAGCTTCAGCTGTATATTCCGAGAAAAACAGCATTCTAGGATCTCAATTTCAAATCAAAAGTTACTGAATCATGTTTTGAATTGTTTTGAATTGCAGCTATACGCGACGTCGCGCACTGATCTGACGAATTATAGCAACCGTGCGCGCGTGTGCGTCGTGCCAATGCTTGCGCGTGCTTCGCCGAATAACAAAACGAACTACTAATTTAAATTTTCCTACGGTGCGTCTTAAGACGCACCGTTGGAAAGGCCTTCTTTCATTGATTACTTCAAAATGACAGCTTCCCAGAAAGAATAATTTCACAGGGAGTTTAGTCCACTTACTATCTTTCAACCAAGTATGTTTTTCAACAATAATTACGCCAGTTACTTTTCGGATAGCTGCAAATGATGGACTATAGCTTTAATGCGGGCATTCTTGAATGGTCAGAGGTAACAGACTAGGGACAGAAAAGATATGTCACACGTTGGCCCCTAAATTTCAATGAAATTTCTATGACCTGAGAAAAAGAAGTTGTACGCTTCTACCATCCTCCTTTGTTTACGCTTACGTTGTGTCGTAAGGGAAGAGTCAAAGTTGATCTCCACTAGCTTCCAGCCCTTTTGCAGGAAAGCGGCAAACTGGCCCATGAAGTCTGTCAGCACCTTGATGTGCGGCTGAGGATATGAAGACGTCAGCTTGAACTGCACCGGTACGCTGACGGCTTGGTAGACGTAGATCTGAGGGTTTGGGTGCAGCGGCATGTTGAAGAACAGATCCACGCCTTTGACTGAAGGATAACAGTTTGCAAAAGACACAAATTTAAAGACCGTGATGTTTGTTTTAATCGAAAGGTTTCAATGTGTATTTGTCATGTGCCACTTTTTGTTGATGGTAATGTTTTGTCGACGGCGGTTCATTCTTCCCATCCTTCTTGGCAGGTTAAAGCTTTTCACAGTTATAAAAAACTGTGAAACATTACAGCAGCCAATAACAGCAAGTGCTGAACGCATGTTTTCAGTGGCACGCAAGTTTTGACTGGCTCGGCACGCAGTTGCAGCTTGTGTGTGTAAACTTGATCGGTGTGTTTCGAATTTTCAAATAGTCGGTCAAAATGCTGTTTCGAACAATCAAATGCTAAATAATTCGAAAATGCATGGACAGCTCTAATAATTTTTTTTGGAAGGTGTAATTCTCTTTTTCCTTGTGTGTGTCTTGTTGTCATCACAGAATTTGAACTATCAGCACCATGGGCATAGTCTATTACATATGAACAGATTCACTGAATAATTAGGCACGACAACTGCATCTTGACCTCTAGATTTTGACCAATCAGCAGGCGCTTTCTATGTCGGGTCTTCGGTCATTCACCTTTGTCCCGTCTAGACATAGATAAAAATAACCCCACGCTAGACACAGCAACAAGGGCTTTGGTCACGCTATTATGCTACGCGACACGTACACGCCCGGCTGTTATTTTACAAACACTGCATTCGAATTGACCAATCAAACCGTTGGTCCTGATTTGGGAATGAGAGGTCACGATTAGTAAAGACGACTCTGATTGGCTGGCGCGCGGCTTGCGTATATCTGCATGCTTAGACATATCAGAGGTTATACAGGAGATTTGGCTCCGTGGATATAATGGGTGATACCCAGACTACCATGGGCATACTGTACATGATACAGACTATTTAGGCTACTGACCTTCCGGGTATCGCGACCTTGCCTGCCGCAAGCCTTGCTGGAAACCGGTGATTTCGACGCATATCAAACGCCCACCCTGCGATACGACTGCGTTTATCTGGTGAATCACAAAACAGAACATAATCATTATTTAGTGGCATATAAACTGATGCCTGACTTCACTTCCACCAACAATGAGGTTAAAGTTGTTAACAGTCGGTTTTGAATTGAATTTTTGTCAGGTCAGGATGGGTTTAGGTTTTATGGAGTTCAGATCGGTTTTGGTTCAGGTCAGTATTTGCATGGCCTGGTCAGTTTGGCCTGCCAAAACAAACTAAATCCTAATTAGAATACGTCGTGTCAGTGAAACAAAGTCGTATTTAAACTCGACCGTTTTATCTAGCGTGAATATGCTCCGTGCAACTATGTCGTATCTGGACGTCCATTCACTTTGTGTGAACATCCGGGTTATTTTAAGCGAGATACGACATTTAACAATTGTAAACTAGCATTTCACGACCTTGTTGCACAGACATGACAAATAAATGTTTGCTCACCAAAGCATAGATAGTACTATACGTCAGTCTCCTGACGATGACTAGAGCAGTCGAAACGTTGAAACCAAAGACAAGTTCTTTTAGAACTTAAAGCAGGACTGTTCTTATCAGAACTAAAACTACTTAGCCAAACTTGATAATAAGCAGGACAAGTTCTTATCAGAACTAAATATCTACGGAGCGAAAGTAGTTATTACCACATGGTGTTACCGCAAACCAAAACGATACTGATGCTCCACCAAGCAAAGCCTAAAATCTTATTCCCTTTACTTGTTATGAAAATCTTTTTTTTGTTTTTTGTTTTGTTGCAGAGAGAAATCCTTAGCATTTCGACTTTTTCTTGGCGCTGCAAAGATTTTTTCTATATATAGGACAGGCTTTTGTACCTTCTGGTGTATGTCCGATGTGTCGGACACTATTGTTGTCTGTGATGTGAAAAACTGAAGCGTCATCTGCGTCTGCAGGAAACTTTTCTCCACCCTCAGCTGCCATCTCTCATGAGACGGTGGCCTGTGAAGAAATCAAGCATAGAGGGGAGAAAGTGTATAAAACTATGGGAAACCAAATAACGGGAGTACTGGCTTAGGAACTCTTTGCATAATTACATCCTAAAGGGAAATTGGTAACATTTTTGTCACGCACTCATGCTAGTTCAGTCCTCACAAGTCAATCACAAGTCAGTCAAGCCTTCAGTCACAAATCAAACCACAAGTCAATCACAAGTCAATCACAAGTCAATCACAAGTCAATCACAAGTCAATCACAAGTCAATCACAAGTCCCCCAGTCTCAAGACAAGTAACAACCTACATGTATTCAAATGAACTGTGGGCATTTCTTTGTCATTGTTCACGCACGTACATGTACTTAAACTGTAGGCCTACTTGGGATTTGACTAGTGACTGAATTGTGATTTGACTTATGACTGACTTGTGATTGATTGTGATTGACTAGTGATCGAGTCGTGATCGAGATGTAGTTGAGTTGTGATTGACTTGTGATTGACTAGTGATTGACTAGTGATTGACTTGTGATTGACTGGTGATTGACTTGTGATTGACTTGTGATTGACTAGTGATTGACTAGTGATTGACTTGTGATTGACTGGTGATTGACTTGTGATTGACTGGTGATTGACTGGTGATTGACTTGGGATTGACTTGTGATTGACTTGTGAAAAGTGACTTGGGATTGACTTGGGGTTGACTTGGGATTGACTTGGGATCGACTTGTGATTGAGTTGCATGTGCTTGACTTGTGATTGACTTGTGATTGAATTGTGATTGAATTGTGACCGACTTGTAACTGACTTGTGATTGACTTGTGATTGAATTGTGACCGACTTGTGACGGACTTGTGATTGAATTGTGACTGACTTGTATCTGAATTGTGACGGACTTGTGATTGAATTGTGACCGACTTGTAACTGACTTGTGACGGACTTGTGACCGACTTGTAACTGACTTGTGACGGACTTGTGATTGAATTGTGACCGACTTGTAACTGACTTGTGACGGACTTGTGATTGAATTGTGACCGACTTGTAACTGACTTGTGATTGACTTGTGATTGAATTGTGACCGACTTGTAACTGACTTGTGACGGACTTGTGATTGAATTGTGACTGACTTGTGACGGACTTGTGACTGACTTGTGACTGACTTGTGACGGACTTGTGACTGACTTGTGACTGACTTGTGACGGACTTGTGATTGAATTGTGACCGACTTGTGACTGACTTGTGACTGACTTGTGACTGACTTGTGATTGAATTGTGACCGACTTGTGACTGACTTGTGACTGACTTGTGATTGAATTGTGACCGACTTGTGCCTGACTTGTGACTGACTTGTGACTGACTTGTGATTGAATTGTGACCGACTTGTGACTGACTTGTGACTGACTTGTGACTGACTTGTGACGGACTTGTGATTGACTGGTGATTGACTAGTGATTGACTTGTGATTGACTGGTGATTGACTTGTGATTGACTTGTGATTGACTTGTGATTGACTAGTGATTGACTAGTGATTGACTTGTGATTGACTGGTGATTGACTAGTGATTGACTTGTGATTGACTGGTGATTGACTTGTGATTGACTGGTGATTGACTTGGGATTGACTTGGGATTGACTTGGGATTGACTTGTGAAAAGTGACTTGGGATTGACTTGGGGTTGACTTGGGATTGACTTGGGATCGACTTGTGATTGAGTTGCATGTGCTTGACTTGTGATTGACTTGTGATTGAATTGTGATTGAATTGTGACCGACTTGTAACTGACTTGTGATTGACTTGTGATTGAATTGTGACCGACTTGTGACGGACTTGTGATTGAATTGTGACTGACTTGTATCTGAATTGTGACGGACTTGTGATTGAATTGTGACCGACTTGTAACTGACTTGTGACGGACTTGTGACCGACTTGTAACTGACTTGTGACGGACTTGTGATTGAATTGTGACCGACTTGTAACTGACTTGTGACGGACTTGTGATTGAATTGTGACCGACTTGTAACTGACTTGTGATTGACTTGTGATTGAATTGTGACCGACTTGTAACTGACTTGTGACGGACTTGTGATTGAATTGTGACTGACTTGTGACGGACTTGTGACTGACTTGTGACTGACTTGTGACGGACTTGTGACTGACTTGTGACTGACTTGTGACGGACTTGTGATTGAATTGTGACCGACTTGTGACTGACTTGTGACTGACTTGTGACTGACTTGTGATTGAATTGTGACCGACTTGTGACTGACTTGTGACTGACTTGTGATTGAATTGTGACCGACTTGTGACTGACTTGTGACTGACTTGTGACTGACTTGTGACTGACTTGTGACGGACTTGTGACGGACTTGTGATTGAATTGTGACCGACTTGTGACTGACTTGTGACTGACTTGTGACTGACTTGTGACGGACTTGTGATTGAATTGTGACCGACTTGTAACCGACTTGTGATGGACTTGAGGACTGACCTACAACTCTGTCTGATAAAGTGCATGACTGAAATGTTAACCCCATGAAGTCCTCCATATCCTGATCCAAGATGCTCATCCTCATGCTCTCCTTAAGACAACCTGTGCTTCTTTGCCGTGGTCCTCTTACTTAGTCTCACTTACGCATTGACCGGTCGTGACAAGATAGCCTGGTATGGGACAGCGACTTTGTAGCTGAATCCTCCTTGCCTCATCACTCCGGGGATAGACTGGAACTGATTCATGACAAATCCCTCGGTGTAAGGCTGGGAGATCACGTCATAGTAGGCATCGATGTTGGTCGTTATGACGGGGGCCGAGAAAAATTTAACTGCAAGACAGAATGTACATTATTATTTCTGAAAAATGGACTAATTCTTATAAAGTTAAAGGATTACTATTATTTATAATTTTGTATCAGCTCCGTTCACAAGTACCCCCTCACCGGCATAGAAAGTACAGTTGGGGGTTGGGACCGACGCCATCTTGCCCGACTGCAATTTTGCCGCGACGCGCGGCCGTACCACTGTGTGCACATAGTACAAATCCCCTGGTGTACGTGCGTCACACAAAAGGAACAGTGCGCGTCAATGTCCCGCCCATGGGACGTCGTTGCTAGGTAAAAGGGTGCCCTCTTTTGTTGGCGCACGGAGCCCATAACCTTAAACCAGTTGTACATTTTCATCTAGTCCGTTCTCATCTACCTCATCCGAGGGTTAATTGAGGTAGTTTATATCCATGCAAGTCTGCACTGGAACATTTGTTACTAACTAACAGAGAAACACGACGACTTGTTAAAGCTGCTGTCCACAGCTTAAAATAAATGCCAACAGTTTGAGTATATAAACCTGTTAGTGTTACCAGCACTCTAACAGCTATACCTTTAGCTTTAAGTGAAGCCTCGATGTTGACAAAACAGTACTGCCACAGGCTGCCTGCGTACGGCACGGGATCGTCAGGAATGCTGCTATGAGCGCCGACCCGTTCGCCTTTCTTGGCAACCGCACCCGGAGTTTCGGACTTGGTCCGCGATTTCTCGTTGCCCATTCTGGAAGTCGATCACGGCTCAGCTGAAGTCTCTATATCAAAGACCATAGTAAGGAAATAAGCAAAATAACAATGATGCAATAACGATTATGATGACATTAACATAACAACTACAATATTTACCTTAAATTACTACTTCTTTACAAAATTGCTGGGTAAACCTGTACACTAATCACTATACAAACTACAATTTCAGTAACACAACAAGCTAGACATTGTGGCAAACAAACGTCGCCCCTTCAAAGTCCAATTTAATTGGGTCGAGTCAAAACCACGTGTTCAGATAATAAAGCTTTCAAAATAGTTATTTAGATAATCACTCAATAACTTGAATAGCTCACCTCCGCTGGGTAAAATGATGTCATCAGTACAGAAGTAAAATCCTTTACTCGAGCAGTACAGTCACAATCATATTAGTCATACCACAATAATCATAATATATTGTCATAGGCCCTGCCACATATAGGGTATGTGCCATTAATATGCTCAATTTCAGATTGTCGTGCAACAGCAGTGGGGACAACCTGAAACTTACCATGGACTGGTTGGGTACACACCCCTGATCAAAAATTTCAATATCCCCAAATAGGGGGGATTCCCACTATTTTTTTAACGTGTAGTTGATGACAGCACATGTTAAACAACGGTGCATCAACTGTACGCTATAATGTCTTATAGCCTCAGTTAGCCTGTTTTGGTTAAGCAAAATTCGTGACAAATTTATGTGTTTAGTGACTCAATGATGGTGTCCCCGTAGCCATTTTTCAGAACCAATCAAAATGTACCCAAAAATTAGAGGTTTTTCGGCCTGCAATTCGGTATCTGACTAGCTTGAAATAAAAGTCTGCCCCACAAATTGAACACAATCGGTAACATATCCTAAGACATCCCTATTCTATATTTCGTCTCAGATTGGAACTTCAATATTTCTTGGTTCTTGGTTGGTTCTTCTCCTAAATACTCCACGTGGGAGTTTATACAGGAGGCCAGAAACTACGGGGCAAACCCCTTCTCTTTAAGCCATAAGTGTTTACTGGGTTCTTTTACGTGCATTTATACAACACACGGGACCTACGGCTTAACGTCCCATCCGAAGGACGAAGCAATAATGGTTAAGTGCCTTGCTTAAGAGCACAAGTGTCCGCCGGCGGGCTCGAACCCACGTCACTGTTGCCTCTGAAACACCAGAACATGAGTCCGGTGTTCTTAACTGCTAGGCGATGACACTCCACATGAATTATCCATTTGGTTTTATGTCTTGCTCATGCCACAATAAAATCCCAATGGTTAGGTACAGGTAATTTCATTTTTCAACAAAAAATGCTAGTCAACGCTTGTAATCTTGTAGTTTAAATGCCTTTTGTTCAGAAAAATACGGGCAAATGACAAACAAACCTGTAGTATCTAATGTTCGGGAATGAAGGGAGACACACACACAGTTCTCGGCTGACTGTTAAAGTGTATTCAACAACTGAATGGAGGTCAATCCGTGACCTGCGATGTCATCAGGTACATAGGTATGGAGTGCCTATGATTCAATATTACAAACCCACAATTTGTGACTTCAGTTATGTAATTCTAATTTTTTTGGAGTTATCAATCTGCAACGTACAACTTGTCACCAAGAAAATCGAATGAGCATTTCCGTTTAAGATGCACCCATAAACACACCATTTTCAGCAAATAACATATCTGTCAAATAAGAACTGTAATCGCATCTGTTTTGAAATAACACGTTTCAGTTATATTTCAGTTCATGTGCGTTTTGGGATAAGTTATATACCATAAGATACTCTTTGAAAATTTGAAAGCAAACACAGTCAATGGTTAATATTTTACAGTAACTAAAAAAGTATTAAAAAAAATATCAAGAGTTTGCTGTTAGTGTCACACACACCATGGGTTGAAAATGTGCACAGAATCATGTACATTTTAAAAAAATGTGAATAAAAAGTAGTTAGTTGTTAGTGTGTTATTAACTAACTATTTCAAATAATGTATTTACATCCCCAAAAAGGAATATAGATACAGATTTCCTCACCGTGCAGTACAAAAATAAAGGCTACTTTTACATATTCCAAAAAATTGAATGAAAGGTTTTGTTTCTTTCCAGCTCCAGAACTGTTTTTAGAAGGAAAAAAAAACAATTCTCAGTGGAAGAACTTGAGGAACAATCCATATTGTTCTGTAATTCACTACCTTATGGAGATGTGTGTACAATAGGGAACAAATTTAAGATTGTAAAGGTCTCCACAAGGCAATTTCAACAGTTGAATACGTCTCCACAATGTTTTCACGAAATAGATACATGGATTTTACTCAAAAACTAGGAATTTCTAAGGTGTGTTTATCAGCCGCAAATTGAAGTATTTTATGTAAGGGATATTTGGTCCAAATTTCAGCCCAGGAAATTAATTCTGGTTAAAATAGGAGCATTTTGAAATTACATTTTCACATTCTCAAATTTTAGTACACGAGAACAAAGAAATGTCTCCACAAGGATACAAATTCCAGTACCGGTATGTGTGTGCTGGAGCAAGATAGGCAAATTCTACAAGATTTCAGTAGTGAAAAGTATGCATAAAACTTGGTAAAGCTCACTTGACATTATAATGAGTATGTAAGGCAGTTATAATTACAATGACATAATTACATGATAGCTATCAGTGGAATACCTGGGGAAAAATACTGCAAAATAAGTCCCAAAGAAAAGAAGAAGATTGTTTACAATAACAAGCCTATGATTTGTCACTACATATATAATTGTTATTCATAAATACCTCAGACAGTTTAGCTATTCCTATTGGTCGAGAGCCCGTCACGTGGCCGGTCTTAAACGGATGATAAAGACATGGCTAGCTGGTCTTAAACACTTTTCCAGTGTCACAATAAAATGTGGACTCCTAAAAATCCAGTGCCTCTTATCGTTTCATTGGTTGAACGTTCACAATCCTTACGTAGGCATGCGCAACACTAGCAGGGAGTCAGAATTTTATAGTTCTAAATTCAAAACGCAACGCGCCAGGTGTGTTCTGCGACATGAACATGATAAATCTCCATAAAAGGGTTGTTTACATCTTACTCGCCAGCTGAACACTCCATTATTTTGCAAGAGGGATGTTTCAAAAAGCATAAAGTGAATTTGTTGAACAAAATCGGGATGTTTTAAACGAATTATATGATTTTTTCTTACCGAAAAGGTATTTACGAATGGGAATAAATATGTGCTATTTATCACTTGTTTAAGGGGTGCTGATAACCTCCGGCTCGGGTAATTATCAGCACCCAGACTCTAAGTGGTCTTAAACAGAGTGATAAAAACCTCCAGAGCACACATTTATTCCCTTATTATTTCTATTTACACATTTTTTAGTACATGATATAAATTTTGATAAAAGTACATTCGGAATACGGACTTAATTCCTTCAACCAGCCTCAAACGTCTAGACTTTTCAAACGCTAGAAAATACGGTAAAACCTAAACAACTGATATTTTCAGGCCACAAAAAACAAATTATGTTGCCCTCACATGAAAAATATCAGGAGGGTCAGTCGGTCAGGATATCTTTTTGGGGAGGGGGGGTAAAGATAGTGCACATTTAGGCCTACCGTTTCTTCTAATTGATGAATAACTGGAAAGAATGGCCAATTGTTGTCGGTTACCTGAGTTCTGCTTTACCAGCGTACATGAACTGTTTATAGGCTACATGTACTACACGCGCCAACTATACTGTGTACATGTACATGCAGGTGATACAATGTACTAGTGTACGTGAACTATATACACCCCAAAGACAGACAGACAAAGGGAGAACAACAGATTCTTTGTTGTCCTCGAGAGTTCATCTTTTGTTGAAATCGGTCCTCGGTCGTGCGTTTGTGTGCTTAGTCTATGAGAGAGTGTTATATTACAGGGACAAAGGAAAAGACAAAGCATTGTCCTCGAGAGTATAGTAAAACACGACTGCGTGCATGTACACATGTATACAATGTATGTAGCACACCACATGCCCCAGGCCTTGGTTACACGTACAAAATACTTTAAATTCAAACTGTACTACCATTTTAGGTATACATACGTTTCGTAACGAAATGTAAAATTATGACATTACAACAAAACAGTAAGGTTCATTTAATGGTTGGTTTTTTTCGAGTGAAAAAGACAAAAGACCACCGGAGATATTTCCCGATTTTTGGGTAGGTCGAGTGAGGGCAACACAATTTTATTTTGGGGGCCTGATTCAAAGATACCGATATTTTAAAATACTGCATATTACTATGATATGTCATGTATGTACATCAGCCAGTTGCAAAGATTGTGTCCATTCCTCTGGAAAGTTCACAATTTTGACGCTGGAATCTCTCCAAGGTCACTCACTTTTTTCCAGCCTGTGGGGGAGTTCCGGGATAGCCTCCCTGAGTCGGACCTGGATAGGGTGGGGGATTACCCCCCTGGGGTTGGGGATAACTCCCCTGGGGTTGGGGGTAACTCCCCTGGGGTTGGGGGTAACTCCCCTGGGGTTGGGGATAACTCCCCTGGGGTTGGGGATAACCACCCTGGGGTGGAGGATAACCCCCCTGGGGTTGGGGATAACCACCCTGGGGTTGGGGATAACCACCCTGGGGTGGGCGATAACCCCCCTGGGGTTGGGGATAACCACCCTGGGGTGGGGCATAACTCCCCTGGGGAGGGGGTTGCCCACCCTGAGGGGGCATGGCGAACCCTCCAGCTCCCACGGGTTGCAGGATACGACGTTGGAAGAACATGAGGACCTTTATGGCCGCTGATGAGAATCCTGTGGTGTAGGTCTCTGGTGATTCTACGAGACATGCTAGCTCCCAGCCCCGCTGGCCCATCTCAATCACCACTGGATCCCAGTTGGTCTTGGCTCGGGTGCCACCAAATGAGGCCTGCACAATATAAAGGATGTAAAATTTCTTACAAGTGAGGTCAAGTACTAACTGCGACCTTGATCTAAAGGCTCAAGTATTGAGACCATGGTAACATTAGCTGAGACCTTGGTTTAAAGGGTTAAGTACTGACCGAGAGTATGGTGTAGTTAAAGGTCATGCAATAACTGAAACTTTGGTTTTGTGAGCAGCTGACTATCTAATTGAGACCTTGGTTTCACTCGTGGTCGAGTTCCTTCGAAGACCTCGGTGTCATAAGAGGTCAGGTACTAACTAAGACCTTGTTGTTATAATGTCAAAATCTGACACTTTTGTGTCTACTAACCTCCAACTCTACTTTGGTGTCATTATGGAATAGTACGATACTAACCTACGATTTTGGTGTTATCAGGTAATGTTCTAACTACTCATCAAGCTTTTTGTAAAGACGTCAGGTACCAACAGAGACTTTGGAACCATTAGAGGCTAAGTTCTCACCGAGACTTTTGGTGTCATAAGCGGTCAAGTACTAACTGGGGCGCCAGTGTCATAAAGGTCAAGTACTAACCGAGACTTTGTGCTCGTATTCCACGATAGTGCCTTGCCATTCTGGAACCTCGCTGTGCATCTTAGACGCTTCCTTCTCAAAGAACCAGATGGAGTTCATACTGGAATGCGCCGTGAAGAAACCGGCTGAAAATGGGTAAAGAAACGAAAAGCGATTTTGATTTCTTCTCTCGATTTACGAGGGTGAGGTTAGGGAAAAGGGGGAAAGGGTGGGGCAAGGAGTGGGGCAAGGGGTTGGGCAAGGGGTGGGCAGGAGGTAGGGTGAGGCAGAGGGTAGGAAGAGAGATGCTCTCACTACCCGTTTCAGAAACCTTGGTCTAACATAATCACATGCACTGTGAGAATGAATACAAACCAAAGGCAGGCATGCTTTACGGCCAAATTCGGAACGGTCAGTTGTAAAAGGACCATTCTATAAATTTGGAGTCCCATCCTTGTTACATCTGACATTTTACAATCCTTAATGAAGTCGTCCTTGAATGGCCAATTATGAAGATCGGAGGTAACTGACCAGGGACAGGAAAAATGTCACACATTGGACCCTTAATTTATAGAATGACATAAAAGGAGGCCACACGCGTCTACCACTCTCCTTGGTTTACGCTTACGTTCTGTCGTCTGGGAATTGTCAAAGTTGATCTCCACCAGTTTCCAGCCCTTCTGTAAGAAGGCGGCAAACTGGCCCATGAAGTCTGTCAGCACCTGGATGCGCGGCTGAGGAAAGGAAGACGTCAACCTGAACTGCACCGGTACGCTGATGGCTTGGTAGACGTAGATCTGAGGGTTTGGGTGCAGCGGCATGTTGAAGAAGAGATCTACGCCTTTGACTGCAGAATAAGTTTCATAAAAAACACATTTTTTTGCATACAAAGGCTTTAGAAAAACTTCATTTCCAGAACATTTCTGGTTTTATGTACTGGTTTATAGTTTCTGACTATTGCATCTTGAGCGATGGCATCGACTTAATCCCCTCCGTTCACAAGTACCCCCTCACCGGCAAACAAAGTACAGTTGGGGGTGCCCGACCGACGCCATCTTGCCTGACTGCAATTTTGCCGCCACACGCGGCCGTACCACTGCGTGTACATAGTACAAACCCCCTGGTGTACGTGAGTCACACACAAGGAATAGTGCGCGTCAACCAGCTAAATGTCCCGCCAATGGGACGTCATTGCTAGGTAAAAGGGCGCCCTCTTTCGTTGGCGCATGGAGCCTATACCCCTGTAATGGTTGCCCTCACATAGATTGACTGCCAGTGCGTCTATGCCTGTCTATCACACAGGTACAAAGATGCGAGGGGGTCTGTACTGGGAGACTGCCAATGTAGGGCTGGAAAGTTTAGTTGGTAGGACACTGGAATGGCATTCCGGTGGTAAGAGGTTCAAGTCCTTCTTCATTAAATCTTCTGTACTAAACTTCTTCAATAGGTTAATTTGATGAATTTTTTTTTGATTCTTTGGAAAGCATTATTTTCTTACTGTGTGGCTTGTTGCAATCACATAACTATCGAGATGATTGGCGCCGTTTTCAAATCATACAGTATACATACAGATGATTCACTGACCTCCCTGGTGTCCCGACATTGCCTGCCCAAAGCTGGGGCCTTTCTCGAAACCGGTGATTTCGACGCAGATCAAACGGCCGCCCTGCGACGCGACTGCGTTTATCTAGTGAATCCCACAACAGAAAAGCATCATCGTTAAATTCTACTATACATTCATAATTAACTTCAATTTACTTCAAATCAAACAATTTTTTTTGACAAAGAAGAAAAAGAAAATATTGTTTGCTTTACAATACTTTTCTATTTCTCAACTACTTGGGCAAAATTTCATGAAGTCCCTAGGCAAAAAATAAATTCTGCTTAGAATAAGGTTTACTCGCCATGCAATTGATAACCTAACCTAAACTTGCTAAGAAAATCTCTTTTTGTGCGTAGCAAAATTCTGTGCTGAACATCTCTCGACATTTTTAGCGCCACAAAGCACCACAAAGACTAGGAGAGTCATTTGTACCTTCTGGTATATGTCCGATGTGTCAGACACTGTTGTCTCCCGAGTTGTGAAAAACTTAAGTATCATCTGCGTCTGCAGGAAACTTTTCTCCACTCTCAACTGCCATCGCTCATGAGACGGTGGCCTGTGAAGATATCAAGCAAAGAGGGGAAAAAGTATGTAGAACTATGGGAAACCAAATAACGGTAGTACTGGCTTACCCTTTGCATAATTACGTCCTCAATGATCGAAATGTTACTGTTACATAAGAGCACTTTGGTAACATTTCTGTCATGCACTCACGCCAGAGATGTAGTTCAGTCATCACAAGTCAATCACAAGTTAATCACATGTCACTCTCACATGTCACTCTCACATGTATGTCAATCACAAGTCACTCACAAGTCACTCACATGTCACTCACATGTCACTCACATGTCACTCACATGTCACTCACATGTCACTCACATGTCACTCACATGTCACTCACAAGTCACTCACATGTCACTCACATGTCACTCACATGATTGCCTTGTGATTTGACTTATGATTTGGCTTGTGATTGCCTTGTGATTCGACTTGTGTTTGACTTGTGATCGACTTGTGATTGAGTTGTGATTGACTTGTGATTGACTAGTGATTGACTTGTGATTGGCTTGTGATGGACTTGTGATTAACTAATGATTGAGTTGTGATTGACTTGTGATTCGACTTGTGATTGACCTGTGGGGACTGACCTTCAACTCTGTCCAATGAAGTGCATAACTGAAATGTCAACCTCAATATGATGATCCCCATTTCTTAATTCAAGACGTTCATCGTGCTTTCCTTAAGACAAACTGTTTGTCTCTGGTCTTCTTAATTGGTCTTGAATACTTACGCATTGACCGGTCGAGACAGGATAGCTTGGAATGGCATAGCGACATTGTAGCCGAATCCTTTTTGCCTCTGGACTCCAGGGATGGACTGGAATTGAACCATGGCAAATCCCTGAGCGTAAGGCTGGGAGATGATGCCGTAGTAGGCATCGATGTTGGTCGTTATGATGGGGGCTGAGAAAAATGTAGCTGCAAGGGAGAAAGTAGATATTTTCTAGAAATGAAATAATTTTTGCCTCAACATACTGAAACCGATCCCGTTAGCTCGGTGGTAAGACATCTGCACTAGAAAGCAGGAGGTTGGGGGTTCGAGTCCCACCCGAGTGATTTTTTTTCAACTTTCGCTCGGGAGGTAACACACTGTACACAGTGTTTGTACATCGGTGAAGGGCAAAAACCTAATTTGATATACATCACCCCAACGCAAAATTCCATCTTAGGAAATAATTTGTGCTTAGTAATTTTTTATTGAATGTCTGATTTCACTGACTTATCATAAGTTTCGGTCATTTTAGTTGCCCTTAATTCTGGCCCCAAATTGTTTTTTTACAAAACAGAAAAGTCAGGAGCCTGAAGCCAAAAGCAAGGACTTGTAGAGAATATCCAAAAGTAATTATCCACACATCATAGACAGTGATTATTACCAAAGTTGATAGTTTTTTAAACAGTGCATTCCTTTAACCTTAACATTCCCAAATCCTCCAAAATCCTCAAAAACAGAGGATTTTGGAGGAAAGAGACTACATGCATATGGCAAAAATATGCAGGTAGTTCTGGAGTTTCAAGGTCTTTAGCTGGACCTCGTGTTGTTTATGATCAGCTGATCATAAATTTAGGCCTGGATTGTACGTGAAATCTGAAATCCTCCACACTGCTCCAGGATGTCACTGGCTCTGCCTCAACATATTGACAGTTATTGCTGGAGGATTTTGTAGGACTGAGGCAGAGGTCACCCCTCCACACCAAGGACCACTCCCAAGAAATATGGGAGGATTTTGGAGGATCGAGGCTGTATGCAATTTTATGGAGGCAGTTAGAGGATTTTGCAGGATTGAGGTTGCATCCTAGCAAAAATGCCTTGTGAGTGATAGGGATAAGGTTATTAAAACATTGAGGACAACAAGTCAAATATTATAAGATGGAATTTTGCGTCGGGGTGATATAAATCAAATTTTAGGTTTTGCCCTTCACCGACGTTTAAACACTGTATACTCAGTGTGTTACCTCCCGAGTGAAAGTTGGAAAAAAACTTTTTTCCAACTTTCACTCGGGAGGTAACCTTAACACACTTAGTACACAGTGTTTAAACGTCGGTGAAGGGCAAAACCTATAATTTGAAGTTAAATATTCCTGACATGTGATGATATCGCACTGTTGGTTCTCATACAGTGCCTTTTGAGCCAATTAAATCTATAACCAAGGCCAAGATTTGGCAACTTCCTTACGAAAAAAAAAATGCAGCATTTTTTACAAGTACACGAAGCCAGTAAGTAGAAAACTTACCTTGGGTTCTCAGTGTAGCCTCAACATTGACAAAACAGTACTGCAGTGGACTACCTGCGTACGGCACGGGGTCGTTTGGGACGCCGCTATGAGCGCCGACACGCACGCCTTGCTGGGTATACCCGCCCGGAGTACTCAAATTGGACTGCGATTGCTCATTGCCCATTCTGGACGTCAGCTCAGCTGAGGTCTCTTGATCAAAGACTTTTGAGGAAATAAGCGCAAGAAAACAGAAAACAAAAAGTTTGAATACTAATTACTAGAAATTTAGCGTTTGTACCAAAACAAATGATAGGTGTTCGGGCATGGGATGTTTTGTACAGTTGTTTATATTCAAAATTTGTAATTCAACGTCAATGTTGTACATTTACTTACAAATTTACTTCGAGTTTGACGACCGCATCGTTTTGGTTTACTTTGGGGAAAAAAATCCTTCTGCATTTGATAAATTTCAGTATATATTTGATTTATCGCCGAAGGACAGAGACAGCTGCCTAGCCCTGCTGCTGCAATGCATGCGTACCGCATAGCAGCGCCATGCATCTGCCAGCCGCAGACAGGACTCATAATTACCGCCAGACTCAGCGGGCGCGGCCAGCGGCGCTCTAAATCGTCGCCGCATTTACGCATACGACTATATTATAGACGTAACGAAGTTGAATCTTTGTAAAAATAAAAAATAACGGTTTCTTTTGAAAAAAATTGAAAATGTAAGTAAGAAACAATAAATAGCAAAATTTTTGATTTTTTGTTTTTGAGGTATTTTGTGAAGACAGACAAGAGATAAGGTTTTTATTTTTATTTTTTTTATTTTTTTTTTTTTTTTTTTTTTTTTTTGAATTTTTTTTAATTTCGCAGCGCAGCCTAAAAATAGGGTCGGTCGGGTAACCGGAAGCAGAACTATTCTTTTTTTTTTGGCCTTATCCATACAATCTTTTCCCTGTTGAAAATGTGCAAATTTACGATTGACTTAGTTCAGAGAGGATACATCATCGGAAAAAATGTTGCAACCTAACGCCACTTTTTTTTCATATATCATCTCAATGAAGGTCAGTCATTGCAAAAATGATGATAATCTTGTGACATAAATTGAAGAAAATTGTCTTGACTCTCCATAGACTTTGTATGCAATTGCGGAAGTGGCGTCAGGTTGCAACATTTTTTTCCACAGCATAACCCACTAGCCGTGTTCTGTATCTGCATCTGTATACTTAGAGGTGGGAGGAAAAGCCAAGAAAGTGTTCTGAGGAAAACCCATGGAATCAGGTAGGGACTGAAAATCCAATCCACTTATTGCCCCAGGTGGGATTCGAACCCGGGTCACAGCGTGGAAGGCGAGGAAAGTACCGCTAAGTACAGTACCTGTATTTGAGATACCAAAAGAACTTCCTTTCCACAATGTCACAATGTCAGTTACATTTGACTCGACTGAACTTGCAAGAACCTGGCAAAAACCTGCCAAACGAACCACGCGGCCACGCCCCTTTCGAAGGTTTCAACTGCACTGGCTCTAGACACGTGAACGTGGCTTGTAAACTACTGGCTCATGCACGGACATGACCGTGACGGAGCTTTCTTTTCTTGTGACATGACACTCGACGGTCGAGTCAATCAAAACAAGACCATGAAGACCGTATCGGCGTATGGATAAGTGTTCAAAATTGTTGTTTCGATAACCAAAACAACTCACCTCAATTTGGGTAAAATGAAGTCGTCGGGTAGAAGAGAAAACGTTTTTAACAGCACTTATTATGTCATTATCACATTCGTCATTTTATCATCAGTTTCCATTTTTCCAGTGTGAAAAGTACCGGTACCGTTTGTTTACATGCATATAGTCGGGCAACCAGCACCACCAACGAGCAGTTTCATTAAAGGTAGACAGGGAACTATGCACACATCTGCGCTATATTTTACGAGGACGCCCTCTATATATAGCGCTCTGCTGATGGAAAAATTGACCCATCCTTCGAAAGTTTATTGGCATGAAGATATACCGGTACGCTCAACGATAAAACCCTCAACGATAAAAATGACAAGTATAACGGAGTCAATTATTATTTATTTGCAGTCTTATTTAAACAGGGTGGCCTCCTCAGTTAAAAAACTGCTTTCCTTGAGGGCCCTGCACAAAAATAAAAAATTAAAACTACAAGCAAATTAATTAAGTAATTTTAAAATAAACCATAAAAAAAATTGAAGGACATCCGCTCGTACCCGGCAAAAGGGTTTGCACTCATAACTTCGTTTGCATGACGATTTCCCCCTGCGAGGCAACCTTTTTTTATGTAGTGGTTTAATTAATGATGAAACAGAAGACAGAGGCGGCAGAACGCTTTTCACACTGGGCCTGGGGGCATCACCAAAAAGGGGCACTTGCTCAGAAGACAAGGCAGCTTCGGTCGGTGTGAAAGAAGAGAAAATTGTTAAACTATTTTCGTTACATTGCAAGGAATATGTTAATTCCCGGAACAATTTACTAACACCACTGAACACTTTGTAAAAATATTTGCGTTAAATTCGTTTGAAATCTTATCCCTTACTAACAAAATTACAATGTAGGCCTATTCCTGAAATAGTCTCAATGGCCGTATTATTCTCTCAAATAAGGTATTTTTTTTCCACTTGAGAGAGCCCTTCGGCCTTGGGCACACCCTCTCGGCAGTAACTATCTGGGTCCACCCTTACATTAATTTGACTAGTTATAGGCCTATATGCAAAGGGACCATTTTTATCGTGAGAGGGGCACTGTTGCTTTTGTGGTCAGTTCAGTCACCATTTTTTTTTTCGCGTGAGGAGCATTTTTTGTTACAGGTCAGTTTTCCATCTTGAGAGGGGCACAGTTCTAGTGTTGCGAGCGGCACACTTATTGTGCTTTCGAGGGGCAGTTTTCCATCTCGATAAGTTATCGCAAGAGGAGCACTATTGTTTTTAATGGCCAATTTTCCATCTCCAGAGGGGAGCAATGTTACTATTGCGAGAGGGGTATTTGTGCTTTCGAGGGATAGTTTTCTCATCTCGAGAAGCCGTTCACAATCTTGTTCATGCGCGAGGGGTATTGTTTTTAAGGGGCACTTCCGCGTTACAAGAGGGGGGACAATTTTGAAGCGCAATCATAATGCTTTCATGTGTGCGTTTGAGGGGGATAGTTTTGCTTTCATGTCGAGGAGGCACATAATGACCGCGAGAGGGGCACTTTTGTTGGCTTGCATGGGCCTGGGAAGATCCGCCCCCGGTTCCGCCGCCCCCGACAAGACATTGGTCATTCGTTTAGAGTAGGCCCGGAGGTTAAAGTTAGGATGTGAGTTTGTGGCCTTGGACAGGACAGGACACACTGCTGCAATGTCTCACCATCCACCAAAGCATGGATGAATCCGTATTATCGCTTTGCAGCCACCCGTGACAGGCGTTCAGGGAATGACTGAAGTGCTTGGTCGGTTTTAAACACTCTGTTTAAGACCGGTTGGAGTGTGCATGCTAATCATAATACCCGAGCTGAAGGCGCACGAACGTCTATTCATGGAAACAATTCTGTCACAAACACGACAACTCACAACATCAGCAAGACATGTAGTCAGGGTCGATTTCAATGTCTTAACAATGAATTACGATACATGATAAAGGTTATTTTGATCGATCATTATTTTGTTTTTCTTTGATCATGCCGCCTATATATTAGTTCTGTTTCAGCAAATATTGCATAAT
Source organism: Patiria pectinifera (assembly GCA_029964075.1). Lineage (NCBI taxonomy): Eukaryota > Metazoa > Echinodermata > Asteroidea > Valvatida > Asterinidae > Patiria > Patiria pectinifera. The sequence goes on from CM057139.1 coordinate 12,361,445, forward strand.
ATCATATTATTCTTTGTATAACATAAGTCTCGATATTTACAATAACTGTAAAGACTCTTTCGAAATGCTGGCAGAATGGTGACATCTTTTTGAACGATTGACAATGAAATAAGCTACACTTTAAATTGACGAAAATAATTAATTGTATTATGCAAAGAAGAAAAGTGAGATCTCAATTTTAAGTGTATTGGCCCGTTTCGCAAATGTTGGTAAAAATGTGCATAGGCTACAACTCTGTGATTACTTGGGCTTTCTACATCCAATATCTCAAATTCTTGAAGGGCATATGAGCGTTCTGACGCAAAAATCATTTTGAAGAAAATTGCATTGAAAGGTTCTGTTGTTCACACGTATTATAAATCAAATGTTCTCACACACGCCTATCTTAAATCGTACGAATTTAAAATTTGTCACACGTATGAATCATAAGGTTTGGAACAACTTTTTTTAATTTCTGGCGCAAATGTTTAAATTTCATTAAAAAAGAGGCAGTTTTCTGCATATGCCCTTTTGCTGGGAACATTTTGGTGGTTACGCGTTCGCGTAGAAGGGCATACGCGCATAATGCCCTTCTGCCGGACATGCATGAAAAATGACATAATAAAGTAACATCAATCATCTACACAATACGGTAACATCAATGTCTAAACTGCAACTGCAGTGAATCCAGAACTCTGCCGCTCGCTTGGTATTGAGAGCTATAGAAAAGTGAACATTATAGAAGAGCTATAGAAAAGTGAACATATAACACCTGCGCTGAAAAATCTGCACTGGTTGCCAGTACAGTCTCGCATCCATTATAAGGTCATTCTCATCATCTTCAAAGCTATCCGTGGTCTATGTCCAGCCTATATCTCAGAATTATACCTTACAATCCATCAAGGCCCCTCAGATCGTCTTCCCAGCATCTTCTCACCATGAACCCCGAAAAAATGAAGAACTATGGTGAAAGAGCATTTGCATGTGGGGGCCCTAGACTTTGGAATTCTCTCCCACTGTCACTGCGATCAATAACTGACCTGGAATTGTTTAAGACCAGCCTTTAAACACATTAATTACTTGAAAACATTGTTTCCCTTAGCCATATATTTGTTAATGAATTGTAAAGCGCATTGCAAACTCCGATGGTCCTGAAATGCGCTATACAAGAATGTGTTATGATTATCAAAAATAAATACCGAAGATATACATAAAATATAACTTAAGTACGCACATTTAAAAGTATCACTTTGTACACTAATATGTATTGGCCTCATGTAGGACTTGCCTATATCTTCATTTGCATGTATTTTGTTCTAATTTGCCTTACATTATTGCACATTATATCGCATTTGCTTTTATCAATTAAAAATCCCCGTTTTTGATGCAACTGTTCGTTCTTGTTACAAAATATTTTTGTTCAATTATTTTTTGTTTTGTTCTAAAGTCCCACAGACAACTAATTTTGTTTTTGGTCTAGCCCCAATAAAGAAAACCTAGCTGTTACATTCCAGCAAGGGGATGTTTCTCGCACTTTCCCATGCTAAGCCGACACCGGGGGTACATCCGACCCGCTCCCCGTGGATGAAGTCACGGACGAGGATGACGGCGACGATGTCGATGATGTTGCCACGGAAGAAGGCGACGTGGCTTCCGTACCGAGACTGCTGTATGATGGTGGCGGGGGAAGGTACGCGTAAGCCGGGTAGACCGGTCCGCCGGGGCCGCCCGGACCGTACATCGCATAGTTGGGGGCCGGTCCGTTGAAGTAGGCTTGGGGAGGGTAAACTGGTTGACCCGAGGCGTCTATGAAACCAACAAAAAAGGGTCAAATTTGAGGTGAAAGAATTACTACGACAGGATAAGCCTATAGTAATAATTGTCCCAAGCGATTTTTCTTTGCATATTGTGTAATAGGCCAGATTTAGCCCATTACGGGGTAATAGACCATTATCATGTTGCGGCCATCTTGATTTTTCCCATTCAAATCAACGTAACCAAAGCGAGGCTGGAAGGAAAAATAGTCTGGTTCCTTTTTATCATTAAGTACTGTTATTGGATACTGGGAACATGACTAAAATGATGACAGAATGATAAAGGTCTATAGAACTGCCCAGTTCTCTTTACCAGCCAACAACCAGGCTAAGTTACAAGTGACGGTGAGTCAGTCAGTCAGTACGGTCAGTCAGTTATCAGTTAGACGGGAGCAAAAAAGGACACAATGCGGACAAAATGTCGGCAAGTTTTTGTCATCAATTATCGTACCCGTAGTTGTCACCATGACGTTCCTTGGGTGTGGATGCATTAGCCCGTCTGCTCCCAGACTACCCACCATCGCCCCTTGGCCGTGCATGACTCGCACCGTGTTGCCCCCATGGTACCCGGGCTGGTGCGGCGGGTGGATCGCTGCTACCTGCACGCCGCGTAGCTGGCGCTTGCGGTAGTAAGCCCCGCTCGCGAGAGAGCAGATGAAGATGCCGAAACACAGGCAGAACCTTGTGGAAACAAGAAACATGTTATTAATTTTGAAATTCCTGATTTGTTCCCTTGTAATAGTTATACTCCGTGAGCTTGCGAGAAATTTTCGCAACATAATCTCCACAACATAAGCAGATCCGAAGAGGGTCACAGAATTAATATGGCAATCAGACTTTGTGTAAAAGATATTATGTAGACACTTGCTCGGTGCTGGGTCGGATTCGAACCCACGACCTTCTGGTTACCAGTGCATATGTCTTACCACTGGACTATGGAGCTTGACAATGTCGTCTGACTGGTTCAATATCAAGTAAACATGGTATTAAAAACTGTGACAATGTACTCGTAATAAGGGATAGTTTGGCCTTGCGGTTCGAGTTTCAGACTCATGCTCAGAAGGTCCGCGGTTCGAATTCAGCTAATGGTCACAACAGTGTGTCCTTGGGCAAGCCACTTCATCCCACTTGCCTCTCTGCACCCAGGAGTATAAATGGGTACCGATGTAGCGTTAATATCCGACTCCATGAAATGTGGACTCATTGGTTGTATTGCGCATGCGTAAGTACGAGAAAAAATGATACTATTTTTAGGATCACATACGGGAGAGTGACCTGTCACGTGCGAGGAATTAACCAATAAAAAGGAAAAAGGGGTCCGACTTCTTAGGAGTCGTATTTTCATATGACACTGGCTTTAGCTGGGAGTAACCCTCGTGTACCGGTATATCCCATCCACACGGGAACAGAACGTTACAACTACAACTTCAAGCCAAGAAAACTAGAGATTCACACCGGCCCGATCAGCCAAGTGACTATAGTCGCGAAAAGGATTTTACAAGTTACTTAAATTGGGCCATTTTAACTTACCAGAAATACCAAAGGTCATAGACACTGTAGTAGTAATCATTGGAGAAACAGCATGAGCTTCTTCCGCAGCAATATTTGTTATTCGGGCATCTATCGGCACAGAAGAATGTCAGTAATTAGTTTTGCAGTTTGCATAAACTCCGAATTTTGGCTCAAATTGTATTAGGTGCAAACATAAAAGGAAGGGAAAGTAGGTGCTTATTAAAATTAAGCTGAGTTTTGGATCCGTTTGTAAGCAGTATACATCTAATGACATGCCAACTGCATGCCGGGCTGGTATTGTTTGTGCTAAGCATCAAGGAAATGTTTTGTGCTAAATGGTTTCGTGAAATTGTTCCCTTTCTCGTATTTCTGCAAATGTAAACGTAAAATAAGAGGATTTTCGGTCTGCGACTTTTCCCAACCTGCTTACAATATTATTATCCACCCCTCCAAATTAACACAGCACCTTGTTTTCAGCCACGCCCCTCTTCTGTATTTCCGCTCAGATTTGAACTTGGATACCTCGACTTATGAATTATTCATAATTTGTTTTAAATGCTTTTCCCATGTCGCATTCAACTCGTAATGCTGAGATTAGTGAGATATATATTTAAAAAAAATACATTAAGCATTCAATACAGGGTGTACCAGAAAAAAAGTTGTGCAAGCAGATATCCTTTAATTTCTCAAAAAACTACTTAACATGAGTATTTCATCTTAATGGAGCATATTAATTATACTCTTTGTGTATAATCAGTGAAAATGCCATGGAAATCCGTTCATGCAAACCAGAGATCTAACAGATTATAAAAGGCTATGGATTTTTCACCCATTCCAATGGGATGGGATTTACACAGTTAACTTAATTTACATCAGAGTGAAAAGGCCCATGACAATCTGATGAACTGATATCACTAATTTTGGGTGAAAAAATCATAGCATTTTCCAATCTGTTAGATCTCTGGTTTGCCTGAACGGATTTCCATGGCATTTTCAACGATTATACACAAGAGTATAATTAATATTCTCCATCAAGATGAAATACTCATTTTATGAGAAATGAAAGGATATCTACTTGCACAACTTTTTGGGACACCCACGGTTTAGCAAACTCACGTGTAGTAGTTGGGTTCTCCATACTGACTGTAAGAACACTGCCTCGCCACGGCTGCCTGTTTTGGAAAGCATATTGAAATCCATGAAATAAGCTAACAGTTTTTATAATTATATCCCATTTTTCACAGATTTGGAATAATTGAAATATCACGAGTGCTATATATGAGTGACGATATATATATATTTTTTTACCAAAACAGTAATATGACGAAAATGAAAAGGTTGAAACAGGCCGGATGATAATGTAAGATGCAGGTCGTACGTACCGTCAAAGACTGCAGAAATGTCGCACCGGCGAGAACTGACGAAGCGATAATCGGATTCATCCCGATATGACAACACAACCTCCACAAATTCTGTTATTTAGTGCTTGGATTTTTTTGACAAAGGATGGTGGAAACAACTGTCAAAATACGATCAACGAACCATCGTTTCTGAAGCGCCGAGAGGTGTAGAAAATGGCGACAAAATAAATCGTAATCATTCCCTGTCATAAACGATGATGCTGCACGCACGACGTGCACGAAGCATAATTAACGGCGCGCTGCGTCCGCAGGCTGTGATTGGTCCAACGGATAATTATGTTAATTTATTCACCCAATCCTCCGCATGCAAGGTTGTCGTAGCGTTTTGCAGGTTGCGTATAATAATATGCAACGGGCCTAATTAGGACAGCCATCGGTGGATGATGAGAATAATACTAATTACGTTTACTGTTTCTGTGGCAACGGGGTGATGCTGGGGGGGGGGGGGACGACGATGATGTACGGACAGGCCGTCTTCGTGAATAATATTGTGCCATATTATGAAACTGTCTATGCGCATAATGCGGAATACGAAACACTGGCACAAACGATTCTTTGAATAAAAACGGTAAAATAGGTCTACCTTTCTCATACATTCGGCTTCGAAAAACATTAAAGGAAGATTTTGTTTTTGCTCTGTTTAATTTTCCTTTCAATAGGTTAATTAGAATGAAATTCTTAAGGTTGCACGCCGGTAAATAGGCCCGAAATATACGCAGGGCAAATCACGATTTGCATGCGATTATGCATTATGCTGTTAGAGAATTTTGTGGGCCATGTACTTGAAGGTAAAAACAAGTGGAAGCCGTATTGCTGTGAGATTCGATTGAAATTGGGCCCTAAAATTGCACTATTTTGCGAGGGAGCGCAGGCATCATTTTTCAAAATGGTGATTGGCTGAGGGGTGATCATCTTTTGATGGAATTTTCGTACAAAAGTCACTGGTTAACCCCAAAAATGAACAGAAAATTACAGATGATGAAATTAGCATTAATTTTGAGTTGTGAGTATTTTTCCTGAATTTCGGAGGTGGGCGTATTTTTCACCGGAGTCTATGGCAGTTTATTTACTGGTCTGCAAACATAAAGTCCTAAAATTCTAGTAAAACTATTTTTAATGAAAAATCAACATAAAAAAATGTTCTTCCCTTGCCACCCTAAAGTGGAATTTTTTCCACGCACGGCAAGATTTGCTTTTTGATTTTGTTTTGATAAGAGTATACACAAAACAGGTTAAGTCTACTCATGCGCACTTAACTCTTGCAGCATGCGCATGTCCAAATATTAATGCAACTGACGCAAACGAATCTGTGTGCTTGGGTCTGTCTGTCTACATGTATATGTCTTTTCCCCCCTTTTGATAGGTACAATTCAATTGGTTTTGTATTTTAGTTTGGTGTACCTTGGCCCTTTGTAGTTTGTCCGTTTGACCATTTCCTTTGTGGTTTGCAATTTTAATGTAATGACTTTTAATATTTCAGTCGTGTATTTTGATGTTGTCTGAAACATTATGTAATAAATAACCAATAAATAAATCAGTTTGAGTGGGGTACTGCGTTGTCTACGCACACATACAGTTGTGAATATCGACTTTCAAGCGACACATAAAGAGAAGCACTGCATGCTGGGTAAAACTCTGATCAATAAAGATGGCGGACGGTATACAAGGGTTTATCGATCAGGGTGATCGATTATGGTGATCTTCTAAAAATGCATCACATAATGATCCCAACGAGAGAGGGGACATCAGAAAACGTCGTGAAGTGATGGGAATAGTTCTAATTTGCAAAGAATCTTCGGGAAAAAAACCCAAGATAAGTGCGTCCAAGTGAATATATAATGTTGGCGAGTATTTGGATTAAAAGATTGGTGATCGGGCATGGATTCTCACTTGGGCTGGACAGTGTTAGTGGCCTGTTTTTGTCAACTGAGCTTTAAGGTAGGAGATAATTTTTGGAAAAGTTGTTCTTCGTCACAGATTGAGATACAGAGGGATGTGCTTCTTACAAAGCACCCTGTTTGATAAGTTTCTGCTTACCTTTCTTGAAAACCCCTTTTTTTGTTGGAGGTGGGGAGGGGAGCTATGCAGCGATTCATCTACAGCTGGGAGCACCAGAATGATTATAAAAAAAGGTTACAAGTATGTACCGTTCCTTGTTACAAATAAGTCACACCTCGCAATGTGACATACTACGGTGCAATAAGAAACTTATATTTTTGTGGGTTGCAACATCTAAAAAAACCACAACGAATTGTATAACTTTGGTTACCGTAGCATGCCATGGAAACCATAAAAGCGAAGTTATTAACGTTAGACACGAACCGTCCCTAATGCCATCTGCACCCTAGTTGGATGAAGAATCACTCTCTCCGTGTTAATGACAGAAAGCATATATCGGCTATAATGAAATGCAGGCAAACCTACGTTCTGTTGTTGATGATGTTTTGACCTCAATTATGAAATGTTTTCCCGTTTTTTCTTCATTTCTCGTCAAGGGTTGCTACGCAACGGTTTACTGCGAAGATCAGAACGGTATTATTCAGTACAGGTATGATTTGTTGGTGATCATAATCTCCAAAATGTCACTGTTTCCTTGATTTGTTGACTTATCCCAACCCCACGAAAAAATACTTCTCCATGACCCATAATCGAGTCAAACACATAAGTCAAAAAGCAACTGAGTTACGCATTACCATAAGGCTAATTTAAACAAGTGAACGACGAGATTGTTTTCAGTAATTTATTTATTTCTGGTAATGAAACCAATGATTCCTCAAAAGCACCCTAGGCACTGTAGCTCGCAAGCTTGAAGAAAGCGAGAAGACAATGAGAAAAAATCACAGTTCTAGAGGTGGGAGGAAAACCACAGAAGAACATATTTGGGGAAAACCCACTGAAAACCAAACCCACATGTGGTCCAGGGCAGGAATCGAACCCGGGTCACAGCGGTGGAAGTCGAGTACAGTACCCACAGTGCGCCAACCCAACTCCATCGATCAAAAATGGATATTATAAAAACTATAAATATTCTTCTTTTGCACTTGAACAGTTGCGAGGATACTGCCTACTGCTGTGGTATTGACGAGTGCTGTCTGCTTGACAATGGCTTCAATATTCTCACGTTGTGGTACTTTTGGTAAGAAACTGAACATGGCATTGTCACAGCGCCCTCAACAACAACAAAACTTCCGTTGAGGGCGCTATGACCCTGCTATGTGGTGGCGACGGGGATAATTGAGGAGAACTTACAAAGTGAACAAGGTTACTTTTAATTATATGTTTGTGTGGAAATTGTGACAGGCAGTCTAACATTTGCCAGTGAAGCAAATAAAATACAGTAACACCAAAATTAAAATAACAGCGCCCCCTGGAATCATGGGCAAAATTATTTGCGAGATTTCAAGCAAAAGGTGATAAAAATAGAACGAATTTATTAAAGAACAAAATGTGTTAATGAGTTTGCCAATTGGAAGAGCATTATAACGATCTGATTTAACCTATAAGTAGAAATGCTTTGAATTAGTGGCCTGATTTGCTTGATGTAAAACATGACTTCTTTCTTACCATATTGAAAACTATTTTTCCCCTCTCGAAACACAGGGCGACCATCGGCCTCGGTTTCATCATCTGCATAGTGGTCAGCAGGATGTTCTGCAAATCCAAACGTCACAGTCACGTGCACGTGCAGGACATCAGCAGGCGGACCAATCCCGAGCAAGCAAATGATATGCCAAGACCACTACAGCCCCAGCTACAGACTCCGCTCCAGCCGCTGCCACGGCCGCAGCCGGTATCACAGACGCACCCACAGCAGGTGGTCGTCATACCAGTCGTTTGTAAGTCTCATCCCTGCAAGTACATGTATCAGTTGAAAAATTAGAAAATTGAAATGGCTATTTGATGGTTTTTTTTAGTGTAGGGTAAAACTTTTAAACTAAGTTGTAAAATTTGTTTCTTTTGTATAGACAACCAGCCTCCTATGAGGGTACCGCAAGAGGGCGTCTTCAACATATCCGGTTCCGTCCTCCCTATGGTTCCCATGGGAACGACCGCGCATCCCGGCATGCATCAGCAGCAAGGACGCCGCCGCGTCATGATGATGCATCCACGCCTTCCTCCGGGAGCGGAACAGCGGCAGGCTGGTGCAGGGGAGTTTGGGCGGCCTCTCGGGCCGGCATATCAACAGCCGCCGCCGGCGTACGCGCCGTTACCGCCCGGTTACGTGCCACCAAATTGATTTTTGACACTAGAAAAAGTGTTCTTGAGAAGGCCGATTTAACGTCTCTAATCCTGTAAAAAAAAAAAGGAGAGTTGTGTATGTAAAAACTGGAATTCGAATTTAGACAATTATTTATGATGATTGCTGTGGAATTGACCATTGGATTATTATAGGGCAAGTTCGCACAAGAACTATTGTTGACCATTGGTTAACCATAGTTCGACTAAAGGTAGTCCGAACTCTGTCTAGTCGACGATATGGTTGACTACGCAAGTCGACTAGTCGAAACCTATTGCATCGCTGGTAACCTATAGCCACGCGCATTCATAACGTACAACAGGGAGCCAGGATCCAGAAGTTTTTCTATGACATTTTGACCAGCGTTTGACTAGAGACGTTCGCACGTTGCTATTGGTGCGCAGGCGTAAGGTACGTCACAAATCAACCGCTAGTCGACTAATGGTCCTTGTCCGAACTTGGCCCCAGATTAAGCCCATAGGTTTGACCCATGTCGGTATAAAACGGTCAACCGCATTCGTGACGATTAGACAGAAATTCTACAAAATGTATTGTGTGGTTTGCTGTATTATTTTCTCTGGAAAACTAAATCAGTGGAATGTCACCGTTGATGAAACACCATTGCCCATACTGATTGCTCACTAAAACTGGCTCGCGGTTTCCAACTAGAGCGCCCCCATGGGTCGAAAAGGTGCAAGCTAAAAAGATATTCCATGATTAAAATCAAACGAAGTCAAGAGCAGAACGACATGCACGAATAGAGCCTTGAGTTCTAGTTGTGACGTCTCATAATAATTTTATTTTTGAACGCAGAGAAACCCCGTTTAACATTTTAAACGGGACATATTGTGACACTACTTGAAGTTGCATTCAGGAACCATGCACAAAGAATATAGCGCCCCCAATCCACGCTCTGTAAAAGTGGGACACATGTGTTGCGTTTTAACGAGGGGATGTGTTTTACAATATAGATGCAAAATAGCAAAACTGGGCTTTCGCGAGCGTTACTTTGCCTCATAATTATCAATTACGTGGAGTCCTTGCCTGAAAGTTGGACAGGCCATGGACATTCTTTGAAGAAAAAACCCCAGAGATCCTGAATTAAGAAAAAAGTATGCCTATTGAGAATTTTCGATTTTAATGAGCGCCCTGTTCAGTGAAAAACAACAGGAAGTCTCCCCTATTTTGTTTGCCATTGATTTCAGCATTGCGAGAATATTTTCCATCTCTGAAATTGTAATGACTTCCGTATTGAAATAAGCTATGTCGTTTCGAGTGACATTAGGGGCTCCGCGGACCCCCCGCAAACTTCCCTCACGGGGCAAATCAGGCATTGCAATTATCCGCAGTTTTTCGATTTCTCCATGAAACTAAGTAGCCTCGAGAGGGCCCAATTAGCGAAAAACCTTCAAAGAAATGAGGTATTATCTTCCCGAGTATTCGGTTTCACAAAGGAAAAAAGAGAGAATCGAATCCATATTACACATAGAGTCTCCGTCAAAGCTCGTATCTTATAACCTAGTTAATTATGTATACAAGCAAGGTCGCCTGCGTGTTTTGGTGCAGTATATTTCGAAAAGTACGGCAAAGGCTTTTCCATCAAATTTCAATTATGCCTCGTGGTGGTTCGAGTGCTCTTCAAACCGAAAACAGCGCTGGCACATCATGGATGTCCGCTAATTGGCAACAGGGGAAAAGTAAGGGCTTGACTACGTATGTTTACATTGTCCTTAGTGACCGTGTTAAGTTGCTCGGCCGAAACTTGCTTCGATGCTTCGAAAGGGTCTCCCTTTAACAAAAATCATTATCAAAATTTGAGAGTTCCGTTTGAAGACTTCATGGATAGTGGTAGTAGTGGTTGGTGAAGTGTATTTAATTTGTTTTTTTGGTATACATAGTAAGTATTGTGGGGTACAAAACGCTTGGTGGCGCTACACACGTTTATATTATCTGGACTGGTTCCCGTCCTTCAAATTTTCAATAAATACATCAAAGTTATAACGGAACCGGGAGCCAGTCCAAAGTTTTGCCGAAAGTAACGCTTTGAGAAAGTTAAAGATTATTATGTCGGTTTTTTTTCTTGTACGAGTTTTGTTTTATAAGAGTTTTTTAATCTCCATAATAGAGGTAAGTGAACCTTAGGCGTTGGCTTCAGACGAAAACGTAATTGTAAAGAAAGAGAAATAACAGAATTGCGATTTACATAACCTTTACAAGACCTTCATTAATTTCATCAGAATCTAAACACCGAAGCATCGATGGCGAACTCGCACTATAGCCCCAGCCGCTTGGCCAAACAGAATAGAACTATCAGAGTCGCATCTCGTGCGACCATAAATAAAAGGTGTCTTTGTACGCGCTTTCATGATCACGGCAAGATTGTTGGCTCGTATAGGTACGGGGAAGTGACACTCGATACGGCGCGGGAAAGTTGCAAGACTTGTTAAAAGAAAATGCTTTTGGAGATCACAGCGTAGGATCCGGATTCAGGAAGAATAACATAGCTGGCTGAACGAGGAACTAATGAGACGCCCGGAGGCGGAAAATCAAATGAAGCTGTCGGGGGAAAGACGGGTTGATGACATGCCGTAATTATTATGTCTGTGTAACGAATTATACTACATCATTATTCTACTCTTTCTCGATTGATCTTTCTGACCCTATAGTAGGCGTGTAGGCGCCACGAAATACTCGCAGGTTTGCACCGGCCTATCGAGAGACGGTTCAGAAATACAACACTACGGTATGTCCCCCCAAAAGTGTCCGTCTTACTTTTTTTTTGCAATAACTACAAAAGCATGAGATCAATTTTTCAATTTTAAAAATGTTTGGTTGTGCAGAAACTCCTAAACCTTGGCCTCAACCCTTATGAGTTTCATTTAATTTTAGTCAAGCATCACTAAACAATTGTCAATTGATCACAACAACAATTTTTGACACTGTGACCACGTTCCTTGCCTTGTTCAATTTCAGTACTGTGTTTAGTAAGCTGTGTAAAATCCTTCATGTTGTGAATAGGGCTGCAGTTGGGATTGGAATCATTTGCCTGGCTATCAGTCATCATGGCAAGACCTCAGTTTAATGCTCAAGGGCAAATGATTCCAATCCCAAACCACATCGGCCTTTTTTTCACAACATGCAGGATTTTATACAGCTTACATAAAACATCACTGAATTGATTAAGGCATGGAACTTGGTCGCAGTGTCCAAAAATGTTCTTGTACTCAATTAACATTTTTTCTGTGCAGTGATGCGAGACTGAAATTAAACGCAACTCATAGGGGTTGAGGCCAAGGCTTAGGAGTATCTGCACAACCAAACATTTCAAAATTGACCTCGTGGTTTTGTAGTTATATTAAAAAAAAAGGCAAACGGACACTTTTGGAAGACAAAGAGACACGTTCACACGTTTATCCATTTTTGGTACAAGTTCAACTTGTTACAAAACCTACAAGTTCAGGTTTACTCTGACTCTGTTATGTTTGACCGTGTTACTTTCTGGATCCGGAGTACTCTATCTAGACAGCAAAAACAACATGTTATGATATTTAAATACTAACTTTCATCGTGGCTTGTTTTCTCGAGTCAAAACAGAGTTTGTCTAACAGCAATATACTGGTACGTCTGTGATACTTTATGCGCGATTACGTTTTAAATCCTTTTCCGTTCATGCCGCCATACCGTTTAAAACACGCGTTATAAACTACTGCCGTAGAAATATTACTGTATGCTGCGTGTGCAATGCAAACTACACATCGACTTCACTTTCCCGCCGCTATGAAAACCACACAAAAGAGCACACATCAGCTTCGATTGAAAAAATAAACATGCATCCCTTTTGAAATGATGATTGGCGTTTCAGGTTATGAAAATCCATCGATTTTTTTCCCTCTGCAGTCCAATTTCTTTTCAATCGCAGTATCGGTTTGACCTCGTTTGTTTATTTTTTTATTGCGCTGTCATTGACACTGACACAGGATAATCTGTTCAGAGACAAAATTAAGCCTCTTCGGGCCATGTCTGGATCGGAAATTGTTTATAAGACGAAGTAATCGTGGCAGGTTTAGGATAAGCTCCTGTCTTTGTTTTTAATGATGACAAAAGTCAGATTATGGTCGCTTTTTGTTTTGAAGGATTGAGATTTCATCGATCAGTTTTTAAATTTTATTTTATGGAATCTGTGATTCAAATCTCATTTCTGTCCCCGAAAAAATGTTTCAATAATTAAATTCACCAACAAGTATGAGATAAACGTCACCGGAATACATTTTTTTTATTACTGGTATACAAGTGCAACACCATTTAGTATAGAAAAATATTGACTTTAGTCTTCACTTCCTCCCCACACATCAACCTTCCACGTATAGTTCATGCACAAAATATCAAGTTTATTCCAGGTACCATTCGTATATATAAACGAATGTGACTTTCCATGTAAACCTTATTATATTATTGTTTATGCATTTTATTCACAGGCAAACGTGTCATACACGTTTATCTTTAGAATTATGCTCCATGCATAATACGATAATATTATGTCAGGAACGAAGTAGAGTAAGTCGTAAAAACAACAGACCAATCAAAAGCGTCCATTTTCAAAAAAGAAATCCAGTTTGAAATCATGTATGGTTTCCAATCTCATTCCAAGGGATTCTCAGCGCAGACACAAGCACAGAACCAGAGCCTTATTTACACTCGCATTTTAAAGACAGCCGAAGGAATTAGATCAGCAGATTTTCACAACATAGGCACAGTTCACACGGTGGAAAACAGAACATAGACTGCGCAGCCCTGCAGCGCGGGTTGTACCGGTAAAGTCTTTCAAAACCAGGACGAGTGCATGACAACTCTCTGGCGACATTTCGGTGAATCTCGGCGCCAGAATGAACTACACGCTCGATTAGATGGGTCTCATAACCTACCTAAAAACCCCGGCTTTACAGTAAACTGTGTCAACTTTCATGTGTGATTAGGGGAAAGGTCTCCCGATTTGGCCAGCATGGTCCCTTCGGCATATGCTTTCAGGAGATTTCGTTACAAAGGTGACGGAAGGGGAATGGTTATGGTTTGGGGGTGGTTTAGCAAAAGATTAACCTTAACTCGAAAGACACAAAAACCACCAATTTGACGCTTGAACTATGCTTGACGCTCTTGGAAATAATGTGGAATCTTTGGTCCCCGGTGAAGCTTTTAACCTTTTGGAAATGTTCAACCCTGAAAACTTTGAGCCATTCGGCAGTGGGTTAGGCTTGCAAAGTGAGTTTGGGTCTTTGCGAGTGGTTGGGCGGGGGTTAGTCCAGGCAAAATACTTCATTTTTTGAGTGAACCTCAAACAAATTGCAACAGAATTTTTTTCACCACGGTGCATTTCTATAAGGTCCCTAAAATGACATACTAAAAGTCCAAAAAAATCCAAGTGGTGGAAATATGCCTAATTTGCATAAATCCAAAATGGCCGAAAATTTTTGGACTTTTACATTGATTTGGTCATATTTCTTATATTCGTTAGCTTTTTCAGGTACTTAAAACGACAATTGTAGTCCGTTTACATTGATTTCATAATTATTCTAGTCCTACGTAACTTTCAAGATCCCCATGTTTCCCAAATTTGCCATATGCCGTACAATAATTTGCATAAATGCAATATATTAATTTGCATAAATTAAAGTTAAAATTATGGCTGTCATGTGTGGACATGTCACAATTGAATTTTCCTGATAATCCAAGTTCAGTTATTTACTAAATATCACACCACAGTGCATTTCTATAAGGCCCTAAAAAGGTCCAAAATCCAAGTGGTGGAAATATGCCTAATTTGCATAAATTCAAAATGGCCACTTAAACCATGATTGAGTGGTCAGGCACAACCCGACCACTCTTTGGAGTTGTTATGATTAATTTTTCTTTTTTTCTTTCTTCTTTTTTCTGGACAATACTTCTCCGCGGGTTTTCTCTGATATGAACTTGTAACATTCAATATATATCGACCCTCATCCCAAGTGGTGAATATTACTCAGACCTCACGATGACGTCATCGGGTGTCAAATTACAAGCGATTTTAACTGAAAAAGTGACCAAATACTTTCACTTATAACTCTTGAACTAAACATTCAATGATGTTTGTATTCTGTAATCAGATAGACCATTAATCGCTAAACATTTTTTGCCGTGTACGTGAACTCGCTTGACCTTTACTTCCGGGTCTACCGGAAGGTCAAAGTTAAATGAATTCAAAATGAAGACGTGAGCCTGAAATCAAAACGAAGCAGCATTTCTTCCGAACGGTTCACAGTATGATCACAAAACCTTGTGTGAACTTGTACCTTGTTACGAAGATGTTATAGTTTTTGTAACGTCATCAGGTATCAAATTACAAGCGATGTAAGGGCAAATTTTGACAAAATAGTTTGCGCATATCTTTTGAACTAAATAGAGTATCGTGTTCGTTTTTTTCGTGAGGTTGTAGACTATGCCGTGAGGAACATTTCTTGTCCCCAGACACAAAACCGCTTGACCTTTACTTCCGGTGTTACCTGAATATAGCTCAAAAGCGGAAGCATTTTACTGCAGACACATAATTATATTATAAAAGTGTTTAGTGAAGAATGCCAGACACAAAAACAGTGTGATGGCGTCATCATCCGGAAGTCAAAGTCGTTTGACCTTTCCTTCCGGGGCTGCCAGAAGGTCAAAGTTAGGTGAATTCAAAATATAGAAATTAGCCTCAAATAAAAGGAAAACAACATTTCTTTCCATAACCGATTGAAATCACGCCTCACCAGTTTTCCTCTCATATCTGAATGCTGAAAATTAATATTTCCACAGCGTGTAGCCACAACCTTTTCTGTCGTAAAGTCAGTGCAGAATTTTATTATGCCCATGCAAAAGAAAAAAAACCCCTAAAAAGCCATTTTATGTGATTAGCATATGTTGCATAAACTCCAACGACGTAAGAGGCTCCGGCAAGTCTACCAATAGTCCCAACTGGTTGTATGCTTGAGTAGCCATCCATGCAGCACCAGATGTGCGCTTCCTGATAGGCCTACAAGTCTTGTCGAGGTAGCAACAAGTTCAACTGCAGGTTGTGTGATTTTCTATGTGAAAAACACAGGGTAATGGATGCAGGGTAATGGGAGGGGTATTGTCCAGTTCAATTATGATTAAGTCATTGTAAACACAAGTAAATATGCCAGCCCGACCACTCTGCGTTTGTAACTCAACAAACGCGAACCTCTAGTTGGAGTTGTTACGATTAATTAGCTGTTTCGGTGACTCACCGAAACAGCTCTTGTTTTCGTTAAGATTTTTTTTTTTCTTTTTTTAGCTGTTTCGGTTACAACCGAAACAGCTCTTGTTTTCGTTAAGATTTTTTTTTTTCTTTTTTCTTTTTTTTTTTTTTCTTCTCCTTTTTCAGACTTTTTCTCCATAGGTTTAACACATGTTTCTTCCACCAATCCACTTTGCCACTTTTTAAAATCCGATTGATTTCAGACTTGGTACATACTTAGACAACTACCCACAGATGGTCCTAGAAGAAATTTGTGATCGTGACGTCACCAGGTGTCAGGTTACGTCACATTAAAGATGTATTTTTGCCCATATGTTTTGTACACGTTTTAAAACACTCCAGTTTGGCATCTTCGTAAATCCGATCGACTTTAAACTTAATTCATACTTAGACCACCACCCGAAGATGGTCTTAGACGAAATTCGTGATCGTGACGTCATCAAGAGTCAGGTTACGTCACATTAAAGATGCATTTTGCCCCATAGGGTTTGTACACGTTTTAAAACGCTTCATTTCGGCACTTTCGTAAATCCGATCGACGTTACACTTGGTACACACTTAGACCATCACCCACAAATGGTCCTAGAAGAAATTCGCCATCGTGACGTCATCAAGTGTCAGGTTACGTAACATTAAAGGTGCATTTTTACTCCATAGGTTTTGTACACGTTTTCTTTCAATCAGTACATTTTGGCACTTTCATAGATCTGATTGACTTCAGACTTGGCAGACACGCATATCACCAACCGCAGATGGTCCTATAAGGTTTTCGTCATGTTGACGTCATCAGGTGTCATGTGAGGGCGCCCTAACTTTGCATTTGTTGCAGCCCTGTAACTTTGCAAGTATGGGTCCGATTGCGTTGAAACTTTGCATGCCCTCACATTGGGGTGTGTTTCGTGTGGCAATATAGGTGACGTCATCGCGACGTCATTAGCTGTCATGTGAGGGCGCCCTAACTTTGCATAAATTCCATATCCCCACGAGTATGCATCCGATTTGGTTGAAGCTTTGCATTCACACAAACTTGAATCCGTTATACACCAGAATATAGGTTAAGTCAAGGTGACGTCATTGGTCGTCATGTGAGGGCGCCCTAACATAGCATCATTTGCAGCCCTATATCTTTGTAAGCATGGGTCCCATTGCGTTGAAACTTTGAATGCCCTCATATTGGGAAGTGTTAATGTGAAAATATCGATGGCGACGGTATCACTTCTGTGGTCGTCATGTGAGGGCGCCCTAACCTTGCATCTTTTAAAGCCCTTTATCTCCGCAACTATTCGTCCGATTCGGTTGAAACTTTGCATGCACTAATAGTCGTCATAATCTCATGTCCTTGTCAAATAATGTATGAGTCGAAACAGCTTGTGTTTGTCCACAAACACATTTCTAGTTTTTCTTTTTTTTTCTCCTTTTTCAGACTTTTTCTCCATAGGTTTAACACACGTTTCATCCACCAGTCCACTTTGCCACTTTTTCAAATCCGATTGATTTCAGACTTGGTACATACTTAGACCACCACCCACAGATGGTCCTAGAAGAAATTCGTGATCGTGACGTCATCAGGTGTCAGGTTACGTCACATTAAAGATGTATTTTTCCCCATATGTTTTGTACACGTTTTAAAACACTCCGGTTCGGCATCTTCGTAAATCCGATTGACTTTAAATTTAATTCATACTTAGACCACCACCCACAGATGGTCCTAGACGAAATTCGTGATCGTGACGTCATCAGGTGTCCGGTTACGTCACATTAAAGATGCATTTTTGCCCATATGTTTTGTACACGTTTTAAAACACTCCAGTTTGGCATCTTCTTAAATCCGATCGACTTTAAACTTAATTCATACTTAGACCACCACCCACAGATGGTCCTAGACAAAATTCGTGATCGTGACGTCATCAAGAGTCAGGTTACGTCACATTAAAGATGCATTTTGCCCCATAGGGTTTGTACACGTTTTAAAACGCTCCATTTCGGCACTTTCGTAAATTCGATCGACGTTGCACTTGGTACACACTTAGACCATCACCCACAGATGGTCCTAGAAGAAATTCGTGACCGTGACGTCATCAGGTGTCGGGTTACGTTACATTAAAGATGCATTTGTCCCATATGTTTTGTACACGTTTTAAAACACTCCACTTTGGCCTCTTCGTAAATCCGATCGACCTCAGACTTGGTACATACTTAGACCACCACCCACAGATGGTGCTAGAAGAAATTCGTGATCGTGACATCATCAGGTGTAAGGTTACTTTACATTAAAGATGCATTTTTCCCCATAGGTTTTGTACATGTTTTTCTTCAAATAATTCTTTATTTGGCACTATACACCTGTATGTCTGATTGACTTTTCACTTGGCAGATGCAATTCGAAGTGACTTCATCAAGTGTTCATCACGTGCACAGAGTATTTCAAATATCCGAAACAGCTTGTGTTTGTCCACAAACACATTTCTAGTCTTCTTTCTTTCTTTCTTTCTTTCTTTTTTTTCCGCGGATTTTCTCATAAACAGTATAAGGTATGAACTTGTAACTTTCAACATATATCGACCCTCGTCCCAAGTGGTGCATATTTTTCTGACTTCATGATGACGTCATTGGGTGTCAAATTACAAGCGATTTTAGAGAAAAAATGGGCCAAATACTTTCACCTATAACTCTTAAACAAAGTGATCAATTACGTTTCAACTTTGCAATCAGATAGACCATTAGTTGATAAACATTTTTTTGCCGTGTACGTGAACTCGCTTGACCTTTACTTCCGGGTCTAACGGAAGGTCAAAGTTACGTGAATTCAAAATGAAGACTTAAGCCTGAAATTAAAACAAAGCAAAATTTCTTCCGAACGGTTTACGGGATGATCATAAAACCTAGTGTGAATTTGTACCATGTTACGAAGATGTTATAAATTTGGTTACGTAATCATGACGTAATGTAAGGGCAAAGTGATGGAAGGGCAAATTTTGACAAAATAGTTTGAGCTATACTTTTGAACTCAGTAGAGTATCGTGTTCGTTTTTTTCTTGAGGTTGTAGACTATGCCTTGAGTAACATTTCTTGTTCCCGGACACGAAACCGCTTGACCTTTACTTCCGGTGTTACCGGAAGTGCAATAAAAACTGAATATAACTAGGAAGCGGAAGTATTTTACTACATTTTACTACGTTTTACTATATTTGTTGGAACAAATAAGAAAGCGGCTGCTTACAATAATAGTACTGCTACCACATAATTTCATCATATTTGTTCACCAGGGACTGCAAAATCACAGCTCTTATAAGAATAAACCCAAGGGAGGATCCAGAAATTTGTACAAAATCACACAAAGCATTCAAAACTAATATTTTTTTTCCTGATTTCTTTCGGCGTAACTCGCATATCAACACTGATTCTTTAATTCGTACCTTTATGCAGAAATGTAATAGTTCGACAGTGTAGCCACAAACCTTTTTTTCGTTATCTCAGTGCAGAAATTTAGGAAGCCCATGCGTGCAAAAGACATAAGCCATTTTATTTTTGATATTGAGATAATCAACTGTTGCATATATTAAGCTCCAAACACGTCATAGAGGCTCCCTCAAGTCTACCGATTCCGATTCTGACCATGAATTCAATTCTAATATTCTCGTCCATTTTCTGATATTTTTCGCCATAACCGATTGAAATCGCACCTCGCCAGTTTTCCTCTCATATCTGAATGCTGAAAATTAATATTTCTACAGCGTGTAGCCACAAACTTTTCTGTCGTAAACTCAGTGCAGAATTTTATTATGCCCATGCAAAAGAAAAAACCCCTAAAGCCATTTTATGATGAAATTAGCATATGTTGCATAAACTCCAACGACGTTAGAGGCTCCGTCAAGTCTACCGTTGTCGTAAATTCAGCGCAGAATGTTATTATACCCATGCAAAAGACCAAGAAAACAAACAAAATAAAAGCAATTTTACCTTAAAATTAGCATAATTATGTTTCATAATCTTTAACGACGTGAGACGCTCGGTCAATTCTACCAATGTCGTAACTTTAGTGCAGAATTTTATTATGCCCATGCAAAAGACAAAAAAACAAAAAAACAAACCAGCCATTTTATTTTAAGATTAGCATACTTCTGTTGCATAAACTCCAACCACGTTAGAGGCTTCGTTAACTCTACCAATAGTCCCAACTGGTTGTATGCTTGAGTAGCCATCCATGCAGCACCAGATGTGCGCTTCCTGATAGGCCTACAAGTTTTGCCCAGGTAGCAACAAGTTCAACTGCAGGTTGTGTGATTTTCTTTGTGAAAAACACAGGGTAATGGGTGCAGGGTAAAGGGAGGGGTAATGTGCAGTTCTATTATGATTAAGTCACTGTAAACACAAGAAAATATGTCAGCCCGACCACTCTGCGTTTGTAACTCAACAAACGCGAACCTCTAGTTTTCATATTGATTTTGCCATAACTCTCGTCCTACATTGCTTTTTGGGGTACTTTAAACAACAATTTGTCCTTTTACATTGATTTCATCATTATGCTAGTCCTGGGTACCTTTCTAGGTCCCTATGTTTCCCAAATTTGCCAAATGCCGTATAATAATCTTCCCATACGAACGAACAAACCGCCAGCACCACCATCACTACTTGAGGTCATCAGATGTGGGTGTAAGAAGCGTTCTTTCGTTTTGGACGGTTAGTCATGACGGTTCGTGACAGCTCGTCATGACGGTCGTCGTGGCAAATCACATTCCTCGCTAAAACGAAGGGGCGTGATCAATGGATCTTGGCCAATCAACTGGCTCCTCTGTACGGTAAACTTTGTTGTTCGGGAATAAAGACTTTAGATTATTATTCAAATAATTATGGAACGCACACACACACCTACCTGCCAGGGACTGCCACGTCGAATGCCATGGGCGTCGCCAAGATTTTTTCTAGAGGTGGGTAATGCACATTTCGCCCCCCCCCAAAAAAAACCCCAACAACAACAAACAAATACCTGTACTTTTTCCAGCATATTCTCAATTTATCTTTTTTCGAGGGTGGGCATGGGGGCATTTACCCACCACTTTTTTGATGATAAAAAGTAGTAATTAAATAGTAAAGTCTGTCAGGAGCAAGTGTGGCCCATTGGGCCATGGGCAGCGCCGGCATTTATCTCCGGTTTTAGAGAATATTTCTATTCCCCCTGGATGGGATGCTAGTCCATTGCAGGTTACTCCACAGCTAATACCGGCACCCATTTATACTCCTGGTTGGAGAGAGGCAAGCGTGGATGAAGTCTGCCCTAGGACACAACATAATGGCCAGCACCTGAATTCGAACTCCTGACCCTCTGATCATGAGTCACGAACCCTAACCACACTACGGCACAAAAAGGAGTTTGATCACTGCTTGCTCAATTGGAAGTTGGTTGCTGCCTCGGCAAATAATATGGAAGACATAATCTAACTTTTGAAGCGCATTTCTGGTGCTGCACATGGCTACCCGAAAATAAAAACGTCAAACTTCAATTTGGAGATTGACGGATCCTCTAAAGTCCTTGGAGTTATTGTAACACATGCCTGTCATCTAAAAATACACAAAATTATGGCTGTTTTGTCTTTGCACAGACGTAATAAAATTATATTCTGAATTATCGAAAGAACGGTTCGTGGCTAGACTGTACGAATCATAATTTTCTGCATAAGCAATAAAATATGCTCAATATTTTCTAAAAAGAAGAAGGAAAAAAAGGATTTTGTGGCTTTTTGGTTTTTGCAGGGCATAATAAAAGTTTGCTCTGTTATTTTTTGGTCCCATTTTAATAGTTTATAAAATTAGGCAGCTGCTGAACGGCAGAGAGGATTTGCAACCGCCCCCTCTAAATCTGATACTGTAGAAGGAGGCTTGTTGGAAATGAGAGGCTGCAATTATTGTCCATTTGTCTTTTGTTCTTCCTCGTTTCTACTCATGAATATTAATTTGTGAAGACAATTTATTTTAAAACCAGCCATCCAGTCAAAGTAATAGAAGCAGAAAAAAAGCTGCCTAATATGGGAGACGTGATCCACTTTTTTTGGTTCACATTATGACTACTCAAAAACATAAGCAGTGTCGGTAGACTTCAATTTGGAATTTGACCGAGCATCTGAGTCCCTGGAGTTTATGTAACATATGCTTATCATCTAAAAATACATGTTTTTTATTACGTTCTGTTGAAACTAAACTGGTGAGGTACCATTGCAATCAGTTATGGCGAAAAAAAGAGAAGTGTATGAAATAAAATAATTCTTGTTATTTCGCCCTGGGGTTGTGGTGCGTGTGCCCTTGGGCAAAGCACTTAATTTGCCACTCATTTGGCCCACCCAGGATTTTTTTTTTGTAGTGGGGCAAAGCAAATTAATTGTCCCCCAAAATCCTTGTATTCTCTCTAGCATATTTTCAATTGATCATTTTGTTTTTGGGTGGGCGGGGGACATTTGCCCACCCCACCCCCAGTGACACCCCTGCAGACGCCCATTTTGTTAAATGTGTATTAAATTATTAGCAAATATGACTTAAACTAGGCAGGAGGCACATGTCGTGCAATGTTTAGAATTCTGAAAGAAAAGAATTGAGAAAAAAACCTCTTCCATGCAGGCACAGATGAAGTCGCACAGAAAAATGAAGGATTATGGGGTATATTGCAA
This sequence comes from Patiria pectinifera, assembly GCA_029964075.1. NCBI lineage: Eukaryota > Metazoa > Echinodermata > Asteroidea > Valvatida > Asterinidae > Patiria > Patiria pectinifera. The sequence continues at coordinate 12,384,355 of CM057139.1, forward strand.
AAGTGGCATTTTAGTGTTTGAATCCACATGTACATAGTGTATATAAACACATGCACTGGGTTCAAAACTACATGTAGTGATGAAAGTTTGCCAATTTATTCTCGCAATAAACAAATGAACCCTGTAATCCATCATGTTTTTGTACGAGTTCATCGGCGCCCTAAGACAGTCCCTGCATGAAAGAGATTTCTTCCTGCTCCTTTTCTTTAAGAACATCGCGTGGTAAATAAATGTAGGGCCTATGGCCTTGTACCCCTTTTGAAACTCCCGCACTAATCCTATTCAAAGTGAGCAACTGCATGGGCTGGCTTTCAATTTCCATTGTTGTTGCATTCGATTTCAATTTGCATTGTTGTTGCATTCTAAAGTCTTTATTACGAATGACAAAGTTTACCGTACAGAGGAGCCAGTTGATTGGCCAAGATCCATTGATCACGCCCTTCGTTTCAGCAAGGAATGTGATTGGACAGGACGACCGTTATGACGAGCTGTCATGAAGAACCGTCATGACTAACCGTCCAAAAACGAAAGGAGAAAGACTTGTGCGAATAGAAACTGCACGTGCAGAAAGTATGGTCTCTCTTGTTCAACTGCTTGCACTGAAAACCGTGGCACTAGTTGTGCCAACTCGCCACCACCAGACATTGATCCTAGGCTGCTGAAGATTATAGTCTGCCACATAAGTGTTCATTCTAAGATACAATGATGTACGTGTAGATGATAACAATCAGACTAACATTGCATGCAAGCCAATATGGATGATAGGCCGCCAATATGAATCTTTGTGATATTTCTGTATTCATAACTGAACTTGGATTATCAGGAAAAGTACAATTGTTTTCTCCCTTCACAGTAATCATATAATGATAAGAAGTTAAGCTACGCTTTCATTTCATTTACTATTCCGTATTTTGTATTTTGAGTTGCATATTCGAAAGTGATATTGTTAAGTGATTTAGCGAGAACCACTTAAATAATTGCGACTTTAACTATGATTGTGTTTTTATTTAATTGACGTGCTACTTGTTCCTTTTTAGTTGTTAAGAATTAGTATTTAACTTTGTCATTCTGTTCTTAGATGAAGATTACTCAATATGTATCTTGCGCCTCTTAAATCAGACTCAATAAAAGTGCAAAACCTGATGAATAGTTACCCCCGCAACCCATTTTCCATGGCCTAAGTCCCAACATGGGTCCTAATAATTGTGCTGTAACTTCAACTTTACTTTACTTTATTTGAATTCATGCAAATTAATATAAGGCATTTATGCAAATTATTATACGGCATTTGGCAAAGTTGGGAAACATAGGGATCTAGAAGGGTACCCAGGACTAGAATAATGATGAAATCAATGTAAAAGGACAAATTGTTGTTTAAAGTACCTCAAAAAGCAATGTAGGACGAGAGGTATGGCCAAATCAATATGAAAATCATATAATTAGTGGCTATTTTGAATTTATGCAAATCAAGCATATTTCCACCACTTGGATTTTTTTGTACTTTTTTTTCGGGACCATATAGAGATGCTCTGTGGTGTGATATTTATGTATACATACATGTAACTGAACTAGAAGTTATTAGGGAAAATTCAATTGTGATGTCAACACATGACAGCCATAATTTTAACTTTAATTTATGCAAATTAATATACGGCATTTATGCAAATTATTATACCGCATTTGGCAAATTTGGGAAACATAGGGATTTTGAAATTTACCTAGGACTAGAGTAATGATGAAATCAATGTAAATTAAAGGACTAAAATTGTTGTTTAAAGTTCCTCAAGAAGCTAATAGTATGAGAAATCTGACCAAATCATTGTGAAAGTCCTAAAATATGCGGCATTTTTGGATTTATGCAAATTAGGCATAGTTCCACCACTTGGATTTTTTTGGACTTTTAGTATGTCATTTTAGGGACCTTAAAGAAATGCACTGTGGTAAAAAAAATTCTGTTGCAATTTGTTTGAGGTCAAACCTTATATTGCCTGGACTAGGTGGGGAGGCGTGGTCGAAACATTTCCCCAACTTCTCACACACAATGGGAAATCTGGAGATCTGGAGATCTGCAGAAATGTCGAATGTCATAGTATTATTATATTACTCTGTAAACCTAGTGTCAAGCATCAATAGTCCATATTCACAAAAATGCAAGATTTAAAAAAAAATGATAACATGATTGTAAGACTAAAATGAAGTTAATATATTAAACGTCAATATACAGGGAGCTAAACGTGAACTTTTGATTTCATAAAAGCAAAACTCTTTATTCACAATTGGCTTTTAATAGATGTTGTCATGTTGTCAATGGTTAAAATATTTTATAAATTATAATCAGATAAAAACTGGATTCAAGGCTATAGTCAGACAGCTATACCTTCTCAACACACCACACCGCTGGTTTTTTTTTCGCACCGCACCGGGGCTGACGTCAGGGATCCAGACAAGAACAATTATTGGCTAGAGTACGCATATAAGTCTGGCAATCTTGGCAATTTCGGCGATATTTCGTAGCGAGATGGAAAAAGGCAGCGACGCGGAAAGGGCGCGTGCGATCAGCGACGCGTAGGCAAGCTAGATCACAGCCTAATAACGATTCTGTCGAACCATGGGACTAGTTGGGGGGGGGGGGGGGGACTATATCTACGGGGGCGTATGTCTTATACTGACATTCCTGCTACTTCAATTTTGTAGATTCTCATTCTACCAAACCCATAGACACGACTAGCACAAATAACATACACGAACATTGGAAGTTGTAGCCGCTGCGCGACAATGCGGATGTATGGCCATCGGCAAAACACATTAGTAATGGCTCACGGCACAGCGGTGAAATCACATTTACATGTATACAGCATATATTAAAATACAATAGGTATGGTTTGGAGCTTTGGGGCTTTGTACTAATAATATCATAAGAACTACCAGATGGGTTTTTTGGGAGTATTTTGACAAATTTGCAACCGTGGGAACAATTTTACTTATTTATGTTACTTATGATGCAGGTACAAATATAAAAATCTGAAGACGAAAAATGTCAAAAAGAGGCTATTTAAGGTGAAGTAAAAAAAAAAAATAACAGAAGCATCAGCTTACACCTACTATGCGTCAACAACGAAAACAACAAACTATGTTCTAATAATAATAATAATAATAATAGGCCCTAGTGGATATTTATAAAGCGCACGTATCCACCAGGACTGGTGCTCAAGGCGCTACAGCATTATTCTACTCAATTACAAGCATATTTAATTCTAAGCACGATTACCATCATTATCATCCGATGGAAAAGCCGGATATGCTGGTCATTTTAGAATGTTTAGAATTAAATATGCTTGTAATTTGTAGAATATCACATGTTGTTCCTCGAAAACTCACACCGTGCATTACCAATGAAATTAACAAATATACAAATCTAATAGCACACGCCCAAAGGTGACCTCAAAATACTCGTCAAACGGAATGGAGAAATGCAATCAAGGACATATTTGCTGTAGTAGGGTGCGTGTATACATGTGTATTAAAATATTTTTTATTTCAGAAAATGACCAGTTCTTTTTCGTTTTTCAAAATGTGCACGAGTAATTGCTGGTGGTATATTTTTGTTGATTAAACATTTTCAACATTTTATTTTCATAGGCCTCAATTCATTTTTTTTTTTAATCCCGAAGTTTATCCATAATTAGCCACAACAGCCTTGTTTCGTAACCTTCAGATTGACGATGACCTCTCGTTATTGTAATGGCCCTGAAAACAATAACACAATATGTATATTTTACTCAAATACCCATCAATCATAATTCGACCCATCCAATCTAAGCCACCTGATCTATTGAACAAAAAAATAATACCTTTAAGCCTGTACAGCGGAACAGCAAGTTCAATGTCAAATTGTATAAAAACTGATTACTATCGATCGCTGCTCCACTGACCGGCATCATTTGTGAGTCAAGCGCGGTGCTTCCTTTGACCATCAGTGATTTCACGTGGAGTTTGGGGCAGAATCTAATGAGGCATACAAACAGGTGCATCCGTGACCTTATGTGCATCTAATTAACATAAATTAAACATAAATCACCAACGAATAAGACCTATGCGTGCGAATAGTAAGCTAAGTAATTTGTAAACAGCACTTCAATTTTTCGTATTATATTCAAATAACCTACTTTTTTGGTCGTCGGATTTTTGGCACAGTTCCAAGTCGTAATGAACGTGCCCTTTTATAATGTAACTCTTTTTAATTGTGACGGTAAGAGTTCCTAAAAAAACCCATGGGTGTCATAAGAAATTTGGACACCTATGGAAATCTGGTCTCTGTTACTTTATCAAGACTCCAACCCTCAAACGTGTCCCGTCACTTTCCTAATTATCTTCATTTAGGCATGCGCAATACAATTGAGTCCGTATTTTTTTCATAGAGTCCAAATTTCACACGACACCGGAAACCCAAAGACGCAAGAAAGAAAAGACTTTCAAGTACTTCTCGATTTTAGAGTTGGGAGGAAAACTCCATTAATCGTTTTCCGAGGATTGAACCACTAGGCCAATTCGACTTCCCGACCGTAGATCTGAAACTCGAATGATTTTCAAATCTTATACCGACCCATGCCTCAAAGTCACGGTCAGTGGCGGACAGATAAGTGCCCAATTGAGTTTGGAAATTGGCAAACAAGCAATCAATCAAACTACGGCAAATCAAGTTAACTGTTGACTCAGCGAGTGAGTTAGCACACATCAAACTAGCAACTACAAATTCAAGAGGGAAAAATTATTACTGCAAGCTACAAACCAGCCAAGCGGCCAGCAGAGGGCCAGCTAAGGAGCAGTCAAGGAACCCAGACCACAGGGAACCATAGAATGCAATAGCCAGTCAGTCGGCCAGCCAAGGGGCCAGCAGGGGGCCAACTAACCAGCAGGTAAGGAACAGGAGCTACATGGGGAACCAGCCAACCAGCACTCCACTGTGAGAGCAACCGGCAGCCAGTCAGCTAGATATACCAATAAAACATTAGATCTCTTCCAGCCATTGATGGTTTCGTCGTCGAGTTTGCGCAGGCCGTCAGTGCTAATAGCGTAGAACCTTTAAAAAGCAATTGTATTCATAAACGGAATTTCCGTCTGTAGAAACAGTTAAAAAGAACAAAGCATTATTCCTGCCGAAATTGATTATGCCACCCTGGTGCAATATACCACTCATTAGGTGCGCATGCGTATTTCACACGGAGTGTGTTTCAGTTGGCGAATGGTAGATACATGTACTTCGTGCACGCAATGCCTTCATCACTACACCTACTCTACATCGGCGTATCAAACAGCCAACTTGCACTTCAGCACCATATGCCAACCGTCAGTTAGCGAAGCGTACCCGGCAAGTCCACTACCGCGAACACCACCGAGCAAAAAACAAACACCACAAGGCGATCTTTAGTCAACAGTGCTGCGTGACAGGACCGGGCCGTGTGGTGGAATTTTCGGCATCCGTTTAGACTCGCTCAGTGTAACTTGCTTGTGGTCTGCCAGTAAGGATTTTCACTTACAGGTAGGATTTTTTCTGAATAAATGTGTCATTGTGTTAATTCCAGGTGTTTTTTGGTGTTGTGCAGATGTTTTTTGCAATGTTTTGTGTGTGTTCATTTGATGGTTTTGATAGATCTTTTATCCAGACAGAGTGGTAAGTGCTTGCTAATGAATAGGTATGAATGGCGCGAATTATTTGTTGTTTATAGAGCCTACGTACCTTAAGAGTTTTCAAAATGTAAGAAAATAACTGACAAATGAGAAATGGAAATCCCATATGCCCTTAATAAATTACTTAATGCTCGGCTAAGCAAGTATCTATAGCGAAATTAGAAATGAGTGCAATAGCATATGCAGGCCTAATTGGCAAAAGGTACGGTACAGTAATACAATTAAGGGCACGGAATTTCCAAAAAGGAAGAATCCTTCTTTTTGTTTTGAAAAGCATCTGCGGGAACAATCGCGGTCGGAAATCAAAACAGAAGCAAGTTTTCTAATGATCCATTACGCTAATGGGCTACCTTGTAGAAACCCCAACGTAATGAAAATGTCAAGGCCATACTCTCTATTATCGCCCCTTTGCCATCTTTACCACACGCCGAGTAACCGTCTAAAATTGTTACTAAAGAGAAATGAAAGCAGTCCTTATATACAGGGAGAGAACAAAAAAAAGGAAACTGAAATGGCAGGACCAGCAAGACGAAAACAATTCACACACATCCCAATGTGATTTGTTTTCGTTTTGCTGAAAGAACACTTACCTTTTTTTGTGATCCGTGGACAGAACTTTAAAACGGTGGTTGTGTTTAAAAGTCCGTAACTTGAAAAGTACATAAGTGATTTTAATGATTCGTGTACGAAAAGAAAGCTTATTGATTTGGCTTTCATATCCTAGATTTTGATAGTGTTACATGCAGAATTTCATTAAAAAATCGGTCCTATCATTTGGGTTTCCTTTTTTTTTTTTACTTACCCTGTATAGACCTATAGGAACGAGTCTGTTTGTGGTCAAATTTTTGAAGGTTTTTCCTATATAGTGGCTTGTCGTGCATTTCTATGGATAAAACATAGAGCTAGTAAAACCAATTAAGTTTCGAGTGGGGAACATTTTGGGGGATATTTCTTGTCAATACACTGGAGTGATCACATTTTGCCAAAGCAAATTTTGAAACAAAATTATATTACCGGATTTGAGTATCCATTTTGAATAACCATCGCTTTAACCAAAATGTTAGAACATCAATTCGCATGTTGCGTGCCACTGAAAGATGTGTATACGTGCGCCACTTAATTTGGTTGTAATGACTTTGAAATATGCGGGTTATTAAATTTGAGGTTATTTTTTAACGACATAAACACATTTGTTTCATTTTTTTTATAATAAGGGCGGCGATAATTAGATATACCAGTCCATTCTGTTTGGTACTTGTGACAAAATCAAATTCTATGAGGAAATATTTAGAACAAATTTGATTACTTTTGGTTTAAATACGGCAGTATTCGCACGAAGTACAAACAGGAAAAAAACATCGGCATTCAACTTTCAATTTGAGTATCATAGAAAAAAGATTTCATTACACGACAGTCGAACTCAACTGGGAAAACGAGTCTGCGCAACACTTTGTTGCAATTTGTGGTTCAAAGAGTACGATACCAAAACAGTCCTGCAGCACGAATATGAGTAGAAAATATGGCAGTATTTTGAGCGCTAATTAAAGTTTCGAAGAATAAGTTTTCAAAACTTCCTGGTACGAAATTATTTGTACCAACTAGAACTATTAAATGCTACGATAAATGTCGTGAATCGACAACTTTGCCTCTCTCTATATGACCTCCGAAAAAAATATATATCGGACTGAGGCTTAATAAATGTGCAATCCATTCCTTGTCCCGATTCATTTGGAATGGTCGCATCACAGAACAACCCGCCGTGCTTACAGAACACATCCAATTATTAAGAATCGCCAGAAAATGTGCAGATGTCGAAATTCATGAGCTGAACAGTGGTGTAAAAATGAACAAACACAATTTTTCATCGATCGAATGTGACGGTGCGACTATCTGACATCAAGCAACCTCTATACGGCGACCAGGTGATGTGCGTATGTGCCATGGTATAATGCGCCAGACGTGTTCGGGCGAGTTTTCTCCCCGATTGTTTCTGAAAATCCATGATGGGTCAGTCGCACTCCGGCATCAACATTGCAAATGCACCAATAATTGATTTGTCTCACGGTGTATTTGCTTTTAATTTGCATATTTGATTCGATAAACTGACACGTGTTAGTGTCGGGGATCGAAGTACGGTGGGTTGGTTTTCTGTGCATCGCCTGCGCACGCCGAGCGCTTGTTCAACTCTAAATTCTTGTTTAGCGCCACAATGGTTGGCTCGAATCCAACCTGGCGCAGAGAAAGGTATGTCCCAATCAGCGGAAGAAATGACCTCCTTGGAAGTAGCTTTTCAAAGTTTTGCTTATCCAAGACCATTATCTTTCGGAGTGGTTACATATACATGTAAAAAGTGTTTTTAGTCATGATCCCAAACTGAATTAGGCTTTTGTTCTATACAATGTATAAACCCATCAGCGCAGCCGGTGTGATAAGAAAATCGGACTCGTATGAAAATCGGACTCTTTTTCCCCTTTTATTGGTTAAACCCTCTCACGTGACCGGTCTCTCTCCTAATTATCTATGCATGAGTATGCGCAATACCACCAATGAGTCCGTATTTCAGAAAACCTAAATTCATGCTACACCGGTCCCTGGCAAGCGCGGTCAATCCATGGCGCGGCGGTAGAGGGCGCTCATCAATACGATGGATCAATCCAGCCTTGGAACATTGGCACCGCGACCCACTGAACAATTTCGAGCTAGCGCGTTTGATTTAGTTACTCTGCTGTCGTTTACAAAACGGTGGTCCAAAGATCCCAGGAAAAACCCGACCCTCAAAGATAAACATGAAATTGGAGTAATTGTAGGCCTAAAATAAACTGATTAAAAAACAGTCAAGTGAGAACGAGCTCTGGAAAGCAAACACTGCGTGAGATTGAAACAAACAATTCCATCGCCAATGATAATGATTACAATGCTGGTCACGTGTCTGTCTCTGTGGTTTGTTTGTTCGTCGTTTAATTACTAAGAAGAGTCCCGAACTTGTTCATGTTTCACACGACACGACGAATCTTGATGCTACTGCGTGCGTAGTGCAACGCACGTTCCAGCGTCTAGATAACAATTTCACGACCAGTTTGATAAGTTCCTGCTGGCTAACCTGTAACACAATATAGGTCGGGAATACATGTTTTTAATGGCTTTTAAAAATTAAAGCAAAACAAACAGGCAGCGGGCAACAAGGTGAAGTTTCAAAGTCCGATTCCGTATCATCGTGTGATGCCGAACTGTATTTATTTATCAACGTCCCCTGGTTTATATCATTATCGTTATCAATACTTTTACAATGAACTTGAGTTTTTGAGTCACGGCTGTGTTATGGCTGTTATTTGCTTTCCATGCCAACCACTACTTATTTAAAATAAAAGTCAGGTAGCCCCAGGTTTTCCCGTCCGCAATTAGGGGCGCCGATAGCATCAGCAAATGTTTGCCGCCACATGAGTTGAATCGAAAATGTGAGAAAATCAACGCAGAATGCAAACACGAATGACGCTAGTGCCCGTCCTAATCTCGAACGTGCCACACAATGCGGTACGGTGGCGTGTATGCGTTGGAATGCAAAATAAGCCTAAATTCAAAGCAAAACTTGAAGCAACAACCTTGCTCAAAATCTAAAGAACGATGCATGACAACTAACTTGTTGAAGTTTCAGCTCCGTGGATACTATTGAGAAAACACAGAAAAAGTCTACCGGCATAATTTCGGGGTCTCGTACCTGGATGCCGTTGTAAACGCACGCATTAAACTTTTTTCCTGCGGGTACACTTTCTTAAACCACGTTCAATTATTGGTTTTCCCCCTAATAACGGTACAATTTCAGGAGGAATAATATCACAGGGTATTTGGTACCGGTCCTAACTTCACTTCAAGCAAGGATTTTCTCGTTAAATCGGTATACCGATTTAACGAGAAAATCCTTGCTCGAAGTGAAGTTATCTACCGCGAAAATTACCTACCGTGGTAGGTAATTTTCCGGGTAATTGCAAGTGTCTCTACTGTCTGTAATGCTGGATGGCTCACTTGGTAGAGCGTCGGTACAGGTATTTTCAAGGTTACAGGTTCTACACCCGCTTAAGTTAATTGTCATTTCTATCTCAATAATCCAAGATTTTTAGTTGATAGTGTTTTCTGGTATCATAAAGCAAAACACTAGATGACGTTATAGCTTGTTTTCCTCCCCAAAACTAAAATTTTCAATTGATTATTGTTGAACTGACATTTTCAGTTAAAAGCAAAGTATTCAATTTAATAGTTCATGCTGTAGGTTAAATTACCTTTTCAAAATGTTGCAATAATCAATGTCGTGATATTAACTGTAAAGTGGGTTTTATCTATAGTTCTGTCGTTTTATAATTGGCACAATAGCTAAATCACACTGGTAATAGATTAGCCTTGTTTTCCACACGATATCTTCACGAGCCATCATTTAATGATAATCTATGCGTGTTATGAACTAAAACCGTTAATAATGTGGAAAAATATTGAAAAATGGAATCTGCATTGAACAAAAAAAAATGATATCGATTTTTGTGTTGTACTTCAGCATCGCCAGAAGTGCGCTACTGCCATACAGCTGTTTGGATTTAGCAAACAGGTGCGTCTACCCAGAAACAGATTAACTGTTTCTATTGCTTGCTAAATCTAGTGTAAACTGAATACTTATTTTTTAAGCATATTATATACAGTAAAGAGACATTAATATACGTGTATATGTTCTCTTGCGGCGATATAAACGTTAGAAAAAGCAAGGAATAATATTCTGCTGAGGCCATTATGCAGCTGTTATGTATAAGCATAGAAATGGTAAATACCATGCAACCAAAATGATTGTCAATTAAGAGATCTCCGATGGTTTTTCAAATTAGGTTTTGCCCTTGCTGAGCGTTTAATACATTTCTTTTGAAGTGTTTTTTTTGGGTGACTGCTCTATGTTCCTAAACCCCTATGTTCCGACAACCCGCACATAAGATTGTGCTACTCCCGCTTAGAATTAGGGCTAGGGTTAGGGTGAGGGTTAGGGTTATACGGTAGGCATTTCGGGGAACATCGGTATTGGGGAACATCGGCATTGGGGAGCATAGGTATGCACCCAACCATATCAGGTACATTACTTGTTTGATAAGTGCCCGCCTTCTACGAAACTCTGGGTGTTTTTTAAAACGTAGTCGCAATTAAAAACTCGAAATAATACTCTCTTTCCACAGCTCTATATGTGGCCGGTAGCTGTGACAAGCGCCCCCAACGTCAATATTTATTTAACCGTCCAACATAAGAAAATGCCTCGAGCTCGGCCTGACGAATCGGGTCATTTATATTTGAATAACAAAGTAAATGGCTTAAATGAGAATTTAATTATAATAAAAATTCGATATGTCAAAACACTGGACTTATTGAGCACTCTGATATATATTTTTTAATAATTAGCTCCCAATTTTAGAAACAAATTATTGATTACATTGATTATTTACACAATTGATCATTAAAGGGATACTTGGTTAATTCAAGAAGACATGCCCCTTTAATGGGTTAGTCGTGGTTGAGTTATACCCACGGGCAGTATACGAATAAGTGGGAGGCAAATATGAAGCTATCAAAATATAAGTGTATGTATATTACATTTCACGCTATGGCATTCCGTAACCGCATGTTCACGTCTAAAATTAGCTCGTGGCTTGCGGTTGATGTTTATCTTTAACTCTGCGAATGCGAATGCACACAAAAAAGGAGTCCAGTTATTTTGGAAGGTTCCGTTGAACATGGCAAATAGGCATGATGACTGCAAAATAAATACTTCACTTGGAACTCATGTTTTCTTTTAGATTAAGGCCTATCTTAATATAACAACATTTGCAAATATCATGTTGTTAAGAGAATGTTGTAGTTTACATTGCAAAATGGCGCACTTGACTCGGTTGAAATGTTTTCTTGACTGTAATGGATGTTGCAAAGAATTTGTTCATCAATCGCTTGCTCAGTGTATGGCTTTGTCGTTGAAATGGCTTCATGATAATTTGTAGCAATTTGCAGGTTTTATCGACAAGTTGAATTCTAGATATCTAGATATTGAAATACTATTTCCGATATTTTGAGATGGTCCAGAGCACTGTCACACAATCCCTGTCACTAGGTCATCTCTGGGATCCGAGACGATCCCTGAATATGCATATCCCACGACTATATTTCTGTTTTCAACTGCACTGTTACGGATAGTCAGAGAGGATTAATGCATTTCAAAGCTTGAAAGGAGAAACCTACACACGCCATCATTCTGTATTTACGCGTATAATATGTGCATGCTGTTATGAGCCTAATGGTATGTTAATACTTTGCCGCATATGATTATACTTTGTTACCGAAATCATCCTTCCGAAGAAATTTCATCCCGATCTGAAGGTCAAGTCGATCGGTCCGATTCGGTCGACAATAGGCGAACAAGTTAATGTCACTCAAAGCAGGATAAATCCATTAATATCTAAAGCTACCGTGGCTTTCTAATTTCCGGAGTGGTTTAAGGAATGGCATCGTCCAGCAAGAAGATTGTTTTTCTTTGAATATTTAATATGCAATGCAGTTAATTCTAACGCCAATCATCACTCAGATATTCAGAGATTTTAATTTTGTACGGACTCGCCTGGAGCGCAGTAGCCTTTTACGATTGACAATTTCTTCAGCGTTTTTTTTTCTTCAATTTTTTTAATTAAACATTTGAATATTTTCTTTCGCATTTGGAGACCTAAAACTCGTCGCAGATAATTAAGAACCAAAACAAAATCTTGAGAGCATTCCTTGTCAGAGCAGTCTATAAATACAGTTGTATCCATGGTAAACACAGGACTTTTTCCTCTCAGTTGAAAACAAAAGCAAACGTGGGTGACGTTCGCCCTAAATAAAATGGGTCATGCATACAATATTTACCGCCTTTATATATACATAGAAATTCCTGACATGCACAATAAAAAAAATCGGTCTTTTCATAGCGTGTCAAAGGCAGGGCCATGATATATAAATATTGTATTGTTGATGAACCGTGTACTTCACACGTACATGAACTGCATGCTTTTGTGAGCATGCACGCACACGACCGAAGTTCAATGACGTCATTTTGTACGCATGCGCGATGGGGCATGACCTGATGCTAAAAAAGTTCAAGGTCCACGATTCGCTGTTGGATAATATGCGTGATTTATTGAAGTTGTTAAACCACCCTCGAATAAACAACGATCAAATTTAAGTGTTTTGCTTGAGTGGTTTGTATATTAAGAGTTCGTTTCCTGACCGTTGCACTTCAGCAATGCCGTGCACTTTACACAAAAATGGCGGCGGGCTATACTATACAAATATCAGAGATATTGCAAGGGGTGGATTTAGCTTTCAGTAGATCCGCTAGTGATTACGTTCTGAATATAGTGGTTTAAAATAAAGGTGCTCATATTTATAATGACTTCCAATTGCAGTATTGAGTAGTTTCTATATACCCTTGAAAACAAATCTATATCCTCTGCAAATTAACTTTAATCTCTAAACTTTTTTATTTCTGAAAAAGACCTCCTGCAACGCTTTAAACCGTTTCACCATATTCCATTAACGATCCTAAAAACTAAGTTAACGAAATCTAGTTTTGCCGCAATTCAAGTCGTACTAATCTATATCCACTGCAAATGAACCTTTAATCTCTAAACTTTTTTATTTAAAAAAAAAACCTCCTGCAACGCTTTAAACCGTTTCCCCATCTTCCATTAATGATCCTCGAAACCAAGTTAACGAAATCTAGTTTTGCCGCAATTCATGTCGTACTAATCTATATCCACTGCAAATGAACTTTTAATCTCTAAACTTTTTTATTTAAAAAAAAAAACCTCCTGCAACGCTTTAAACCGTTTCCCCATCTTCCATTAATGATTCTCGAAACCAAGTTGACGAAATCTAGTTTTGCCGCAATTCAAGTCGTACATTGTTTTTTATCCTCATTCAGATGTAGGAAAACAGATTAAAATTGTCCCCGAATGGACGCATGCACAAACGGACGACTTTGCTTAATTGCCACTCCCAACCCACGCTTCTTCTTGTTGATCTAGTCGCAATCTGAAATTGCCAGAGCTAAAATGCACTTTAAGATGCAATTTCAGTCGGTGGGGACTATACGGAAAGTCTCTTACGGCACTCAAGCAAAATTGCAATTTTTTGATCGAGACAATGGGGATGATCCGATAAACTTTCTAAAGCATTGTATGTTCTTCCTCGTAATTGAGGCACAGAAAATATGTCGCAAGCCTCGAGGTACTAGCGCAAAGCATTGTCCTGCACATTGCGACCCATAATTGTCTTAATGGATTCCTGGGGTCGGGGAAATACATTAGTACTTCTTTATTTTTGCATCTTAAATGCAGCAGCTGAAGTAAAAAAGGGAACCCATGCGCCTATTGTTTAGGATTAAAAAATCTTAGCTGAGCATTTGGTACTTGCTTTTATCTGGTAATAGTGCGCGACATACAAGCACGATGAATGTATAGCTTTGTTCGATGGTAGGTAATAAAGTATGATATTATAATTCCACGGCATACATTAATTTTTTAGTACATAATGTCCAACCTTGAATATGAACGAGAACAGTGTTTTGGAAAACGTGAGCAATTTTTTTTGCAGAACCAATTTTCCACAAAACTAGTCTCCAAAAATTTTTTTAAAAAATTAATGAGCAAAAAGCAAGCGCGAGTGCACAATAAGCTCTGGCCCGGTTGCGAAATTTCTTTTCCCAAACGAGATCGGACAATATCAAAAGAGGGCGCTCTCTCTGCGTTATGCATATTCATGATGTCCAGGGAAATTAGAGAATAAGTTATATAACAAGGAATAAAAGTGTTTAAATCACCGACGATTGGCAGCTCATTCGTGGACTGGTTGGATGTAGTCCAGACTTCTTATCACGTGATCCGAGTTCGAATCTCAGTGAGCATCTTTCACTTCTTCTCATTTTACCTTTTAAATAAGTAAAGTGATGAAGGAACATTTCTCACAAGACGTAAAGCCCATCTTGGGTTTGTGTTATGGAGAACAATGCATCGTTTGAAAAAAAAAAAAAGATTCGCGGCCCGGTTTCGGAATGTCTCACTTCATATGCAAAATAGACGCGCATGCGCATCGATCGTGACAAAGAGGCGTGTTCCGAAAACATTTGCCAAGAGTACATTACTGACGACGGCATTGCATTTGGTCAATTTTTGGTCAATTGGTAGTTATATTTTTATAGGAAACTTTAATAGGGGGCTTGTTTGTGGTCAATTTTCCGGGGACAGACCTAACGACCGACCAACCGACCGACCACGAAATAACATGTAGAAGCTCCTGCTAGAGCTTACAAATTGCTGTCATGAAAGTGGACTGCAAGCATTGAGATAAATTACCAATCTCTTGAGGAGACTTAAGCGAAACCAGCAGACATTCGTCAGCTACGCGCGGTCAAAGGTTTCTTTAAACTCATTATCGCAAGTATTTGAATGTTGCTTTTATCGCAAAGTCACTTCAAAGATTCGGCCCTAAGAGGCAGGAGTTTACACTTCAGATATTGAATTATCGGAATGTCTGTGAGTCAAGTGAGATTCAGTGAAACACGAGTGGACATTTCGGATCGGATCCACCTGTTTTTATAATCGTAAATTTTTGAAAGGGTCGTTCACAAGTCACTCCCCTGTATTTTAAAAGCTAATGCAGGCAACACCTTTTCCCCCTCCATAAAACTAATCTGTAAAATGTACACACTCTCCGATAGTAAAAGTTAGATTCCAACTTCACTGCAAACAACCGCCATGTTGGTGACTCTCTTCATATTTAAAAAGAAACATCACGGGGAACCATCACTGAGTTGCTGTTACACATGTATAGATACAATTGTGTCTTTATGCAACTTGAGAAACACATTTTGATTGGTCCTTCAAAACTAGTCTGGTTATACCACCTTATACCAACGAAAATACAAACACCTTTAAAAAAAATCGAGCAGTATCGAGTTAGGGTGTGAATAGGCCTATGCAAGACTGAAAATATTGTGTTTTAAGATGTGTTTGATAAATGTACTTTTCTTTAGAGCAATCTGTTTTCCATACCATTGAAAATTAGGACTGCAACTTACAATTCGAAAACAATTTTAAAAGGGCCCATGCAATATGGTTGTTTTAAGTGCAATCCTTGAAAAGACATTTGTCTCCTATTTCACCTTATTTTTTATTATCGTTTTGCCAGTTTCCAGGGTATTTTGGCGCCTTTTTTGCTATAGTGCTATTACGAATTTCCATTATCATGAGCTAATCTGTGATGTCATTTCCGGGCAAAAACCTCAATGTTACAGCTATTTCAGCATAAAAAGATGCTAGAATTTTGGATATTCTGCTGTGATACATTTTCTCTTCTTCGGTGATTCGTTGTTGTCAGTACATGGCATTAAGCCAATGAGCGAACCTTCCTCACCAATGTTTTCAATAAGCAAATTTTAGGTTCACAATATTGAACCAAAAAAACCCCTTAAATTGAACAGTGTCTTGAAATGACATCACAGCAACAGCGCCCTCAGTTGTCCGGAAAATCATGACATTTAAAAAAAATGTTTAAAATAACCAAAAAGGGGTGTCAAATAGTTTTCATACATTGCAAAAAATGCACAAAATGTGTTCCCTAAAGCAAAATTCATTGCATGAAACCTTTCATGAAAACACTAACTTTGGAACTAATGAAAGTATATAAAATAGTCAGATACGAATCACCACACGTGTATTTAAGCCAGTAATTTTTACTGACACTTTTTTCCAGGGGAAGATGTTTCTGTCACCTCAGCATTCCAGGATCATTCAGATTGTATCATGATTACCTTAAATTCATGTTTAAATAACATGATTTTCAGGATGCCACTTTTCAACACAGGCTTCAGAAAGTCTAATCGACAATCTCAGTCTTAAGTAATGAACCGATCAATCACGGGACACTTTGCGGGGGGAAATTCGGTGCGCACCCCCGGTCTCACCCCTCGCACAGCCGCTTCAATTTACGACTCGGGACCTGATTGCTAATCTCGAATCAAATAATTGTCAAAAAGGACATCTTGAATTTAATTCAATTGTCACTTCAAGTCGCACGTTGAGTTGCGCCCACGGACGAATGGGGTCGGGGTAATACATCATCGTTATACGAGAAAATGGATGTCGATTGGTTTGTTACGGCGTGAAGATGTGTTCTGCTTGTGAAGATGTGTTGTGGTGCAACGGACGGTAGATACTTCTACAATATAATTTGAAAGTTGCCTGGTGGAAATGATACGCACTGCACCATGCACCCATCCAAAAAATTAGACAGTATGAAAGTCCACGGAACATGCATGGTGTATATATTACATCGTATAGTATTGCAGTGTGATACGGTACAAAAACACGATGCCGCACATTTCAATTCAAGTCCCGCTCGTAACAGCGAGCCGTGGTAAAGTTTGACTAAAGATATCAGATTTTAAAACTTTTCGAAATTTCTTGAGAGAAAGACGGCCATAAGTGCCTCTTGTAACTCAGTCCAAGACATCGTATGCCGGTGTACACAGCAACCAAAGAACGCCGCATCTACAAATTTCCGTGCACGAAAATCTAATTGTGCCAGCTCACATATATCTGACAGTCCTCGATTTCATGTCAGCGAGCGGGAGGGGTGATCTTTATAGGCTGACCGATTTAAGCTTTTTACGGCGACCCGATTCCGTCCAACTACCACTACACTGGTGATTGGCGTGGATAAGTGTGCCAACGTCAGTGAACCCATCACGGCAAAAAATGTTTACCGAAGTCTTGAGGGAGGGTCCTTGAGAGATCCCGATAGCTTTTCCCTCGCAAATATCGGCGAACCTCTACTCGTTTCCAAGTGGTGAACAAAGAGAGGAATTCCGCAACGACAACAAGTTGTGTTTTGATTCGGAATGCCGGAGTTTGCAGAGTTGTTTGGGGTTCAGAGACGCGGGCAGACGTGATGTCTGGACCGATTCGCGGTCCACAAGTTTACCTCCTTCTGTTGGACCTTCAAACTGAACAACTCTTGGCCGATTCTTGTTCTTTCAAACACAACCCGGCTCTCCGACGCCTTCTAACATTTGACGCTGTGTCTTACTTGAACTCAATTGATCATTCCTGGCAATAATTGGCGCAAAACAGATTGATTCGAAGTTCAAGTGAGTACAAACGTACTGGTTTAAGATATCAATTCAAGTTTTGATTCCAAAACCTACCTTGTGTTTCAGTGGTCTGCGACTTATAACTTAGAATTAGCCCATACTTATCTGATTCTATATGATCATTAAGAAGTTTAAAATTATATCTGAGACAAGGGTCATGTATGGGATTAAGCAGGGTAAAAATTAAGTCCAGCCGTCGGCCTTTTTCGGACGGCCTCGGAGAGTATTATCGAAGGCAACCGAAACCTTTAATTATTATGCACTTTTGTCTGACAAAATCGGTGCGGCCTTTTTGTCACATTGATATAAATTGGACTACAAACGTACATAGTGTCTACAACGATAACAACAAACATTCGTTCATTATTTTTTACTGAAGGAGAAGAATTAAAACGCAAAGCACATAGTACTTTGACATTGTGGAAAGGCTTAATTCTATGCAAAACCATATTCCATGAGCGTGGTCGTAAACAGTAAGAGTAAATCAATGTGCGTGTTTTAACAAGGCATATGGCGCCGTTGACATAAAGTGCGGTTAACGACAAATGAATAATGCGTATGCATAATTATTTATGCGCAGAATAAACAGCGCGGCTCTTTACAAAAGGACTTGTATTTGAGCGAAGTTCAATCAGCCGATGTAGCCTAAGTAACAGAATTCCTGACTGAACATTTATTAATGCGCATTAACTACAAACATTTACAATAAATGACGGAATTAATTATTGTTAATGCTTGATCGTTTGTTAAAGAATAAGCGAGGTTAAGTAAACTACTTTGGAAAAAGTGCATTTAAAAATTTACACTGGCAAATTTCGATGTATCAACTTTTGAATTTAGCTTCATTGTCATGCAGTGTGATGTCACCATTGGTGACTGTCACTTGTCACTCTTGGATGTCACATGTGAATGGCGACACCAATTTGGGACCGTGACATAATTTGAATGGAAGTTGCCCACTCGTCATTGAGTATAAGCTGCAGCATTATACCTGGGCGATTTGTCACTTACGATCAGTGAAAATTGTAGGGACATTTTATATGGCTGTGACGAACAACCAATTATGTCACCCGTATGGGCTGCAACAATCCGTCTCGAATTGTGACAACACTTGATGATAATGATACGACACAAGAACTGTTGAATTATCAGTGTCATGGTAGCGTACCTAATTCGCTGTAGCTCAGACACGTAGCTGTTTTCCGCGACTCACGTTCGAATGTAGTGTCATTCAAACTACAAATTATACGATAATTACGTGCACTTGATGGCCACATGCTTTCGATGATGGCGAAAAGCCAGCTCGAGCACGAACACGCGCTCGCGCAGAATTGGGGAGCAAATTTCCTGGTCACGATTTGGCAGGTTGTTTTCTACTCGCCTCACTTTGCCGTAAGTGCCTAGCTTCATAGCCAGCAGATCAGGCAGAAAACGACAATTTTCTATCACTTTTCATCTCGTATGTTCCAAATTCAAAGTAGGATCGCTTTTACAAACGTGCAGTCGAGAATTCAGGAGATATACAAACAATGTTAAAGAGACGACGGATTACTAATTAGTCATTTTGATGCGAGTAACATGATCTACTCGTTCAGTCGGCATTTGACGGATCCTGTGCAGTGGCTTTAAGCGAGCGTGTGGCAGCAGACACAGTCCCGTGTTGAAAGGTTACGGGAGATGTAAATCCCGATGTAATTGTTTTGGGGAGAGAGTAGTTGGGTCCGGCTTAGCTGGCCAATCAGGTGTAATTGGCATCCAAGGTCAAATAAAACGACCTTTACAAAAAAATGAAGTTAAGTGGAAAGAAGAAAGATTTGAAAAGAAAGATACGCTGCCACTCAACTGGACGTAACAATTTCATCATGAGAAATTCGTCTCATGAAGCCAGAGGATGACTGAATATTGTCAGGGATATCAACACCAATTTTATGAATACAAGACGCTGAGGGAGATGATGTTTTATATTGTATTACCGATTGATGTTTGATAGGCCTTGGGTGACAGTGATAAGACCAATTGGTCCCTCTGAAAACTAGGACTAGGTCACGATGTCACGAGGCCAAGTGCAAGCCTGTTTCTATCCGATAAACTCTCAAAGAGTTTCTGCTAAGCAGAAACAATGCCTAGAAAATGTGCTTAGCATGAATCAGCCGAGAACCAGTCACAAACAGTAATCATATTGCATGACAGCGTGGCTGGCAACCCGTTTTTTTGCTTAGCAGATTTTTGTGCTTAACACATTTCAGCGCATGCCACAGAAATTGACATCAGCTACTGACCTTTGCTTGGTTAACTGGGTCACCCTTGGGGCCGGATAGTGCAGTGAATCATTACAGTGAAACGCGAGGAAACAGGTGAAGTTCACAGCTCTAATTCCCCCTTGGGGGATGACAGGGATTGTGCCAGACCAGTGGAGAAATGACGGAGGTGACGGTAACTGGCCCCCGTGGCTGATGACTGGTGATCTCTACTCATACGTATGGATCGATAGTATCGAGCTGCTATAATTGTGCAGACATTTTGTTAAGCACAGAAAATATTTGCTTCGTATAAACGGGTTACCATGCGGCGAAAAGGTATGCATGTGTATTGCTCGTTTGTACGGTGTCCCTGGAACGACATTTTAATATTGAACTTTTTAATATGAACCTTGTAACTTCTTAATATTGACGTTGTACCTTCGCAATATGCACGTTGCACGTAGCTTAATATCGCATTGTGGAAGTTGTTCCTTCTTAATGTGAATGTTCCAACTTGTTAATGTTCACGTTCGAACTTGTCAATGTACACCATTGATCATGCTTGATGTCAACGTTGCACCTTGCTTCTTCGCAATATGAACCATGTACCTTCGCATTGTGAACGTTTGACCTTGCATCTTGTTAATATCATTGTTGAACCGTCCTCCTTCGCAATGTGAATCATGCATTCTAAAAAGTACGAAGTCCTTGTCAAGCCCTATAGTTAAACAACCAGTTATGATGGAGTTTCAATCTGACAGCTGTTTAATGTCACTTAACCTGGGTCTACCTTGTAGTGATTTTTGTCATGAATCAAGGCTCTCTGATATGATTTCACACCTATTGTTGATCACTGTGTGCGCATATTAATTGAAATATTGTAATACGGGGAGTTTCCATAAATATTATGATAGGGGCGCTGTAAGTTGCCGTGCATCTTGGAGTTGCAGCACTGCTGACATGAACTGACACAATGGAAACCGCATGCAAGCGTGAAGTGTACACGCTTGCAGCCATTCAGATGTCCACATGAGCCAAGTTATCGCAACTGTAAAGTTCGCTCAGAATCGTATACAAAATAGTGGTTAACTATATAATTATTTCAACCACACAGAGAAAAAAAAAGTGTTCATCAAGAACCATTGAGTTTTTAATTTTACATGTAAACTTAACTGATCGAGACCTATACCGTAGTCTTTGCCCGAGGCTGGATGCTGTATTTTATTCTGTATTGACAAGGTAATGCGTGCGCGGAGTATATGCCTGAAATCTCCTGGGTAGCGCTGCCAAAGTTCTTAAGACAATATAACTGCTGACAGCGTCCTCTGTCGCACGCCATGGCAGCTTCAGTTGTCAGTGACTGGCTGGGTTCCGTAATATCTCATCTCAACTGGAGCTGTCCGTTGCAGATTCGTCTTTGTCGTCAGTGCGTGATCAAGTGAATTATCACAGATATAAATATATACTCGGCCAGCAACACTCGCTGGTGAATAAGCTAGACCAAACGACTTGCAACGTAACGACACTAAAGGGAATATATAGATGTATGCGAACGGTGTCAATTATAAGCCTGCATTGATCCTAGGTATTTACTCGGAAACATTTCCGGAAATGTTTTGTCGTTTTGCTTTCGATGTTGGCCTCTTCCTCGAAACCTGACCAATTACAGATGAGGACGTGTAACCCAATATGATGTGGTTGAATAACAGGATGAGGTTAGACTAGAATTGGAACATTTTCTGGAAAGAAAGGTAATCTATACGGTGTAGATTACATTTCATTTCAGAAAATGTTGCATGGATGGCTATACATAGAAAAAGAAAACCGGTCAAGATGTAAACCAAAACATTCATTTTTGAAATTAAAGATATATTCGTCTCCCGATTGCAAAATATCGGTGTCTATGATTGCTTACTATATACAGGTGACCCAAACAAATGCAACCCTGAAACATTTGTCCCTTTTTTTCAAAAACGTGATCTATGAATTGTTAAGTTTTGGATATGAGATAAAAGCTGAGAGTTTTTTCTTTTGTATACTGAAAAAGTCATAAAAACAGTACATTGCGTAGCTGAGAAAATGCAAATTAAGTAACACCACTCCTGGTCCATTTCAATGACATTACCACATTAAGAAACATTTATTTTAATATGTCTTTCATTAATTGTGCAATTTTTTTAGTCTTTGGACATATTTATGATGCTGAAAAGGTTTAAAATAGGACTAAAAGGATAAGATACCTGTTCGGGTGGAAAACAAAAGGTATTTCCATCAAATTCATTCGTACTCTTGTCATGTGTCGTGTTGTTTGTAAGGATTAGGACACAATGCGCTACACGTATTTCATGCACACAATTGGTACAGTGTAATTCCCTTAACTGTGGTAATGCCATTGGAATGGACCATAAAGGAGTTTTGTTACATAATTTGCATTTTCTCAGTAACCCAATTTGCTGTTTTCATGTTTTTCTTTTCAGTATTTAATGAAAGAAAAACCTATAAGCTTTAATCTGATATCCAAAACATAACAATTTATAATTCATGTTCAGGCTAATGAGCGCTGTTTCACTAGAAAAGATGTGTTCAATTCATGAGACTAATTAGTTTCTTGACGGTATTCTCTCCGTCAATTACAATAATGCAAAACAGTGTTCTGTGTTCACGTTAAGAAGGCTTTTATCATAATACTTTACATCCTTCAAGCCCTATTCAGATTTTTTGTGTGTTTGTAATCATAGTTACGAGAGATTTCCGATGGTGTACATTGATGGTGTACCAGATCGAACGTGAATATTAACAAGTTGGAACATTCACATTAAGAAGGAACAACTTCCACAATGCGATATTAAGCTACGTGCAACGTGCATATTGCGAAGATACAACGTCAATAATAAGAGGTTTATACAAGGTTCACATTAAAAAAGTCAATATTAAAATGTCGTTCCAGGGCCACCGTACGTTTGTGGTTCTTCGCTAGTTGGTGCCTATATAGTACATTAACATGCTTCGTAAGAGCTTCCCCTGAATGGGATACAACATAATGTTGATGCCCATTTAGGGGCGGATCCAGATTTGGATCAAGAGGGAGGGGGGGGCGTAGCAGGCATTTGCCGTGTTTCTGTGCCTGATTTTCTTATTTGTTTTGCGGCCAAAGAGGTTTTTTTAACCCCGTAGGGCCTACCCCCCTCTCCCCTCTCCCATAAAACACACTAATAGTGGAGGGGCAATAAGTGAGAGTAAACTAGCTTGCCCAAGGAGTTTGAGTCAGCATCAGGCTCGACCATAGTTCGCAATACTACATTATCAGCTAAAGACTTTTTTTAATATACTTTTTATCTCTTGATTTTCATAATCTAGCATGAGATCTATCATCCGGGAATTTAATTTGACTTCCATGTCTTGCGTTTCCATAGATTTCCCGTGTGTCTCACCATATTTAACTTTAAACCCTGTGGGAAAACTCCAAACCCTCAGAAAAGATTTCCTTGAGTTGTTTCTAAACTACAAACATGACTCTCAAAAAACCCGAAATTTATCGGAAGAAATTGGGCTGATACTAATACAAACTGCACAATGGCACGACTGTTCCCAAAACGTGCTTATCCGGTAAAAAATTGACCCTAAATATGCGTGAATCCGATACGAGAAAACAGGCACTTAATTATACCAAACTTATCATGCAGGCAGGACAAAGAACGCATTGCTTAGGCCCGAAACGGAGGTTATCAGATTCTCATTTCAACAATAAAGGTTTCGCAGGAAATATCGACCACAAAGGAAATAATTATCTCAAAAAGTAGGGTTTTTTATGGGTCAAAAGAGTATATCACAAGTCCTCACAATGGCCAACAATAGAAGGGATATCGAACTACATGTACTCCGTACCGGTTTATATTAAATTTTCTCAAGTTCGTGTTTTTTTTTCTTTTGATGGGGTTTCGCTTGCCGACGTGTGCTTGTTAAAAGGGTTGTAATTTGTTTTATAATTAGCTGTTTTTCTCAAACGAGAACAGAGGCGTACAAGATTGTATTCTAACTTTATTTTGGATGGTGTTTTTTTTATTTAAGATGGTTTAATGTCTCTCTTCTTAAATCACGCTATTTGGCGCCGACCGTTTCGAGTTCGTGTTCGTGGGATGGCAAGGCAGGGCGCTCACATACTTCCAACCCATTCATCATGGCGATACGCCATAAAAGAAACCTTTTATGATTCATTTTTTGATAAATATCATTTTCATTAACGAGATGAGAGCTTTTGTTGAGTGCTGTGGGTAGGCCTTGTTTGATTACTGATGACAAATGCTCCATCAACACTCCTGGTAACCCCCCCCCCCCTTTTTTTAAATCATTGAGTGTGATATACAACGGAGTGCGGACCGAACTCCAACATTAAATTTGCTATACCTATCTTGTATACGTTCTACACTATTTGCTCTTCTTAAGAGGAACGATAAAACGCATCCGTTATTCTGATGAACTTTTTTCCATGGAAAGATTAAGTCGTGGCTATTTATAGTTACGGATGTTAAATTTTAAATGTTATTTATAGTAAGGTTCCATTTATTATTTATGCTCATTTGTCACGTGTCGATGGGAAGTCCAGTGGGCCTCGTTTTACACAGAAGTGTTAGTTGTTTGCGGCCTTTGAAAAGCAAAAGCGATTTATTGCAATATTTTCCATTTTGAAACGTATGTCATCATGTCTCCGTTAGCCATTTGTTGTAGACAGCTTCTGACATTTATTAAAATGCGCCAGAAATGTTTGTTTAAATTTGGGAAATTGTTCTTGGCGTCATGTTGACTTTGTATTGTCGAACGTCTGGCATATGCTCAGAAGACTCAAAAGATTAAAATGCCCCCCCACCCCTCAAAAAAAGAAAAAGAAAATACAGTTATGAAAAGAATTTCTAAGCGCTAACGGCGCATTAGTGCTGGAATGAATTATGTAGGCTAACAAATAATCACAATCAAAAATGGATTTCTATAGAAAGTCGGTCAGTTCCTCTCAAAATACATTTCGCCCGCGGTGTTTTTCTTTTCAAATTCTGTCGCATTCTTTCCCTTTCTGACATTTACAGAAGTTGGCTTTCCTCGGACAAATAAAATAAATTACGTGTATAATGTAAACAAACGGCAGGGACAGGCAATGCATGCAAACCACGCGGACTGGTTTTCCCACTTGACCTATGACCTTGAGGCACATAAGGCGAAATAATAAAAACTAAAGAGGGCACGTCACGCGCAGTAGTGAACTTGAACTAGCATAGTTGGGCTCCGTTGGACTGTAATTAATTGGTGAATAGGAGATTCCACTTGAGTGACTGTGGGTTTTTGTACTGGCTACATTTGACGTCCCTGCCGGTGCTTTTGCATGTTTGCTGCATCGAACCATTACGGAGAAGGATCTCTCATAAAAAGGACGCTTCTGTTTTTCACCCACCTACAGATTGTGACGAGCGGTATAGCGAGTGCCGTTTGTGTATCGGTACCGCGTGCAACATTTTCGATACTGGGCACTGCTGGGCCTATTTGGCTGATCGGCTAGTTCGCTGCGGGTGAAATTGCAGATCGCGCTACCGCGTGTCTGCAGGGTCGCGAGCGGCTGAAATACTTGGTGGATCAAGTGAGTGAGTTCTCATCTGCGGACTGGGAGATCAGAATCCATACCCAACCAGCCCCGGGATTTGAAAGATATCTTCGAGTATCAAGGTAGGTGTAACAGATGAATCTATCTTGGTAATATGTCCCGGTCACCGCATACGGCGATATAAGTATGTAATACTACATGATAACTTACTATTTTGCAATCTTACTATAACATACTTCAGAAAGAAATCTTATATACTCGACATTACTTCGGTGAGAAAACAATGTCTACGTTTTACTTTTTTCCCGAGATGGACGTGAGTGATGTACAGTTTTTAATACACACTGCCATTTGAATAAGTTGAGCTTTACACTGCAAAAACTGTAGTGTTAATTTAACACCATTGCGGTATCTTTATAGGACAACACCAGTAAAATTTAACACCAGATGGTCCTATACAGATACCAATGGTGTAAATTTAACACTGCAGTTTTTGCAGTGTATAAACAGGTAGGGTGCCAACACTTTGTTATTAAACATCCATTCCTTTTCATCCTGTCATCGATCACGGTGCAAAGTTTGCAGGTGCTATCAAATGTGTTTACAATAACTCTATAGTATTTCTATAATCATATTACTATCCCTACAGCATAATTATTCATGCAGTATATGCCATGCAAGCTGCTTTGAGGTTTATGAGATTTTTTATTATCACACAATTACTTAGGAATTAACTTGAAACGGCAAATCCGTTTTGAAGGACGCGATTCTGCCGTTAATTGTGTCACGCGATAGCGGGTCGTTTTAATTCAATGTTTCAGTTTTAATGTGTTATTTCATTAATTTGGTGTAACAGCCCCTTTGTTGACGTGTTTTACTCTGTTTTCAATTACATTACTCCCTAAAATTAAATTGTTTACAAACGCTCACATGCACGAATACTGACGTAAAACAAAAATGTATGCTCCAGTTAAACATAACGTGATGACTGTACATCATTGTAATCCGTTCTGTAGCAAAAATGTCTAACTAAAATAATCTCGCAAAATTTCATAACTTATTTCCTTGAAGCAACGAATCATAGAGTGCGGATCCCTTTCCAGCCTAATGTTAATCAATATGGACTCAACCTAATGTGGGACGCACCCCCTAAATGTGGTCCTAAATTCCATATTTTGTCCGCAAAAAAACCCAAACCCCTCAACGAATGGCCGGTCATTCGCACTCATTTTTTTGTTTATACGTTTAGAGTAAATCGTTCATCGCCGATTTAGGTGCCGATATAGGCATTTAAAACCGGGCAGGTTATAAAAAAACTGAAGTGAAATGCAGTCATACGTGTGATTTTTTAAAAGCAGAAATAGAAATCAAACTTCGATCTTTTCAGTTGAGATATATATCAAGATTTCAAAGTCAACCCTGGGAACTTGTGTAATGTTGTTACGTGTAGGTCGTGGCCTGACGCGCGCGTGCACAAAATAGTCTGGAAAACACATCGAGAGAAATTCCACAGCAACGCTAGCA
This sequence comes from Patiria pectinifera, assembly GCA_029964075.1. Classification (NCBI taxonomy): domain Eukaryota; kingdom Metazoa; phylum Echinodermata; class Asteroidea; order Valvatida; family Asterinidae; genus Patiria; species Patiria pectinifera. The sequence goes on from CM057139.1 coordinate 12,411,593, forward strand.
ATGCGCCAATGCAGCATCGCTCATTCCTCGAACATACCTGAGGAAATGTCATGATTTGGGGACGGACATTCCACCAAGAAGGTGATGCAACTAAAAGATGTTTTCCAGGTGCGCAGATATAGTTTTAAGTTAACTTTGTGGAAAGTTCCATAGGCAGGGTATTCGTCAGAGTATAAGCTAGTATGACATGTAATAAGCTGATGATACATCCCAACCCATCACCCGGACGCAAATTCCATCTTATGAATAGCGATAATACATCGTTGAAAAAAATAGATGTGTATTTTGCTGCAGATTATTCGAGTAGAATAACATGTGTGTCACGCAAAAACATCTCCTGTTTTCCCTGTACAGGGCGAGTCAAAAAATAAAGGAAACCCAAATACCCAAATAGCAGGACCATGTTTGTAATGAAGTTCTGCATGTAGCACTTTCAAAATCTAAGATTTCTACGGTGCGCGCGCGCGTCGTAGCCATGCGAAAAAAAATGTTTTTTTTCAAAATGAGATGTGAACGATGCAAAAAAAAACCCACAACTGGACTGTGTTCATTGCATAATGCTGCCTATTTTAACGTGTTTTTAGATTGTTATATTCGAGAAATGATTTTTTATGTGACCTCTACTGCCATATAATATTTGCAAAGTTTAGTCAGCGGGCACCATCACAGTCATCAGCCAATTGAAGCAAAAAAAAAAAAAAAAAAAAAAAAAAAAAAAAAAAAGAAACGCCACACACTGGGCACGCTCCATACCACCGCTCCGGAGACTTTTTTTGGCCTTAGAAGAGACAAACGAAGACGCAGGGAGGGGAATGATAATGAGAACGGCGTTAAAGGGAATGAAAGAAACAGTGACCTGTGTGCACTGAATGAGACACAATAGCATGAATCTGGCAAAGGACAGAGACAATGAGCTACAGGGATGGAAAATACTTTTTATTTATTCAGATTAATTGGTAAAAACACCTGTCTCCCAAAAATAAAAGCTATCCAATTAAAAGTAGTATACCAAATTTGATTAAAGCTTTTGATATTTTTTGAAATACAAACTGATGTCAATGAAAATGAAAAAAAAAGTTTTGAATTTATGGGGCGGAGCAGCGTTTTGTGCATTTTAACTTTGACGTAGATAGCGGCCATCTTATAGGGCATCCTTCGTTATTTTAATTCAGTAACAATCAGTGGGTGACCGTCTCCGGTTTCTGGTTCAATGAAAGATGATGTCTCAAAACCGCCAAACTCACTGGTTTGACTGGAATCATGCTGCTGAGACTTTTTTTTTTGGGCCTTAGTACAAGATCATTGAAATCACTCATGTACTTTTCACTTATTTACTTACACAAACACCGTTTTAAAGTTCTGTCCACGGATCGCAAAAAAGGTCAGTGTTTTTTTTAGCAAGACGAATACAATAAATTGACGTACATCCCTATGTGAATTGTTCTCGTTTTGCTGAAAAAAACTTAACTTTTTGTGATCCGTGGGGCGGAACTTTAAACAATTGTAATGCATTCTCTTTGTTTTAATGCATTCTCATTGTTTGCAGAGAACACATGTCGTGCTTGAAAACAGGAAACCTGGTATTACAAAACTCTCATAAAAGCGGATCTGTTGAAACTTAACAGAAAAATGAAGCAATATCTTTGTATCCACAAACAAATTCCGACTTTTGTGATTTCTGCGTAGTTAATAACAGATAAATTATTTATATCGTGGTTTGAAAACATTAAACCAAAATTGTTTGTTTGAAAAATAATTTAGACATATAGTTCATGGATGCAGGTATACAAGAACAAATACGTATCGGCGTTTCACACCATCTACACGATCCAGGTTGATTAATAACTCCCTAGTCTCATGGGAGGAATGCATGGATAAAAATCCTCATCCACATCAACAGAACGATAACGAAAAACGCGGGAGGATTTTCCCCTTAAATCGCTTGAAAGTCCTACCCAAGGGAAACCATGCATGTCAATAAACTGGGAAACATTTCCAAATCAACTCCTGATTCGAACAACAGCCTGAATCCGAATCGCCAAGAAAAAAAAGACGGGCGATTGAAAACTGATCCCTTAGCTCAGAACGGATAGAGTGAAGGGAGAAAAAAAATGAAGACGATTTTCTGGTGATACCCTGCGGGATGTGATCGCGTAGAGCAACGCGTACGTTGCATACTATAAATACAAAAAATCATTAAGACTCCTCTACTTTGTTTGGCTACTTCGCATCCCATGTGACACCTGGAGATTGCGCTAAGTTCATATTTCTGGAGGAGTAAATATCAATATCCTTGTACCAAGAACGAGTTCTGCACATGAGGTTCACTTGTCATTGGGTTGGGTGCACTTTTAGAGGTCGAGTATTGGGTAGAGTTTTGCCGAGACCTCCGAAAGCTACCACCGGCAATCTTCCCACCTTCGCCCCACTCGGTACTTCACATTTTTCGTGTTTGCAGAAAACACCTAAGAATGTTTTGATAACTCACTTCCTGTGCAGTATAGGCTTTATGCGCGAGTCGGCCATGTCCAATTGAAAGCGAGATAAAATCTTATTTTTTGGAACTTACGATTAGAAATGAAAGCATTAAAATTAACTGAACTACAAATTCATACCAGTATGCTCTGATGATGAATAATTTGAAATTCGTGATTAAACATACCGCAATGTTTTAAGCCACATTTAAAAAAATAAAAGTGAGGCTTGGAACGCATAAATAGTCTGGCACCATCCAGTTAAGCAGTTTACAATTTATAAAATACATTCAGGGAACACGATCAAAAATGGCGTCCTCATGAGTAAGGCCTATTACTCAATAGGGATTTTAACCCGATTTGAAAAAAAAATGCAACTTTGCTAATTTATTTAAACCTGGTTCGAATAGATAAGGGGGATGTTTTTAAATACATCTCAATTTAGTAACATGTTCTTCAATTGACTTATCTAATCGATGCGACTGTATACACGTTTTGTAAGCTTTTGATCTTTTTGTGTAACTTGGTTTTTAATGAAAAGTCTAACAAAAGAAATCAAGTGCAAACAAGAATGACAAATTGAAAATCAATGCTTAATTGACAGAGTGGTACGTTACATAGATCCCCGTGTTGAGTCCATTACCGCAACACTGGTAGGCCTACACGTCAAACCACTCAATACTTCAGACATTTTGTTTTACTTTTTGCTGGACTCGGAAACATTAAAGAGAGTTCCCTTCCTGAAAGCACCAACCCGAGCGTGCGTGAAAGGAAGCCATTAGTTACGAGCGAGTTATAGAGAGACCGGAAGCGACCTTAATAGCGCAATTTGCGAAATGTTTTTAGTCTGCTCCATAAGTGGATCAAAACAAAAACAACTGTTACTTAAAGCTATACTGTCCGTGCTTTAGGGAGCGGCTCTTTAAAACCACTTCAAATGGAATTGCATTTTCTGGAATTACCTCAATTGATTCCTTCAATCAGAAAAGTAAACAAAATTGGCCTATACGGTTTGTAATGGGTAAAGTTTGAAATTATGAATCAAAAGCGTCCAACTCCTAAATTGTAAAATTAAATACATTTCAAAATTCGCGCGTTTTTATAATAAGGAACAACTCTCAACAACCATACCTTCTTGTAGGGTCGAGTAGAGTGCAAGACCGTATAGTTGGTATTTTGTTTTCAAAGAACTTTTTGTGTGTTTGATATGATAACACAAAACGTCAACCGTTCGTTTAACACTTAATTGCCGCATCGGAATGCGGGGGAAAACATTTCTTTTGAGAGTTGCTCGAGCAAAAGGTAATTGCCAGACTTTTGTCGTCCAAAACAAAATGCAGGAAAATACCCAAACGGCAACATGGAAGGGACTTTTTTTCTGTGAATTTTGCTTGTTAGAATAACAGTTGTGTTTATTCTTGGTCGCCTAATTGTAATACTTGGGGCACGTGACGCCATAATGTCGTCATTTTCTGGAGACGTGCTGGGGAAAGGGTTCGAAAAAGAAGCGGACAACCTTGCCCTTTGGTGGTATGACGTTTGATTGACGGAAACTTACTTGTTTTTATTTCTTCTGGTAGTGAAATCAAGGGTTCTTCGGAAGCCTGAAGAAATGTAGATATAGAGAAGACGATGAAGACATTTTTGGTTATAGAAGTTGGAGGAAAATCCTGGAACATAATATATTAAATACGGAATTTAACTATTAAATCAACGGAATCAGCCAGACTCGAAGTGCATTCCGCATGTCGGTCAAGAGGGAATCGAACCCGGGACACGTAGGGCGTATTCGAAACCCCGTCTCGTGTTAAATGAACACGAGACGGGGTTTCTAATGATGCAGAACCAACACGCGAATGCTGTTTGCGAAAAGGATGTTCTCTCCCCACTTATTGGGGAGTAGATGAAGAATGTCACGAACAAATATGGCGGACTCAGGCCCCTAACCACAACTTGCGCTAATCTTGTGGATAAAGTTGAAAGCAATCACCCACTGCAGGTTTGAATGACACGAAAATATAAGTTGTACGTTGTCATAGAGTGGCTTAATCTTGGCCAATTTGTATAACTGTTTCGGGATTGAAATTATTTTCCATTCATGAATTCGGAGTTTTATACGGCGGCTGCCATCTTGAATTTTTGCTCAGCTGAGCTGCACACGCCCTTGGGCGTCTGTAAATGGGCAACCCGAGAACAGTGTCCACGCGTCACTCGAGAGCAGGGTTTGGAATACACTGTGTGTACACCCATATGTGTTGGTTGAGGAACTTAATACCACTACGCCAACCTGACTCTTCATCAATTTGCACTCTGTAATAATCATTAAAATAGTAGTTTGCATGGCCCCAAACAACACAGACTGAACTGCATTCAATGACCTTGCCAGACATATTTCACGTATAGCATTTAGCGCGTCATGCAAACAATATAGCCGCGACCAAACTCACAATGCGTTTACCGATATTTCCTTCGTTTTTGGTAGTTTGCCAAGACGATCCTTTTTTAATTATAGAACTAACGAAACTTCAATAAACTGAGTGAATCGCTCTTTTGGGTTGGTTTTTGTATATTACCACTGGAGGGTGAGAATCAATCAAAAAAAAAAGAAAAAGCGACTTTTATGCGGTTTTTTCGCCCAAAGGGCAGGCTTTTATATTGTTACCAGTTCACGCTTTCATTTCCAAAAGCCGTTCTGTCCGTCCTATATTTTTGCTACCCATTTCAATAGGTAGTTTAGTATTTTCACGACAGTGTAACAATGGGAAACAACCAAATAGAAATATATTATGACTTTCATCCATTTTTGAGGTCCCAATTGGCAAACTTGTTTTGTTCTGGAGACAAGTTTGCCCCGTCATTCTTCAAAATGCCAGCCTGCCAGTGCTGCATTTTCCGGGGGAAAACAAATGGTTGACTCAATGCTGTTGCTCCGAACTAGAAGGTCAATCCCCGTTTGGAAAGCTCAAATCGGAAGGAACAAAACTGTTACTAAAAAAAAAGGCCTCTCCTCCTAAATCCCCCTCAGCGGGTGAAATTGGGTCAAAGTCAACATTGCTGGCCGGGAATATGTGGACACGTCCCACGGCTAGAACTAAAAATAGGTTGCCCAAGAAAGAAAATGAAGTTTCCTCTTCCTCTAGTCGCTACAGGTGCAGTGCAAGGATCGGAACTTTGATTAGGGGCTGCTGAAAGACCTGTTTTGTATAAGTATAAGGAGAAAACAATATTTTTGGGGGGTGTGACATGAGTAGATATGAAACGAACGAAAATATTTTTTGAGGCTTCGCAAGGGTGTCGCAACGTGCGACCCGCAAATATTAATCATCTTCTTCTTACAAATTAACCGAGATAATCTGTGAATATGCAAGTCGAATTGTCTGTTGCCCTGGGAATCCCACTAATTGTTGAAATTATTATTTAGTTCAATCAATCTTTTACCACGGCCGAGTATAGACATAGGCCTTATTGTAGCACTTGCAGATAGACTATTTAACGAAATATTGCATCTTTGGGTAATTCACTGACTGATACAATGATGGTTGACTTTCCCTCATTTTGTTTTTTCAAATGCTGTGGGCTATCTGTAAAAGCGAACTCTTCCGGTTTTCAAATGTTGCAATGACTTTTCGACTGCCTGACAGATGTTGTTAAGCTTGGCCAATCTGCCCATTCTGTGTTTTAAAGTGAATCACGAAATGATGTCACATCTGCCTAGAACAAAACCGCCACAGAGCTCAACAAGATATGACAAGGCCAGGCGCACATTATATACCAAGGAGCAAACAGTCATCTTGCATTTGCAGGAAAATAACGGTTATAAGAAAAATTCGAACTGGCAGATCTATTTCCATACTTGCAGGGGTAAACAAGTGAGGTTAGTGACTCCGCAACATATGGAGAAAAGAAACACTGTGATATAGGCGCAAGTTAACATTACTATTGTAGACATGAATATGGAGACATGAATACATCGGCGTGAGTAGGTGGTACTTGATGATTTTTTGACGTCTCAGTTCTTGACGATCCCAGAGGATCAGCGTTGTGTCCTCTCTGAACCTAACTGACTGACTGACTGACTGACTCCCCCACTGACTGACTTTAAAGGGTCCATGCAATGTCATTTTTATGCAATCCTTGAAAATGCACCTTTGTGTCCCATTCAACCTTATTTTCAATATTGTTTTGCCAATTTTAAGGGTATTTTGGTGCCCTTTTTTGGTTATCATGCCAATGCAAATTTCAATATTCAAGAGCAAAAGTGTAATGTCATTTCAGGCAAAAAGCTCTATGTTACAGCTTTTTCAGCTCAGTTAAATACCAGAATTTCCAGATATTTTGCCGTCGTAAAGTTTCTTTTCTTTGATGATTCGTTGTTTTATCAGTATATGGCAGTTTGTGCATACCTATAATTGTTCCCCAATACCTATGTTCCCCAACCCTATCCCTATAACCCTAACCATCTAACCCTAACCCTAACCCTAGCCCTAAGGAATTTGGGGAACATAAGTAATGAGCAAACTTTCATCACAGATGTTTTCAATGAGCAGATTTTTGGGTTCACATTATTTTGAACAGAAAACCCCTAAACTGAACAGCGTCTTCCTATAATGACATCACAACAACAGCGCCCTCAGCTGCCGGAAAACATGGCAAATTTTAAAAGTTTAAAAGTAGTGCACTTTGAATAAAATTAACCAAAAAGGGATTTTAAAAACTTTTCATACATTTAAGAGGAGTAGAGAATTGCACAAACTGTTTTCCCGGGAAAAATTCCTTTTATGGCACTTTAACCTGTGATGTAGACTGTTTAGCTGGTGAAGCAAGCTGGGCAGTGCTATTGTATATGATTACCCTGGAATGCCAATGAATAGGCTGAATCCGGCCCATTGTGAACATCAGGTGCGTGAAAAGACTTCCAGCGAATAGACATTCTGAATTGAATAGAATTTTGTGCACTCGGACTCGGGCTGAACCGCGACCAGCTTTTCACTAGCTTACCATGTCTTGTTTTTACAATGTACAACAGGACAGTTGGATAATGTCATTACATAGTGGTATAACAATGTAAGTTATGCGAAAATGCTGTGCACATGTGGCCACAGGCGCACATATCAGCTGTAGAATTATAACTGTGAGCCGATTCCACCGAATGTTTGGCATAATTGAACCCGCGTTAATGTGCTGCCGGCTTGTCCGATTCACGAGCGGTGCGAATCGGTGAGATCGGGGGACGAGGCGGTATATTCGACCCCCGTCGGCAGCTCCTGCAGGCTCGGTGGAGACACGGAAAGGGGTTGTTATTCCGTAATTCCTCCGGCGACTGCTTGCCTCCTCCCGGCGAGGCATGAGTTCTAATGTTTCATCGTCATCATCATCATCATCGTCATCATTTCTAGTCAACACGATCTGATCCTGCCTGGAACTGCAGAAGCGGAGATGCAATTATCGATAAAATATCGATAAGTTGGACATCAAAGACGCGGGTGCAATCCGAGCGAAAATCGATCCGTATTCAATTACGTCAAAAGAACTCCAGTTGGTGCCATTTTTTCGTCTCTTTCTCTAGCTCTCTCTTCATATGCGAGTTTCCGGTGACAAGATTCTCAACTGCAGGTCGATCGAGAGTGCATATTATGCATTACTGATAGCTTGGATTCAGTAAGAGACAGTGTGTTTTCGGGATTTTTTTTTCACGGTAATTACGGTTTAGGAAAATCTGAAAATCAGGCGTTGTAAATGTGCGAAGTTTTTGAATGATGATCAAGAGATCATAACGAGTTAAGGAGATGAAATATTTAACATCAGTGGCGGATATCTACGGCGAGGTTTAAGGGTCTAAATCCCCCTCTTGGGACGCAAAAAATAGCGGGAAAATAGTGCAGAAAACACAGCAAATGCCTGCTAAACTCCCTCTTGGTATTTAAACCCCTTTTGGCCAAACTTAGATCCGCCCAAACATGAACGAAATAGTTCCAAGATGGCTTAAGAATGAGAACATTCTCAATGATGCACTCCAGGAATGTAGCATTCATAGAATAACATGACTTGTACCACTAACACATTTCCCGAGTTTTCATATTGAATGAGTGGTCCATTCATTATCACAGAAACCATACGGTAGTAATCGACTGGTGTAATTTATGTAGTTTGGTAGCTGCTGCGACAGTGTACAGTTCCACTGTTTCAGTAACGGATAGCATAATGCTACATCATAAAGCTAGATTGTTGAAGATAAAAGGGATGATAAACTTTTGGATTTAACCCAGAAATTTTATATTTTGGAGGCGGCTGTTTTGTGGTAATACTCCCATTTTTATTTTTTTTACAAGGAACATTTTTTTCAGGTTCAGCTCGTATTTCTCAATCTGCGTAACCCATAGACAACGGGTAACGATAAACTCGTTATAGGCACTTATCCAGTGCGTTAGAAAGGTTAGTAATACGCTCAAAACGAAATATCTACCCGCTTAAATCGACACTTTGGTATCGAGTATATAGCAAGAATCGATACACAAGACAGGACATTATTTAGATCGCGTATACCTGTACCAGCGCAAGATAATCGTGCATGCTCGCAGGGTAATTGCATGTTTGCCTGATACATTGGTGTATTACCCTTCAGCTTCAGATTTATGAGTTATGTTCCCGGCGGTCCAATTACCTTCCCGAGCAAGATACGGTAACATGCGTCTACATAAGCCACCATGTTATTTATATCTACTATGATGAGCGCGGTGTGGCCTGTTTATCAGGCTTTATTAGGGATAATGCGAAATCCCAGCCCATACCGTAAAAATGAGGTTTCATTTGATTGCTTCCATGGGCATTGGCGTGTACTCTTTATAATGACGAGACAGGAGGAGAAAAACAAATGTAAATTTCTCCCATTATGTGCTGTCACGTGATTGCCAACTGATCTCGAAACTAAGCACGCTCAGTGCGCACGCGTGTTGCTGTTTTACAAGCGGATTATTCAAGCGGTCCAGTGACGTCATCTGCACCTCATCTATTGATGTTATCATTTAGGAGAGGAAAAATGAAGTCATTTTAATTGAAAATTTGGAATTGACGGCCTTATTTACACATTTTGTGCGCGGTAAGCCTGAATCTAGTTCATAAGATGTGAAAATAAAGGTACCACCGTGCCATTGTGCTTACCACATTTAATTATCTTAAGAGTATTTTGCGCATGAGATAAAGTTTTATTTCAAATTCGTAATGCTTCTTCCAAGATCGCAAACTTTCCATCTTGGAATGAGCCCTTCGGTTTAAAAGCGAGGGTCACGGCGTACCTTTGCTTATTTGAATGATTCCTTGTACCTAATAGCGTAGCCACCAATAGTAACGACGCCAAAAGAGAATTGATTTTTGAAGCACATTCATTCGCCAGCCTGCAACCAATATGGAGGAATGGACGTTACGAAAGTCAACGCAGTACGCCCAATTGCTCTCAGCTGTCATCCTTTAAGAGGCGGGAATATATAAGTTGAATCAAGCGAGGAGGGAAACCAGACTATACTGTCTGCAGCTTCGATTGCTCCGTATGGCATGTCTGCATGAGTAGGATGAATCCTCATATTGGTTTCATTTCACGAAGGTTTAAGCCGGGCATAATCAGGCCAAATCCGACATCGATGAATGACCATATTATAGCTGAAGCTTGTGTAACAAATATATAGGCTGACCTGGTAGGGTTTTATTTCTGGGGACTATTCCTCAACCTATTTACATGGAATCTCCTTATAGAAACAAAGTTCAGGCCGCAATGGCAGTACGAGCCACTCGTTTTATATTATATCGCCCTCTGCAGCACCAAAGGGGTAAATTGAAAGGCGACACAGAATACGAGTCTACTTAGATTCACAAGTAATTAAGATTCGATACGACACCAAAAAGTCAAAAGCTTACTTGATAAAATGGCATCAACTGTTATAAACGAAGAAATTACCGGCAAGATTTGGTATCTACCTCGGTTTGCGTTGCCCAGCGCGTTGGTGTTTTCATTGGACCGTTCCGCTGGCAGCCACTGTATGAGAATACACGCACGTGCCAGTGATGATTTATCAACGGAGTTTGACGTTCCGAAGCCGTTTTTGTGATGGATGTCTTTGGTCATTGTTTAGTAAGAACGTTGTTACACCAGGCTCGAACAACAAACAATAACAAGACGGCTCGAGTGGAAGGCCAGCGAGATCGGGGCGATTGAAAAATGCCACTGCGGACGGGGGCGTCCTGAAAAGGATGGCGCGCAAAACGGGAAAATAAATGACAAGGTTAATTGTGACTTACAAGATAAAGTGTGTGAAGGGTTCTGACACTTAACGCTCTATGGGGAGGGATGAATGTGTGATAAATCGATAGCAGAACCTGGGACGTGTGGGGAGAAAAATCAACAGGAATTGTAATAGCTCGTTAAACTGTTTGCAGTCCATGCGTCATGGCGGGTTCGCGCGGGCTTGGATGTGCGCATGCGTAATAGCCGTCCAGTAAAAGATCGTACAGAGTTCATGCTTTGCGCGTTCTTACGTCAAGTAGCCCGACCGCGACGAACAACAACTCGTCCAGGGTGCTGAAACGGATTATTAACCAGCTGGATTTGAAATTTTCGCCTTATTTTTATTACATCATAGGCCATGTGTTGAAATCTGCAGGCGGGCCTGAATTTGTTAAATGCAATAATACATTTGCTTTCAAAACCATTCAACCAGCTTTAAAATTTAATAGAACAGATTAAGGTATTGGCTCTGTGCGCCAACAAGAGAGGGCGCTAATTGTCCACCTTCGAGAGCCCCGTGGATCATACACAATAATGGAAAGGATAGGACGCGGTCGCGTACTGGTTCGCGCGCGTGTTGCACAAAGCAGGCCTACGCATGGACAGTGGGAGACTTTTGAGACGTTGGTGGCACCAAACACAACATGTGTTTACGTCATGTTTAAGCTAAAGCGTGCCATGCTCAATATGACGCAAACAATGGCAAAAGGACGGATGTACTTGCTGCCACCAACGTTTCAAAAGTCCCCCATTCTTTTCTGAATGTGCACAAAGCCATAGCATCTTCGCGTGAGCGTCATGAGTCGTCGGCCAATGCAGTCACGAATGTCTCTCCCATGTGGTCTCCCCAACTCTCTAATCCGAACCGATGAGGGGGTACTTGTGCACGAAGCCAATAACATTTGACTGGTTCTTAGCTGTTTTTGAAATGCAATCTCAAAAGCAGTTACTATGCTTTCTGCTTAGCAGCGTCACGAGACCCGAGAAATCCCTCAGAAGCGCAAATGAGGTGCTTATCAAAACGACGAAGATGAGGTTGTTGCTTATTCTTTAAATCAACAGACAAAAAAACACGTGCCCTTCATTTTGACACTGTTGTAGTCTAGCGGTCAGTGATCTGTTTTGGCTGCAATTTCGAATGAGACAAAAATCCTTGCTTTAGAGAGCTACTCAAGGTCTCATTCCGATAACCTCTCGCCACGATTGGTGTTCCCGCTACGCCGAAAAGAAGCCCACCTGTCTAGACAATTATGTAGATGAGTCCAATTGAGGGTTCTCCTTTGGAAGAAACTAGTAAGATGGCGCGTTGTCACTGTTCACGAGCGCAAGGCCATAGCGTGGTAAGCAAAAGTTTGTTCTGTGCCCAGGTATGGTCACTTAGCGTAATACGCATGCGTTAATCACGTGATTGAAATAATAAATCAAAATAACTTGATTTTTTCTTCTTCTTTTGTTTCCCAAACTAAAAATTATTTTAGATCTGTAATCTTGTTTAGTCAAGTCTTACTTTTCATTGCAATAATTATATTCATGTCCCTTGAGGATTTTTGAAAGAAGAAAGTGTGAAGACCTTTCCGTTTAACAACTGACGCATGCGCATTGTGGTCACTGACTATACTGGGTTGTAGGAAAAGGTCACTGACTATACTGGGTTGTAAGAAAAAAAGTAACTGCGCGCGGGAAAACATCAGAGGCCAGGCGAGTGGGGAATTATTGGCAGAGCACGTGTCGTAAGGATCCTTGAGGTCGCCGATTGCATGGAAGTGGGGGATAATGAGTTCGAGCCGATCGATGCTTGGGTGACGCCGAATGCGTGAAGGCCAAGGAATGGAGTCCCAATGGCTGCGATCTCTAGGTCTCCACTCTAGATTGGACGGTAAGGGCACAGACAGTGGCTTCACCGAGGTACCAAGTTATAGCTCTCTGATTTTTAACACCACCGTAAAATCATCCATGTGAATCCGTTAATGCTCCTCTAAAAAGCTTTTATTTTATTTTATGGACCGAAACAGGTGCAAACTAACAAGCAATCCTCCAAGTATGGTTTATTTAAATTGCTTCAGACATCTGAAATTGAAAAAAAAAACTATCGTCGCACATCATCATTTATTAATTTAAAGGGTGGAATGTAATTGAATCTTTTGAAACTGGGTTTTGAAAACGGTTCGATAGTCAGAATCTGCCTATCACAAGTCTTCAAAACCTTGCAAAAATTGCTTGAAAAATATATTCAATGAATAACAAAATCGAAGTTGATTTGGAAATAAAAATGGAATGGGCAATTTTCGTCCGTGACTCTGCCGTGTATAGTGTTACCTCGGATCGATAGACGGTGCGGTGTGGCATTGTCTTTGACTTTTATATGCGCGGGTTGAAGTGCCGCCGACGCCTTGGCATGATCTCATATAGTGCACGGTTTTGGCCACGATGCCGATATTTTCATCGATATCCGCACAGTTTTTGCATCTTCGTGACGGAAATCGTAGGAACAGTACCATTTTTGCTGATCCAAGAGGGCCTAGTGTACCTCACTGACTCGCGGACTGACTGTAGCTTTCTTAGCCGGGCAGTGCTATTGCATAGGATACCCGTAACGCCGATGAGTGGGCTCAATCCTGCCCACTGTGTAGACCAGACGCATGAAATGACTATACCACTGAATAGTCATTCCGAATCAATTGGAAAAGATGGTACACTACCAGCCAACTTACTTGCCTTGCATGTTTCAACTAGTCATCTTATATCACTCTACCTACAGAGAGATAAATCATTTTATTTCGCCACATGGATACAATTTTGTAAATCAGCAGGAGTATAGGCGATCCTAATCTTGCTGACAGCAGGATGTCTCAAAAAGGGAAAATTGCCAAAATGGTTACTGTATCAAAACATCCGTCGTAAACATCTGGTTTCACATTTCGTGGGGGAGCTTTGACAATGGTAATGAAGAGTTAGGAATGTTAGCGATGTTACCACACACAAAGTGAAAATACTTTCAAAGCCAGTACTGCAGTGATACATTGAGTATAGAGTATAATAATATTCTTAACCAGGAGTGCGTATGAAGAATTAGTATTTAGTACTTTGTAGTCCATCAAGATGTCTGGATTGTACATTAACAAAATAGTCGGGCCCCAAACTTTCTAGCTGTGTTAAATTGTATATAGTGAGGCTAGGATGGACGCCATTAACAACCTATAATGGCCATTTCTCAAACATGTCCTTTGTCTCCGGTATTGCCAGAATCAGTGATAAGCCTTTAGTTTTCGAAGCAAACGGGAACACCTTGGTTTTAAACTATATGTGATATGATGATCCCTTTGAAGGAGATGGCACAAATTGAGTCAATAGTATTTAATGGGGAGAATGAATTTAGCCTCGCATCTAGTGAGGACATAGAATAGGTTTCTACCAATAGGCCCTATAGGAAAACACATCTTGAAACGCCATTATCATAGCAAGAGAAGATATGTAAACACACGTACTCGTATATATAACTAGCAATACCAGATTAATATAAAGTTCAATGGTTTAATATTCGTGTACTTAAATAGTCATCATCGCTTTGGCATTTTGATTACAGATGATCATTCTGGAATCAACGGACCAGCTTGTAAACTAATATACCCGACCCAATGTGACCTATGGTGATCTTTGGGTAAACTATTAAATTGCACTTATCTGAGCTGCTTGTTCCTAATCGAATTGAGGTATACCGGTATGATACTAGAAAAAGTTAAGTTATGGATTAATTTTTTGGGGGCAACACTTTTGTGCTGAAATAGTTGCAACACTGAGGTTTCTGCCCGGAATGACATCACAGTTTTGCTCATGAATATGGAAATTCGCATTAGGCACCAAAATACTCTTGAAAATGGCAAAACGAAAATTGAAAATAAGCCTAAAATAATGGGACACAAAGGTGCATTTGAAAGAATTACATAAACAAATTACGTTACATGGCCCTTTCATGTACGACGGCCAATTCCGTAAACGATGTACGAGAAGCACTCATTCATTATTACCAGAGTTTTAGCGCGGACGTATTAGACCGAATGCATGTACTCGCGGCATGACTCGCCTTGGAATTCGAACTATCCCGATGTCCCTGGGCCTCAAAACAGTAATCTCTGCAACGATTATGACGTCGAGGGTTTATGCTCGCTTCATTCGCGCGCTATTTTTGAGCGCGCCACGCGCGCGCCCGGGGACCCCACGCGGCGTAGACGGGTTTTCATAAATGGTGAAGCGGCGGGGTGTGGGGCCTTCGGAAAACAACTGCCGGGAAAGAAAATGTGATTGATGAAGAGGTGGAAAGTTGAAACTGATGGTGGGTGGGTTATTGAAGCGGTTTGCGGTTGGAGAAATTAGATACTTGCTTCGTCCTTGTCGTATACTCCTACCGCGCTTGTTCGTTAACATTAAGTTTTTACTGTTCTGGCGCCTGCCTGGAGTTGCCTTCCCGGATAATGACACTTATGCTAATTCAGAAAAAGGATTTTGCTCTGTGAACGTTTAGTTAGTATGGAAATTGTTTCCATGTTCCTGTGGTGAATAGCCTATTATACATCAGCAAACTATTATATCAAATAACATCTCGTGGGAAAATGAAATGTCCAGAATTACCAATTCTGGTCTCAATTGTTTATTTATGGGACATACCAGCGGGATGCAGATAATTATATCAGTATCTGAAATCAATATTGTTTAGTTATGCAATGAAAACAGTTTTTCACTATAAGCTTTACAAACAGTATTACCACATGATGCTTGACGTGGTGTGACAGTCATTATCTGTGTTTTCTTCCAGCTTGTATCTGGAAAACGTATTAAGATTGAAAGTTAATTTTGAAGTCGCGAGAGTTCACTGACTTCTTCGAACTCCTGCAAAAATGTCCAACTTTGGTTTGTTTACTTCGGGTTGGCGGAGAGCTGTTGTTTTATTTAGACTCGAACTCCCGCTGCCGTTACGCGCTACATTCTTGGCGTTGGATCGCTTTTGGCGCGCTTTTTTTTTTTTGCTTTGGCGCGCATTTTTTTAGCCCGCGCTCCTGTTGGCCAGATGCCGCAGAGTGAGTGATGCGCTTGGCCGCCAGTGTCAGGTTCTCGCGAGAAAGGTGTCAAACCGCAAGTGAAGTCTCACGGGATTTCGCCAGACTGACCATCTGCCTAGAGATATATACGATTCCTCCTAATCGCTTTTGAGTTTGGCTGTTTTCAAATGGCACTGCCGAATGTCACACCAATAGTGATGCTATATTCTTAATGATCTACTAAGATTTCGTGTTTGTTGACAGAAACTAGAAATCAGGAATTCTACAGCTCGCTTAAGGGGAATAATGTAAAGAGAATCCAAGCCATGATATTGATGACATTCAGGCTGTGAAAGATACTGTGCTAGGTAGGCACCCAAAATACGAGCATTTGTAAGATGTTCTGATGCGACAGTAATGTGTAACAGCTTGTTTGCGGAGAACTCTCCTTCTGCCCGATGAAAGCGCATTTTGCTTACGTGACACATCGCCGGTAGACGGTCAAACACTCGGGCACACTAGGGAGACATTTTCATGTCTCCCTTATGTCACAGCCCCCCTTCAGAGGCATAATGTTGTTTCGCAATTAGGTTAAATTTGTTGCTTGTTGTCTAATTATAGTAAACTTACCGAAATTCGTGGAAAAACGAGTCTATAGGGATGTCCCCCAAATGTCCAATCCAGGGTATTTACTTGACCAAAATACTTGATGATTTTATCTTCAGACTATTTTCGGAATTTTGAATGTCGAAATTTTGTTAGTTTAACGTATAATTTACGTCTTATTCCCCAAAAGATGCGCGTATAGGATAAGCACGATATTGAGTATCTAGATACTTGAGGGGTGTCGCGTTACACGAATACACCGTGTCAGAGATATTCGATATCCAATAATCATGCGATGGGCCTTTCTCGGGGTAACTCTATCTGGTTCAGTGGATTCCGAATATGGTCAAAAATAGCTGGAAATTGCCGAATAATGAATGTAGGTTTAGGTGGTGTTTATCGGGTATCGACACCTGTTCTCGCGTTAAAAGTTTCAGCTGCAAACACTTCAAATTCGTGGATTTTAATAACCAAATGATACTGATATTATTTACAGTTTTATGAGGCTTCATTTTTAATGTAACCATCGACCATCAAATACAAATATAAACGGAGAATTTTAGATGTTCGAAGGGGTATCCAGTTTGGTACCCAGACGTGTGCATTTGACACTCGGAGTATTAGGGCCAACACCTGTCCATGATAAGTAGTTGACAAATCTCGTGAACTTAATTAAACGGGAGATTTGCCCCTCATCTGAAAGGTGGGGGGGTGTCGTGCCCATTAAATGCCTTCCTCGTAATAGCAGCCATTTTTCGAAAGTGTGTTTATCGCCCATCCACGATAATAATCACCGCGATAATTTTCATTTGAAAACTTCTTTTTTCATATCAACCAAACGAAAGATCTTTTTTCGAGATACTTGATAAGACTAACATAAACATAAAGTAATGAAAGACAGTACCTTATTCCCTTGACGTTTCTTGTTAATTTCTTTGCTGATTACCGCTATTGAGATATCACTGTTTCGTACATTGGGTATAATTTTTATGGCCAATTTACCTGCACATCCAATGACAGAAAGTTAATTTGTGCCGCATCAGTGACATCTTTGTTGCTTGTAAAATCTATAAGCAGCACTATCTCAAGTTCGTAGTAATTTACATCTGTTCAATTTACATGTTGATTGCCGGTAGTTAACTGTACCAATGTACTTTTTGCATGCTTGAAATACGTCAATAGCTCATTAACCTGAATGTTGCCAAGCATAAAACGCGTCTTACGATCCCCTGAATATTCTACCAGACGTATGCACAGGTAACATTTAATACTTCAAGTCGGGAGATATATCAAAGTGTTGAAAGCCGACGGGAAAGATTTGTGTTTGTCGTTAGGCATACCTACTGCTCCCAGTTTGGTATAAACATCGTCGATCATTGTGGATCATCTGGAGGGAGATCAACAGAACAGCTTACTGTCCTAGAACGGATGCATTAGAAGGTGATGACGGGATTGGTCGGATGTGGCTATAAGTCCCGCCCACCTTGAGTTACTGTACATATTCTCAAAGTGCTTGTAATCAGGTTTGATACGATATGCACTACCGTGGTCACCTGACCAAAGGTCGTGATCTAATTGGTCAATGCGCACTGTTTAATTGATTGACAGGCAGGAAGAGTCCAATGCCTTCTGCTGATTCTGGAGAATGCAGTTTCATCAGGCTGCAGTTAAAAAGGAAAAACTCAAATCATTTACTCTTCAGAAAACGCCCAATTTAACGCCATTAGATTTTTTTTTAAATGAGATAAGAAAATAGATGCTGGATGTAGAGGAACATTTTCTTCACTAAAGATTCATCAAATGCTGGTGACAGTATTTAAACAGTCGGAATATCATTTTGGTATCTACATACAATCAGATATATGTAAAGGTTTCCCGAATTTAACATTGAAAAGCACTTTAAAATTTGGCCAAGCAGGGAAATTTCCCGAAATATCACTTTATCAACTAAGTCCAGCTATATTATCGCGATAACCGATGTCCATCACCACGCCAGTTGAACACATGCATCAAAAGCCCTTAAGGTAAGCCTGTCTGCACGTGGCTAGCTGCTATCAATTCCTTTTTAAGAAATAAATATCCCTCTTCGATCTCGGATTCTATATTTAATATTTTACTGACGCACCTCGGTGTTTTCAAGTTTCCTTCAGATGCTGGAAACACCCGTTAGAACGCATGCCTTACAGGACGAACCTGATCCGTAGAACGTATATAGGCTCGATGTTGACCCTGCGGCCATCGTGCGTGAGATCTCCCCGTGGGAGATTTGTTTTAAAGAGGGGAGTCTGGCGTTTAACCAGACCTTCTGTTATGGCATGGGTTGTGGATTCATATATTACGTTACCGTCTTTTCAGTTTACTCAGTTTAGGTTACTTAAGTAAAGCGATACATTCACCGTGTTTGATTAACAAACGTATGCTTTTATAAAAATCTGTCGGTTTCGGGTCCGTGTGATATGAATAGAGTGTGGTGTATCTTGGCTTTGCAGATTTCATGATGAGCAAGTCCTCAAAAGGATACAGTGAATTTCAGCATGCTATAATATTATGTTATGATATTTTCAAGCCTCGAAGCTTGAAAATTATGCGGACGTGACAGAGATAAATAGTCGAGTAACAGCAAAAAAAGGAGTTAGTTTAGCTTTAGTTTGAGCATGCTATAAGATTGACGCCTGTGCAAAGTGACGCAGTTCATTCCAAACAATGTTTGGAATGAAAACCAATAATATAAAAAATGGAGGATTCAAGACTGTTGGGGTTACTGGCTTTTCTTGAAATTGTGTTAAACGTAGACTCCTCACTGTGAAAGTTGTAACTTGCAATGTCCTAGTCTGACGTGTCTAACGGTGTCTTATTAACGTCACAGTTCACTGCACGGGTCTAAGCATTCCACCAGACGCGAGTCCTAATTTTTTTTCTTTATGAAAAAAAAAAATCATAAATGTCAAGGTGTTGTTATTGATGTTCTCTTGCTGTCCCCGATTGACCAAACGATATTCAATAACCGTAGAATTCCAATCTCGCCTCGCCAGTTGCCATGATGCTCCGAGGAGTTGACGGCCATTCAATGAACAATCCCAAACACAATCCAAATGACAAGACGGTGAAGGAACTTAGCGCAGTTTGCTTCACATCACAAGCAAGTTTCATTTTACAATTGTGCTTTACAAAATAGTTACAATACAACGAAATTCTCAAGAAAACGCTTTTGAAAATACCATATATCATCAGAGCAACAACTACACTGAAAGACGCGTGCATTTTCTGTTTTGTTTGACAAAGAAATATTGCAACATTTAGTACTCGAGTTGTCTCTTTAATAGATATACATCTCGAAAAACAGTTTCGGACTTAGCTCCTTGGAGGTAGAACCATACATGAAACAGCCGTCGCAATGTGATCCTCCTCACCAAGCCTACGTTCCACTCATCCCTAGCCGGTATCCCGCTCAAACACCACAGCTCGCCCCGAATCGAGGTCCGTAAATTTGTGACGAGCGACAGTTGGCGGGTCGCGGGACGCAAAAGCGAAAGGCTCTCCCTGCTCCGTGGCAATCCGGCACGATCCACTTTTTTTCCCCTTGTACATCTTTTGTGGACGACACCAAATCGCATATCCAGCGGCCAGACCAACACTGATGTACGCGGCATCACATGTCACAGTGCTCGGCTCGAGCAAAAGTGATTTATGAGCGATATGTATGTTTAAGCTTGGCAGTTTGATGAGCGTACGGACCTAAGCGACTTCTTATATTGGGAAGGAGGGCAACATTGTTTCGGTCGATGATGATGAGGCGAGATAGCTCAGGACAGCGATCGCTAGAGCGATCGAGATAGCTTGGCGGGCGGTGGGACTGAGAGAAACACTTTGGTATCTATTTTGGTGAGTAGTTTGTGCATGAAAATCTTGATACCCAAAGTTTAGTGCGATGTCAGATAATAAGTTAATGTTAATTGGAATTTGAGGTTTCCAGTGTCGCTAAAGAGGACTTTGGTATATAGCTCAGATTGACAATTATCTTTCTGAAGTATGATTAATTTTCGCTCTTCGTGTAGAAAGAGTGCATTTTCATCAAACAATTAACGAGCTTTTCACCAAGTAGAAATATTGTTCTTAAGTCAGACAGAACCAAAATTAATGCCAACCTCTTTGAACTTGACGAACCGAGAGAAGTTCGTGATACCACTAAAGACATGCTTCGATTGATCTTGACAAGTTTGGCATCAAGAAAATATTTCAACCATATCGCGACGAAGCATCCTTGTCCCTGAAAACAGGTCTACCATAAGGGCCAAGGAATGTCGGACGTAAAGGTCAAGGTTCGCGGTTTCACCGTCGCGGTTAACTTGTCTTGTAATACCGTAACCATACTGCAATAAAGCTACCAAGGACAGGGTTTTCTTTGCGTAAAAACTGTGATCGTGTTTGTTGTTGCACTCTTCGTCAAATACTTTGCAGACCGGTTCAACATCAAGTCGCAGGAGGTGGTTTTGGGGTGCGATCGAGTCCGAGGTTCAAATTCCGTTCTTTTCAATTTTCTTTGTTCTCTCTCAAAATCAAGAAGTAAATTTATAGTTTACCTTCTAGTTTACTTGATCGACCTAATTCAGTAGATATTCTGTCTAAAATACATGTCTGCAAGTAAATAGTCAGCCTGCAAAGGGAAACTGAAAAAAATAGGTATCCTGTAATGCCAGAGCAAGCACGGACTGTTCATAGACAGACCAAAGCATATGGATAAAGCACACTGTGTATAAACAAAATGGTATAACGAATGATCAGAAAATAAAATATGACAACCATCAAAGAATACCAGGGGCAAATAGACCAGGGACCGAACGACAGTAATGAAGATGATAATCAACTTGGAAGACTAGACATTTCAGAGTAACGAGAATGACAAGTGCGGTTGGACTGAGAACGTTATGCTACATATGTGTTGACAGGGAAGGCATATCGCGTGTCGTCCGCGAGGATATAAGAGATGAAATATCGGCCAAGTTGAAACATCCAGCGAGTCAAGGTCTTGCTCCCAAACCCCGCATCACCAGTCGTCTTCGATTTAGCTTTGTTGGCCTACTTCCACGTGCACGTAATGCAATCTCCATTAGCCCAACTCGGCAGCTGCTCGCATCTTCGTTTAATAAGGCTCAGGTGTTATCCCTAAATATCGTCCGAGGAGCCTGCGCAGTGAGGCCAACATGAGCCTTTAACTTCACAACGCGCGTGCGCAGTATTGCGGTTGGGGTCAGTGCGCATGCGCGGTTGTGCGCGCCCAGCTTGACACTAATTTGCTTCGGTGCATTGTCCGAGGGGTCCGATGCGTCCTGCGTTCTTTGGAATGTTTGACCACGCCCCCTCTCCGGATGGGTCAGATGCACGTATTTTTAAGAAGGTCATTGGAGGAACTCAGAATGAACTCAGATTGCACCGTAGAGGGCGCTTCAGTGAGTGCCACTTGCGAATGGGTGGGTAACAATTGTCATAACATTCAAAATCGTCCACAACATTAGTCTATTAAGACTACTTTCTATTCCAGTGTCCATAGTCCATCGGGACTATTATAGAACCATAGGGACAATGGTCTATTTTGACTGGGAAATTATACAGTCCAATTTAGAGACTATATATAGTACTTAGGGATAGTACTTAGGGACTATGTACCAATCCAAGGACAACAGCACATAAGTACTGCAGGGACTATAGGGTCTGAAGGGACTACAACCTTTAAGGACCCATAAACTTTATAGGGACCGTAGCATGAGCAGGCAAATTATCCTCATATCAGAAGGCCGAAGCTCATTTCACCTCGTATCGAATCCAATCTAGGAAGACAATAAACGCCACGTGTGATACAGGTGCGGCACCTCCCGCTGGTCGATGGGAAAAACGGAAGTAATTTGGAGGAGGCACTGCTACGGCCGCCGAGCACCTGCACCCAGAGAAAAAAATGTCATGAATTTCAAAAATCATGAATCGATTTTATCTTTCATTTCCTTGAAGACAACATGCTCGTGTGGTACAGTGTTTAAACCGCTGCAGCAAGACATGATTTTGAAAGAGACGTTTTTTAAAAATTAATTTCAAAGCGTGGTAGTTCTACCGGAAATTCTACCGGACCTTTCTTAGTTTTAATGTGGGCATGATTTTTTTCTTTTTGAATAGTCATTGAGCAACCTAAGCACAAATTTAGACCAAAAGGTCAATTTCGTGTGGACAAGCATTAATGTCTAGCATTAATGTCAACATTAACGATCGGAAAACTACCATGTTTTTTTAAATGTCGGGTTGGCTTAGTGGTACTTTCCTCGTCTTTCTATCTCTGTGACCCAGGTTCGATTCCTGTCCATGTCCACATGCAACTTTGGTTTTTATGTCCCTGTTCCAATCATCTGTGGGGTTTCTTCTTGAAGATATTTCGGGGAGTTCCTTCCACCTCTTAAACTGGTTAGTCCTTCGTCGTTTTGCATACCTCTATAAATTCTTCAGGCTTTCGAGCTTACAGTGTTCGTGCACTTTTAACCATCCCTTAATTTCCTGAGTAGATGAAAGCAGAACACGTTTATTAGAAAAGAATCGCGTCTGACTCGGGTAGCTCTATAGCTCAATGGTTTTAACACACAGACTACCAACTGCACTCTGGTAAAAGTCTTCAACGAGAACACAGCCTCGTTAATCCGATAACACCAGACTGATCAGGCTGTGCACGCACCCCAAAATCTCTCCGGGCTGCTGTTTTAACTGAAGTCACACTGAAACCACATCGGTAACCAAACAACATACTGTGCCGGGGACCACGAAACACATTCTGCATTTCGAACATACCTCGCCATTATAACTCATGCTTGAGATGTGTGTACATATTTCATAGTTTATTTCCCGCCAACAGCATTAGGACCGCGCGTATGCGTCAAGCGACGGACTCATTTTTTTTTTTGCCCTCAGGCCAGATTAAGTGTCTTTAGTGGTCTTTATTTACCGAGCCCGGCCCCGGGGCCAGACTAATGATCTGAATATGAAATCGTCGGAGTGATACGGTGAATCGTATATATTGGCGTTAGACCTCGTGTATATACGTCAATGTGGCGAGGCGCTTTCTTGATTAAAAAGAATTAATCTGATTACCTTTGGTCTCCCGCGTGAGGTATGTGTACAGATACGAAATAGGGCAAGCGACCGTAAACTAGATGCGGGGCAAAGATTTGTTACTTAGTCAAACATACATTCATTCGTGTGTAATTTCCCCCCGGAATTTATTGTCATAGTGTCAACACATTTATATGGATACATCAAAACAGCAGAATGAATTGAATTAATTAATATCAAACAAAATGTTTGTTTATTATCTGGCAACATATTTCGGTCCTTGCAGATGACAAGTACGGATCTCTAATTTTTGCAGACTTATTATTTTTTTAATTCCACAATTGGAATGCACCCTTTAATCTCGGAGGGGAACATTAAAAATGAAAGTTTACACTTATAGTTCACATTTATAGTAATAGAAGAAAAGGTTTGCGAAGAACATAAGACATTATGAATTGCCTTTAACTTAAATCGATTAGGCTTACATTGTTTTTATACACACGCAACGTCAAGCAATAATGTAAACGTAAGCCTGAACATTAGCAAGAACGTCGAACATAGAAGTGCAACATTAACATTATGCGTATCTTGCACTTTTCTCTGGAATGTTTTGGTAACTCAAAACAGAAATACTGATGTCTTCTGACGGTAATATTACTCTTCCGCTTGTGTGTCTGTTTCCGACGAATAATTGCCTACGTTGCTAAGTTCCAGCCCTAAACAGCAAATGACACTGAAACGGACACTGTATTTGAACAGTTGGATTTTGCAAGAATCCGGTCGTACACACAATTTGCACAGGAAAACCAGATTTCTTGCGCCGCGACCGGCTAAAACTGCGAAATTCAATCCGTCCGCAAATAGACAAAATGTCACCCCAACACCCAAGCCCATCAGATGGACCGGGTGTGGGCGCGGGTCCGCCGGGGGACTTCTCTCCTCGGAGTGTTTAACCAGGAAACGCACCTTTTGCTGCTTGTGAGAAATAAGCTCGTTATTTTTGTGGGACGTGTTGGCGGGGGATCGGCGCTCAAAATTAAATGTCAACATATTCACAGTTTGGGCGGGAATTAAGTGGAATTAGCTTCCGCGCGCGGTGTGGCGTTCGTTGGTTCCCCAGGCTCGAATTGTGAAGTGCACAGTTAGTGCGTGTACCAATCAAGTTGGTGTAGACAAGTACGGGGATTTTTTTAAAGCTTTGAATTTTTAATAATTAATCAAAATGAATGAATTCCATAGACGTATTGCATGAAATTGAAACCACTCAAGAAAAAGGTAAAGGGATATTTTTGCGATTGACCGAACGGGTTGGCCTTAGGTAAACATGATACAGCCGCTTCCAAATGTGGCTAGTACTAACGGCTTTTGTTTTTTGACATGGAAAATCTATACATTAAATATCTGTAGCGTTTAATTTAAATTTGAATCAGTTTAACAAGGAAAACATGTCCGAAGCAAACATGGGCCGACCTTTTACATTTTCGCGTTTTTTTTCTCAACACAACACGCTCGTAACTGAATCATCTATGACTGATGACGATGCTTCAATTTGAATTCTTTGTGACCAAAGTCCACGGAAAGAGCCTCGAGATTTGGACATTGATGTATCGACAATAGCTGTTGTCATGGAAAGCATAAAGGTAATAGCTATATAAACTTTAGGTTACTGTCGTAAAGACAAACGTTATTGCAAATGAGCAGGTGGGGAAACAAGAAACAGCCGCTGGTTTGTCTAGGGAAAAAAGTTGTCATAGTAACATAAGGTGCGAGTCACGAATCAGACGCATTTCGAGGTTTGAGACCGTCCGTTAAAGTATCTGAAGAAAAAAAATCGAAGGGAAAGTTAGGCCGCAATATCAAACTCACTTGTACAAAATTCTCCGGCGCAAAACTGGCTATATTGTAAAAAAGAAAACGTACCTGTAGAACTTGTTAAAGAAATTTAATGAGTGTTACAGGACTATAGTCCAGAATTAGCCAACAGTCTCGGTCCCCTGCTAATATCCAAGTTGATGCGTTATTTTCGGTCTCATAAATATCCAGAGAAATACCACTCTAATACAAGTGACGACAAACTACCTTTAACATAAACATCCATCGATCAGCTACGATAATCCATCGAGAACCCTGTCCAAAGGACGGGTGAGCGAGTGACATGACTAAGCCTTCATGCTGAGAGACACACGGGTAATCGTGCGCTGCGCCCGTGGAGTTGTTTGTATCTAAAACGGTCCTTTCCGCCTGTGCTATACGCACACATCAAAAATGACCATCCATCAACTTGATTTTTCTAACATCGTGTGACAGCTTTGATGCAAGTGACTGAATCTATGAACCAAACGTTTGGTAACCACGACTTTTATGTGGTTGTTAACTCTTGCGGACATATTACAAAAGAGCGCTGCCTCAGCCAAACGGCTGCCGTGAAAAATGCGCTATATAGAATAATACCACTACCTCTGATAGTTGATGAACTACCTGGCTATATGGGCACGCGTTTGTACCGTGCAACGCAAGAGCGTGGCGCATTACTGAGTAAGTAAAGTGGAAGGTTTACTTAAGAAGGGTTGATTGCCAGCTTTATCTCGCTCCGTCATTTGAGCCCTCGGTTTGTCAGATCGACCAGGGCTCCAAAAATAAATTTGCTCACCATACCGGACTGAGTCTTGGTGTTGGCACCTCGTGAGCGACAACCGGGCCCAGCGCGTTAATGGCAGCACTTAGTGAGAACTTGGGTTCTCGACTACACGACTATGTGTGTAATGTTATACTATGGCCGATCAATCACGTGTGGCTGGCTGATTCAATGTCTCGTTTTCTCCCTACTGTCGAATATTTCTGTCGATGTGGACATGCTTTAGACCGCTCCCTTGAGCGATTGGGCGTTAGCTCGAAAGGGCTAGAATCTTCGGATACTTTTTATTAAATCAAGGCATGAGGAAAGATATTGCATACGATATGTACTTACTCACGTGAACATTCATATTTATTAAAGTTGAGGATTTGCAAAATATTGGCCACGACGTTTAAAAGTGCTTGCCTTGGGTCGGAATATATCGCAGCATTTACAAGAAAATGCTTCGGGTCTCCATACTGCAAAAGATCAATGTCATATACCTAATGCCGAATATACACGCATGGTAGTACGCATGCATGTATGCGTCCACACCATGTACACCCTATTACAATCAAAAACACATTAATACTTTGACGTTTCATCTTGACCCAGATCCATGCCTGCAAGCAAGCCTGTGCCGTGGTGTTCATATGGCAGCGTCCCAGACGTAGCCATCGAACGGTTACTTGCACGCTGCCGGGCTTAGATTCAACCATCGGTATGCAAATTAAAAGCAGCCCGTAGCAGGTGGTTCGTAAAAAAGTTCTCGAGTTGACATTAATCTTGAGCATGATAATGATCCCTGGATATCTCCTTTACTTCTATCAAACTGCACAGAAGCAGGCGGCCCAAGCGATTTGCTTTTCCCACCACCGTAACAACTCGGCGAAACATTAAGAGGCGAACCGCTTCAAGGCTGCACTATCACGTTTCATACTTGGCGCAAAATGACGTATGGGAACCGCCACTCGTGGTGAAATATAACGATAGTTGGTACGATCTACCAGGGCGAACTGTGTTTGTGCCGGTAAGGATACAGCCCCAGTGGCTATGTTGCTTTTTTTCCAGACAAGATTTTCTTTCTCTCCGATGCAAAAGAGGATTCATAGGAGATCCTACGGGAAAACATTTTTTCGTGAGTCTCAGCGGGATTTGAGTTCCGTCACGCGCGCGTTCGGCGAACAGACTCGCGAACTCGGCGCGGCGGGCAATCATGCACGCTGAACTACCTACGCAGCTCGCGTGAAGCATTTGGCAAAAATGCGCAGACCGCTCGATTGCCGACGGGCCTTGTGACTCCCCTTAAAATACAATTACTCGACTGTCAGCCTGGACTGCCGAGCTCTACTCAAAAGGACTGACAGAGACTTCATTAAATTAGACGCAGGACGAGCCCGACTAGCAGGTTGACCGGGGCTAATGTGTGTCTAACTCTTCGGAAATTGGCAGGAATGAAATTCGCAACATGCCGGTGAAAATTAAATGGTTTGGCCGTGGCGCTTTCTGAAAATCTCCGTCTGGCTGATTTTTTGCTATAATTTCCGGTGATTACAAAAGGACCCCATGAATGACTTCATGGTGACGACAGACAGGAAGCAATAATCACAGACATCAGTTCTGATGAGTAACAACAAGGTGGCCGTGATGGAACACCATATCGGCAGCCCTCGGGGCAAAACCGGGATCAACCAAAACAACTCTCCAATAATATCAGTCGGTGTCAAAACCATAATTTCGATATAGCACCGTCGAGGCCTTGGGCCATTTTGAAAAAAACCTTCTTTGAAAGGTGAAGGTGAGTTGGGAAAGTGCGTATCACACTGGGCGATTTGAGATCGGCTCTTTGGCAAGTAGGCATCGTTTTACGACGCGTTCATAACCTTGTTTTTGTCTTGAGATCTTGAACAGTGTTGTGGCGAAGTCCATCAAAAGTCCGGTCACAGGTGAATCACATATCAAAGCAGCAGTTGTCTCACGTAATAAGGGACGAACAATAACAAAGGAACCAATTTTTCAACGTTTACAGGGTGAGTAAAAAAAAAACACCAAATGGCAGGACCAATTTTTGAATGAAGTTCTGCCTGTAGCACTTTCAGAATCTAGGATATTGACGCCCAGTCATTAAGCTTTCTTTTAATACAAGGATAATTCAAATCACTCGTGTACTCGTGTTCACATGCATCCCCATGAGAATTGTTTTCGTTTTGCTGAAAGAACTCTTACCTTTTTTGTGATCCGTGGACAGAACTTTAAAACGGTGTTTGTGTTCGAAATTTCGTAAATTGAAAAGTACATGAGTATATTGAATAATTTTGTTCTAAAAGAATGCTTATTAATTTGGTTTTCATATCCTAGATCTTGAAAGAGCTACAGGCAAAACTTCATTCAAAAATTGGTCCTGCCATTTTGGGTTTCGTGGTTTTTTTTTTACTCACCCTGTATTTGAGCAGCTTGTGGTGGATTGGCGCATGCAACGATACTGATCTTAAGTAAACAATAAACAACCAAAGTTGTCAACAATAACAACTGAACCCCTTTGTCATACGTTCATTAAATTGCCTTTAACATGACTTGGGACTGGATGAATTTGTAAGTATTAAATGTCTTGTGATAGACTTGTGAATACTTATGAGAAGTTGTGATAGACTTGACTATACAACACTTATCTTAACGAAACAGTTAACAACCAAGAACAAGCACCATTAGAAATAGCATTATTAAACATAGGGGTGTTTTATCTTTACATGCGCAGGAGTGGTGCTACCAACAGAGCTCCAGAAAAGCAATTTGTGAAATCGCGACATCTGATCCGAACCAGGAGACCATCTGAACCTTTAAAGGAGTATCCAGGGTGAAGGCCTTAACAAGACGCTTCAAAAAAACCCGTGACAGCGGCAAAACCCAACACTTGAGAGATCTACCTTCTCGTAATTGGAAAAGGAAAAGTTTTCTGGATTCGCTGTGACTTCCCTATGGCGAGGTGAGTCCACTGCCTTTGTGAAATCTTGCAATTGAATCTGGTTTTGATTGTGATCGAATGCCGTAGCACGATGCGAGGGACTCGGGCTAGAATTTTAAGAGCACGGAGTTTCACCATCCTTTTCCATCACAAGCATAACAGTTGGGATCACTACGGGCGATCCAGGTTTAATCTATTGTAATGTGATGTTTGACGAACGGTTTTGGTGGAAGTGACAGCGAAACCGAGCCAAATCGTTTTTATAATGTTGGATGAGTAGTGCTAGAATCCTGACAAGAAAGTAACGCCAAACCAGTACCGAACTTTTCTTTTTAGGACTAATGCCAATGTAATGGTTTTCAATTCTTTAGCTTCAGTATTCTCTAGACCTGATGCATTGTAGTTATCTTAGAGGGTGATGTTTGTTGTTTTAATTTAGTTACGATGAATGCACAAGAAAGGTTTCATCATGCCTGTTCATGCAATATAAAGCTATTGCTCTCTAAATCCAGCGTAACGCGTATACGTTCTATAGGATATTTTATCACAGTAAAAAACACTTTATGTCCATCACAATGGCACAGACTTTCAATGTGATTGCCTCAGTATCATACTTATTCCTCCTCTTCCGGACATTGACTTCATCTCACCATGTTTACCACACCATTCGTGGCATTATACCAGTATTTTCTCTCATTAATGGAGAGAAACCGATTCCCGATGTGCCTCCAATGAATGTGATTTGGGCCAATGTTCAAACAAAGTCCAACCGTCTTCAAAGGAATTTCAAGTCACGTGAGGGAAGTCTTTAGCGCGGGGATTAATTCCTGAGCGGGTTTGAGCGGACGACTCATCAACCTTAATCGGATTGAAACCAACTTAATAGTGGTTTCAATTCCAGTAAACAAAATCGGCCTAGAATGTTGCCTTGAAGGGGAAAAAACACTGACGTCAATAAATGATGTCAAATGTTTCCAAGAGTCCAAAGTGCCTTCGCTTGCAGGTGAGTTCATGACACAGTTAAAGCGAATCGGGTCTTGAAATAAAGGAAACGATTTGATTGTTATACAAGACACAGTTAACTACATAAGGTAGAGAAATTGAGCAATAGAATTGTGGAAACGATCCTTCAACAGAAATGAAGAGTTCATAAGAACAGTTTTAGAATTATGCAGGTTTTTTGATTGCGAACCTAATCGAAAACCAGCGTGCATATATTCCAGCGCTCAAACTGACAAGCAGCTCAATTTGTACGTGTACATAATGACGTCACATCTGTAACTATTAACATCTTAAGTATTTAATGAGGTCAATTTGTCATAAAATACCTCCGTTTCACCAGATGGATCTTACAAAGTATAATTACCAAAACTTGGGTGGGTCTTCAGTAAAGAATGTTAGTCCCGTCCGCAATTCGTCGTTTTAATCGTCATGTGGGTTCCGTTGACAATTCTCCTTTAGCTCTTTTCAAGATTTCATACCCGAAATGCCATATCAACCGTCATCAGATGCCTAAGAATCTTAACCCTCGTCTTGGCTGATTCGCGGAGCCTCGCAGTTAAATCCCAACGGATACCGTATCGCCACCGGTCTCCATGTACAAATTTAGAGCGCGCGCAAAACATCTCCCGCCAAAAAAAAAAAAAAAATCCCCGCACCCGCGCGCCTGTCAGCAAAAACATATCATGTATCGGGGATGCATTAAGGACTCCGCGCACCTGATTTCGAGTTTGCTAGAAACCGAATACCGATACCCGCATTACGACTCTGTTAAACAGTACTTTGTCGTCGGATCCAGCTAATTATATCGGTCCTTATTCGGTTATAGGTGTGGCTTTTTTCTTCACCTCGGATAAATCGCTTGGTAAAGAATCGAGGTGTCGGTGTCAATCCCTCTCCATCTGTCCAATTTCGGTTTGTTAATTGAACGATTCCCGATTTTGACACTCGCTGTGTTTGTTGTTGCGAAGAGTTATTTTATTGCTAAAATACGTGTCTCAGTTACCTTTCAGAAGAAGGCCTTGGCTTAAATATCATGTGGTAAAGTGAATGATGAGGTTCATTTGGCGCCTTATTCATAATTGCTTATACGAGCCACATACATCTGCACTTTTATATTATCAGCCAAGTTCTACATAAGCATTGATGTGTAGTAAACAGAAAAGGCGATTGGAAATGTCAGTGTTGTTCGAAACGATCGTTTCTTGCGGGCTGTTAACTTGAAAACCCTAGGAGAGTGTGCATGTTGACGTCACGACGCGCATGCGCATCGCTCGGGAGTTTCCTCACATTCGAGGCAAAGCGCATGCCCGGCAACGTTCACGAGTTCTCATTGGTTCGTCACGGACCTATGCTAATTTTCCGATTTTTTTTATTGGATGGTTGGGGACAAAAAACGTTTCGCCAAATACCAACGCAATCTAAGTTTTTGATAGCAGGTACATCTGTATACTTTGGACCAGTTACGTTGAAGCAATTTGTCATATCTAAAACTAAAATCACCATGCGTAATGTTTTAAATATTTCCAGCATTGCTCACAAGATGGAGGTATTTCGAACGTACGTTTTGCATATTAAGAATAACGAATTATACTTTCAAACGGTTATTTTAATTCTAACCAAACGAACACACCTCTTTAAATGTCATCTTCTACAGGTCTATGAATGGACCTCCTCTATAAAACCGGAAAAGGAAATCCTTAGGAACAATTTTGTAGTTACTTTGATATATTCCAGGGTCGCTATTTATAACTTCATCGTCTTTGAGCTTGATGTAAGGATGACCTAACTTCCTGCATCCTATCTCATCCTCAGTCATCCAACCCATCGTAAAGTCTCAAGACCTTTCTTGTGACTGCAACCTATGAGTCAGATATCAATTTTCCTAAAGTGGAAGTTTTCTTCCCGGAGGCTGCGGATGGTTATGACTTATTTTAGTATTTTTTTTATTTGGCCTGCCATACCGGAAGTGCCCTTTCGATTGACCCAGCCTGTATGACGGCCGTGACGTGACCGAGCAAATGTCGCCATCGAAATTTAAAGGGGGGCAATGATCGAACGATTTTACAAATTATTCCCAATAAAAAGACACCCCCACAAGAAAAATTAGAGGTTTCAAGAAGTTGAAGACCGAAAAGTTGCTACGTGGTACCTCTTCAAAAATAGCTGTGGGTAAATTAAAAAATATCTTTTGGCAGGAGCAGTTTAAATAGTTGGTAACAACACTTTTTAATTTCGAAGTTAGAGCTTGTTTGAATAATACCAAGCTTAGAAGGTTACATTTAGTGAGGATTAAAAGAGTCTTCCGAAAGACTGGATTGTTACCCCCGATCGACGAGCCCATATTCATGACAGAAATTCATCTTAAATACCACAAAAAAGATTGGCTGCTCTTCGTTACATTCCCTCTTTACCTTCATTCGGGATATGGATGAATACATTTTGCAATATCTGTCTGGACTGGTTTTTATTGGTTGCGAGGAAGTGATGATTGATTAGGGGTTAAAAAGAGATTACACGCATAGCTGTTAGAGAGGACGGGTCATCAAACAATTTTTCCCCTTCAATTTGGCACATGTGTGGTGATTTGTACTATTGACTGTCTGTATGACTGAGTCGCTTACTGATTAACTCCCCGACTAACTCCCCCAATGACTCACTAACTGACTCAGACTGTCACTGAGCCGGGCAGTACTCTCGTATAGGATACCCCGTAACGTCACTGACTGAGCTATATCCTGTCTGTTGTGTAGACCAGAATACGTATGAAAGACTTCCAACGAACAACCATTCTGAATCGATTGAGTAGAATTTTGTACGCTCTTGGACACGATTAAGTAGGATCGCCTTGTGCTGTTGTGAATGTAGTATGTTTTTAACAGGAGTACAGACAATTAATTTCCTGCCGGTAATTTAAACAGCCTAAAACCACAAGCCGTTTACTGATTTCCGTAAATTAATCAGCGCTAATGGGTAAACATGGCGACGATTACTCGGAGTGCCGCTTACGATTTCTGATTGGAAATGCGCCAGGCGCCCCTCTAGTCGAATCCGATACGAAACATAAACCGGCGATGGGATTAGTAGTATGCTAGGAGTAAAGGGTAACCCTGTAGTCCGATAACATAACGGAGAGGGGGGGGGATTAGATGACGATGAGACGGCAGTCTGTGAGGAGGAATCCGGTAGACGTCGGTTTTCATCACAGAGATTGGATGGTTGTTATAAACCTGAGACTGGGCCTAGACCCGGAGCGGTGTTGGGTTCGTTCGAGTGGAGCAAAACCGGTCGCTTCCTTGCCAAGTGGTAAAATGGCACGAAAGCGGATGTCCCGTATAGTGTATGGCCGGGAGGGGGACATGGAGATATAGGGGTCAATTTAGGGGGGTTGAACTTTGGGATGCACGGATCGTACGAGGGAGATTCTAAAATGGCATTGATTTGTTTTGTACATCAGGTGCGTAGACACCGGCGGGTAAAAATATTTAAAAAACTGTTGTAAAGAAAAGGAATATGACTGAAAAATATGTACTATATAAACATTTCCGTCTTCGATCTGGATGTTTGCAGAAGTATAAGCGAAAATTAATGCCTCTAAGATTACCTTGCAATACTTTCAAATATTTGTTAATATTAAACGGCACATGCAATGTAATCTTTTAATGCAACGATTCTTTTAAAATGCACCTTTGTTCCCATTAAAGCTTAACTTCAATTGTCGTTTTGCAATTTTCAAGGGTATTTTGGTGCCTTTTTAGTTGTTATGCTAATGCAAATTTCCATACTTATGAGCAAAAGTGTAATGTCATTTCAGTCAGAAACCTCAATGTTACAGCTATTTCGGCATCAAAAGTTGCCAAAATTTTGGATGTTTTGCTATTGTAAATTATCCTTTCTTTGGCGATTCATTGGTGTGTCAGTACATGGCAGTACGCCAATGAGCGAACTTTTCTCAAAAATGTTTTCAATGAGCAAGTTTTCGGGTTCACAATTTGATCAGAAAAAGCAATAAACTGAGCAGTGTGTTCCTGAAATGACATCACAGCAACATCGCCCTCAATTGTCCGGAAAAAAAACCTGGAAAATATTTTTAATAATACTTAAAGTAGTGCACTTTTCAAATAAAATTAACGGGATGTCAAATTGTTTTCATACATTTAAGCGGAGTAGAAGTTGCAAAAAATGTGATCCTAAGAAAAATTCTTGTTACGGACCCTTTAAAGCCGAAAGGTGGTTCATATGTGGGCACACTTCAGTGGCGACAGTAATATTGCCATACGGAAAATACACCTTGAGTGTTACATTTGTATTGATGCCAAGACTGCGTTCGGTGTTTATGCAAAGAAATGCATTAAACTAATCACCACTCTATGTAATCTCTGCAAATATATATTTCTTATGTAAGCCGAACGACGGCTTGAATGTGAACACACTTCAGTGGAGATAGTAATACAGACATATGGAAAACCTACTCCGAGTTTTATTTATGGATAGAGCTTGAGTTTCTCCTTCTGTCAGCATCTATCGATCATTTCTCAATTTTAATGTTATGGTCGACCATGCATTGCTTTTCTGTGCATTATCTCGTTATCGTGAGTGGAAACCCAAATGGAACCTCTTCTTCCATGAACACAAATTGACTTTTACAAGAAAATGAACTTTTTGGTCTGTGATTTTGAAGAATTTTACTAGAGGGAGCGCTTGACCTGTTTAGGTGTAGCTTGTACGACCCCGACTGCTCTTTCAAGAAGTTAAATACGATTTAGATAATTAAGTCAACGAAGTGTTCGTTAAAGAGGCTCGTTGTGGACCGAATGGGTTGGCTTAAGTAATGCAATTGAATGCATTGAATGCAAATAAATGAACCTTAAATAAGAAGTTAAGATGCTGAAAAACTAGACCACAATGCAAAATACAGGACAATTCGCTGGATAACATCATTTCCATTACATCTGGGGCAGTGTAAGAAACTAAACAAGGATAACTGTATTAACCTAGTAAACTCGATCCCAATTCCTCGATTATCAATCAGCAGTATCGAGTCTGGTATTCGATGATAAATAGGGCTTCACGTGCCGCAAACCGACATAATGTCAAAACCATATCGGTAAAACATGTTCCGCGATTCCGAAAGATTGATAAATCCGATCGTTATACGGGCCATCT
This sequence comes from Patiria pectinifera, assembly GCA_029964075.1. NCBI lineage: Eukaryota > Metazoa > Echinodermata > Asteroidea > Valvatida > Asterinidae > Patiria > Patiria pectinifera. The sequence continues at coordinate 12,446,808 of CM057139.1, forward strand.
GTGGACGAACATTTTTGAGACGACATGTGCACGGTGAACTTGTCCTCTGGGAGACGAAACGAACGCCAAGGAAGATGAGCTTCTTTTTCTTTTCTTTTTAATTGTAAGTCTAGAGGAGCTCGCAGGAATAACAGGAAAAAACTAATATCTGTGTGTGGAAAACATCTACAAATAATCAAACAAACAATTAGAAAAGGTGATTGTTTATATTTCTCTCTGTGTTACATTTCTTGGTTTACGAATACAAAAAAAGGACAGATGGTAACTGATGAATAATTTAGTATGTTAATAAGGAATATATATGTATTTAGGTCATCAACTCCATCGAAAATCAAATATTTAAGTAGTCATTACCTTGCTCGAATGCCATTACCTGTTTGCTTTGAAATATCGATTGATACAGCTTCCCGCTCTTGATAGCTTAACATTTGCCTTTCGTACGATAACTCTAATGTAATGATCGTTTGTGGTGGTTTTAATGTACACCCACTGCCACTCCACACACCTCTCAGCGACCCCTTTCAACAAGACAGTCGCTTTTTAATCAGGAAATATCGCACGATAGACCACTGCGGCCGCCTCAGAGCAATATCTGATAGTTGATGAAGGAGTTACCAAAAACCGGTCTAGTTTCTACACTCACATGCGTTCAGTGTGTGGGCTTATAAACGCTATGTTTTCATTCCTTGCAGGCAGGGACAGTCTTGTTTGCGCGCAGACATTTTCTAAATTCGGGGATAGTTTGGGAATCTTTCAGTCCTGTTCGGATTATGGCTCCTCTTTTTAGAAGGGAAGAAAACACCCTACTAGAATTTCAGCCTGGTACTAATAGACACCAGACAGATGATGGATGTGGCTTGTGCCTTAAGCCCTACGGACAGGTGTGATGCGTCTTCATAATATCTGCCGGCTACTCTCTCCCCCGTATACCTATCATAAAACACATTGCGATGTGAAGACATCATATCAGTTTGTAAAAATAGAGCGGGGTTAACAAGCTAGGGTACGGTCCGCGTGCCACAGGAGTCGCGCGGGCCTGATCTAGAGTTCGGCTCCCGTGTGCGACCTGTGCACGACATGAAAAAAAAGGTAAGACGTTATTAAAATCCCTTGAAGGCTTTGGTAACATATAGCAATTTTGTTTCTTTTACTGTGAGCTGAGATGGTCTTTGGAATGTATTATGAGCCCTGTGGTCATGGGTAATAGTGATTTATGGCGATCACTCGGAGGCTTGGGTAGCATACCTTTTCTTCTATTACTGCATGGGGATGGGATGGTATTTGGAATTTTTTTCCGGGCCCCAACGAGCTAGGGTAATAATGTTGCAGCATCTTCAGCATCGATACTGGTGGCTATTTGTGCTTAATACATGTTGGCGAGTGTTGTTTGCTCAAGAAACAGAAAATTCACAAATTCACAAATATATACCAGCAAAAAAGACAAAAGAAAGAACATTGATTCTTTTCCCAGAACGGAATAAATTTGTGTGAAATTCACACTTTTGAAGGAAGTGGAATTGCGTAGGCCTACATCCGTTGTGTAGTTGTGTGTGTGCCGATATTGGTTTCTTTTCCAAGAAAATTTGTATCTTGAAAGTGTCTCGGTTTAAGCAGGGGAAAAACCGATAAAATTGTAATAACGGAAAGCTCACAAACAGCTATGCGTTTTAATTATTGACAAAATTATATATAGAACTGACTCAATATCCGGAGATCTAAAGCTACAAGTGATAATCTTCATGCAAAGATACAAGATGTTTTTCCCATGTTAAATTTAACGACATCCCTACAAGTCCATTCCGAGAAACGCCTCAAGAAATCAATTTCTCTTGCCATCGGTAATGTCCGTATTTCAAGAAATTGTGTTTTTCAAAAACATTTTCAAAAGTTCCCATCCGACTGCTCTGCATAATTCGTAGAAATAATTGAATCGGCTGTGCGGTTATCGGCAAAAAAAAATTATCCGCGCTATAACATTTCCATCGATCTCTTTGTTAAAACATTTTAAAAAGGTAAGTGAAATACTTCAGTATAAAAGCTTTGCGAATATTCTTTGGGGATTTACTAAGTCAAGGATGTGATTACACGAAAAAGGCTCTTTCAAAATTGAAGATTTTAACCGCATATCTACAGGAAAGCACGTTGTGTTTTGTATTCAGCGGCGTACATGAAGACCTTAGCCTCACGTTAAAAATTCTCAACACCACCCTCCCCCACCCGCGGAAAAAAATCATTAAAACATTGTAAGTTATTCAAGGCGCAATGTCTGGCTGGCACCGGCGGTTTCCGTAACTGCTTAGGTTAACCGCCGCGATTCAGGGCCGATTTCCGGTTTGCCGGCAGAGGGCGTGTGCTGGCATACATTGACGGAACGGGCCATCGATATGGCGCTATCGGGCAAGCCGAGTTCGTCTCACGCCTGCAGGAATAGAGCTGTCGAAGGTGAAGTCGGAGTCTTTAAACTGGTATTTTTATATTTTTTTTGGCCTGGGGTATTTTTCAAGGCGTGGTTTATTTTAATTTTATTTCTTTCTGGTAATGAAACCAAGGATTCCTCAAAAGTGCCCTATAGGCACTGTAGCTCACAAGCCTGAAGAAACCTGTGGAGAGAAGACACTGAGGAGAAAGTTACAGTTTTATTGGTGGGAGGAAAACCCCAGAAGAATATTCTGGGGAAAACCCACGAAATCAGGTAGGGACTGAAAACCCATCCACGTGTGGACCAAGACAGGAATCGAACCCGGGCCATAGCGGTGGAAGGCGGGGAAAGTAACCACTACGCCAACCTGACTCTATAAGGAAGTCTGAATATGGGTCGAGGTTCCAAAAGTGCAGACACTTAGGCCTAGCTGATACGAAGACAATGGTTATAATGCTCTTTGACAAAGTGTCCTCAAAGTACTTGCTCGATGGGAAATGTCTAGAATTTCATAAGCGTTACATGGAAGACAACAACAAACATTGCACACGACTTTACTCAAGTAGCATTGCTGTTCAGTTTTGTATTACCCCTGATCACGGAGCCTACAGTGAGTTTAACAAGAGTAGGACAACCTAGGAAAGCTGGTCACAGGAACACAAAACTCTGTTCTATTGATTTACAATGGCTTTTCTTTCAAAGTCTTTTCATGTAATCCACACAATGAGCCGCATTTAACCCATTCTTTGACATAACGGGGTAATCCTATACAATAGCACTGCTCGGCTCATAAGTGGCAATCAGTCAGTAACATAGGTACAATGAGGACACTAGGCTGGTGTTCTAGGAAAAGCAAAGCTATCTAATTGCTCTGGGTGTAAAAATTCCTCTTCCTATACGCTGCCCTGTTATGAATTTAAGTTCTGCGCTTCAAGAACAGACCAAATCAAAGTGACTCACGAGCGGATAGGAAATTACATTCCGGAGCCAAGGTCCAAGGAACATCTCGCGCGCAAACCCATGGTCAGGGACGAGCTATTGCCGAACTCGTTACCTGATTAGGCTGTCGCATAAACGTGTTAACGGATAACCGATCTGCTGATTACAGACGTGACAATCACTCGGGCGTCTCTTCCAAGGTTCCCCGGCCCATTCAGCCTTGTACGTGCCCTCCATTCACAACAAGCAAAGTCTTTGAAAAACTCCCGCTAGCCGATGTGTTATAGACACAGGAGGGGACTGCTTATAAACACTTACAAACACGCCCATCCAACCTGAACTCAGATGCCTACATCAACTCTATAAAATCTCTCGTCGTATCGTATGCGTTTAAATTGCTCAACCAAACGTGAGACTTGATTTATTTATGGCGAGATGTGCTTGTACCTCGAGATCTTTTTCCGCAAACTGCTCGGAGGCGCGTGACGCACTCGCGCTGTTGTTGTTGTGGTTTTTTGCGGGAAACTTTGGAAGTCGCGTTGATAAATATAGGCAGGACCTTGACAAGAGAGTGTGGTTTGGGAGGTGATTCTGGTGGAGCGTGGGTTCTTTTATTCCCGGATAGCTTGCGGCTTGTTATTGTTTTCTTTTGCCCGGTACAAAGTTGTATAGAGCGTGCTTAGGTCTACCTGTACGCATATCCGTAGGTTTGCTTGCTGTAATATAGCTGTGTGACGTTCGTTGTAAATTGCATTCTATGTCTAACTGTTGTTTGCATGTGTGAACTGGTGTTTAGCAATTTGATTGTGTTTCTTAACCTTTGATGGATGGAGCACCTTTCCCTTCATTTATCGCAAATTTCATTGGTTGTTATTTATTGCCAGGAAACAAATTAGATTCCTAGTAAGGATGAAGTAGGCCTGTGATGTCACAGTTTTGAAAATGGAACCGTGGTACTGGTGTGGAATAAACACAAAAAGTGGCATTTTCACCTCCCATGTATTAAGCCCCGCCTACTATGCAAACACCGCCTACTATGCAAACACTGCCGTACGCATGCTCCAACTCACTGCATCATACGTATTAGTGCACGTTTTTCTTGGGCGTTTGGTTCACAATCCGGTTAATTCGGAAGTGACTGCGTCACACACGCGCACACACCACTGATTACTAGCGCCCATTGGTTAACACATCACTTTGTACTACTTTCGGCTCCAATGGTTCCACTGCTAAACTGTGTGCAGTGGGCGTGGTTTAAGTTGAAATGGTGTCACACTTACGAGCCGGATCATAGGTATGATTGGTCGATACATCAAGGGGCGGGGCTTGGATCGGTCTTCTGGAGTCGGCAAAGGGATTCATTTAGGTATGAATAAGCTAACGATAAAAGCCAAGAGCCAGAGTAAAAAAGAAAAACTAGAGTTTGATTTGGTTAGATACACGATTTACCGTTCGTGTCAATTTCTGAGGCAAAATGGATATCGGCTTTGGTGGAAAATAGGAGAACCTACTAAGAATTAGATCACTCAATGTGGCGTGTCTGTTCAGATACCCAAAATGGACCAAGCGGATGGAGTCTTCTTTTTGGACAGGTGTTTATGGCACTACGACGTCACACACCTGCTTGCAAAAAAGTGTGGAATCGTCACCGACGCTCTGTGATTCCGGTGGAAGCTTTTTACGTACAAGTGGTGTCTCCATTTTTCTACCACCTGCATAAATTGATCCAGTTCGGTCCAGCGAGGCAGTTTAATCAAACTTGAATCTTTGCTTGAAAGGAGGGGGGGGGTTGAAATCGATGTCGCATGAGAGAATTGAGAAGAAAGAATCTATCTTTTTTGAGGGGGGGGGGAAATAGAACTACCTCTCTCATTAGTGCGATGAACAGGAAAACCCATTCTATTTGGCGACTCTGGTTTCAAGGCGCGCCATTGAAGTTGTGGTCCCAGTCGCTGTGGACATAAAAAAAAAAATCCGGTGTTAGCGGTCCGGGAAAGCCAACGCCTGAATTGATCAGGACAAAGTGCATTCCGGAGGAAATCTATCCTCGGAGAATCCAAAAAGAAAGACGACGTGGAAAAAAAGTTGAAGAAAAGACCCAACTCCTTTTCAATTTGCGAGCGATAGCGTAAGGCGATACGATGCGGGTTTGTCCGTGTGCGCGTATAGGCACGCGGGCGGTTTTTTTTTCCTGGACTCCAGAGGTCCGGCTATGATGGGACGAAAAGAAAGGGTCTTGTGAAGACGAAGAAAATTGAAAACGGAGATTTCTGGATTTTGGAACCTGAACTCCGGGCGAAGAAGGCCTGAAACTAGACTGGCGAGTCCAGTGTGAGACCGAGTGGAAGAAAGTCCCCCCCCCAAAAAAAAAAAGAATTGCTCTTAGCGAAAAGAAAAGTTTGATCAACGTACCAGACTCGGATTGTATTCTGGCGACATGAGTCAATTTTGTTTCTACAACATCTTTACTTGAAAATTCATTCCCATCTTTTGCAAAATTAATGTTCTTGCCTTTGATGAGAAAGGACAACACCCTACGTCTCCAGTCGGGCAGCGAATTTCTTGAAAACTCATTGCTTTCATGCCGCATGTGATTCGATTATTTCCCGAAAATAAATAGTCGAAGTCGGATTGGTATTTGTCCTGTTTAACCAAAGCAACGGGAGGAATATCCAATACTTCCCCGTCATGCAAGCAACAAAAGTAGTGGTTGTGCTCAACCTACATGTACCTCTCAAATTCTGAAAATTCCTCCGATACCTGGTGAATTTGAGAGGATCTGCAAGGGTTTGAGTTCAGTTCCGAGCTCGATGCGCTATTAGTGTCCGTCTTCAGGCGAGAAAACAGAGACACATGGTTTACATGTGCCATGAGCAATAGCATCTCTACACACTCTTGTCAATCATTGCTATAAGGAACCATTAACATACTATAAAACTCCGACATAATATGATTCTATCGATCCTTGTAGGCATCATGCGATCAATGATGGCCACAATGTTTGTTTTTATAGGCAGCATGCGCAGAAAAACGCCGGACCCGAAGTAAATCATTGTGTTCTTGAAAGACTGCGTGTATTTATGCAGCTGAAGCTATACAGTGTGACAGAAATCCCAATGCTCAATTTCATTTTAAAAAAAAAAAGGATCTTTGAAGATAATTGGCATCAAAACAAAAAACACATCTTCTTGCAGTGCAATATTAAAATGTCATAAAAGAATCATATACTATCAGGCCGTGACCCCAGAAGTCATAAACGAATTATAAAGTTTTGACCTTAAATGTCATTCAGAATTATATGACATGCAGTTATGACCTCAAAGACCATTTGAAAAATCATATGCAATGAAGTTATGACTTCACAGGCAAGGAAAGAATTCGAAAGCTACCTAGCTCGCTACCTCAAAAGTCCAGAGAGGATTTGGTGATGACATCAAAGGTCAATAGAGAAGTGGTGATGACCTCAAAAGTTAAGAGAGGATGTAGTGATGACCTCAAAGTCAAGAGAGGCTGTAATGATGACCTCAAAGGTCAACAGAGGATGTGGTGATGACTTCAAAGGTCAAGAGAGGATACGGTGATGGTCTCAAAGGTCAAGAGAGGATGTGGAGATGACCTCAAAGGTCAAGAGAGAATGTGATGATAACCTCAAAGGCCAAAAGAGGATGTGGTGATGACCTCAGAGGTCAAGTCAGTATGTGGTGATGACCTCAAAGGTAAAGAGATGATGTTGTGATGACCTCAAAGGTCAAGAGAGGATGTGGTAATGACCTCAAATGTCAAGAGAGGATGTGGTGATGACCTCAAAGGTCAAGAGAGGATGTGGATATGACCTCAGAGGTCATCTAGGTTTTCACGGGCCACGGCAGACATACCCGTGCTCGTGCGCTATGATGAACTTTAATCATTTTAAGTACGAATCACTTCAAGATTCGAGAGAGTTACGCAATGTTCCTGTTCGAGAGGTCATGTTGGTTGACGGATTTACTTAAATATCCGTGCAATAATTAACATATTCTCGTGTTTTCTCGTGAACCCAGAATCACCACTGACATCAGCTGATCCAAAACTTGGAGAGCGAATCATTCAAGACGGACCATCAACCCTGAGGAATCAATCGCCAGGTAAATCAGGTATTTCAAAATGTTCAGTTATCTTGCATTTCACTTGAAGGAACATTACGTCCTGGAATGCGCCCAATTGGGCTACGGAGCGCGTTTTAAACGAAATGATGTTAATCGGAAAAAAGCATTTAAAAGTAGGATATAAACATCCACACAACCATCCTGTAAAAAAAGGGCTTTGTTTGTGTTATTCTTGCGAGAACGAATTTTGGAGGTCAAAATGTACGTTGACTCTCAAAACTCGAGTTGTTGGGTGCTAGTCGTGAATCCTGCCGCACATGTTCCACCGTGCAGTGCATCGCATTTTGCAGACGTGTGAGAAACAACATTTGTGTATTGGTTCTGTATGTATTATGTCACACAAACGACTAGTACCGTACATTGAGTGGACACGGCTGGAAATACGTACGCGTATGCTACAAAGTGTTCGCCGCATCAGAAGTAGGCTAACCAACCGGGTTTGTTTCGTCATTTTGCGGGAACCGTATAGACATTAGGTTAGTTTCCTTTCAACCAGACCTATGAAATAGGATAAGTAAACATTCCAAAACATAAAAATTGTCGGGGATTTCAGGCTGTAATGTCCCTTTAAAATTCCACAGCAATGATTCAGTTCGGTATTTTTGTTGTTCAATACGTCAGTATTTAGTTTGCGCGGTTGATTTTTGCACGACTGTCCCTAATGGAGTGTCACTAATGGAATCCGAAGTAAAGAAAGAAACTACATACCGTCGCAGCCGGCCTCGACCGTGTGTTTAGTGTTTTCAAAAGTCTGACTTTAAATGCTAAGCTAAACAGATTGGTTGACCTAGAAATAACACTCGTGTTAATTTTGGGGCACCGCTCTCGCGCGAGAGGAAATAAAGGAAAGTTGGCGCCAAAGGCGGATTTTCAAAGCGCGGGAGTGTGGCGAGGCAGGGGTTGATATATCAAAATGCGAAGGAATAAAACGGCGATCATTTAATATAAGATTGCCTTGGGGTTAAACTGTGGTCATGGGTAAATGTAGGGCAGTTCGCCATGGGCGTCATAACGAGTCATTCCTCCATCATAGTAATACATTAATGTTCCATAGTAATGTATTAAAGGGACATTACGTCCTGGAATGCGCTCAATTGGGCTACGGAACGCGTTTTAAACGAAAATATGTTAATTGGAAAGAGCATTTGAAAGTAGGACAACGTCCACACAATTATCCTTTATAAACTGGGCGTTTTTTGTGTTATTCTTGCGAGAACGAATTTCGGGGTCAAAATGTTGACTCTCAAGCATCGATCTGTTGGGTGCTAGTCGTGAATCCTGCCGCACACTTTTCCACCCGTGCATCACATTCTGCGGACGTGCGAGAAACACCATTTGTGTATTGGCGCTATGTGTATTATGCGCCACCTACACAAAGTGTACCGTACATTAAATGGAAACGGCTGGAAACACGTATGCGTATGCAAAAACAGTCTTCCCGGATTTTTCGTCTTTTCTCAGGAACAGTGCGCCATTAGGTTAGTTTCCTTTCAACCAGACCTTTAAAATAGGATAAGTTAACAATCCAAAACATAACATTTCGGGGATTTCAGGCCGTTATGTTCCTTTAATGTCCAATTTTTTAAATGTTTATTTAATACTTGTGATATTATGTACATTGCATTATAGGTGGACGCCGGTTGTTCAACGCTGGGCAATCTAACATTGTTTTTCAGATTAATTTTGTTTCTATTGTCATTCCAAAGCATGTTAAATGTCACTGGGTTATAAAATGTTTGGGTCATTAAAGTTAGGTGGTACTCACTGTTTAAATGATCTGTGGGTTAACATCTAAATAACGAACATTCAATTATCATCAAATTACGTGTCTGAACATTCAGTATTCAAAAGCGAAATGTAAACTTGCGCGTGTTTTTGTGAAATCTGCCGTGAACAATTCAGCGACGGGATCAGAAGTTTTAGCATGGCATCGCATTACACCCGAAGAGCACTACAGCGTTGAAGAGTTCATCACTTATCGGGGTACGATAGCAAGTCAGCAACCAGGCAGTGAAAGCGAACCGTGAAGGGCTGTCGTGTGTGGTGACTTAGCGCCGCTGCCGCCCCTCCCACAAAATCGATCGCTCTTTCTCCCTTTTAAACCAAGCCACGCGTGGGTCGGTGATGTCAAAAACCTCGGCGATGACTCAAAAATCCTCCTGCTCTATAGACCCGCTCCCGCCAGTACCTTAAGCAGCCTCCACTCCGCGTCTTCCATTATCCAAAGCCTGAACAAATATCTCGGAGACGTTGTATACCGATGTTTCTGCGCACAGACGGAGGGCGTCTGTCTTATCGGGCGTCATTTATTTCTGATGTACGGGGGGTAAGTGGGTTAGTTTGTGAAGTGAGTAATGCTGATTGCTGCTGGGTTTTCTAGGTGATTATCCAATGTAGGGGGTCGTACGGACGCGGTTTCATCGAATGGAAAAAAAGTCAGAGGTGCGGTTTGCGACTGAGGCGAGGTGAGCTATCTACGCCATCAGAGAGCAGCAGTCACATTGGACTGTGCTATCACGTTCGCTAACGTCCTAATGACATCATTTTATCAAGGATATCTCGCTGGAGCATCAGCTGGGTCTCTCTCCCTCTCCAGTCATCAATCAGTAAGACGCTACGTCCTCCCGTGCCTACCCAACAGATTACCGCGTTCCAAACGAGGAGTAGCCGTGATTTTCGGACAGTTCTCTCCGCGACCATCTTTCAGGAACGTTTCAATAAGCGTCACCCCGCACGCGAGGCGGGACATTTATTTTCTAATCAACGACGAGTGAGAAGTACAAGTGATACTTGTTTCAATCTCTTCTCCTGCGAGGGAAAGGGGGACTTTAAACTTTCTTGGAATCGAGTGTTCCTCGGTGTACCAACGGGACTTCACGCTTTGGTTGTGAGTAATTGGTGAGATGACGCGCTCCTCACGAGTGACGCGGACTACTGTATTACCCTACTGACTGGTAAAAAAAAATAGCTACTGTCTTTGTAAATTCGATCCTAATGAGCTCAACGATTCATCGGACGATTCTGATTTGTGTAATCTCTTGATTTGGAGAGACTCTCCTTAAAGTGCGCAGAAACGGCCAATTGGATATAAACAAGTACTGAAGCGATTTGTGGAACCACCTGATTACTCCAAACGGCCTTATTCAGACCTTCTCGAGGAACGAATCTCGCAACTGTCGAGACATTAACACTTCAAACTTAGTGGCCGGGTATTTTACTAGAACAAGACTTCACGAGACTTTTTAAGACTTCTTCAAACTTGGTTGACTAAAAGACTATCGAATGGAAGGAGGGAGGCACATGTAATAAACGGTTAATCGAAACATTTATGTGGCCTGGCAATTCAGTTCATTTGGACGGTCTTACAATACCTGTTTGAGAAAGACTCCGCAAATATCTAGGAGGGGAACAATGAAGGGCAGAACGGGCGATCTAGCGGTGAGAGGCTTTGAAGAGAGGTCAGCTAAGGGCTTCAGTGTCCCGACCCCAAGGTAAGTGTTTACCAATTCCTGAAGCCCTTTCCGGCGGGGGAAGTTATCGATGTTTCACTCGGCATTCGGGAAGCTATAAAAATTCAGAGGGGTGCATCCAAAGTCCTGCCTCTGCCGGTGTTTTGATCTCCGCGCCATTTGTTAAAAGGGGGTCAGGAAAAGTAAGATGTCTTGAAAGGTTAAACATCCCGGCTCGATAGGACAGGTCTGGTTGCTGCATAATAGTAATGGCCAAAAATGTTCGATCGAATCTCTTTTAGAGAGGCTTCAATCCGACGAAGCGAAGATGAGTCCTTTTTTTTTTTTTTTACTGTCTTCTTGGTGGACGACGTGCGGCAATTACATAAGGAGGTACACACGTCAGGTGTTGGTAAGTGGCTCCGCGGTACGTGTCTTGCGGGCCTAAGCGAATGATGCCGCCGAATCGTGATCAGCTATCGCCGATGAGTGTTCTTTAAAGACCTCGTCCTTGGTGCACAGACACACGCATTTCCATTGGGGACTGTAGCTCCTGAGTCATCATTTTACACGATATAATCTTTCATTACAATCCAAGCTAGAAAGTCAGCTCTTTACATATCACATTCAGCCTTGCGAGATTCAATCAATTTTTTTCTTCAAATTACAGTGTTTTTCCCCTCATCATCCTCATGTTTTGGGAAAGTGATGTTTTTCATGTGATGGAAAGCTGTCAATAATAGCGATGCACGTTACATGACTGTATCAACTACAGTTTTCGAAAATGTATTTTTGAAAGATATTTATGATTTTTGTATGTGGTTCTTTATTATTAATTTCACCATGTTCAGTTAAACTTTCCGAAACACATTAATAATTAGACATACACGAAGATTTTCCGTGGAAAGAAACATGCATCTGTTTTTCAGGCTTTATTTCTCCAGTGAAAACATGCTGTCACAATGGAAATACGTTAAAAAAAAACACTGAAGAAGGAAGATATATTTCTTGTTCTACAATTGAAAAAATATTCATGTTTCCAGGTCGGCCACTTGAGAAAGTGCCGAGTTTCACCGTAGGGAATGTTTGTACAGCGCGCCGCCCACTCAGTTGAGATCTGTTGGCGGGGCTCCACTCTGTAGTTTATCTCGCACTTTTTAAGACGTTTTTCCCTAAAGGTACCGGTGTGTCATCCCCGTAAAAAAAATCATGAAAAGAAGAGTGACATTTACTTGACTCAAACGCCACATTTCTGTACAGATGGGGGAAACGAGTAAGTTGGATTATACTCAGACTTTCCCCCTCCATTTTAGGAAGATTGGAATCAAACCAATCTTCTCAAATCGTGCGTGCAGTGATGCAAATCCAGAGTCCAAATTCATAGAGCTACTCAAAGTAGATAATGTTGCTAGGCACATAAAAGTAGCGGGGAAAATGCCACGTGATGTCAATGCTTATAATTGGTTCTCCCCACTTTTAATGCCTCGCTAAAAAATATGGTAAGCAGTATTAAAATGAGATCGGGCAAGGAATGAATGTTGAGCTTGGACCACATCACCGACCGAGCTACTTTTGATCTCTCATTCATTAATACCTGACAGTTTACCCATTCCTATTGGTCGAGAGCCCGTCACGTGGCCGGTCTTAAACGGATGATAAAAAGGAGTTGTTTATGACTTACTCGTGAGCTGGAAACTCCATTATATAGCAAGAGGGGGTTTCGAAAAACAAGAAGTGAAATTGTTGAACAAAATCGTAGGGAATTTTTAATATTCGACTTGTTTTGACTTTTGGACCAAAACGTTTTGATTTTTTTCGGTTCGGGTAATTATTAGCATCTAGACCCCAAACGGTCTTAAACAGAGTGTTTAAAACCTCCCAAGCACACATTTATGCCCTTATTAATTTTAATGATCCTTTCTTGGGCGGTGCTGATTCCCATCGTAAACAGCCGAGTTTATTGGCTGCACTGGAGTCAAGTATTTTGAGCGCGAAGTAAAGAAACAGAGACATAAACGCACCACTGCGAGATTACTAACGGGTAAACGGATACCTTCGATTGACTAAAGACGGAAACATTAAGTCACATTTCATTACATGCGTCGCCTGCAGGACACGTTTTATCCCCACGGATTGTGTAGCAAGGAAGACTATCGGTCGAGCGGAGTTGCCCAACGGAGACTTTTGATGATTGATATTTGTATTACTATAAATGAAAAGAGGAGTGAAGCCTGGTGCTTTTGGATACAGACATAATAGGGGAAATAAAATAGAATACATATATATTCTAATGTGTTTTTGATCGTGCTTTTATGACGCTATTGAACGAATGCGCCCTTATGTTTGTGCCCCGTGTACTTCTCGGGGAAAGGTTCACATTGAAGACAAATACAATTGTATACGCTTTGGGTTTTTTTAAGAAAGAGAAAGGCTTTGAAAACTCAAATACAGCCAGAATTTTGAGCTAGTATATTTGTTATTCGAAAGTTCACGACAATAGCAACGAGTACAGCTTATTTTCCCGGCAGACTTTACAACATCATTGCACATAATGCACTGATGCTTCGCTAATATGTCCATAATCTTCGTCAGAATATAGTGCGTTCACTATTCTGAGAAAGAAATGTACGTAATGATATATACACGTTGTTATAGTGACAGTGATGATAGACAAACAGCCGAGTGTCAATACTTGACTCTGTCGTATAACGAGTAAGAGAGACGGACGGTCGTAATGAGGAGGATTATGAGGAGTATTTTCCGGTGATGTGGTCTCTGGGTCATCAATCAGACAGTTACAAGTAGGGCAGGAGGATCTCTAGAGAAGATGGCTCTCGAGGTGTAAAGTACGTCCTTTTTTAACGTCTTGGTGATTGCTATCTTGAAGGTCTCTTGGGGATTTTGTCTGCGGCGTTTGAGTTGGAACGCCTCGGCGATAATTGCTCGGGATGGTCTGATCACGACGAGCCGGCAGATTAATATCGGTCCTGTCTTAGATGCTTTCTAAGGATCGAAGGCCTTTTTAATTCTCAAGAAAGAACACGCTACTCAGGCAAATTTACATTAAAAATGTTGAATTTGGTATGCATTAGCTGATATAAGATGACCTGACTTCGGATACGTTTTGTTAGACACGGTCATTCGATCCAAATGAATGCGGTATACGGGATTCATGATTAATTCGTATCCGATTTTCAGCAGCAATGTGGATTTTAACAATGTCATGTCGACCTCCCTCGTGTATTTTCAATGCACGGTTAAGTTACAAAGGTCGTATCAATAAGTCTTGATCACTAGTGCGTCGATCACACAATTTGAGCAAAAAGACAATTCAGAGGATTTTCCGTGGTTTTTCGTATACAATCTAACTGGCTTACTTGTTTTCGGGGTCAGAGCGAGCAGAGAAACCTGACACTTTTTCCTAATACCAAATAGTTGTCAGATTCATGACAAGAACAACCAAACAACTCTCAGCATAAATCACATTAGGCAATTAGTTAATAGGGTTTATCGCTACAAAAAGGGTAACATTATCATCATTAATTGAATTATTTGCGTGGTCACAGAGTTACTCCTCTCTCCGTTGTGACAGTATCAGTGATAGTGCAACAGATTCAGTGACACCATCGCCGTAACTCAAGTTGTCGATTTTTTTCTTAACCAGCACTCCATTTTTACAAACAAACATTGTAACCGAATCGTGTGTGCGTTTCTCATCACACCCTGGATACTAGGATCATGCGTCGAAGCTTGTTGATTCTGGGTCATTTGATCCGTTGTACAAGCATTCCATTACAATCATATACGACTGCATAATACTCTGTACTTAAAAGAAAAAAAGAACGAATGTTGCGATGTTGGATGTTAGAAGCACAGGCCTTTACGTCGTGGCTTTACGTCATGGCTTTAGCCGTTTGATTGGAAAGTGTTAAAAGTAGCGATTGACATTTTGATATCGTTGACGACCTGTGATATACACGTAGGATCATCATGACTTGTGCTTGGAAGAAGGGCGGTGAGCTTACGCCTTTAAGCCCAGTTCCTACTTCATGCGAATGCGAAGCAAATGTGAGGTCTTGAAACATTCGCGGGCAATTCGCCCGAGTTGAAATATGTTCAACTAATACGAATTCGCAACGCGAATACTCCGCATGACGGCACAAATTCGGGTTCACTTTCGCTTTCGCGCAGACTATGAACCGGGCTTTACGCGCGAACGCGAAATCACCAGCATGTTTCCAGCAAAAGGGCTTATCCAGAAAACTGCCTATATTCTCATGAAATAATTAACACTTTCATCGGAAATTAACACAAGTTGTTATTATGATTCATAATGTTCGTGTGACAAATTACGCGTGGGGAACATTGGAGCCTTTCAATGCAATTTTCTTGAAGTGAGTAGGCTGATGCACTTGTTTTGTACAATGACACGACTTTTTAAACGTGATAGTCGTACTGTCCACAATTGTTTTCAAGTTCGAGCTAGATAAAGCGTTGATGGGTACACTTGTTTTGGGGACATAAAGTAAGTTCAATAACACTCTGGTAGATATAGCATTGCAATCTCTTAACGCCTAGCCCATGGCCGTAGCGCAGTTTTCTTATCACTCAAGAAACCGACCATCGCTAAGTTCGAACACAGCGTCTAGAGAGAGAGAAAAAAACAGTCACTCACGGGCGATCTGATGGATTATCATCTGATGTCTTGTGTCTCATTTGGGTCAGGCTACACAGCCTGAAGCACCCCAGGCGAATATCTGGACCGTGCAAAAGAAAAGAAAAACCCAGGAACCAAAAAAACAACAACACGGGTCGAACAAATCCATATTCAGGAGTGGGCCAAAGCGTCTAATGCAGACGAGATTCTTAAGTAAACGGGTAAGCGATATGGCATCCCCACAATGCCTTCTAAGACTCCAATCTCTTTCTTAAGACTTGCGGGGAGTAGATGTATAGGTAATGCGATGACCCTTTCCTTGCTTTCTCAGAACATGAGGGAGAGATTTTCACCGTGCCTTCAGGCGTTATATCGTCGTCTTAAGACGTTTTTGTTGGGCCAGGGCTGGGATGATGAACCGGCGTTCCGATCGTATTTACTTTGGGAGGGAGATCGCATTGAACGGGTGCGTGCCTCGCGCGCGGAGTTTTTGTGTGTGTGTGTCTTTCCAGCTCGATGCACTATGCTAACATTCTTTCCGCGTCGTTTCTGAATCGATGTCTAATCAGGCCAGACCAGGGCCGTGTAAAAGCGGGATTAATCGGTCTTAAACGACATCAACGACTCTTGCTCCGATGATGTCAAGCCAAGGAAGCGTGCCTCTGACAAAGTCTATACGCAAATTGAGTTTAAAATACAAATAGTCTTTGAAATGCATGTACAATCAAATTTGCGGATGATTCTGTAAACCAGTGGAGATTTCGAATCCGAAACGAAACAATTCTGAAGATGTCAAAGAACTAGACCTCCAAATAACCTCGACCTATGTAATTCTATTTACTGATGTCGCTGAATGCCGTAATTACATTTCTGTAAGGTTCTTTTTAAATGTCCTGCACTTTTAACCTTTAGCAAGAAGGTACACTGGTAGCTTTAAGGCTGCTACGAACAAAGCAGGATGATAACCACTGATGGGACTCCATTCCCACAAATTGGTATAACGAGGCCGGAAAAACAAATCAGTCGGGATGACAATTAGGTCAACCTCATTAGTGCCATATCGCAAATTAGGGCAAACCCGGGTGGATCTCTTGAAGATTTCTGCTTAAAAAACATCAATCTTGGTCGGAAAGACGACACCTGAATGTCTTTCTCTTCTCTGCTTACTACTCGATCGTTAGACCACTTTATCTGAGTGCTTCTTCCGGTTTTAAATGCAATAAAAGAAGAAAAGAAAAGAAAGAAATTCCTTCTATTGCTGACCGGCCAGGCGGTGTATATTTCAGGTAAAGAGTCATAGAAATCATCGGAAACGAGGAATATGTTTTTGTCCTGGAATATTCTACATGATTTCTAAGCTATGGCTCCTTTCGAAAAGCTTCTCGAATTTCGACTGGCAACGACGCATATGCTGGAAAACGTCCAAAGGGACCATTTCACCAAAGACTACACAGGCTTCTACTGTATGCGATTAAAACAAAATGGTCTGATAACTACTTTTTTGTATAATTCAGAACTGACGTGTCTATGCATGTACAAGTTTGTATATACAAATAAATTATGTATTTGTATCTTTACAAACGTGTGTATCTATTGAGGGAATAAAAAAAAAATCTTTGACGATTTTTTTTCCCATTGTATTGATAGCACAGTAAACGCTGAAGGAAATGTTGTTTGTCAAGCTTTTTGTCACTACAAATGTAATAATGTAATGAAATTTAAGTTGATGTACATAACAGTAATGTTATGATGCTATAGTAAAATGGGGCCAAAATAACAATGGAATGCTAAAGTTCCTAAATATATTCTTGAATTGCCTTAGAATGCAGGAGAAAGTATCGTAGATTCAAAAATGTTCCAGGGGGAATGCACCTGGACCCCCCTAGCAGAGGTGCGTTCGGCACGCCTTAGACTCACCCCCTTTTTATATCAACCCTCCCCCTGTTTCTTGAAAGCTATAGATCTGCCCCTGATTATCTACAAAAGCAACTTCAAGCAAGATAGCAAAACATCAACATTAAACAAGATACTACAACTAAAGTACAGTCATGCAGTAAGTAGTTGACTACATAACGGCCTCAGCTACACATTCCTGATTCTTGACAGAAACAATCTGACTTTCTGACCGATGTATCATTACGGCGTCTTGGCGGTTGCCACTAGAAACAAAGTTCTACCCCCAAAAAAAAGGAAGAAAAGGTTTTAGGAAATCAAAACTTTTGCCCTGAGAGCACAAGAAAACCTCTGCACTGATCGAACAACTCCAAAATGTTCACACATATTACCCCGAGGTCTCAGACTCAATTCAGATTAATCCGGCTGATCGACTCGAGATTAACAAAAGGGTCTTTACTTTCCCTACGCCAGTCCGCGCCGCTGGCCTGCAGGTCTTATGTTTCAGACCAGGGAGCAATTTGCAAAATTAGGGATCGATACCGAATACACGTGAAAGGAAACACGGTGTGAGAAGTCAAGGAATCGAATAGAGTCCCCGTCTGGCGCGTTGTGGTTGTACACACCACGGGGCAATTTACTTGCACTCGATGATTAAGAAAGAAGGTTTCGGATCACGAAGACGGGCCTGTGTACAGAGTGTGGGGTAGGATTTTCATCGATGATGCGCGTTGAGACTCCGTGGCGCTCCGCGAGAGGCGAGTGTATCTAGGGGAGAGTTTTCCCCCGTCCAGCGAAGATCAACTCCCGGTAAGCTCTTCCCCGTATCGTGCTTTTGCTTCGGACTTGGGGGCAAACTGGCGGAGATTATGTTATCTGGTCAATGTCCCATTTCGATCTCGCTTAAAGTCGATACCCAAAGGTGAGGGCTTAGAGTTCAGCGAGGTAGATTTTTTTTTTTTGGTGGGGGGGTCTTCTAAATTCATTCTTAGCCCTAGGAATAAAAAACTCAATGTGATAATTTTGTGTGTGACACTGATATGTGCATTTATCTTTTAACCAAACAGTGCATCGTGCTGTTTGCGACGACGTGACCGATGACTTTTGCTGAAATGTTACAGAGTTCAGTGTCTTACCTTTCATGTGGAATAGGGTAACATTGCTTAAACATTTCCCTGAAGCAAATGTGATACAAATCATGTTTTCAGCAAGCAATTGTTGGATCACTTTGAGGCATCCTAGGGAATAACGCAGCTTTCACCGTTTTCTCCTTACACAACCAAGAATGTATTAGCATTAAGGGGTAAATTTAAAATAAAGTGTATTTGTGAAGTGCCGTTGCCTCGTGGTCTGGGGCACTGAGCTCATGGTCTGCGAGTAATTCTGCAGGTTGTGGGTTCGAGTCCAGCCTGGGGTTGTGGTGCGAGTGACACTTTGTCACCAATTGCTTTTCTCCACCCAGGAGTAGATGGGTACCTGTTAGGGCAGAGTTTGTTTAATTGTGACTGATTTTAGCTGCTTTGCGTCGAAATGGCAGCATTGAGCTTTATACTCCCAAGGGAGCTGACGTTGTCTTTGGTATGTTTCATTCGCCCAATGATGTAGCGCCTTGAGCACCAATAATAGTAGATACGTGCGATTTGTACATACACATTATTACTATTTGTGAATAACTAATAGATCATCATATTAGTAAGAAAACAGTGGATGGGTTGTTGCTCTCGAAAGTCCTCGTTAAACACTTGTTATGTGAGTCCTCGGTTTTAATTTTTCGAGTAAGGAACAGGCGATATCGGATGCAAAACAAGGCCACAGAATCAACACCGCTTTAGCCTGAACGGAACCATTAAGAACGTTTTTGTAATAACGTACAGATCGTTATATTGGTGAGAATCAATGGATGGGGTGCTGCGCCCGAAAGTCCTCGTTTAGCACTTGTTAAGTGAAGTCCTCGGTTTAAATATTGGCGGAAGAGTAACCAATGACACAGAATCGACACCGTAATGGCCTGAAAGGTAAATTAATGTTATTTGTAATAACAAAGAAAGCCTGGGTGGGGTGTTGCTCTCGAAAGTCCTCGTTTAGTACTTGTTGAGTGAAGTCCTCGGTTTAAATATTCGCGGAAGGATCAAGTTTTATTTGTCAGAACCAAAGGCTCAGAATCAACACCGTATATCAGCCTGCGAATTTTGCAGAGGCTACGCTTAAAGGATCAACATCTCGGTCCGCTTAGGGAAATCTTGTTCTTAAGCTGAGGGGAAATCGCAAAATCCTGGGAACAATTCTCAGGAAATGGAGTGAGAAAGAAAATTGCGAATGTGCCTGAGAGGAGAATCATGCAAAGTGGCTATCGCGTGGGCTGATTGACAATGGAAAACGGGGGGAAGGAATCTGCAGGGAGGTATGCGACCGCATTCAGTCGAGGTAAGGTTTGGAGAAGAAGAAAAAAAAAGGATGGGGACGTATGTTTTATTCTGCGGAAGCTTTTTTTATAGCAATCTTATCGTGGAATGGTCCAGTAACACTTAAAACTGTGTGTAGGCAGATCCTGAATTATTCATTCAACCCGCGCAGTTTTCCTTCTCGAACGAAATAGCCCTAAGATTTCATCTGTAAGCCTGAAATTGTACCTAAAAAGTTGTATTCGACGTTCAGTGTTGTGGACATTTGGAGCGAAATGAGCATGACAACGAGTTAACTAGTTTTTATAAAATGTGACCTGATTTCACAAAATGAGGAATTACGGCAATTTGTAATGTGTTAAGTTTGTTGTATGTGGAAATAATATCGATGAATAAAGTTGACAATAAGTTCTATAATTGTCACTGTGCACAATTTGTTTAAGGGCCTTCAATACAATAGTATACTTCTGTCGAGTTAGGACTCATTTTGAGCAGGTGAGTCACAAATTTTGCTGATTTTTCACCGAAATTGCTTCGCTCAAACGCAACCGAAGGAGACAACAATGTATATTCGATCGTTGATTTTAAAAATTCACGACGGTTTGAAGCTTCCGATGCAGGGAGACTGTTTTATCCAAATTGTTTGATCTGCGACTCTGTCGATTATTCCAATCCGACGACTTCCGATCGGGAACGTGAGGCGGAATACATTAATGCGTCGATCGCTTCAATCATTCCATGTAGGCCTGTACTGTAGCACGTCCGAGGGAAGCATGTTTGTACGATTACAATGCCGAATGAATATTCCTAGCCATTCCCCAAAATCGTTTCGAACAATTTTTGTTTTCACTGACAAAAAGTAACGGAGGAAAAACAACAGCGGGAGTCTAACCCGGACATCGAATATAAAAGTTCACATCAAGGGGAATGAAACCTCACAATTTAACAAGTTTGAACATTTTCAATTTTAAACCAACTACAAACATTACATTCATTTTCGATGTTGTTAGGGTCAAGTGCCGCACTTTTAGTGGACGTCAAAAACAGACGTCAATTTTTAATGTAAAAGTCATGAAATTTTAATCAGATGCCTTTAAAGATGTATACTGGCCTACCTTGAAACTTGCCTCGAACGTGACGTCACAGTTTAGGGGCGTGTCATAGCTGGGGTTCATTGAACTTTCAGTGCTTGTCGGTCATTCAGGACATATCTAGAGAACAAAGCAAAAAATCAACTAAGAAAAACTGCCTGCCTTTTGATTAGCACTTAAAATTGCCAAGAAATAATGCAGTTCTATGAAACTAGGCCTTGTATTTGAGACTCAGCTGTTTGTGTAATTATGTTTGCATCCCTGATGTTGTCTTACAAGTTATCTCTCCTTGCGGTTTTGCATAATAGATGGGTCTATTAGCGGCCTACGTAAAGCCAGCTGCAGACAAGGTAAACGCACCACGCGTATTCTCGCGAGATTCTATCTGACCCTAGAAAGTCTGGTGCACGTCTCTCACGCGGCCCGCGTTAATGTTTGAAGACGTCTTGCACTGCACTCGTGGGGCGCTTTTGGGAATAAGTCGCGACGTTGGCGCGCTTTTTTTCTTGGCGGGATAACAACATTGATTGACTGTTGACAGAGGAAACAATCACACTCGCTCAGGGGCGAAATCATGTCAACATTTTTGCTTCAAGGAATCTTTGAATTAGGGTCTGTAGTGATCGTTGAAGCTTTTTGATCGTACATCACACGAAATGTAAGGATTTGTTTCTCCACGGGTTCCTCTCATTTTTGGCTAAAAATTGCGCCCCCAAAAAACAAAACCTTTCTTTTTTTAGGTAAAACTTTCAAATGTGCTAAAAATACCCCTTCAATCTTAAGTCTGTATGCTTAAAGTGACTTTCTATTGCTAGAAATTTTAAGCTACAGAAAAAAAACTGATGTTAAGATTTACCAGACCGTGTTGTCGATATTCGTCAATGATAATAATATTACACGATAATGCGAAGAAAATCTTCAAATTGGTTTGTATCAATTTTGCATTGATTTTTTGACTAGAGGGTGGCGATCCGAAATTTGAGCTCCTCCAACATGTTTTTTCTTCAAGGAAAAAAAGACCCGAATTCAAACGAGACACCCACGTGGAATGACAAAGGGAGATATCTTGAAACGTAACGCTTGCAATATCTGGCGCGCGGTATCAAGTTTTCGTCTTTTGTTTAAGTCTGTGTATATATTGTCATTGTATCGTACTGTTGTTTGAAAGGGAGATTTTAAATATGTATGAGTTGAAAAATGTGGTCCTTCAATGTGTAATGATCGCGCTGTTGTTTCAAGGAGAAGCTGTTTTTTAGCATGATTAGAAAAGATAATTGTTTTAAGACAGAAAACTCAATTCGGATAACAAAGGGATTGATTTCTGCGAGTAGAAAAAAAGGTGAATTTGTGTATGGGGACCGGTAATAAAACTTACAGAACTCAACCCATCTTAACCCAACGGCATGTTTTGTTGGAATCTGTCAGGATGGGTACAGTACGCCTAAACTGACAGTCTTTTACATTGGGTTGGCACACCTCCAGAATCAAAGTCAGAAATATGTGTGTGCAGTTTCCCATATGGTGTTGGAATTTGCCAGGATGGGTATGGTTCCTAGTGAATCATGTTCGGGAGTTAGGGTTAGGAGACACTTTCTGGTAAATCATTTTATTATTTTGATCATTAGGGAGACACTGGTCATCAAGGAGACATTTCAGTGCCTCTCTAATGCTTTAACTGCCATTTTAATGCAGTGTTGTAGTACTCGTACTCGAGTACTATCGGGTACTTTTTTGAGTACTGGTACTGGTACTGGTACTCGTACTCGTACTCGAATGTCAAAGTACTCGTACTCGAAATGACGGTACTCGTACTCGGGCAGCAAAGTACTCGTACTCGACATGTCGAAATTGTACTCGATCATCAAAGTACTCGTACTCGAATAGCAGTACTCGAAAAAAAAAATGGTATAGCTTGACTTACCACGGCCTTATTTTATTATCGATACTTTCAGTTGGAAATGGTTGATTGGCTTGCAGAGAAATCAAAGTTTCCTGATTTTTCTCTGTGCACGTCCGGACAAACACATTTAACAGCTAGCCGTGAGTGGGTCTGTATATCGGTCTGACTGGGCCTGGGCCAATTACGCACAATGAACCATTTGCGGTATGGCCGTATTCGGAAATAGAAGTACTCGTACTCGTACTCAGAATACAAGTACTCGTACTCGTACTCGGAAGTACAAGTACTCGTACTCGGAGACCTGAACTTGTACTCGGAAGTACAAGTACTCGTACTCGTACTCGGTAACCTAAGTACTCTGCAGTACTCGGTACTCGGAAAAAAGTACTCGACTACAACACTGTTTTAATGTCGCAAAACGCTTTAAATGATTCTAAAAGGTCGAGAATAGTATTATAACAAGTTTGGGGAGGGATCACTTACAAAATGGGTTACGAGGGGGTTTTCGTTTGTGCATACGTAAATGAGAATGTATCCCGGAGGTACCAAAAGCACGCAGTGAAATCGACAACCATGCATCCTGAATTCGATTTTGGACCTCAGTTTGTACGTCCGAATTCGATCCAGACTTTGAATGCCTGCCATTTAGGGTTTCCATTCTTCGGCTACATTGCACACAGGCACTGACTTATTACCCCACCGACCTATCATGGGATCTCTTTAGGCACTGATTTTAATCAGTCTAGGACCAAGCGAATTATTCAGTTGTGCTTCAAGAGGTCCAAGCAGTCACATGAACTGAATTTCAATTGACTTCCGGCATCGGAACATTTTCTTCATTAAATTGCTGGAGCACGCCGCGGGGCCTTCGCAATGTTTCAAAGTAATTGTTTTATATTTATCTACAGAGAAAATGTGAATCGCAAAGTGCATGATGACTTTCTTCAAATACTTGAAAGTTGATAATATGGTTGGTCGAATTTGCTCCTGTAATATGAAGAGCCAGCATCGAATCGGTAAAACGATTGTGGGTCGTTTCTAGAAATATACTTAACAAGCATCAATTCTACGCACGTCTCATCTTAAAAGAACATCGAGCTATTCTCCTGAAATTGTGCATTGACTTCACAATGCGAATCTCAAGGGCAGCCTTTTTACCAAAGTGGCATGAGAAGTGGGAAGCGATTTCAAACTCAAAGGAGAAAGTGAATGAATATCAAATACGGGATAAAAGTGATATGTAAACTAAGGTTTATGCCCTTTGTAAATGTGTGGCTACTTGTACGCAAAATGCCTTTGGTGTGCTCATGTTTTCAATGCAAAGACGTCGGCGAGATATCTCAAAGATATCTCGGCTGAAAGAAACAGTTGATTGCGTGATGGATGGCCCATCTTTCCTCGATACTTTGAGCTCCAAATCGGTAATGGTGTTGTCATCGCAATTTCCTTCTAGGGAGGCACTGCACTCGATAACACTAAGGCCGCTTGACTTAAAACCTTGGTAATTGTTGGTAAGGTTGTCTGTTTTCGTGTGTGTGTCTACTTTGCTGAATGTTGGATGACAAAGGTTAACATGTTGGCACGCGGGAAGACTAATCTCCATCAGTTGCAATCTTAGAGATTAGCGGAGCGTAACTGAACGCATTCAGGCTTGTCATTGAAAGACGTGTCTCCTTTGGCGAGAAGTTAGTTTTAACGGAGAAACAAAAAGAACCGTCATGGTGTTTTTTTTCAAGAGATAGTTTCGCTTATTTGAGATATTTGCGGACGTGGTAGAAATCATGCAATGATGCTGTTTTCACACCCGTTATAGATCTTGGGAGACATTGGTAACCCCGAAGCCAGCTCAAACAGGAACTCGGTATGTTATCAGAATGGCAAACACAGTGGCAGGTTGAAAGTAATTAATGAACACAGATTCATGAATAGCATTAACTAACCAGAAATTCGTCACGACTCATGCGTGAGATATTCTTCAAAATAAGCCCCAATAAATAAAACAGTGACAACTATACTACAGTATGCATGCAGAATGTGTCGATGTGTTGTACGCTCTGACGCTATTGAACGCAAGACTCGCCGATTCTTAAACATAAAAAACCTTAATGATTCATACCACACTGTATGTACCATATT
Organism: Patiria pectinifera; assembly: GCA_029964075.1. NCBI lineage: Eukaryota > Metazoa > Echinodermata > Asteroidea > Valvatida > Asterinidae > Patiria > Patiria pectinifera. The sequence continues at coordinate 12,471,839 of CM057139.1, forward strand.
TTATTTTTTAAATTATGATCATAATACAGCAATGATCGAAGGGCCTTCAATTCGCTAGTCCTGTAGTTCCATCAACATTTAACCACACACCAGTCATATCTAGATGCGACCTGGATGTTTTTGCGGTCGGATGTAAGCCACAATATCTCCATTCTCAACAATCGCGGGAAAAGAAATTGTAAAAAAAAGAAGAAAAAAAACAGAACCAATTCGCGCGAGAAAATCAAATTGCGCGAACAGCTGGGAGTTGACCGGCACAGCGTAACCGGACAAATTGGCGCAAAACGGGCAGAAGGGGAATTGAACAAGCGCATTATGTCTATCGCCCCTGGCGCTATAGACACGGATATAGTCAAAGGGAACAACGACAAAATGTGTGTACAGGTACCAAGAACCCGTTGAAATAGCCAGATCACTCCAGGCCGCGGACTGTAGGGGAAGGTTGACTGACAAAAAGCGGTTCAACACCCGTCCCCGATTTTTTTTTCTAAGGCAGAGGAGGTTTTTATTCATGCCTGATTATCGATCTTCAGCTGACATTTCTCGGGAGAGTACGTCCTCGCATATCCGAATAGGAAGAAACATGAGACATTTATGGATATAACCAGACAACAATGAATAGTCATGAATTTGGCGGGAAACGGAGGGAACAAAAACTGCCCTAAATGTATGTCGTCATAAAGAAGTCACTGATAACACTAATCCATACGCCTCCTCTTTTTTTCATTCCCCTATATAATGACATTTAATTTGTCTCAAATTAATTCTAGAAAGCATTAAGACTCAACCAAGGTACAAGCTTGTTTAGAATTAAGTGATGTCAAAGAGTGTTTTTATGAAAAATTCAGAAAGACTAGTCCGCTGACATTAAACAAGCTTGTATGTATACTAGGTAAAGTAATTTCCTAAGCCGGAAGCAATTTGACTGTTTACAAAAAGCTATTATATTTTTATGTTAATTAACCCGCTAAAGACAAATTATACTTGGGGAAATAGAATTGATTCGTGCAGGGTAACAGCCGCTACAGAAATCCGATACAATTCTCATGTTTCACGCCAATTATGAGACGCGTCATTCGTTTCATCCACGTTGGCGCTGAAAGGACACAGTAATGCCCCACAACCTTCAGTCTCCGTGACAGACCGCCGAGCTCTGGTCGTTGAACCGTCGAACTAATGGATATTTCATCGAGTCGAAATGGAAAAGGGCTTTCATCTTGTTTCAAAACAAGAGTTTAAAAAATACCTCGAGTGTGTTGGTTATTAGAAATGCAACCCATGCGAAGCCAGGTTGCAGTGTAACTCATGCGAGCACAGGGAGGGTTCCATGCGTTTTCATTCACCTTATCTAAAACAATCGCACCTAATTCGAATTCTCTCATTTTATGACCTTTTCTCAATAAAGAAACCTATTTTAGAAGAACCATCTCAGTCTGTGAAACCCTTCCGATATTTTTACCTCATACTATAACCCGACATCAATTGCTTTCATTCGGTGATGCCGTACTTGCATCGCTTGATTTCTCTTATCTTGTTTTTTTCCCGCGCGCGCGCTTTTTTCCCCGCCAACAAAACGTCCCATCAGATTTCAAGCTCGAATGCGCGCTAACATACCGTCTATTCTCGCGGGGTTTTGCAATTACGTGATCTGTCCATTCATGTTTAGAACTGCACGTCCATAAGGGTATGCCTGTGTCGGTAGGAACACTGTCATATAGTGCTCTGTTTTTAGTACGATAACTCAGCGGACAGCCAAAATCGCCGCAGGATTGATTTTTAATTTTCATTATCGTTGATATTCGCCGCACGCGAGCAAAAGGTTCCTTGATACCGCGTGACCTCTATAGTTAATTAATTGTTCAAGGATTGTTCAGTATAAAGACATCTCCTGTGAATTGCTAGCTTTCAAGTTACGTGCGATTACGTACATTGCGTCTAAACGAATTAATTGAACTGGTCACTTTCTGCCTTTTTTTTCTAATTAGGTGATTGAAAATGAAGTGAAATGGGGAAAACATAATAGTCTCACCGTACCAGGGTATGCAGTTCCATAGGAGCGTAGAACTTTCATCAAAGTCAAAAAGAAATGGTATTTTTTCCTTGACGCCATTAAAGTAATATATATATATATATTGTTTTCTACATGTCTCTCGTTTTCTTTCAGAAGATAAAAAAAATGACAAACAAATTTTTTGAAACCAAATCGATGGGGCAAAATTCGTTACAATATAATTAATACGTCTTCTCCAGTTTTTTTGACCTACACAAGTCATAGTGCGCATGCCCTGCAAGATGCATTTGTCTGCTGCCACCAAGCGTTTAAAAATGTTTAATCTACGACTTGCTATGGGTGTGTGCGTTCGCTTGGCTCACCCGGGTCGACACGGGTCAGCCACGTGCTGTTCGATTAGCTCTGACGTCATTCTCGGGGCTCACCCTGTCAACCACCACAGACCCTGCTAGTGCTCGTGTTGCAGATTCAGTGGAAGAAATACGTCACACGCATGCGTTGTTCATTCCAAGAAACGGACAATATGGCGGCTAGACAGCGAAATCGCAAGTGGACTTCAAATTAACTTTATTTGAAGTCTAATGGTTATCATTTATTGAGTTCATTGCGACTTCTGAGGCTAAAATAACACAGACCAAGTTTTTTTAGTTTTGCAATTTGCTGAAATGCAGTAAATCTCAAACTAAGACCCAATCCGAAACGGGCATTTTGTCAGTGGCTACGGCCGCAGCTACGGGCGTTACGTGAGGATTGTGATGGCCCGCGGTTGAGCGTTCGATTAGCCCGGCTGTCGTGGCTAACCCGCCTGCCTTTACCCGAGTCGATCCGTGTGAGCTACTTGAACGCACCCGGTAACTGAAAGTAAAAGGGCAACGTACGGCACTTGTGCGCAGACCATCACAAAAATAGAAAAACCAAATTGATTCTTAACTGTTTTTCGATTTAAAAAAAACCATTTCCCAGACGACATAACAATTTAGCCAAATTTGTCATTCTACGGCCATTGGCTTTCCGGAAATTCAGACACACAGAATTCCCCAAGCTCCACCGGGATAAAATCCCGCCCACGGGCGAGGGTGAATGTTCTGTTGCACGCCTCAATTTACATACACACGACCAATAAAAATTGAAATTCGCGGCCAGAAAAAAATACCTAAAGAATTAAAAACTATTCTCCCTGGGAGAACAAATATTATTGACTTAGTGAGTACTGAATTCAATGTAGGTCCAATATTAAATACGCCTGAAGTTATTCCCAAAAAGCATATTATCTTCCACCAATAATGCTTACAAAATACTGTTATTTTTAGATATTTATATTTAGGGTAAAGCTTTTCGCTGCCGGTATGGCAAATTTATATGTGCCTGCTCCGGGACTCACTTCTTGTTAAAGGGAATGTACAACATCTGCTTTTGCTGCAATTTTCAGAAATAAATGGATTTGGAAGATGAGTATGTCATAGCAAATAATGTTAAACTGACTTGCTTCACAATTTGGGTTCGGAGATGCTGGAAAATCCACGAAAACCAACCATGTTCTTGTAGTCTGGTGCCCTGACCCTACTTAAGATGAAACGGAATAATTGATAGACTTTGGGGAATGGTACGGTCAGAGAATCAGTCTATCAGGCTTGTACCCCTTCACAGGTGTGTAATCAATTGCAAAGGAAATGCGAAATAACTAAATATGAAAAATTAGGAGCACTTTTTGAAGAAAAAAAAAACAGTTTTCTCCAACGCTGGTCAGCCGACCAGCGTTGGAAAATACAAGTTTTCTTGGAAATGTCAACACACCAGGAGCTGCACAATTTTGCAGCATGCTTTTGACTGTCATTCCCTAACAGTCCAGTAAGATATTTTATGATAATTTGATCACTTTGTTTTTTATGTTTGCAAATTTTGTATCTTCTATTTAGGCAGTTAAAAATAAGGCAAACGATAATTTAGAAAGAGCGCAGAGAGCACGTGGAAATGTCAGGTTGTTCATCAAGTCGTGTATACACGCCCCAGTTTTATGCGCCGTTAAATATTTACACAACGTCACGTGGGTGTGCAACGTGCTTGCCGACATGTCTTTGCAGTGAAACATGTAAAAAATATAGTTCACTAATCATAAGAAATGAACAGGCGAGTCAAAAAAGCGTAACCCCAAAACAAAGACATGTATTTCATACCAAAATACAATGTAGCACCAAAATTAATGATGACTTGGAAGCATTTTATTAAACTACTTTTAAGTGAGAACATTATTTCAATTGCTCTACACGTTAAAACTGTGCCACTATTTAAACGAAGTAACCCTAAGATCAGTTTCGTCCAAAAAACAAAAAGCAATTTATTGTGTGTTTTGACTGTTTGTAACAATTAACCAAGAAAATGACACAGAATACTTTTTGCAACAGCTGTAGTGCACAATATCTTTATTAATAATCCTGCATTGGCTAACAACAGGATTCATGAAATCCTTTTTTTTTAAAGACGGGCTTTTAATAGAACTTTAATTGGCTACCAGTCATAATTATTTTGGTGCTACATGGTGTTTTTTTTTAAATATGAAATATATTTGTTCGGGTTTGGGTTCCGCTTTTTTGTTGACTCACCCTGTATGTTAATAATTACTCGTGAATGTAGACCCCATGAGTGGTAGTTACAAAATATTTTAATAGTAACGAGTCATCATCATCATTAAGCGATAATGATGATGATGACCACGAGGTATCAACCGTAAAGCGTTTAGACGTAAGTGTTTACAGGTATTACTTTGGGTAGTTATTGTTCAGGTGTGTTTTTTTAGGAAAATTTGTTTCAATCGCACAAAGTCCGTTTGGCGTCTGCGAGATTATGCGAGAAATTGACGTCACATCTGACAGCCTTTACTGCAGAAACATTTTGATGGAGTTGTTATTCCGCCGGTCCATTTAGTTCAGAGGTCTCTATTTACTGATTGTGCTCCAGTGATAAGCCGAGACCGGTTAATAATGAAAAAAATATATCATTCGGTCCGCGATCCAAAGTGCATACAAACAGAGCGCGTAAAGCCTACGGGTTTCAAAACAGAGCCGCGAGGGGGTGTGCTCATGCAGTATGCACGGTCACGTTTTACTGATATTATCTGGCCGATGATCTTATAAAGCCGGGAAGTGTAGGAACTAGACTTTGACCTTTGACTTTTTGTGACTCAGTTTTGTGGTGTTGGTGTATACACGTAAATTGGCTTTAAACTTTGGTCGAAGTTTTGTAACCGCTTTTGTATACACGGTGTATTGTTGTGGTGGCGTTGACGGTCGGTTTGAAGTTCATGTGCAGTTTGTTCTTTCGTTACTGCATAAACCTCCACTTTGATTAAGTTGGGCATAACATGGATTCCTTTACTCTTAAACTCCGTGTTTTCTCAGTCTACCAAACTCTTTAGATTATCTTGGTATGACTTTGGAGTTTCAACGTGCCAAAGTTGGAACTGACGTAAGTATACATCTTTCGTTTATTCGGTTCACAATTCAACACCAAAGGCTAGCTCCACTGTCAACGAATTTGGATGAAGTGTGCGGCTGTTTCCGGGGTTCAACCATAAACCACGTCAGAACCCGTCATATGACAGTAATGGTATAGCACTTTGCGCAAGGAAGCTTCACTGTTTACCATTAGAATTCAATTGGCCATTATGCTATACGGTAAAGCATAACAGCAAATTGATTTCGTATTCATACCTATTTATCTCGCTGCACTATGTCACTGAATCATGCATTGTACCAGAAGGTCTTTCCATAGAACAGTTCAAACATTAGCGAGACCAATACAGAGAGAATATGTGACCTGCCATAGCATAATGAGGAATAACCCGCACCCTTGACTTTTCACGTTATGTACAACATGTTAAAGCGCAAATCTTTAGCTTTCCAATGATACCAAATTTGTTTCTGTAGCTTATTTTATTCCAAAGATATGACGCAGGACCTTCAACAGTGTCCTTCCAAGTTTCGCTAACCTCATTTCGAAAAAAACGGCCTTGAAAAAAAAAGACACGCATTGCGCCACCAACGTTCTTCAGTTTTTCCACTTTAGGTATTTTTCCTCGACAAAAATGCATAGTGTGAATCTTGGATATCTTGGTTACTCGAAAATACAAAACAATCAATATGGAATTTGACATGATTTGTCTATAATATCCGACTTCAGGCATCATATTACTCAAAAATAGGTTTTGCCTCATTTTGCCTCAGTAGGTCACATACTCTCAAGAGAATGAATCATGATAAAGTGGTCACGACACCATTCACTCATAATGTTTTCGTCTAGTTTTCCCCTCGGCAAGCACACCTTTTAGTAACGTCATCAAAAATGCGCGCTGTTGGCACGTAGGCAGTATCTTATAAGGCAAGACGCAATGTTATCAACTTCGACGGTTTCAATATATATTCTGGAAGAAATGCTCCAGCCTGCTTCTGAGGAGTTTTATGAGGACACTCGAGGAACATCGAGTGATCTCACGACGTGACATGAGCTCAAGAAGTTTCTGAATCTCCTTGTCGGGGCAGAAAACACCCGGTTCGCCTCACTACGACACCGACCAAAATCTGCTTACAAATAAGTGTCACGTAGCCCATTCTATAAGGTAGATCTTTGCGAAAGGGGAGTGCGGTGCGAGATTGAAATGATCAGATAACCCATTTTTTCCTACCATGTTGCCAATACACCTCAGGTAGAATTTCCAGACTCTTAAATGTCAGTGTTGGTTGTTTTGATCTGCTGACATTTCCTGTTTTTGTATTTTTTTTGATCCGACATTGTACAGGTCCCAAACAAGAAAGCCGAAAGTCTCTTCGCACCAACGTGCTTGCTTGGTCTTCGTCTGTTGTCTTTTACTGCAAGTAAGTTCCATGATTTGTCATTAAATCCATTAATAAATTGTCCAAAAGAGCACAAAATTCTACTCAGTTAATTCCGAATGACAATTCACTGGAACTTAGTTTTCATGCATGTGGGCTATACACAATGGACGGGATTTAGCCCATATTCATTGGCGTTATAGGGTACACCTATACGATAGCACTGCCCAGTTCACAACTGACAGTCAGTGAATCAGTCAGCTAGTGAACTACAATGAGGACACCAAGCTGGCCCTCTGGGGCCAGCAAATATTCCTGCCACAACTTTACCATCCATGACATAAATTACAGCTCGTGAACCTCGTAGTAATTAACCCTAACCCTGCTCAGATCCAACTATGTTACATACCTGCCGGCTCCTGTTGGATTGAACAGTAAACCCCTTGTATCTATTCCTGTTGAAATCTGTTAGATTCTGCAGGCAACTGAAAACATTCAGATTCGGATTCTGTTGGGTTCTGGTAAATAACGCCAAGTTGGACTCTGTTGGATCCAGCAGCAAACAGAAAAATAAGGCATAGTTGGATTCTGTTGGATCGAGCATGCCAGGGGTCATTTTACATGTTCAGGTACCAACACCTTGGCACGTTGGATTGTGTGGGACTGTGTTGGATTGAGTAGGAAACTCATATGAGTAACCGTCGGACTCTGTTGGATTTAGCAAGGTAGTCCTGGGGAACTATTTGGGGTTGAGATATCAAAAACCATGAAAAAAAAAGTTAACTGGTTTCTTCATTCAGTCAAAATCGAATCCAAATCTTACCTAGCGATACGAACCCCTCTGTAATCTCATTAACGGAGAATTCTACCACATTGGTAAACGAAATCAGCCAAAAACGAACTGATGTTTACAACATCTGTGTTTGCCAACCACCGTAATTTGGAGTCACTTCCGTACAGAAATGTATCGGTTACCAAATTTTCTCCAACGAAGGAGACAGGAGTGGTTATCCGTGTCGCTCTCAAACTCAACAGTTTGACCTTACAGCAATACCCTCGCTAGACTTTTAAACCCAAGCACGATCCCAACCACTTAGGTCTGTTATTCCTAGGGCAACTCTTCGCCCGTGTACGATAAAAAAAAAAGTCTAAAAAGAAGGACACTATCATAATAAATGGGTAATTTTTAGTAATCGCCGACGGCCATTGGGTGCATTAAGAAAATATACACGTCGCCAGTGCGCGAACGAGTTTAAGACTTGTGGCCACGAGGGTTTATGCGTACGCGCTGAATTCCTACAAAATTGGCTGATGCTTGTGACAGTGCCAGAAGGAGGAACCATCCTTACGCGAGGTTATCATATCGACCAATCATATACATAAATGAATTCGGGGGGAAATTTGCGTGCATGGAACAGCCGTAGGCAAAAAGGTGTTTTCTTTCTTAATTTTATCTTTTCCAAATTTTGATTAAAATATAGGTAGACGTTTAAGGTAAGTGCGCGCGAATTAAGTTAACACGTCCGAATCTGAAAATTGAGAGTTGGTCCACTAACCTCCGAAGTAACGTTGATATTCTTGCTCTGTCATATGAGCTGTCAAAAATGCGAAAGTAAAGGAATACATCAGGTTTTTTTTTAATACTATAAGCATCGCGTTTAGACAAGGACGTTTTTTGCCACTTGAGTTTTCATTTTTAATCACGCTCTGTGTTTTTCTTCCAAGTGAGAGTTGTGTCTTAAGCGGATCTAATAAACAGAGATGATTAGGATTGCTGTTTCGAAATTGCGATTAAACTCATCTTTAAGAAGCTTAACAGCTTGGCTTGGATACGTGAACCTTTAATGTCATGTCATTCTGATTCTTCCGTGGAAAGTTTGTGTTTCTCAAAGTCAGAACGACACCCAGGAGTATTCGGTGAGATGTGAAATGGTGACCCACCCTAACAAAATGAGTCATAAGTCACCCGAACTACTTTAGAGGAAAAGGCTTTTTACAAATCGTGCAAAATAGCAATCAGTGGCAAAAAGTCAGCATTTTTACTCACATATTAGCACATGCTAGTACATGTATATCAAAATAAGTGATGCATCAAATTGAAATGCAGAGTATACCCTTTCTACTGGGTATAAGACACTTAAAAAATGAAAAAATAATCTTAGGACTCATTTAGTGTGATACATTCGCAATTTACCAGACCATACCGTCAAACGGTCTCATCAGCATTTTTCATGACAACAAATCAAACAAACCAGACCATTCTCTTGTTGATGTTTTGATTTTTTTATCACCACCGGTAGAAACAAGCAATTTGTCACCCACGGAGATATATAGATAAATCTAGGTATAAATCTTGGAGATAAAATTCGCGGCTCTGAGTATATGTATGGGATCGCAAACTCGCTATTAAAAACCGGCCCGTGTTCCGGCCATACGGCTCGCCCAGTCACGACGGCGTACTTTTTCTAATCATCGCTCGCCTCAGCCCCTTGCCGTCGCATCCCGGGGTAAAAAAAAAGAAATCGTTCGGCTAGGCCATTGATTGGAACTGCGCTCGATGTTTGCTGAATAAACTATGAGTAGTTGGGCTTGTATATAAATATTAGGACCATCGTTCATTTTATGTTTGATCGGGAGTGTGCTTTGATGTTTTTATGAGTTCCCGTGTGGAGAGAGCTGCTAGTCATGGAGGTTTTTATGAGTGGACTTTGCTTGCAACTTTCCCGGAAATTGACAAGTGTTTGGAGAAAAATCTGGTCGTCATTAGATTATTTTTTTAATAAATTAATTATTGATTGATTATAAAATTGTTGATTGATCGATTACGTGACTGATTGGTCAAGTGATTGATTGATTGATGATTGATTGATCAAACGGCAGTTTTATCGATTGCCGACGAATGTAAGTGTTTAATTGATCGATCGATTTTGTGATTGATCGATCGAGTAACAGACCGAGTTATTGATAAGAGATTTATCAAATGATAGATTAATTGATATGACACATTAATGATTGATCGATAAATAATGGATCGATTGGCTGATTGATGGATCGATAATTGATTGATTGATGGCAGGTAGCTGCAGTTAGAGCCCAGGAAGAGGAATCGGCCAACAGAATGGACGGGCAGACGGAGGAACAGTTAGCCCAGCACACCTTGGTGTACGAGACGTGTTACCAGCGAATGAGAACAGAACAACCGCCTAATGATGGTACGGGCCGCCAGTGAAAACCAATCAAGTTCATAGAGAGGGTCATGACAACATCGCTCAGATAATCAATTACATAAGCAAAGTCTAAATCTATCGATGGCAAACCTTTATAAATGATGTGATGAATTTTCCGTGTCGAGGGAAACACAGCCGAAGAGGCGAAAGTGACATAATGCACCCTTTCTTTTTAAAATATGATCACAATCCCACTACAAGTCAATGTACGATTTCTATTCCGCATAAACCTTAGTGCCTCAAGAGGTGTAAATGAAAACTTTGATTACTGTTTATGGTACCAAGCGCCTGTACTGGTTTCATATGCAACAATGCAGTTGTCCAGTCTAGACTCTCATTGGTTGATTATTGTTCTGCATGACAGGCCACGCCTACTGTAACATGACCTTTGACACCTGGGACTGCTGGAACTACACCCGCGCGTCGGAGACGCTAGTGCAGCCCTGCCCGGAATGGATACCCGATTCCGATCCGGCAAGTGAGTAGAAACCAAGATCCGATAAATACAGAACATTGATAAGCACATACATTTTCTAGGTACTAAAATTTACAAAGTAATAATAATAACAATAATAATAAAATCTGTCGCCCTATCCTAGCTGTTAGTAAAATAATAATAATGATATAATAATGGGTGTTTATAAAGCGCACGTATCCACCATTATTGGTGCTCAAGGCGCTACACCATTATCACCCCTGCTCATTGGGCCAATGAAACATTCCACATACCATCTCAGCTCCCTGGGGAGTATACAGCTCGATGCTGCCATTTCGGCGCAAAGCAGCCTAAATCAACCACAAAAGGTTACCATTCAAAAGTCCATGTGATAAATAACTGTACCTTTGACTGGTTCTCAGCTATTTTTTTTTTTTTTACATAAACACATACATTTACTAAGTGATATTTCCTGCTTAGTGACTAGATTATGAAATTGGGCCCAGATTCGAATGTGGCCCATGTGCTGACTCATAAGTTTTTGATCAAGGCAATGACGTTTTAAGAGTCGTGAATGCCATTTAAATATTTAGGAACATTCAGGAGTGCATATGAAGTAACATTAGAAAAAAACCTTTTACGGTGTATCGACAGAAGCTGTGAAGCCGAGCTGCATGGGTTGAGCTCATGTCAAAGACTCAAACATTAATGTGCTTCCATTATCAACACAGGGGTTGACTAAGTTGTCCAATGCACTGTCTTGCATATCAGAGCCGTCAAAATGAAAAGCAACGGTCACTGGTCAAAAGACATTGATGCCTCTAGTTATGACTTCTACTTGGGGTAACCTCCCATCCCCCTCCCCTTTTCCCGCAGAGACGGCGAGCAAGATTTGCATGTCGGACGGTACGTGGTTTCGACATCCGGAAACTAACGAAACCTGGACGAATTACACTCAGTGCATGTACCATGCCGAATTGGTAAGTCCACCCCCCCCCCCAAAAAAAGGAGAAAAGAATGAAATTAGTCTTAGAACGATTCCTTATGGTGGAAGTGCATTCTTGGAATATTCTTCCTTTCTGCCACTTGTGACACAAACTGTTATACTTCATTAGTTACCTAACTTTAATACCATTTTAATCCGTCAAATCGTTTCCTTTAAGTTTAAAGAAACGGCCCTTTTAAATATTTCCTTGGTTTAAATTTCATGAATTGTTTCCAAAACTGCTGAAAATATAAGGAAACCAACTTCTTCCTCGAGCCTTATTAACGTAATTTCTACTTTTAAAATCGTTTAAAAAAATCTTCTTTTTTTTGTATTTGCAGGAAAGCAACATTCACTTTATCTATTACCTAGGCTACGGCTTGTCTGTCTTCTCGCTCTGCGTCGCGAGCTTCATCTTCTTCTACTTCAGGTACTTAAAAGTAGTGTAATGAGTAACATTAAGGACACTTATTATGCATTGGTATGACGTCGTTGATTTGAATATTCTGTAAGCCAATGGAATGAGGCTAAGGTCCACAGGACAGCCTGAAATATCAAATAAACATCACGAATTCAAAGACTCGTATTACAAGTACTACATTTATATTTTACAATTATATTTTGCAATATTTTCAGGGCATGAAACTACATTGTAACAGAATTGCTAAACTGGCTTGAAGTACTCCAAAAAGACTTTTAAAAACCAAATCATCTTCAGCCTAATTTGAGGGTGATAGGTACAAATGTGCTCTTTAATGGCGTCACTTCACTTAGTTAGAAATCCATAGAATATTCTTAAGAAAAAAAATGAAGGTTAGTATATCATCAATATGAACTAAACCATGTGTGGAGAGGTCGCATTTCAAATACTGAATGTACATTAGTATGTACGTTTATATTGACTTAGGGTACCCCATATTCAATTTATACGTGGTGCGAATGTATGCGGACCAAATTATTTCGTGGCGACTAAAATTGGTACATACATTACTCTGGGACCTACACGCGCGTGAACTAATTAAAACTGCGGCCTTCGGGTGTGATCTTGTCTCGAAATATACCACGAGAACACGAGGGGCGAATCATTTAAAATGACGGGGGAGGGCAGACACCAAAGCGATGTTTTTTTCGTAGCTGGCCTCGTTAGGCGCTTGTATTGGATAGTGGATGAAGGAGACACCAAAATGTTTCTGTAGAGGCTGCAGTGGTTTTCCAAGCAGAATAGTTTAATAAATTGCAGGAAAATCATACATTAATATAAAATCAAATTTCCATACGAAAATAACCTTTCATGCAGTGATTATAAAACTGACCTTTTCACACACACACACACACAAAGACTTTTCATGTAGACCATCACTATAGATATTCTATCCAAAAGACAAACCCAGCAATGGCATGGATCATGTATAAACTCGATTTATGTTTGCGGACAAACACATGGCTGTTTCGGCAAGTTGTTGTATTATTATGTCATGTTATAGACTGATAAGACATAGATCTGTATAAAGTTGCATAGTGACCAGTACCAATAGTTCCGTAGATATAGGCTTACAAAAAAAATCACCTTTAATGTGACGTCACATTTCATGTGATGACGTCATGATAACGTCACTACAATTTGCATCTATAACACATCCCGGTCTAGGTACATACCAACTGTCAACCAAATCGGACATTTAGTTCTGTGCGTATAAACCTTCAAAATATGCACCTTTAATTGTGAAAGATCGCTACTCTTTTGCTTCCGTTCGTCGTCGTAACTTGTTTTCCTTTTTCAATAATTACCAGGTAAAGATACCATTACATTCATAAACGATAACTGCTATACTGCACCTGCGCCCACTCAATTACACAGTACATGAACATAGGAACCATACACCCAGATACTTAAATAATTTACGGCGGGTTGCATGAACGAACATTAAGCCTTAGCACATTATCGTTGCCGACATTAATGCTTTAAATATGCCAACGTACTATAACAATATTTGAAGAAGGTATTAAAATGTACTACATATTGCAGTCACGGGTCGCCATTAGTCACGTTTATAATGACAGGTGTTTATTTTAGGACGTTCCTGATTATTATTTATGAATCTTTTACTATGCTGTTTATTTAAGGGAAGACTGTTTGGTTTGGTATGAAAAGCGTTACACGTAAATCTTTCGACGCCAAAATGTACAAACTCGTTAAAACGTGTGGTTGGGTTGTTGAGAAATTACTTGAATTTTCAACCTCTTAATCAAGTACGCACACAAACATATCATTCAACAAGCAACTTAATTATACAATAATCACATATATTTCTTTCCCTTCCTTCAGGGGCCATATATAATCATGGAGTGAAAAATATGAATTTTGATTTTCCTTGATATGGTTCTCAATAGCACAGAAATAAATGTAATGTAGTTTCAACAACATTTTAACCTTACTCACTAGAACGGCTATAGCCACGCCCCTAATAAGACAACTTTAATGCTGATTGGATAAATTTCAAATATCTTGTAAACCGATGTGGTTGAATGTGGTTGAATGTAAAGAGGTCAAGTGACTCTTACGTCATTTGTACGGGGACTTTATTGATGGCCATAGTTTTCTTTTTCTGTCCTTTGTTTGCTCGCTGAGTCGTGCCAACAAAAATTCAGATCAAGATGCAAGTCCCGCCCCTTTGGCCCCTCCCCTCATCACTATTGGCTGCAATTGTTCTTATTTCTTCCCCTCCCTTCATCAGGAGCCTAGGGTGTCCCCGAGTGACCATACACAAGAATCTCTTCATCTCCTTCATTCTGTGCGGGATCGTGTGGATTCAGTGGTTTGCTCTGGTCACGCAGAACCCGGACCTCATCGCAGACAACCCCGTAAGTAGATCGACAGGGGGCGCTATTCGGTTCGGCCGAACACCAAAAAAATGACAAACGGTGAATGACCATATTACCCAAATCGCGGCTAGTACATGCACTGTAGGTTTGGCCGTTCAGGGTTGAATAACCGCGGACGATTGAACATTTTTATTTCATCTTGATAAATCCATAAACACCCGAACGGTCAGAATTCGATGATGTTCGGCATAACTGTGCATTACTTTTGGGAGCCAAAGGGGATGGTCGTTATAACCGAATGTTCGTTATAGCGGTGTTCGTTATAACGACGTTTTACTGTAATACTTTGCCGTCATTGAGGACGTGTGTATTACTTTAATTACATCATTTCTTGTTACACAGTCAGCAAGCTTCCCTATTAGTATAGGTCTCATGTTATAGCAGCTGATTTCTGTGCCATAGTTTGCTTCAAAGATACATGTTCATTTTTATGTTCTGTAAGGCATGTCATACAGTTTCAGTTGCGCGGAGCTAAAAAAAAAAATTAAGTCAAGCAATGTTCAAGTTGTACTAAAATTAAAGCTTTCCCAAAGTTGAATTCAATGAATTACGCTAATGTTAATCCTGCTCTGGAATGCAGGGTATGGTATAGCAGAGGGTGACTGCTCTGTGTTCCTACACCCCTATGTTCCCACAACCCTATGTTCAGACAACCAGAGTGTTACTCCTGATTAGGGTTAGGCTAGTGGATAGGGTTAGGGTTAGGGATAAGAATGTGAGCAGTCGGCACACAGGGGTGTCGAAACATAGGTGTGTCGGATCATAGGTGTGTCGGAACATAGGTGTGTCCAAACATAGGTGTGTCCGAACATAGGTGTGTCCGAACATAGGTGTGTAACGTAGCAGAGTGCTATGTGAGACTCAAAATAAGATCTGAATGTAATAATTAATCTCTCGCTGTTGGTTTATCTTTCAGCCATTTTGTAAAGTCCTACTGGTGCTCGGGCAGTACTTTAACACCTGCAACTATTTCTGGATGCTCAGCGAGGGCCTGTACCTCCACACGGTGATTGTGGTGGCAGTGTTCTCAGAAAACCACCGACTGCACTGGTACTACATCATTGGATGGGGTATGTATTAGTTAATAGTGACTGACTTTGGTCTTTTGAAAAAAAAACAAGTGCCAGTGCACAATAAGCTCTGGCCGTCTTGCGTGAAAGTCTTGCACAAAATCTATGATGTTTTACACAGGCTCATTATGAACAGCGACCTCTACACGTGACTATAACACTAATGCACATATCTTGCCTCCATTTACAAACTTTTAATCGTTTCGAATCGTTACAATTTTTGTTAAGTATTTAATTGATTTTGGTTGCTTTTTTTAAATTAAAATTTGGTAGTTATCATTTATTGGAAACTTATGTGGCCTTATTTTGGTCAATTTTCCGGGGACAGACAGACAGACCGACCGACCGACCACTAAGTGACACGTAGAAGCTCCTGCCAGATCTTAAAATTCACATGCAGTTCTCGTTCGTATTTTGTTTTTCTTTCGCAGTGTCTGTGCAATTATGACATTCAGGAATTGTCTTGCTGTCGTTTTGGAGGATCAAATTGAATTGTTCAGATTAAATTTAAAACAAAATAGTTTCCTATATACAAACTTTATATTTGCATAAGTCGTATTCGCCATGTACAGGTTTAGGTATGATGTGGACGTTATGGAGGGACAAAAATCGATTTCAAACAATGTTTTTGTCAAAAGATGTCGCACTAAGAATCTTTGGTCGAATATTCCTTAAAGTGTCCTCAATATCGTACAAGGACTAAGAGTTTTTATAGCCTCGATTATTTTGTAGTTTTAATCAATTTTTTTTTAAATTTCTTGCACAGGTCTTCCAGTGATTCCCGTTGCCATGTACACCGGCCTCATGGTGCACTTCAACACAGGATTGTAAGTACAAGAATCAGCTAAAAGTATCACTCTATTTTATCAGTCGATTACTAAAAGCTTAAAAAGGTTCCAAACTTTTCTTCTTTGTATAAAAAAAGATCCCTGAGTACAGGTCATCCAAAGATAGGATTCACAAGGTCCATAACGCTTTCCCCGTTTGAGGACGCTGTGACAAGTTTGAGGGCGCCTTGAGGGCGCTGTAATGCTTATTGGTTACTCTTTGCCCACATAAAAATAATAAAAACTTCAACATTTACAAAAACTGTTTTCACCCCACAGGTGTTGGCTGCAAGCGAGTTCGTACGAGTGGTGCGTCGCTAGTTTTATAATTTTAGTCCTCGTTGTAAGTACTTGACATTTGTTTGTACTATAAGAAATAAAAGTTTTATTTTTAGGTTTTTGAGACAGGAATTATCTGCAAACCAGATTAATTTTTTAATATAAAAACAATTGTAGATGTTTTTTTTTAAGTTTGTGTGACTTTGGTCTTTGGTTTTCATAAAAAACAAAATGTTGAATGTAGTAAGTCGAGACTAACCGAGATTTCCATTTTACTGCAGCATATTTTGTGAAATTCCACGTCAGGACTTAAATTAAAAAAGGCAGAAGCTTAATAGTTTTGATACAAATTCTGTTCGAGGTTACCGTTACTAGGGATGCCGCACCATCAGACAATATAACTCGCAAATCTAACTCCATTGTTACTTATCATTCTGATCATTTCACTCTAGATAAACCTGGTGTTACTGTTGAACATTGTACGAGTGTTGGTCACCAAACTACGGGCAACGCCCGCGTCTGGTTCTGGGAGTACTTACACGTAAGTAGTCCGTATAACTTCTTAACAAATTTCGACAACAATTCAGTTTTCGCAGGGTAAACTGGTTTCTGCCCTGTATCAGGCTCAATAATGTACTGAGGAACCGGGAACCAGTCTTCTCGCCGGCGAATCTGTTTGGTTGTGTAAAACGACCCCCCCCCCTCAAGAAAAATCCTTCTTGTCGGAGGGCCAGACGCATATCAAAGGAAAAGTGCATGTGTAGTACTTTCTTTTAAACTTTGTCAGGAGAATTGTATCGATTTACTACAAAACTGATAGAAGGCCTAATTCTTAAAAAAAAAAAAAGGTTTTTTAAGTTCTGGCAGGAGCTTCTACATGTCACTTGGTGGTCGGTCGGTCGGTCGGTCTGTCTGTCTGTCTGTCTGTCTTTCCCCGAAAATTGACCAAAAGTATGGTGCTCCTACGTCACATTTTTTGTCGTCGCACTTTTAAGACCTGGTAGGGATCATTTTGATCGATTTCATGCAAGACTTTCATGCAGGACTTCTTGCAACACGGCCAGAGCTTATTGTGCACACAGTCGTGAATTGATACACGCCCGAGGACAATGCTTTGTTTTTCTCTTTGTCCCTGTAATATAACACTCTACCATAGACTAAGCACATAACCGTACGATCGAGGACCGTTTTCAACAAAATACCCCACACTCGAGGACTGAAAGGATCTTTTGTTCTCCATTTGTGTAAGCCGTAATGTACACTCGCACTTGTTTTGTTGTTTTATCCCTGTCTCTAGGAGAGCGGTCCGAGCCACCCTCATCCTTCTTCCACTTCTTGGATTGCATTACCTCATCTTTCCCGTTAGGCCTGCCAACGGTTCGGTAGCCGAAGCCTTCTATGAATACTTCATGGCGATCTTGTTGTCATTTCAGGTGAATATCACACCATATATCAATGGCTCTCGTTTGTTTGTTTTTATTCCGTAAACTGGTTTTGGAGAGAGAGAAAACAACGAACTCACGCGCAATCTTATAGCGCCATCTCTATAGTCGACATTCATGAGATTGCGCTCAAAGCGATCGAATGGTGAGGTTGTATTTGTGGATTATAACCACTGCAGTTGCGTTTTGTACCTACGGTATTCGCTAGAGGGCGTCACACAGACATTTTGAATGACGTTTTTGTGGGCTTGCATGCGCCAGACAATTCACTTGTAGATTATGTATTTCCAGTTCATTAAATTAGAGAAAAGCTGTGTGAAAAAAATGGAAACATTTCAACTGTGAGGTTTTAGCAGTACCTCAAAATGTATGTTCAATATATATTAAAGGGGACTCGTGACTCAGACTCGGACTCGACCTTTGTGACTTGCGACTCAGATTCCGGACCCGACTTGCATGACTCGGACTCGGGGGAGGTGATTCTGATTCGGACTCGGACTCGATATTTGGTGACCTGAACACAACTATGCATAAACGTCAAGCAACAGCCGTCTGTTTTCTTTTCAAACTCGCGTGGCTACAGCGCCCTCAAGAATAACGCCTATTGATATTGATTACAATTTCGTTTTTGTGGTTTTTATTTCTTTGTTTTCAGGGCTTCTTTGTCGCCTGCATATTCTGTTTCTTCAACGGTGAGGTAATGACAAAGATTCGTAGACGCTTGAATAATATTACACTGAGGCAAACCTCTTGCTCTTCGGCCGGCCGCCCGCGTCAGACCAAAGTTAGTCGCTGATTGGGTAACTGCTCGTCACGTGGTCGGTGTCAGTCGTTTGACGTCACAGCATTTCGTTGTGTGTGTGTATTAAACAGCCAAACCCACTCTAAGCACATTAAATTTCTCCTGCACTGGTTCACTTGCACTATTTTCAGTTTGAACTTTTCCCATGTGAGAATGTTTCACTTTTTTTCTCTCTTTTTTTCACCCCTTGCTTTGGAAACTTTTGTTACTTTTGCATGCAAGCACATCATCTTTAACGGTGTTTCTAATACACTTATTAACTCGTTTAATTTTTTAAAAATATTTCAAATAGAGTTCGTATTGAGCAAAACATTCGAATTTATTTTCTTTTTGCATGCATTCATGCACCATTCAACTGGGAGAGCGGTCATTCACAAGGTAGTAGTTTTGGTTAATTTCAACATAAAAACACAGCCTTTCAACTAAAAATCTGAGAACAAACTCCTCAATTAATATACATGTATTTTGACGGAGAAAATGTCAAGGAATTTTTTTCTAAAAACTTGGAAAATTGGTACAGATATTTTTTTCTCAAAAACGTGTAACTGAAAAGAATTGTCTCACAAAGAAACTTGTTTCCGCTCTACATGTGCATGATGCAACGGGCAGCAATTTTCGCTTCTTTTTCCTTTACATTTTGGCCGATGAATTTTAACCACAATTACACTGTTGGTGAGCGGAATGGCACTGCAGCTGTATGAAAGAGTACAATTCCAGTCGATTGACAAAACATTCTCGCATGCGGACTGAATTGCTGAACATTCTGACACTTCGATTCTTTTCTGCAACAAATCTTTTTTGGTGCTTTTAAACACCAGCAACAAACGACTGGCACTATGATATCATATGAGGGCGTCCTTCCCCTAAAGCGGCGCGAATTCTTCTTTTTTTCTGCGAAGCGCGCGTTTACCCACACAAACTGCAAGGACACATGTTTCAAACGACACAACTTACAAAGCGGCCATTTTGAGAAAGTAAGCGTAAATGGTTTTAATATACATTTTTCATGGGTGTTTTTCCCCCATTATTTAATTAAGGAAAGCTTATTTATATATGAAAACGAAAACGAAGTTTAATACTTAACACTACGCAAAATATTAACAGGTTTTTCAGCCAATGTGTACTTTAAACTCCTTAGTGCATTTAACGGTAGTGCTGTTGGGCAATTGTTTGCGAATTCCTAAAACTTGATCTTGATCAATTTTAGCCATTGAAAGATTAGTATTTGCAGTATGCACGAAGTATTCCTGAAGCAAACTAATGCTGCCGCTTGAATAATTATTCCAAAAAGGCAAACCACAAAAAGAATTTGCCGTTATGGCAAGTCTAGTTCCCATTTTGGCCGCATAGCAAAACCATAGTCTTGTGGCACTTGTGTGCACCAGTATCCATGTTTACTTTTTATTTACATTTTACATCATAATCATCACATTACAATCAAGTCATGATAACGAGAAAAAGGTACAACATGGCACAAAGAACTTAGAATCACAACAAAAAACACGTTTTGTTTCTCATGAATATTTGGAGAAAAAATATGATTTCAGTCACTTCTTTCTGGAACTTTAAATGTTTTACTGATTGTTATTTTCCCATTAATTTAAGTCTATTTGCTGAGTATTTGATCTCCCCTTTTCACAGGTAAAAATGCAAATTCGACGCAAATGGTACTCATATCGCTGGGGGCACAGAGGGAGTGTGTTCGGCGGTCGGTACGGCAACATGAATACGACAATAACCGAGACAGTGTCGACCATGTCCCCCAACGACAGACGGAGTATGGACAAAGGGCAGAACAGCCCGCTGCTGAACAAAGCGCCCCCTGCCGCCCAGAATAGCCTGGGGAACGGTAAGACGGTGCGCTCCTCCGGGGGTCGAGAGATCGTAGCCGACGTGGACGATACGAAGGACCAAGGGGAGCTTGACTCAAGCCCCAGCCCCCGGGAGACTTACAGCCTTGAGAACAATAGCAGTTGGGACTGCAACGCGAACCCAGAACAAGATGTCTGCCCGAGCATACTGATCGAAGACCACGACGAACAATCGTCCAAGACGACGGAGGTCTGACGAGAAGACGCGAGACTTTAAAAATATATAATTGTATAGAAAAACGGCAGCTATACGATTTGGTACTGTAAATATTTTGAGTGGTGCGAAAAAAAGATGTACTTCTTCGCTTCTCTGGAATGATCAAATATGGAGAAATGTTTCATCGTTGCCATGGATACCATTAAGACAAACTGCTAGTCGGAACTTCCAAACAATTTCAAAACATGGCTACCGGGTTTCTCTGCATTAGAAAGGGAAAAACCCAAAACCTTGTCTCATCCAAGAAACTGTGATCGTGAGTTGACAGAAAAAAACGCGACTAGAACCGAGGCAAGTTTGAAACAACATGCAGTCAGAAGAATCCAAACTTTCGTGAAGTAATATCTCAGTGGATGTCTATAGACCCGTATTTAGTGGAAGAAAAAAAAATGTATAGTGGATGACTTTTTCTGGCCTTGAAAAGAGGCTATTGTATATCATTCTCTATAGCTGCATTGTAGCATACAGAAAAAGTATTTTCAATTGAATAATATAATATTGCCTTATTAATATTATAGATGTTACCAATGCAGAATGATTTAAGTCTATTATGACAGTGTTTGGGGGAACTGTTTTAAGTTCATGAAACAATTCCACGAAATAATGTGAGGTAAAACATTAATCAACCTCTAGAAATAGGTTGCAGGTAAAATAGATTGATACAATGCAGGAGGTTACTTTTGGAGCACGGGTAACCCCAGACTGGGACACTGCGTGCAGAAAAAAACATGCTAAAGAAAATCAGACCAACTTTACTCACTCTTTAGCTGACAAAATTCTCCAAAATTTTCATGAGGCAAAGACAAGGTCCTCAGTATTTCACCAGCCAAGTTTGAGGTCTCAATTCAATTTTTAAAGGAGACTTTTCTTTAACATTTTGCACCTGAGAGTGAAGCCAAGTGATTTCAATTTGAAGCCTAAGACTAGATTGGTACATGTCCAACCTTTTGAGCAGATTGACCCTTTAGTAGTCTGGTGGCATGACTATGGAAATGTGTAGAAATAGAGACTGGGTACCAGATTTTTCTTTTGACACAATTGGATGATGCAGTATTAAAAGAGGGTGGACTGGTTGCCAGTCTATTTTCTTGTAGTGCATGTCTTCACTATCTTAAGTTTTGGGACTCACATACACAGTATTGAGAGTCCCAAATTTTCGGACTAGTGAGTAGTGTCACCCTGGAAAGAATGTTGCATCCTGACGCTACTTTCGAAACAGAAAAAAAGACGTATTTGGGGGCTTACATTGTACCTCAGAGTATACTTTCATGTGAGAACTGTAAGGAATATGTTGACAAATTTTTAAGAGAGATTTGTAGGCGAATGTGTGGCCAACAAAGTGAATGTTTACATGTCACTACATGCTGAAGCCCTCAACCGACGCGTGACATGTACAAATTCACTAAGTTGCCCACACATTCGCCTACAAATCTCTCTTAAAGACTTCATCACACCATTCCTTACAGTTCTCATTTGAAAGTATACCCTCTGAGGTACAAGATAAGCAAAAGAAAATGTCTTTTTTCTGTTTCGAAAGTAGCGTCAGGTTGCAACATTTTTACCGTAACGCTCTTTACAAATTTTGTGAATTTCCAGAACCTTTGGTTATATTTCATATCTCGTTTGCATCACACGTAAATTATTTAAAGAAGTACAGTTTTATTATGTACGTTAGGCCTACTTAGTACTTTTCATGTACATGTTACATAGAGAAAGCCGAGCTAAGTTATATTTGAAATCAATGTGAAGAAAAACGAACTCACCAATTTTGGCCAATGTAGGAGGAGTATCCTTGGACAAATATCAGCTCAGTATAGAAGCAGTATCTCCAGAACTCGGTAAAAAAGTTCTACGTGTCGCTATAGCATATCCTCAACCAGTGTACTGAGTGACAGAACAGTTGCAGTGCTCGCATTGTCTCCAGGAATGTCTGCCATTGAACGTTCCGCCGATGCAATGTAACAAAAATCTTTGGATACTTGCCATTTTTCTCTGGCAGTATCGGCCTGTACGACACGTTGTTCACAATGCTCAACTCTCACTCAGTGTCATGTCCCGTGGAAAAGATTTGCCAGGGCTTGTAGAAGGCTTACCGTTTGACGAAAGTGTTCACACGCTGTATTGTTGAAAAGTCCCGTTTGTGGAACTCAGGAACACATATGTGAAGTTGTTGAAATGGTTTTCGATGCGGAAAATGGTTAACTTAACTGTCCAAAAGTACCATATTCGCCACTTTTGGCGCGCGACACAAAAAACCCGCTTGGTACCAGTTGCTTTGCGGACAGCAGTAGGCCGGTTACCAGTTATCTCGTGGTAATAGCGTGACCTATGACCGCGGGTGTTTACAAGTAGGCTCGTTCATCTTTTTAATCCATACTTAACCGAAACCCAACTTATGTATCCTTATCCTTGTTTAGACCATCAACGAAAAAAATGTAGCAGTCGAATTGATTTCCCCATTTTTAAAAATAGAAATAATTGTATAATATTTAATGTGTAAATAATGCATTTATTTTATATTTTGAGTAAACGTAGTTTCCTTGATCAACTGTGTTGATTTAAAAAATTCCAAGACAATTATGCTAATTATGTGGTGCTTTTGATATAGACTTGAGATGGGACAGCAATTGTAGGGTTAAATTATATGCGAATTATAAACTAGATACAAATTGAAAGATACATTCAAGTTACCACAATGAACTGCTGATAGCGTTGATAGAACATTTATGATGCATATGAATTCGGTAGGTATAGGATACCTTTCCACACTATTGCAACTAAAAAGTATACGAACGGAATTTTTTATTTTTTCTTCTTTTTTTTTTTTTTTACTGAAAATAGAGCAGTTGAACAGATAGATTTACAGTGGATAAAGACGTTTAATTTGTTTCACTGTTGTGTTAATCTTTGTAAAAAAAAAAGGTAAATCGCTTGTGGTGTAAGGAACTCTTTTGATGTAAACAAGACTTAAGGTAATTTAAATGTACAGTAAATACTCGTTTAACATTAACACTTTTGTAAATCTTGTAAAGACTTTTAAGTTTCAAAGTTTCGATTAACGCCTTTCATGATCCTTTTCTTCCTCTTGGGTATAGTAAATATCTAATCATGCATGGCAGTCTTCTTTTCTTTTTAATATCGGAGGGTTACTTAAATTAAAGTGATTTTTAGAGGCAAATCATATTTAGTTAACCACTACAAATCTCGGTCAGCGTGCTTCACTTTAGATAAAACAACAGTAAATAAGCTCGCTTTAGAAAGGTGTACGATTTTTTTAATTTCTTTTTTTATCTCTTCGTCAAGACATTTTTTTATATTTTGGTGTGCATTTGTATGCGTATTGTCTTGCGAAAGCTTGTGTCTTTACAATTTGCTTAAATCGATGAAGTGATCGAGACGTAGAAATGTATCTCAATGAATTGGATAAAAGAAGAAACTCAGAATTGTTTTGGGTGTAAATTTCAGTTTTGTAGATTAGCCAAATTATCACGTGCATGTTAACAATACCAGTCGTTCATTATATGGATTATTCATTAAACATGCGTACCTAGTGATTTTTACAATCATGCGAAGTCCTTGGTATGGTTCATTTTCGGTGGTGTTTATCTATGCATGAAAATATTTAAAAGACATTAATTTGGTACAAGTGCGCCCCCTAGCGGCAGCTGCGGGAATCAGGTAGGAGTGTTCTTTTCGAAGAACGAGACAAATACGTAGTAGATGGAGTTTTAAAATGTACACACGTCATCACTCCTAGTGTATCACGTGACAAGGAAACTCTCTAGGATTGGTTTTTTTTTTGCCTTTCGGCTAGATATTCTAACTTACCCAAAGTTGCCACAGTCATTAAAGATCTTCCGACAGTGAAGAAGAACAAGACAACGCTCTAACAAACCTTTTCAGGCGATTCAGCGTATAGACAAACTGAAGTAAATATCAACTTTTATTTCTCCAACGCTTTTTACAAATACATGTGACGCATATCATCACAATTAGGTATTTACAGAACAAAAATAACACTGTTTGTAGAATTGGCGTGTTACTACATGTATACGTGCTTAATAAAAGTCTGCTTAGAACTCGTCACAAGCAATTTGGTATGGCAGTTTGGCTGATGACTAGCTTTTGCCGAGTAAATATTTTTTTGTGCCAAATTAGGGAAATAGAGTTCCTTGCAGCTACGTGACATTTTCCCCTGGCTGATGGGCGCCAATAGTTGGAGAAAACTGACAAGCGGACTCAAAACAAATTAAAAAAATATTCTTTCAGGAAACATTTGAATTGGGTGCCGTTGATCTATGCCCACATTTAGTAGTAGGCCTTGAGAACCATTTGTGATCCAGCACAAAATGATCCGGGAATTGAGCTGTAAAATTCAATGAGTAAAGAACCCAAAAATCTAAAACAAAAATACCAACGAAACTTTATACGTGAACCCAAACTTGCTAACGTGAAATAACCACTTTTTTTACCACAAGTGGACAGAATTCGAAATTACTGCTGGTATATAATTCCTAAGCAACTGCAGATTTGGTCCTTTCAACAATCTATTAATTTAATTAATTCCAAGAATGTGTGGGTATTACTCCTGATCCAGCGTGGATTCAAAACCCCAGTACGAGTCTAGTGCCTCTTTAGTTTCAATTCTTATACTCCCGCTCCACAGAGCGTGTAAGTCTCCAGACTCGACGTTCTCGTTCCGGTGAACGTCTGGGTGCTAGACTAACAAGTCTATAATGCTGTGTTGGCAGCAAATGCTTCCATCCTTTAAAATTCCTCTCTTTCACAAAAATCCACATTTCTCTTTCAGCTCCGGATGTCTTTCATCTGCCATTCTCACCATCTTTCACACCTTCTTTTCCATCAGTCCCAACACTTCAACTCACAGTTTGAACTAAGGCAAACCTTTATTTCTCCTGAATTAAGGTTTTAGATTCAAAGTCTGGCCAGATTTGAGAATCGAAAGTTAATTATCATATAAAGAAAATAAAGAATAACAAAATGGACCCGGTACATATACAATTCTTTTTTAAATGAAACATTGGGACACCAGAGCCCATTGTCAAAACTCAGTCAAATCAGGTTTGGCAATCAGATGAGGTTGTATGTATGCGCACGGACTTTTTAGGAAACAACTTACCAAAACAACTTCAAGTATGACATTTTGGCCTGCCTTTCTCAAACCCCAGTGAACCTACAGGGTGGTGCAAAAAGAAGGCAACCCACTTTTGACAGTAATTTTCACGTACTTGTTGAGCATATGTCAAAAATGTAATCTTATAGTACAAAATATTGATCGTTAAACATAAGTGACGACAAAACGATTGCAAATGCATATTTTGTCTCTGAGATGTAGTACTTTAGAAATTTCATGTGCCAAACTTGTTTGTCCACGGCACGGACGGCTTTATTTCATCCGCTTGACTGGGCTCCGGAGCTCGATTTGAAGACAAACAAACACTACACTAGACTTACACGATGACAGCAGTGATTTCTTTGACTTGTATTCCAATAAGCATTAAAAAAACACTATTCTTGAGATTCTTTTAAAGATATTTTTCACCACGTATGTTGAAGAGATATACATCACTACATTATAAAAAAAACCCAGTTCAAATATGATAAAAACACTGAGGTTGAAAGGTATTCAAATTAGCATATAAACACTATTCTTGCGATTCTTTTAAAGATATTTTTCACCACTATGGTGAAAGAAATATACATCACTACATTATAAAAAAAAAACCCAGTCCAATTAAGTTATTAGTTAAAATTGCTGTCAAAAGTGGTTTTCCTTTTTCTTGCACCACCTGTATTAATACTCACATTCTTATACCATTTCTACCACACCTTTTGCAACATTCTTTCTCTCCGAGTCTTACTCGCCCCTTTTCACATATTTTCCTTTCACTTTTTTTTTATTCAGCCAATGACGGTACCCCTGTCATATCTTTGTACATCTCTCCGTGTACTTCAAATCAGACAATACAAACTATACAGCACTGAAATTGATAGGTTATAATATCATTTACATAATTTACATAATAGACGCGCGCCGTATGTACTTCTATGTACAAATTGAATTACCTTAATTGTGCCTGTTGATAATGTACATATGTTTAGAATATTTTCATAGTGTGCTCTTCGTGTATTTACAGTAAATCGTGACAAATGAAGTAAAAGAAATCAATGAATAAATGTCTTTAAATATAAGTTAAATGCGTATAAATGTTTACATTGTGAACACTTGTTCTTGAATAGTACTTGCCATTCGAGACACAATAATAAAACCGATGTCTCGAGAAAATACCACTAATCAATCCCTTCGTTTCAAGATAAAAATATAAATTGGAATCAGCCAGTTGTGAGTGGTTGAACAAAGGTTCAATAAACGGTCACGTGTACAAGGACATTGTGTACTTTCGTATTGCGAGAGGGCGCTATTTTGTCTCACCCGGCTCACAAAGATCGATTTAGTATATTTTTAGTTTTCAAGATAAACTTTCAACCGATTTATATATAAAACACAAATCACGGTGTGTATTTTGAGCTAATTTATATTGTGAATTAACCTATTTAATTGAAGAGGCACACATGCCGCATGCAATGGCTAGGCCTGATATCTTCTTTGAAATGTGCAATTTACACACGAGCGACTCGTTTATTTCTCCAGAAAAAAACACTGGAAAAAGGTTTTACAAGTTAAGGCTCGATCGTATGCACAGACTTCGAGGCTTTTCACAACAATGCCCACACCAAGCGTATCACAAACAATTAAGGTTAAGGTGTTGGCCTATATAACTTCAATAAAAGTTTCAAACAAGCTATAGGGCCTACAATTTTCAATTTTGAGATCAAGCAATGAATTAAGTGTCTCAAAAGACCAGATTTAGGCCTACAGGTCTAGGCCTACAGATCGTAGGAATAATTTTGTCTGTTACTCCGTCTGTGCAACATATGTGTCTCTGCAACCATGTTTCAGAGCACCTAGTGATAGTCATAACAGCTGCCTTGGAATGTGCGAGTAGGCTTATACGGTAGCCATGTAGAAGGGCGCCCTCAGCGCAGGGCGCCCTCAGCGAAGGGCGCCCCCAGCGGCGAGCGCCATTACTTTCAAAGGGCGCCCTCAGCGCTCGACGCTCTCCGTGAAGGGCTTCATCTCTTGGGACAGCTGGTCGATGGACGTGGAGCCCTGGACGTTCTTGCGGAAGGTCACGACCTCAGACGTCGCCATGACGCAGGAGCCGTTGGTGTGGGTCCGCCGGCGGCTAGAGCTGCCGAACTTGTACCGGCTCTTTGCGATTCGCCGTCGGATGGCCATCTGAACCTGAAAGGGTACATCAAAAAAAAATTAAACCCAACAAACGTCAATGTTTTTCTCCTCTGCAAAGTGAATTGGGACCTTTCTATGAGCTGGGAAGTTGGTTCCATGCAGGCTGGTGGTTGAATCCATTTTTGACAGTGATATTCTCAACCACAGTGTTGTACCAAGACAGAGTTCCCAATTTCTGTATGAGCAAAATGACAAACTGCTCCCAATTAAGAGACCATTGTAGAGTGGAAACTTGCACCATCATTTTTCAGTAGAAACAAAAGGTGGTGAGACATGTGCTGTTGGACAACGTTAGTTTTCCAACATTGGTATGAAGTTACCTCATTGTTGGTTAATTCGCCGGTAAAGCTTGACCAACTATCGGGAGGAATTTGCCCAAAAGTGTCGGCAGTTGGAATGTTGACCAACATTGGGCAATACGGTTAACCCGACTTAAATATTTGCCCAACTTTGTTAACAGTGTTGAATGTGGACTCCGTGCTTTATAAACAATTGTGAAAATAACCGGCTAAGTGTATTCGAGGTACCTAGATCGAAAGGTGTCAATTCATGGTGACCTTTGTGAAATATTATGTTTACCAAACAAATGCACTTAGTAAGAAAATCCTTGAGTAAGTTGATAATAAAAAGGAGAGAAAACTCACCTCCTGATTCATGAAGCAATAAATAACAGCAACGAATACGCCCTACAGAAAAGAAATCGTCAAAAATATGGTCAAAATGATAAGAAAGTGTTTATTGGGAACGGATCAAGACATTTAGCTGGTTGTCAGGGGTTTAAAACATAACGGATACTGTGAAAGCTTGATGAATGAAAACGACACCACGTTGACTCGTAAATAAAGTTTGGTTTATTGCTACTGAATACTTCATCTGCCTGCCTTCCCAAACAACTGCGCATGTGCGACAGGTCAAAGGTCAGATTCCAGGTTGCCAAGACCATTTACCTGTCCGGACTGCAGCACGGCATTCACGGTGTGGTACATCTTCTCGGAAACACCGCCCTCACTCGGCACTTCCCATATGTAAATTAGATAGGTCAGGCCGAGCAACGGAAAGAGCACAGCCACCGCTTTCACAGATTTCCTGAAAAATGAGAAGAAAGTGAAAAAGTATAACCATTTGATAATTTGCTTTTTGTTTTAAAATATAAACGAATCCTGGTGGCGAAAAACAGCCAGAAACCTTTTTCCCCCACTAGTTTCTTTCAACAGTATTTAAATTCGTTTAATGAATTTTTTTTTCCATTCCATAGATATTCAAAGAAGGCCTTCTGTTGTAGCTCACTCCGAGCTGATCAAAACTAATATTGGTAATTTTTCCCCCCTGAATTCCAAAATCTGGTTTAGAGAGAGATGAAGGATCGTCGGTAACAAAACATTTGTATTTCTAAAATAGTTGTACACTAGCCCTACCTAGCGCAAAGAAATTCAGGTGCAACACGATATTTTTTTGGGATGTAGCTGAAGTCACATTGTCCGCTGTTCGTCAATTTGGGGCATTTGTTGGACACTGGATCTTAAAACGCCCTCTGGCGGTGGAAATGTAACCGCATCAGGTTTTCAATAAACACGGAGGATTGGAGAACATAGATCGAATGGGCTCGGCACGGCGCTGTATTCACGTTTCATGTTTATGCTCGAACTTAGCCCGTTATTACAATCTCAAAATCCAAGCCGAATCTCAATTTAAGCAAGAATTCCACAAGCTTTCAATGGCGGGAAAATTGTGGCGGGAAACGGAAAGCATGATTGTGGCAACATTATTCCCGCCAAAATGTCTCACGCGGGAATTGCTTCATGTTCAAGTCGCACTGCAGCATGCACGAATCAAGATTGGTTTTTGGAAAATTCCGTAGGAACATTACTAGCACATGACTTTCTCCCTGAAACGCGTAGGACAGGCCCCAACAATGTTAAAGGAGAAAATAAAGGCGGGTAGCGGGGGGAGGGATGAATAGGGACAGAAATGTGAGCGAGGGTGGCGAGGTGTGCACGAGGGGGAAATCGATGCTTAGGCTCGGGTTACCTCATCTGCGCCGTCTCCACCGTGACACTAGCTCGGAGTTTGGTGACCAGGATTCTGATGATATTGATCAAGAAGAAAGAATTCACCTGTGTTTGGAGATAGAAAGAGAGACCGTCAGAAAGAAAAGACCTTGGTGTTGAGGAAGAAAAGAAGAAAACTGAATTGACTGGGACACGGGATCGGTGAGTAATTAATTGAATGATGCCGCTACGGCTTGCTTAAACACTGGAGTGGGTTCAAGATCCAAGCTAGCCTGGTTCTTCTGGCGAGCATGCTCCGGCCCTAGCCTTAAACACTCGCCAAAAAAGACGTAGACCATGGCACAGGCTAAGAAAATGTCACGTATGGGGTGAGCGGTTGACCAAGTGCCCATATCTACCGAGACATAGATGGGGTAACTATTGAACGGGTTGCACTGGCAGATAACATGAATATCTGTAATTGTCGGGACTGATGGAGGCGGACGAACCTGGCATTTTGAGTTGGGAAGCGAAACCATATACCGTACTTTTTTTTTAAGGTAGAGTATATCACCTGTCATTTGTGCATTTTTTCGTGTAAAGCAGCAATAAAAAGGGGTCAAAATCTAAAAGAAGGGGGCTTATCAACTGAACCCGATGAAGCTTTAGCTCAGAGTATGCTGTATATTCCAAGAAAACAATATTCTAGGATCTCGATTTCAATTCAAAAGTTGCAGAGTCATGTTAAGAACTGCGCCCGAAATCAGCGTCCGGCACATGTTCTCATTCAGCCGATTGCTATGAAAGAAATCTAAAGGTTAGTTATATAAAGCCTTGGCCGATTGACAAAAAACAAAATCTCACAGGAGATCTATACAATTAGGACATATTTTCTCATGAACAGAGAAAATCTACAGCAACAATTCTGCATTCTGCGGATTTTGGAGAAGGGGGGAAATGAAGTGGAGTTATTTTACGAACCAAGATTGCGACGATCATGGGCACTCTTATCAGCCATATGTAGGGTAGAGTGTGGTAGTCATCCCAACAGGGACTGGGGTCGAAGATCACCATCAGAACCACCCATCCGTTCGTAAAGAACAACGGTGAGCCTTAGAAAGAAAACAATGAAACGTGATAATTACTAAGAAATCAGAACAAGTTAAAGGGCCTATGCAATGTATTTTTTTAATGCAATCCTCGAAAATGTACCGTTGTGTCCCAATTAACCCTATTTTCAATTTTCTTTTGCCATTTTCAAGGGTAGTTTGGTGCCTTTTTGGTTTTATGCTGATGCCAATTTCCATCTTCATGAGCAAAAGTGTTATGTCATTTCAGGCAAAACCCTCTGTTTTTACAGCTATTTCAGCATCAAAAGTGGCAAGAATTTTGAATATTTCGCAGTCGTAGATTTTTTTTGGGTGATTCGTTGCTGCGTCAGTACATGGCAGTAAGCCAATGAGCAAACTTTTCTCTCAAATATTTTCAATAAGCACATTTTTGGGTTCACAATTTGAACGGAATAAATGTTAAAGAAGTGCACTTTTCAATAAAATTAACCAAAAAGGGATGTCAAATTTTTCCATACATTTAAGAATAGTGGTTAGTTGCACAAAATATGTTCCTAAGAAACTTTCACTTCATGAACCCTTTAATTTGAATAAAATATTATTGAACCAGAAGTAATCTTTGGTTTCATTACCAAAAATAAATACTACTAATAATAATAATAAAAAATCGAACATATATATCCATCAAGATTTCAGGGGTTTCTCCAACCGGCTCTGAGACGTTATAATTGTTATATCGAGGTTCTCGTAATTGTGGTACAACCTGCAGCAAGGCTGAGCTTTGAACACTTGGTGGCGTATTTTGAGCACGTACAGCCGCCATTTCCTTGCCATTAATAACAAGTCAGTGAGATACAACCTCGACTAATGCCCAATTCGATCTCACGACGACTTTACAGACAGAGCTAGAGAGAGAGAGAGAGAAAAGTGCGATGCCCTCAGCCATACACACAGGTACACCGTGGGACTGTCAAGATAGCTAATGACCATCGGCAGTTTGAGGGGTTTAAAATTCAATTAATGGATAACTTAACTCTCCACCGGGAGAAAATGAAGATGTAAATGGATGTGATTATTCAAGACGACAGAACGCTCGCAGGTATTGGTAAACGCGGGGCATCATCAATAATTGCTATTGTCCATTAACTGTGCTGACAGAGGGCGCTGTCAAAAATACCCCAAAAGCTATTCAAATAATTATGCGATAGTGTCCATAAGTAAAGAAAATTCATTGATCGTTTATAGGCGTTTTGTTTTTCAGTGCAATTCACTGCGACGCAAATATGAACGGAGTAGATCTATTTTTGATGTGTCTTTCAACGTGATGGGACTCATTTGCGTATTACTGATATTAATCCCTTCAAAGGTGTGTTCCCAGTCGTTGAAGGTAACACAAACAATAATGCTCACAGCCGCTTGAGGTAACACATAAAAAGGCGTTCACAGCCTAAGGCGCCTCACACCATTATGCGGCATAAACTGTTCTTAAACGTTTCGTAAACGTTCGTAAGCGTTGCTCACCCCATCCAATGAAGAAGTACAACTTGAAGTTGGACTCGTTGCTGAAGACGGCAACGGCGATGCGAGTGGTCAGAAACAGTCCCTCCACGAACATCCAGAAGATGTTGGCCATTGAGAAATACTCCAGGAGGACCTTGAGCAGACGACACAGGGCAACCTGCCAAAAAAAATATTGGCGGGAAAAAAGGTGATCCCTCAATGGTAATTGGATGTAAGTTAAAAAACAAAAACAAAACAAAGATCAAGCCAGAGATAGTATCGTTTAGAAAATGTGCTAGCTAAGCTGAAATCAACAGGGAACCAGCCATAACAGTATTTGTCAAATTGCGTTCTGGTAACCAGTTCTCACTAAACAGATATATTCTGTGCTAAGCAGCTACACTAAGGCTTAAGCAAAGTCGTTGACGCAATTTTATTTAAGAAACATAAATATTCTTTAAAAATTTAACAAAGAAGAAAGGGAAATGATTACAACTTTAATCATAACCAACAGCTTGCAGAAACCTTCATGATTTTGTAAAAATCGTTCATACCAAAAGGCCATACATCAAAATGGTGCTTCCATCTCAATTCAATCGATTATTCCTCCAAAGTTATATGAATCATTTATTTTGTCAGAGATGTGAGAAATAATAGAGTGGCTAAGATAACAGCATTTAAGGCCGACTGAAGAAGAGAATCGATACCGTGGAAGTGATTTAGGCATATCGGTTTACACTGCGTCGGTACCTGATCGGCCTTCGCTGTGATCAGACATTTTAGTAATTAAGTGGGATTGTTTTTCTTCCGACCAAGGTGTTGTTTTTCTACCCGATACGGCCCGTTCAACACGATCGATATTCTTAGCCTGGGATGATAAAACATGACTGACTTAACATTTCTTTCACTGTCAATTCCAACGCTACTGACGAAATACTGTTTTCTGCACTAGAACTGAACCCGGCAACATTTAATTAATTTGTTTCCAGGCAAGGAAATTTGGAATTTGACAGAGAAGAAAAAGATGAAAATTTTCAATAAGACCTGTCAATATTTTATCACCTCGGTTTTTTTTAAGCTTAGGATGGTGTATGATGACATTTTCCGCGTTCAGCCAGCCTTTATTCTTTCAAATGAATTTCAGAGCGAGGCAGACAAGAACGTATTGCCTGGTAACAATTATCAGAGTCAAGGAATTATACAGTGTGAAGTCAGGCAACCATACGGTCAAATGATATGGTCGAAGTATTTAGTCCAGCTGTACATGACCATCGATGACGTCAGGGCACTGTACCAAACAGATCACCAGCCATTAGCAGCGTTATAGCACGGAACCATTTTTACCGACTCTAGGGACCAGGTCACGGCCCGTTTAGCGTGGGCGCTCGTGCGGCGTGACTAGCACCGCCATACCGCGGTCGCCAGTGAACGTGCCGTGCCCGTAAAGACGATAAGGACGAACGATTTATTTGGACTTGAGACGAGGCACCGTCTTAATAGCTAATTGGTCGTTGGTACAACATGCCGAGGCGGGACCAGGGAGCTTTTTATAACTGTGGGATAGTTGTGTAGGTTTTACTAGCGTTGCCGCATCTTTAATTGAATCAACAGTATAGTGGTTGTTACCCCTTGAAGATAGACAATGTTCAACATATAATTCTTTGGTAAAACCAAACATATTAAGAAGAGGTTTTGGGGTGACATTCTGCATGTACTTTAACCAAAAAAAAAAAAAATAAGGCGGCGTGGATTACAGGGACATTTCGGTACCATGAAATTCCCGCAAAAAAAATGTGTGTTTTGGATTGTTGACTTATCCTATTTCAAAGGGCTGGTTGAAAGGAAACTAACCTAATATCTTACTATTCCCGAGAAAAGAAAAAAAAAACTCGGTTGATTTACTTCTGACGCGGCGGATATTTTGTGGCACACGCATACGTTTTTCCAGCCGTGTCCATTCAATGTACAGTACTCGTTTTTCATAACACAAGCTTGTAAACGCGCACTCGACTTCAAAATACATTGTAACTGAAGGGATTGCTTCGCACTTTTATTTTTCTTTCTAAACTACTTTCTCTTTCCATAAATGCCCCTAAAGCGAAAGCAATATAAGAACGAAGATAGAAAATTTTGCCTACTAAAATAATTAGAGTCAAATGGAGTCCACAAGAGATACAACAAAACTGTGCCTAATACTTTCGCTGGAAAACACAGCTATCTGAGGCCAACATAGTTTTTCTCGGAGAAAAGTAGTGCCCCTATGAGACTCACCGCGTGTTCCGAGGTGTCCTTTGTCTTGGGGTAGGGCTCACCACTCTCGCCAACGTAATATTCATCCATGGAGTTCGGTCCGGCCAGTAGGGGCTGCAGCATGACGATCATGCAGATGTACTTCAGTATGAAGGACACGGCCAGATTCTTGTGGATGTGGATACGCGTGCACTGGAGGGACCTGACATCGAAAAACAACAACAAGAGCCACTGTTAATCAAATAATCCGGTGTCATATGAAATTTTGACTCGTATACCCTAAAAACAGATTGGTTGAAGTAACCAATATATTGGTCAAATTCAACCAATGTGGTTGGTAGATATGTGTCCAACCAATTTATTGGTTAAAATAACCAATCTGAAACGGTTTGCTTTTCAACCAATTTATACTGGTCAGAATACTAACCAACATGTCTTGGTTGTATTAAAACTGGTCTCTTTTACCTTATAGATACTAACCCTCACGCGTGACTTTTCACTGTCCTATTTATATCTTCACTACACTGTTATTTCGACTGTGTACTATATGAACCTAGCAACCAGTTGTGTAAAAAAAAACCGAACAAGTTGTGTAACATTTTACACAAGTTGTGTAAACAACAGTTTACACAACGGGTTGCTAGGTTCATATAGTACACAACCGTCTGATTTTTACACAACCGAAATAACAGTGTAAGGCATGCGCAAAACAACCAATGGGTTTGTTTTTCATAATGTCCAAATGGGTGCGATGTTATGACGCGATTTCGGGGTAAAAAGGTTCATTGATGTGGTAACAATTTACAATAGTTGTAGAAATGTATACGTACATGTATGTATTTCTAATAAGAGAAAAGCAACATGTAAACTTACGTCAATTACCTTTGAGTCTTGTCTATTTGGACCCCAAAATATCTTCACTCTAAAAAAAAAAATACCCGGGTCAGACTGGCCCACAATCCGGTTTCTATCATAGCCTCAACTTGGTTCCGGGTCAAAATGAAAATTTGTCGGGTCAAAATGAAAATTTGTCGGGTCAAAATGAAAATTTGTCGGGTCAAAATGAAAATTTGTCGGGTCAAAATGAAAATTTGTCGGGTCAAAATGAAAATTTGTCGGGTCAAAATGAAAATTTGTCGGGTCAAAATGACCGTTTTCGGTGTAATTCTAACCCGGCAAAGTGTCATTTTAGACCCGGAAAAGAGTTAAGCTAAGTAGAACAATCTGACCCGGGCCAATCTGACCCGGGCCAGTCTGACCCGGGCCAATCTGAACCGGATGTTTGTAAAACAAATGTCGCTTAGCCTATTTATGCACTCAACCAAATCAGCGGAGCACCAGTATACAGACAATAATACTGCATATCACTTTGGCTGGTAACTTGGGTTTTTTTGCTAAGCAAATATGCTGTGTGCTTAGCAGCAAAGTGAACTGAGCAAATTCTTTTAAAATCGAAAAAAAAAAACTTTTCAATTGACGTCTTCATTATGAAAACAGGTCAATAGATTTACAAATAATTATTTCAACCCTATGATGAATTGAGCAGATTTCATAGCATGACTAAAAATATGAGGGAAAAGTGAATGTTTAACTCTAAGGCTTCTGCGGTATCTGTAACAAATCGATAAGGAAGTGGAACAGATCCATTAAAAATAGTACAGTATGTCACGTGCAGGAGGCCACCTGGTAGCACGGACACCTGTTTAAGGC
This sequence comes from Patiria pectinifera, assembly GCA_029964075.1. Classification (NCBI taxonomy): domain Eukaryota; kingdom Metazoa; phylum Echinodermata; class Asteroidea; order Valvatida; family Asterinidae; genus Patiria; species Patiria pectinifera. Next base: position 12,508,566 of record CM057139.1, read on the forward strand.
AGAAGTGTGTGTGGAGCTGGATAATGTGATAAACCGAGGAGTAGGTAAACTTAAGTGCATGTCTACATGCATGACACATGGATGTACCTTCTCGGGAGAGGTTTTAACTTCGTTCAACAGGCACGAAGATGCGAATATCGTCCGAAAGGCTTAAAATGCGACTAATTATCATAATTTGGACAGCACTGCACTGTATATAATAACAAGGTCCGTGCACAAAACTATGCAATAAGTGCTGAAATGAGAAAAATGGAAGGACAATTAAACGTCATATCAGTCGTGGGCACACAACTATAGCGATCTTCTCTGGTTTGTGAGCATTCAAGGATAGTGAATTTGTTCAATTGCGTTGCGCGCCATAAGCGTGAGTGGGGCGTGGCTTTGACATGATCATGACGATCGCGTCCTTTCAAAGCAAGGAAAGGTTCGCATGTGCAGTGGAAGGACTTCTCAACCCTGAACAGGTACACCACAAAAAAATTCTCGTGTTTATCGGTGAGAAAGACGTCATTCCCCCGAAATGCGTCATCATCCTGCAACGACCTCAGAAAGGAGAGAAAATGCTTAAATAACAAGGCGGCTTAGGCAACTTTCACACCTCTAATGCGGGTATAATCTTACAAGCACTAGCTCGCGCGACTCTTTTCTGTCAGGACACACGAACAATTTTACGGGAGAAAACGAAAGGCAACCGACATGTGTTATCTATTAGATGCCATACTTCATTGCTCAGGCTCAAGCATTATAGCGAGGTTTGCATCCACCAGGCGAAGAAAAAGTCAATAAAGGCCCAGTGAAGACACCGCTGGGACTTGCAGAGAACTCCGAAAGCACATATCGATGGCTGCCAGACGATAATTTGATCCAGTCTGAGCTAACAAGTCCAAATGATTATTGTAATTCACTCCAAGTGGCTCGAGGAAAGATAACAATGAGCTTCATGTTGTACATTTGTATTAAAGATTATTAAAATAATTTTTTAAAGATCAGTTATTGCAATTCATTTTGTATTTTGTTTATTCGTTTAATATAGGCTATGCATGTATACCAAAGGTAAGTTTCAGTTATCATATAAGTAAAATTGAAGGTTCTAAAAAAAAGCGGTAGTAATTTTTGTGGTTAAAGTTGTCGGAGTCCTAGCAGATAGTTTTGTTTTGAAAGTAAGGTTAATGGACCTTTCCAGCTTCTGCAAAATCCACATAAAACCTGTTGTTGATTTTCATGCTACCACGCATAATGGTGGTCCTTAACAAGCAGAACACCAATTAAGGTACCATTACGCCAGTGGGAGCAATTCCGTTTCATGAAAAGGCTTCTAGGGTTGTCAGTAATTCAATTTTCAGCAGGCAAGTAATAAGGTTGGATCGGCGATTTCTTATTCAGCGTTCTTCTGCCTTCAGGAATTCTTCTCCTTCCGCCCGAAGACTGAACTATTTGGTAAAAGGCAACTTACTGCCGCCTGAAAGCATGCGATCCGTTTGCTTTCAAATGGCAAGAGTGAGATTGAGTTTGTGTGCAAATGAGTGGCATGAAAAGCCAAGTTTGGACGAAATGTGAAAAAAATCGAGGAAACAAGTTATGTGCTTGTAAATGAACGTCCTAGAAAAACCACACACGAGACTTTCAAGAAAGATTAAATTGAACAACTATTTAATAAGATAATGTAGACATAGACATTCTTCAAATATCAATGACCAAGTTCGATCAAAAGTATGTTAACCACAGTTGAATTATTCATCGAAACCAAGCTATTCAGACGAAAAGTGTAGCCCTATAGCCGACTCTAATATAATGTCTTGTCTAGCTTATGTCTAGTCGCTAGTTTCTAATGGTCGCGCGTGTCACAATGTACAACAGGGGCCCATGGCGCGAACGATTACGAGGGAGCATTTGCATCGTATTTCAAGCTTTCAACCACCTTAGCGCCAAAAGTGATACCTTTGAGAGACGTGGAATTAGTGTCTACCTAATGCCTCAGCTCCTAGTATTTAGAGGCAAAATGTTTATGTCGCAAATAGGCTAGATCGATTGCTCGTGGTCCAATTAGTAAAAATAACGAAATGCGTGTTAAAAAATGAGACTTTAGGCCTCAAGGAATGGTTTCGTTGCTCCGTGTGTCTATACTCCTTCACATACTAGCAAAGAAACATTTGTATCGGGGTACACAAACACAAAGTCTGACAGCGTATTATTGAACATCAAACTGCCGTCTTCAAAGAGAAATATTGCAACCATTCCAAAGCATGACTGATGATGATGGTATGTGACGACAAACACCCAGGCTTGGAGACAGACTAACTTATAGCAAACCCCGACAGGATTGCGAAAGTGTGGGAGGGGAAAACGTGCCTTAGGCCGAGCTATTAGCCTTTGAAATGAGCCGTCGGTAAGAACATCAAGATCAAAAATTAACCGAGCATGTGATTAGCCACGCAATATGTCGGGAAAAAACAGTTTTGTAAAAACAAGTTTGCCTCCCTCTGGGCAGTGATTGCTCCCATGTAACAATTATCTCGTTATAATGATATAATCTCATTAAAAATTCAAGTTTATTAGATATAAGTGCATGCAATCTTTACAAATACAGCTTGAACTCTTTGGCCGATAAATTTGCTCTACCCGAAAGGCCGGTATTTTGACTGTTGAGGTATTTTGACCGAGTCACTGACGGACTGCGTGACAAAGTGACCGACTGACTGACTCCCCGACCGACAAAGTCACTGGCTGACTTACTGACTGACTAAGTAGTAATGCTCATCACTGCGGCTTTCTGGTCCGGCCCGACTAGGCTAGCCTATTTTTTTTTTTCCAAGAGGGATTTTCAAGTAAGTATCAAATTGCCTACATCACAACTCCCATAATGCTTTGATTGCTATAGCGTGCAGACTTTTAATTAGACAGCGGTCTACACGAATGATATGATCCATGCTAGTTGTCACTCTGCGTGTACGCGGCACCGTATAGGGACGATTTGGTGTCTCCTTCATCCAATCTTTTTGCTATCGGGGGCATGAAATTGGGACGGCACGGTGGCCCACATAAGGTGTTGTCTCACGGTCCGGGGATATTGATTTCCGCACTGTTCGTCACACAACGGGGTATCGTTCTAATGAGGAAAATCTCTTTATTGATAATAGGTATGCTCCCGAGATTGAGTTGTGTAGCGTGATATCAATACTCTAGATATCAATACTCTAGTTATAACATTGGATGAACTGCGCAGAGGCTGAAATGCCTCGTTATTAACAGAGTTGTCCGAAGCCTTCGCTTGCAAATTTTTTTCATGGTATCTGACAACAAATATATGTGTCGAAACACCTAAAAAGATATTTTCCCCCATTACTTTTTAAAAGAATTGCTAGAAACATTTCCGTTTCAAAACACAACGACCACCAGGAATTTCGCTTTAAAGATTTAGCGAGACAGTTGGGAAATACTTTTTAACAAGGGAAATTATTTGTCCTAGAGTATAGAGAAACTGTGTTTGCGACATAGCAGCGTTGCCGCAAAAGCCAATTAATTAAAACAGGCTATGTTATTAGTGTGGCGTGTGTGTGAACGGGTTGTGCCGTTTCCCGCGGCGCAAAAATTCTCTTGGCGCCAAAACCGTCCGGAAAAGCCAGCCACAATAACAGCGAGCTTCACCGCGTGCTTCACCGCGAACAAACAAGCAGATAAATAGATGTCCTACGTGTCTTTATTTCTCCCGAGCATTCTCGACAGAAATAAGTTCACGTCTTTTGTCACTCTCCTTAAAAAAGACGACACCTAATTCCACAGCGCGACATCTTCAGAGATTTCTGAGGGGTGATTAACGGTTCTATTGTAGCTCAACCTGCAAAACAGGCCAATTCAAGAATGGACGTAGGTGCAACGACACAACAATTTCTCCTAGGACAACTCTGTTAGGTTTGATTTTTTTTTAAAGTTACAAGCTGGGTGGTAAAAACCATACGACACTTGTATGCAAATAGATTGCAGAACACTAAGCAGTCTGGCTCGGGTTCCCCCACTTTATTCGACTTCGAAAAGAGGAGACTGGAACCAGTTCTACAAGAGGCTGGTTCCCATTATGATTAAACATTACAATCCATTGCACACCAACCTTCAAAATGTTCTGGGTCAGATTAAGCCGGAGTCTGAATCCAGACCTGCTCAGTCCTTTTCCGGGTCAAAAATTACCCTCGTGGGGTCACAAGATATATTTTATAGGTCATTTTGACTCAGAGAATTAGTGTCAGTTTTGACCAGGAAAAGGACTGAGCAAATTTGGATTTAGATTCGGGGTCAATTTGACCCAGGAGGTTTTAGAGTGCAGAAAAGTGTTGAAGAACACGCGGAGTCAACTATAAATAAACGCGCCAATACGGAGCAAATTGTAATGCTGAACTGTAGTCTAGTCGACTATACAAGCCAGGGGGTCATTTTCAAAGTCTGACAAGACCACAGATTACTCTTTGGATACATCAACAGAATTAGATGGCCAAACAATCTCGGTCTTAATCAATAAGCAAGACCTTTTTTTCTAAGGCAAATGACTTACTTGAAGTAGCAGAAGATGAAGAGCGTGATGACAAGGAAGATGAGGGACAGGACGCAGCCAAACAGCCAGACATATGGCATGGCCTGATTGGTGAACAGAGGGACTGGAATGGTCTGGGGGAAAAGTGGAACGCGATGAAAATGAGTGCTTGCAATCAAAACAGTCATGACAATGTTAAAATATCCTTTTGACTGCTGATCTATGCCTGATTAAAAACAAAACTAGTTTCAAACAAGTAGACTAAGAGGACTGTTATTTGAAACGTCTTGTTTTTGGAGCCCTGTTTCTAGCTACTTCAATGACGTCGAATAGCAAAACGTTTGAAAGTATTTTAATTTCTACAAAACTGGGATTAATGTTCTGGATAATGAAGACGAACAGAAGTCCATTTCACTTGCTGACAGTCTTAGACTTACTGGGGGACTGTAAGTCCTGAGACATTCACCATAGTCCGTCCACTTGGCCCACTTGCCCGTCTCCGTGCACAGTCTGTGGGCTCTGACAGCTGGTAAAATTGGAACAAAACAAGTTAATGATTACATCTGAGGTATTTGTTGTTGCTTTTTCGTCTTCTTTCGTATGGCGTACACAGCCTTCAGTTGTAGGCCAAGTGTATTTGTTGCCGAGAAGTGTTCATATTGTGCCGATTTATCGCAAACGTTGAGCTATGTTTTCGCATATGGCAGTTACTTGTTAAAAAGATGTATGTCAAGGTTAAGCCCTGTAAAAACAAACAAACAAACAGCCCAACAAACACCCCCAACAACCCCAACAAACAAACAAAAAAACACCCCATTAAACAAGCAAACAAACAATCCAGAAAAAAACCCCAAGAAAATTCGATTCAAGACAAGTCGAATTTGAAAGTTTTATAAAACAAAAACTAATCGATTATTTAAGCTCTTTTTGCAAGAAGTAGGTAAGTTAATATCGACATAACGTAACGGGAGTTTATTGGCGCTTACAATTTCCTGATGTCATATTTAGGTTAAAAAAAAAGTTTAATGACACTACCTGATTTCGGATAAAGATTTGTTCTTTACTATAGCCATGCTTTTAAATTTTCCACAAATTAAGCATTACATTGTGACAATTTATGATATATGTTTTTGCAGATCGGGATCGAAAGATTGGTGACTTACAAGAGGAGTTGAAAAAGGGGCAAGGAATGCTTGCGTTGTGCCCTAAGGTCGTCGGCGGCCAACACAGAATACCATCGTGCGAGACGTTACAGAACTTGGCACCTGCAAACAATAAATGACCGATAAGAAAATTATGACAAATAAAGACACATTTGTTAAAAGATTGTAAACTGATTTTTAAGTAATATGTTTTCAGGTTTAGAGGTGACGAATCCTTAAAATAATACGTGGTGCACATGTTTCGTTCAATGACTATGAAATTATTTTCTATACTTGCACGGAACGGCCATCATTTATAACGTTTACCAACATTGTTCGTCTGAGACAAGTTAGACAAACATTTCTGGGTACAAAGGTACCATTACACACAACCATTATGTTTTCAGCTCGGAGTTGACACATCTAAAGGCACTGTGATACACAAGTGACGGCATGATAAAAATCGGGACCATTTTTAAAATAGCGGCTGTTTTTTTCAAATCGAGGCTAACCCTTTTATGGTACCCCTTCATGCTATAGTTCACTTTCTGTGTACACGTTGTGCCGAAGAAAGCCCTAAAACGCACCTGAAATCCCAAACCATCCTGTCTAAAACATGTGAATTTGGTAAAATTGATGTAAATGACGAATAAGAAAGAACATGTGTTACTCGGAACATTATTGCCGCTGCTTCCACGTTAGTAACGTCTCTGTAAAATTTTAACGTTTGCAATCTTTCTTTTATCCTGACAATGATTCTACATCATAGATCATGACCGCGAGGAGAACACGAATTTAACACGCGGTACGTGCTTCACATCGACAAGTTTAACAGAATAAACACGTCGGACTTGGCCCATCCCGTGTCAATTTAGATTAATAGCCGCAGAACATGCCTTCACTAGTTCCACCTCACCCATTCAATAATGTTCAAATGAAATGAATTGGTATGATTTGATTTTCATTTGTAAATCATTAATGGGGAGGATTAGGTGGAGCGCTGTGGTCCAATGGTTACGGCGTTCGACTCACATGCCGTGGGAGGTGGGTTCGAACCCTGACGAGGAACATGGTGCTTGTGTCTTTGGGCAAGACACTTTACTACAATTGCCTCTCTCCACCCAGGAGTATAAATGGGTACCTGTGAAGGTACAGACCAGAATGCGCTGATCTTGAGCTGCTGCAAAAAATGGTCTCATGGCCTGATGAACGATAATTGTAAAGCGCTTTGAGACCGTTGGTATAAAGCGCTATTAAGCACATTAATATTACTAGGACACGACTCTTGTCTGTTTACTGGCAGCACTAGGAATTCCTCTGTATTTTAGGCCTTACGAGTTGCAGGTGTCTCAGAGGTTGTTAATTGTTATATTAATTCGGTATCAATGAAAACACAAAAGGTTTCATCGTGCCTATCCCAGCAATATAAATTCATTGGCCCTCTGACCCCGCCTTAACGCTTAAGTAAAATCAAGCCTGTCACGAGCCAATATCGCCCAGCAGGCCGGCGTTTATCTCCAGATTCAGCGGGTGGAGAGAGGCAAGTGAGGATAAAGTGGCCTGCACAAGGACACAACAGATTCGAACCCCTGAACCTCTGATCAAGAGTCCCAAACACTATAGCCACACTCCTTAAAAAAAAAATGAAGCTGTCGAGACTCAATGACGTAGAATTCACGTCAGATTCGCTGCCTTTGTTTTTAGGAGGTTCCCCGTGAGTTTATAATTATCTCCATCACCATGGCCGAATGGTTGGATTATGCGATAAACAATCGCCGCCTGTCCGCGATTCGTCAAGTGGAAGGTCGGCCTGGATGCTAGCAGATTCCTCAGCGATGTAAACATGCAGCGCGCGTGTAGTTATTACACACGCTGCCATAATGGATGATGGCAATTGGGCCGCAGTATAACGGTTCGGGCAAGCTCGTCTTAAAGGTCTCTTTGGAGATGGAAAAAGGGGCTAATATCGTACAGATTTACACAGTCTGCTCAGCTGTCATCCATCTCATTTTTACCCCTGCCAACTCAACCATCCGACTCACCTGACCGATACTCGCTTATGAATTTGTTAAGTTCTTATTTCGTGACAGTTTTGCGTACAATCGATGAGCTGTCAATTTCCAGTGCCTAGCTACAGCCCTTTAATGCTGTCTTATTTGGGAGGTAACCGTGGAACGGAGGATGACGCGATCTTATTTATAAAGCCGGACCTAGTTTCATCTGTACTTTGGCAACTTAACTCCACTCAGCCACTGATGTAACTAGTTTTCGGGGGAAAAAATACATTCCGATGAATCCAGGGTCCATACGAGTATAGACATCTAAGAAATCAATTACTGTTAACACTAATAATTTAGGAAGAGAGACTTTCTAAAAATTAAAATGAATTTAAATAATGCCAATGAAGCTCAGATATTCCACATTAGGTATAACCGTGAAGAAAATCACTATGGGGAAAAAATATGCCAAAATGCACCTAACTTTAACATAATTTCATTTGGTAAAATATTTATGATTATGCCGGTCATAAAGGTTTTTTATGGCGAACATCACGTTACATCTCGTTAATTCGTCATAAATGCATTTAATCCATCAATCATCCAACGACGGCAACACTCTGTTTAGTTATTTGCATATCATTAATGCCAATTGTGACACCCTACACTACTTTGGAGAGTGTTCGAGTGCTTCACAAAGGCAGTTCTTCTCTCCAATAATCACTATGCCGGGCATGTGGAAGGCCAAGCTTCACACTTACACATGGAGATTTTGTTTTATTACATTTCGTATTCGGACCCTGAGCAAAGAGCGACAATGTGTATATATATTTTCCTCTTGCTGTTTGAGCTCGCTACTCGACAAGACCCTCTCCGGCCCAAGGGATCCTCTCCGGCCCAGGGGACCTGCATGCTGTTTGTCGTGGCTTCGATGTGGCTAATAAGGAGGTGTCGCGCCGAGGCCTGAACAACAAGATGCCCACCTCGTGCGCGGCCCAAACCCGCCCCGGCCAAGGAAAACGAGACCCCTTTTACCTTGTCACGAACGGCCACTGGCGCTCGCGGCCTGAATAAACCACGCGACGCGCAGAATTCGACCATTGCGCACGATCGTCATTCAAACAAACAGCGCGGGATTTGCATTTTGGCGCCCAAAGTACTAGCAGGTACAAAATGTAACCAAGTACGCAGCCTGAGGCGTAGTAACCTACGCACGCTCGTGACTGTCAAACGAGCGCAGCAACTAGTATGGGAGCCTGACTATTCACGCAATGGGCGTGAGACCATTCAGTGCGCCTTTCCCCTTGACAAACTATTTTGTCCTGGGGGTGTTAAGAAGTAGAACGTTTCAGATCAATCAATTAACGATACGAGCATCACTGACCTCATTGTGACCTCATTTGGACAAATTACTGTCTGCAGGATCTATCTCAAGGGTAAGCCTCCTCCTTTGATGTTCTGCCTTCAAGGCGTGTGTGATAACACCCGCGTGATTAGACAACCGCGAAATCGGATACAATTTACGCCAATAAGTGGAACAGCTAAATTGAATTATATCATCCATTATTCATAAAAGGAAAGCATCAGTTGATCATTTACATTCCTCCGTGGTTTCGGTTTTCAATCAATAATTAGATTGGCTAGTTGTTATTTTCCTTCAAAAACCAAACGTTAGGCCAAAAAAAAAAAGTCTCCGGTTTCTGGGTGCTGGAGCTTGTCTTTTTTTTTTTTACCCGACTTTTTTTTGACTTTTTGCTCAAAAATTGCTTCAAATGTGCAAATGGTGTCCGACTAAACTTAGTGCAAATATATGATTCCATGCAGATAGTCAGAGGCCACATAATCATCTATTCCGATCATAACCCATCTAAAAACACGTCGAAATTGCTCAGCAGCAATATCAAACCAGTGAGTTTGGCGGTTTTGAGACATCATCTTTCATTGAAAAAAAACCTTTTTCATTTTGCCGACGCGCATGGCTACGGCGACGCGCGCGCATACCAGAAACCGGAGACTTTTTTTTTTTGGCCTTAGAAGCAGCAAAGGAAACACAAATGCAACGCGACTTCGACACGTTTCAGTACAAACTGAGACTTTTGTTTTTTAATCAAGATCCAAATTTTATCGTTGACTATTAAAAAATAGTTCGAGAGTAAACGATATGTTATTTTAAAATGTGGGTTATACATAACATGGGGCTTGACGGACTTTATTTGATTTCCCTCGTTTCTGTTTGTTGGGGTGTCTGTTGGGGTGTTTGTTTGTTTGATTGGGTTCTTTTTCGGAGGTAGAGGTGAAAGGGGAATTCAAACCAAAAAGAGAACCACCCCACCACAATTATTACGAATATCAATTTTAAGGCCTCAGGCAAAAGATATCCTTCAAAAGCTCAGAAATGCATAGAAATCGAGTCGAGTTATCCACAGCATCGCGTTTCAAAAACAGTCTGCTACTTTTCTATCACTGCGTATATTTACAATCCCAACAAGATTCTTTTCTCAATCTATATTAAAAGAAAACAGCGACAAATATTTTGACAAATATTAGCAACAACAGCTATAGGACTCTTGTATTATATTAGTCTGGTAGTCCTTTGTATATATTGTCGAATATATATTGTTTTCATGTCGCAGTATAACATAAATATAAGTAAGGAAATTTTATTGCAAAACAGGATGAAGGGAAAATATACGGGACGACACAGGACACCCGACATCCTGACAAAAATATTGAAATGATCGGTCTGGTATTGTCGGCACACAAAAACGCTCCTCTTTTTGTTCAGGAGTACAAAGGCAGGAACATTCGGAAACTAGCATTATTCGCGACTCTTTGTGGGGAAGAGATTGGACTCGCGGAGCGCCGGCACGTTTAAAACGAGCCGCTTACTCCCACAGGATTGACTCTGGTGACGTGGATGCTTCTATTTTTCCAGTCTTTTTTCTTTTTCTTCTTCTTTTTTTTTGATTAAGAAGGTTTTGTCAGTTTAGAAGGGAACTGGACACAAAACTGAAACTTAGAAATATTATGGCTTCCGGGAATCGCGCAGATGTCGAAATTGACAAATATATATTTTTTTTTCGGTAGCAATAAAGGTAACTAAATATTTTGTTGACACGAAATGAAAACATTTTTTTTTGGTCAAAGTAGGTGCTGAAGAACAGGGAGGTATTAAATCGGAAAATTTTGCCCATCTTGGGGGTCGATGTTATTTCCTCAGTAAAGATCAACAATATACAATCACAAAAGGTGAAACTGTGTAATATCAAAACACATTTTTCTCATAAACAGTATCACGAAATTGGCAAAATTAAGAAATTGGAACGGCGAGACAACTTTACGAAACCGCAAAAGGAAGAAAGAATCCATGGACAGGCTCAAACAAGTTCGAGCTTTTGAAAATTTAAAGTCTTAACTTGAAAATTCAATCAGAGCAAACCGAAACAAAAACCGGCCTGCAATTCTAGTCGTCTCGATACTTTATTTAAGTCGGGAAAAATCTTCAACTTCCTCCCAAACAAACTTGATCTTTGCTGTCTCACCAAGAAAAATAATCGTATACCATTCTTATTTCTATCAACGCATTATCTTGAACACCTTTCTCCGTCATGATTCTGCTTTCGTATTAGTTTCAAGCATTTTTTTTTCTTACGGAAATAGAAATGAAGTCAAATCAATTTATAAATTACCTCTCTACAAAAAAAAAGGAAAAAGGAAGGAAACATTAATCTTGCCTGTTTGTCGAAGCTCCGAGGTGAGTTCCCGGTACGTGAAGTCACACAGGTAGTTCTCCAAACTAAAATTAGCCATGTTGAAGAAGTTGAATAAGGAACCGTCCCCGCCGGCCTGCCAGCCGGCCGGCCTCGTGCCGTCCTCCCAGGTCGTGCCTTGCAGCTCCGTCAGCGCCTCCTCCGTGCCGTATAGTACCGTGGCGAACTCCGTGTACTCCGTGGTCACTGCGGGGGATGCGGTGGCAGCATCCTGCGGCGGCAGTGGTACGGCCTGATTGTGAAAGGTGACGAAGAAGATGACGATGTGAGAAAACCAGAGTGAAAATGAGGACACCGTAATGTGGCGGATGGGATGTCGACAGCTTGTCTTACAGACACATTAAATCCGAGCCGTGAGGAGCGCTCCGACGTGTCAGCCGAGAAAAGCCAATTTGGGTCCCCATATGTCGCCCGCTCCGTTCGCTTTAAACGAGATCAAGTTGACTTAAGTTAAGGATGATCGGGAACTTTCTGGCCTGGCCGTGATCAATAAGTTCAGCGCCTTTCCGAGGTGTGTGGGTATATATACTCAGACAACCACTTGTGGCTGTAATAAACATGGGGGAAAGACGTAGATGGGACGAGCCAGTGGGGGAAAAGGTGAAAGCCCCCGTCTTGTTCAAATTTAAAGAACTCTCTCGAGCGAAATTCTTGAGCTGACTTGGCACCGACTGGGAGACTAAATTACACTCGGCCAGATGATGAAAAAACGTGGCATGTGTTAGTACACCGTCTAGAGACGCTGCAGAAGGTCGATCTCAAGTGCAAGATCTTTGCATATCAAACATATGTCCAAAAAAAGGTTGGGGAAAAAAACTGCGATGAGAGAAAAGAACCCGTATGGTATGTGATCTTATTTTTTTTCCCTTCCATGTTCAGCTCAGGGAGTGAGTTGTGTTGTCGCCAACAAGTGCGCGGATGCACTTGGCAAGTTGGAGTGGGCCCTTGGAAAATATATACTGAGTAAATTTGAGGGCAACAAGATGCAGGATATATACTCGGGGATGCTATAAACAGAACAGAGATGGGAATATATCAATCGCCGACCGGGAACGTTGGAGGGCTTTAGGCTCTGGGGACAAGGAGATGGCGGATATACATACTCGCGCCCAGGCAAATTCAATGGTGCGCAGCCAGGCATAATGGCGTTAGGCCCTCGCCGCGGGGACCCTGGGGACGTGTTTTGATGGGAATGCTGCCCGGGCGTTTTTTTGGCAATACATGTAATTTTGGGAGAAAGTGCGAATGTATGCAGTACTCTCTCCACCTGCTTTATTAGCTTTTTATGGCATGCACAGCATCGACATGTTCGAGCCGAAGCCGAGTCGCATACGCTAAACACATAAAGACGCTATATGGAATTACTATGATGTTCCTCATCTTGCTTGGCAATTAATCTGTAGGGAACCAGGGAAGCTAAGGCCGGTATACTGTTAGTGGAAACGCTGTTAGTTTTCACCAATAAGAAACTCTGTCATAGCTTTTTAGTTCAATTAAATATTGTCATTGGGCTTAAGGAAAATAAGCCAAGGCATAATATTAAACAAAACCAACAAAAAAACAAATTGTGACCACAGGTGTATCAACTCTACCTGTGCAGGAAAAGTTGAGTCCGCGAATCTCTGAAGGTTATCATAGTTATAAAGTCTTACATAATTAATGAATGGTACATTATGAGACACTTTCTCATCATTAGTGTTCTATATCGGGGAGACATCGATCACTAGGAAGGCATGCAGAGAGATATTTTAGTGTCTGCCTAAGTTTTACCACCATTTCTAGAACAGTATATTTGGAAAGTTGGAGGGGGGATTTACAAATGGGGCTGAGGGAAAGTAGGCCTATCTAGCAACATATTTGTACACCAAGTCTAACATTTCACAAAACTATATTCCAAACATAAGCTGATGCGGGATTAGGCTTGTATGTTCGGGCTTTCGATTTAAGAATTGAATAGGAGTTTAAGGCTGAACTGGCTGATCCAACGTTTAGCTTGAATTCGGTCGCATATCAGATCGGAAATGGAATCATTGAAATAAGTAAATCGTATACTTTTGCAGAATTGTATAAAAAACACACCAGACATCAGAATGATGAGTCCTCCCAGGTAAGTCGAGAGCTATGGAAATTCCAAGGATTTATTCTGCGATGTGGATGCGAGAATTGCATCACTCATGTGAGTACGCCCCCTCGTTGAATCATTTTGGCATTACAAGATGATATTCTCTGGATATGCCAAGGATTTATTCTGCGATGTTGATGCGAAAGAATTGCATCACTCATGTTACTACGCCCCCTCGTTGAATCATTTTGGCATTACAGGTTCATCATTAGAAATGCTAACTTATCGAAAGCTATTATGGTCTGGATCCAATGGAAATCTGATACCGACATTAGACGTTATTACATTATCCTGCTAGTACAATGAAACTTTGCAGATTAAAGGGGCATGTCTATGAAGATTATCTTATATACAAGATACCCGGTGATGCTTATTATTACGGGAAATGTTACCTTGTTAAAGAAGACATTCCCATAGGGTTGTGAACAAAGTTTTCCAAACTTTAATGACCCGTAACCCCAATTTTCCCTAATCCTACCTTTACGAATTTTGCTATATTTTAGGTTTGGAGCACGAGCAATCGCTCTAGGTTATTTGCGACACTAAAATTAGCCTCAAAACAGGAGGTATGACATTAGGGAGACATTAATTATGTCCCCTTAACTCTTTAAGGTATAACTTATGTCGCAAAAAATATTTCCTTAAGGGAACATTAACAGGAATTTCATGTTTTACTTTTTGAAAATAACTTACTCTACATTTTTTTTAATAAAATGTTTCCCAAGAGTTTTTAAGAAAAAATCGAACCAAAATGGTGAAATTAATTTAAAACAATTTATCACTATTTGGTGAGCTTTTGCACTAGGCAAAGGCTCTTAATGCACACTTTACAGAATGAAAAGGTTTCAATGCACATGTACTTGAGTCAAACTGTATGAGCTTGTGTGTGTGTTTTCCACAGAAAATCATAGTCTACAGGGGATACGTCATTGCGATAAACACAACTCGAGTGATTTTGTGGGTGTTTTTTTTTTACCGATTAAAATTACGAAATGTCACAGACGGTAGAATGTAACAGCATGGCCTTATGCTCCTTGGTAAATGGACAAACCACCTGCTGGCCCGGGAACCAATTAAGAAATCTGAGAGCGAATGTACCGCGAATGCCGCGCGTGCAATTTCTCGTGTATTCAGAGGTTATATAATTGCCATTTTTGGCGAAATAATGTGAGCGTTGTCAACTCAGCGCCGGGTATTACGGACTTCATAGAAGCGAACAATCGGGCGTGCGTTACATGATACGGCGATTGGCCAGAGAGAAAAAAGGCAGCTTCTTAACAAGTCATTCAATACTCCTGGCTGACCTTTTACGTACGTCTGAGCATGGCGGAATTATAAACCCTCCATGGTCGGAGGAGCCACTGAAACAGCGGAGACCCGACGAAGACGAACTAGCTGATATTATTGTAGCTAGACGTCTTGAGGGACTCAAGTCTCAACACAAAACCTTGCAGTTGGTGATGAAGCAGTCTTTCATCTGAGATGGTATTACGAAAGTATAAGCTTTGGTACGTTTGCAAGCTTACCATTAAGTGAACAGTGAATACAATTTTCGCTAAACCACAGTCTTATGGGACTAATAAACCTGCGATTGATGAGGCTGTCTTTTTTTTCCTAAGATGTTTTTATGAAACTCTGAGGTCTGGTACGAAGGTTACCATTGATTTTGTACAAGGTCAAAAGCAAATGCTGCTTTTTGTTAACTGCAGCCTAAAACAAAGCATTGAGGGAAACTGACGATAGGTTTATTTCTAATTACAATTAGACCAAACAAAGAGCATTGCTTGAACCTGAGACCATCGGAACACCATACGAGTGCCCTACCAACTGACTTGTCCGGCCATGATTGGCAGTTCCCAATTCGTCAATGTCCAGGAAAAAGTTTCAACTTCGGGGATCATTTAGAAAGGATCGGCTGCCTTTACAGGGTGGACCAAAACCAAAACAACCGGAACGGCATACTTCCACTACCTTGAGACTCAAACCACCTGTACCAATTGATGGAGAATCCTTTTAGACGAATTATGATACCAAAATCTCCCGATTCTGTCCATTAGTTTTTGCTGCACATTTTGTGAAGCAAACTGCTTTCATGAGGGTATTATTACATAACAATCCCTCTATCAATTACAATGTAAGTCAAATTCACGGGCGCGGTTTAGTAATTCATCGGGACAAAAATTAATGACCCCCACCTTGCTTCACAAAATAGGCTCCAAACCAAAAACTACTGGACCGAATTGAGCGATCTTGGTTTCATTTTTCTTCTGAAAAGATTCTTCATGCATATGTGGGTTGAGTCTCAGGGTAGTGGAAGTATGCCATTCCGGTGGGGTTTTTTTACCACCCTGTATAGCGCTAAAACGGTATGAATTGAATTTAATAATACAAAGTATAACCAATATACTATCACACAGAAGTAGAAGTATGAATTACGAAATAGCAGTATGCAAACAGCCGTCGGATCCGGATGCGCGCGATCACACTATAATAGGGGATGGAAGGATTTTCAATTAATGAGATTTACTGCAAGTGGATTGAACTCCTCCGTGAGATAATATCGTATAATCCCTTTCCAGAGAACCGATTGTTATCAGGTGGAAATTGCCTTTGACGACCCCAAAAAGAAAGTGTCGAGGAAGGTGAGGGGGACTGAATCATTCTCGACGCGCCAAAATGGATTTTGTAGGCTGCCCTAGAATTGACCGGGCGACAAGCGTGACTGGCAAATCCGGGGCCGATTAAGCGAGATTGCGACGATCGGGTGCAGGCCTCTGGCGACGACTCCGTAGACGTCTGGAGTCGGCACCGCGCGCCCCCTGTACTCTGTCTGTATTGACCCACGGGCGAGTAGGGAACACCACAAGACGTCTTTATCGATCTGAATTTGCTGAAAATCCATGGGTAGGTTAAGGATTCGTAAACGCTCACTATGAGGAGCTTCTTCTCAATAATTGCCTTTTGAAATTTTCTTCGGGGTAATTTTTATATAGCGATTTAAAAATCTATATTTTTATGGAATTAATCCGCAAAGATTGGAGTATGCAAACAAAAATATATCAGATATTCAAACGCCGCTTTAAGGATTTTTTTTAACAGTACACATATTCAATATAAGGTTTTGCACTTCACCGACGTATAAACACTGTATACTGAGTGTTTTACCTCCCGAGTGAAAGTTAGTAAAAACAATCACCCGGTTGGGACTCGAACCCACGAACTCCTGATTTGCAGTGCAGACGTCGAGTGGTAAGACGTCTGCACTAGAAAGCAGGAGGTCGTGTACTGTGTTCAAGTCCAACCCGAGTGATTTTTCACATTTCAAACAATGCAGTCACATCAGTACGCGATTTCAATAAATTTGTTGAACCATGGAACCGTTGTCAGAGTGTTTTTAGCGTGTGTTCTTTGCTAGCGCTTTTGTTCAAAATGGTACAATGGATATATACATGAAACTTTCACCAAATATGTCCACAATACCAGCCTATAACATATCTCAGTGATAATTGCTACATATTTTCAATGTTTTCTTTGACTCCAGATCACTCTGACTCACCCTGTATGAGCACAAAAACTTTAAGCGGGTCAGTGTAATAATATTTGCTATAAAATACTGAACCCCCCCCCCCCAATCCATCCATTTCAGACAATTACAGCAAAAGCAAAAGTCGTATATTTCCTTTAATTTCAAAGCTTGGCGCCAGATGGATTTTTCAAATGTTCGAGTACACGGCTAGCAACATTCAAGCCAGACGTGGATATTATGGTCGATTAACCGACCCAGCACTAACGCGAATAACCGAAGATCTTTGCAGGAACGTTGGAGAAAGAAACAGTGTTCGCTGCCGTAAAACGACAAAGCAAATTAATATGCATCTCTACAATTCGAGTTGGGGCCTGACCACTGTGACTTGTTCGTCGAGCGCAACCCCCTGTTCCTCTTGAGAATCGAGAGAGAAGTGCGCCGAACGAAAACCCTGTAAGACAAAACCACCTTGATTAAATTCATCGCTGAACTTTCATCTCTTTCTTTTTTCAATTTGGCGCTTGGTTCGGGGGATGCCTCTGGTGTACGTAATCTAATACCCAGACGATCTTCCACTAGGTTTTTTTTTGTTCCTCCGCTCATTACTCTTGGACGAGGCTGATCCTTAGTAACAAACCTCTGGGCTCCAATTGCCACAGGTGTCGTCGAGTGCAATCAATCATAGCAACTCCTGTTTCATGTTAAAAGGTGATACATCACTCCGTTTTTGATTTGTTTCCTGCGCTTTTTTCAGATTTACGATTTTATTCTTAAAAGGTAAATGTTCTACTCATCGCTTAATTTATACAGATTAATGGATTGTTTATTTGGAACGATTGTAAGAGAAGAATTGGGGCACCGTATAAGCATGGAGCTATTAAAACAAAGGATGTGGCAGTAACAAGAGTTCTTTTAAAAATCTCAACAAATGTATAAAAAAACACTCAGTAAACAAACAAAACACCTTAAATTCACAGAACTGCCTCGATCAATTTGAAACAAGTGCGAGTGCACAGTAAGCTCAGGCCGTGTTGCCAGAAGTCTTGCATGAAAGTCTTGCATGAAATCGATCAAAGTGATCCCTACCAGAACTTTCAAATGCAAAGCCAGAAAATGCAACGCCGATGGCACATGATTATGAAACACCATACTTTTGGTCAATTTTCGTGGACAGACAGAGAGACAAACAGACAGACAGGCAGACAGGCAGACAGACAGACCACCAAGTGACACGTAGAAGCTACTGCCATAAGTTAAAAAGAAAAAGACATCGTGCATCTAGCCATAATGTCACGGACTAAAGGACAGAGCTAGAGAACGAGGTAAAAGAAATGAGCTATACGCTACTACATTAAATCTTTGGAATTTACAGCAACAAACGTCGCATAGAAGAACAGTACAAATGTAATGCTGCTGTCAGGGTTTGTGAGGTAGTTTCGCAAACACGCCGACGGGAAACAACATTAGTTTCTCCTTGTAAAGCACTTCACGTACACAGAGGGAATAAAACAGCTCTCCAACTCCCGTCTCGAGCGAAATGTTCAAGCGGGAACTGAGGGCACGGTGTCCTCCGCAGAAAGAGGAACGAGAGACAGGTAAGCGCCCGGGGAGAATTCGGGACGAATTTGATAGTCCGCGCGAGGAAATCGCTGGATGTTGTGGCTGTTGTTTGTGATGTTTGTTATTTTGATTTTTTTTCGCGCCCGAAGATGTCTGACCTTTACTTTTCTACAGAGACGTAAAAAATCAGTAATCAATCAGATTTTCTGTGCTGTTCTAGTAACAAAGTACATGAAAGAAATGCGCATGTGCACGTTAGGCCTCCCTCTCTCGTTAGTGCGCATGTGCAAAAACTGCGCGCGTGCGCATTTACGACAGACACTAGAGTTAACTCTGGGTTCGCAGTAGTCTCGAATCCAGCAACAATCAAAGCTCTGTTTCTTAAAATAAAAAAAATAAAAATTTAATTTGTATTTTTTTTTAAGCCCAGCTTTTCAGTCTTTGAGTTCATGGGTCCGTAGTTTGTATGTTCATTTCTGAGTTCAATTTAGATGATTCTTACTTTCCACTAAGCAGCAACGTGGATATAATGTTCAGTTCACAAACTATTTGAAAGAGGTCAAGTGAACGTGACATTTTCAAAAAGAAGAGAACCGGTAACTTTGCAACGAGCATTTATAAGCACCATTAGTATGGTTGCCTCAATTCCGTTCAGACATCGTTTTCGCTCGGTCCAATGCAGCAAAAAAAATTCAAGTCCAGTGGAGAGGTTTTGCACTTTAAATCTGTTCACTTTTTTTTAAGTGGGAGAGTAGACATGGGTTGAAGAACACAAATCAAACTCGTTCAGACACGAATACCGTGGCTATAGCACACAACTTCAGCAACAGTTGTATAACTCACTATAAAAGTATTCTCCTTCAGTTGCATATACACCGTTTGATGTAAGACGTCAAAATGCCAGCGCATTAAGAACCACGATCAAAATATCAGTTACATGCAAAAGGACAAAATATTTGGGATGCCCTTGCCTATACCAAGGCATACGTATATCAAAGACACGAAGACGTCAGATCCTAAACCGTGTCGCGCCCCCGCTCATCCAACTTCACCGTCTCGGTAAATCAGGTCTAAGCCCGCTCGTGCCACGAAAATGAACATGCCGATGAAAGATTGTTATGATGGGAGAAAAATAATTGACATCGAAAAAAAAAATAGGCCAATGATCATCCGAAACACTCCTTTTTAAGCTTCAGGCCGGATGCTTTTTTGGGGGGTATTTTATACTGATAAATGCAGGATTTCCTTGAGAAGAGAAGGTAGGTTTCAAAATTGAGCATTTATTGGCCCAGTTTTCTCCCCGATTCGTAGAAGGTTTGGCATTAATCTAGGCTAACTTGTATTTCTTTATACCCCTCCTCGGCTTTTTTTTCCAAGGAAGACTTTCGCCCACGGCATCGCATTACCTCACTTTAGAAGGCTTATCATCTTCCGAGTCCCCGGCAATTTGGAGGCCATCGTTTTTCAAGAAGGATCCCCGAATTGCAATATATAGATCAAAGACGAGATTTTAGATTGAGAAAATTGAATGCGACGCGTGGATGAAAATAGCCGCGCGTGCTCTGGATATGCAAACATTGATTTGAAGTTGCTCTGACTCAGCTAGGCGCGGTTCGTTTTTAAGCTCTGGCAGGGCTTCAACATATCACTCGGTAGTCGGTCGGTCGGTCTGCCTGTCCCCCGAAAATTGGACAAAAATAATTGACCAAACACAATTGACCAAACGTAATTGACCCAAAATAATTGACCAAATGCCGTCGGCATAACATACAATCTTGCTGACAGTTTCGGAACACCGATTTTGTTTTAATCGATGCGCATGCGCGTTTATTTTGCAAATGTCTGTCCCCGAAAATTGAGTGCCATAAAATATAACGACCAAATATAAATTTTCAAAAAAAGGAAACAAAATGAATTAATACTTTGTAACCATTCGGAAAAATGTTTCTGAAAGTTTGTAAGGAGGCAAAATATCTGCAGGAATATGATATAGTCACGTGGTATTTATCACAAATCGCTATAAATCTAGGTATAAATCTAAACTACGGTGTTCCGTATGTGCCATTGTCATCGCATTTTTGGGCATCGCATGTTTAAGCTCTGGCAGGGATCATTTTGATGGATTTCATGCAAGACTTTCATGCAAGACGGCCAGAGCTTATTAGCACTCGCAATTGTTCTCTCTTTGAACGTTTGTTGCGCACCACGTTCTGGGAAACCAAACAGGTTCGCATCTTGTTAAGTTAACAAGTCATTAATGGCGAGAGCTGCATTATGACAATGGTTGAGCACTGAAGGCGATTACTTTCAATCGATAGGGTCGCGGTGCGAATCCCGTGTGTGCGGATTTGGTTGTCAACTGTTGTACATTATCCATGGGAAGTTAGGAATCGTGACTCATGATTGGACGGTCAGGGGTTCGAATCCAAAAATGTGTCCTTGGCCATGGTCAAGTCACTTCACCTCCACTTGCCTCTCTATACATCCAGGAGTATGAGTTGGCATCCCATCCAGGGGAGTAACCTGCGATGGGCCGGCATCCCATCCAGGGGGAATAGAAATAATTATTCTCCGCCATTTCATGTCAAGAAAACCGGAGATAAACGCCGGCCCGATGGACCATTTAGGCTCGTGGTGGATCTCTCTCTACTCCGCAGTGTGAATCCCACGTATGCGGATGCAACGTATATATCGTATACACTTTCACTGCAAATTTCCGATCCATCCTTCTTTGGCAGTTAAATTATAAGACTTTTTGGTCAATGGCCTTTGATTAAAATATACGAGCGAACAAAAAAAAACCTTCAAGTGTCAGAGCTGAGTGACTAACGCGTAAGTCTTCACGTTCCCTGACGGGATATATCCTCCCCCATCAATTACAATTATCGTGATGATTGTCTTGAAGGAGGACCAGAAATTGGAACAAATTGTTCCCCTCAATCCATCAAGGTTCGAGTAGATAACTAGGTCGGCCGGTGGACTGCGGCATGTCTTAATATTTATACCAATTATCAGCTGCCTCTGGATCAAACGGGAAATTAATGGCTCTGCACAGTAATCAACCGGCACGGTTCAGTTAAAAAAAGAAAGAAAAAAAAGTACAAGAAAAAAAAAGAGTATACATAAGTACGTAGCAAGCTAGTGCATGGAATGTAATTTACGGTCTAAATTGAATCAAAGCAAAACAAGATCTCCCTGGATAGATCCAGACAACCTGATGAACAATGGCAACCGACCAGCCTCGGTAATCGAATTAAAATAGGCGTAATTAGATCATAGCTTTGCCGGATCGATAAGACACGGTATACCGCGGACCGGGGAAGGGAAAATTCGCTCCCGGTGGCTCGGTGGTTTTATAAGGACAATCTCGGTCGCCGCTAAACATCTCAATTTCCCCTTCATCTATAGCCCCGTTTTTTTTCCGGCACGGCCGCATCTTTTTTTTTTTTTTGGTAGGAGGCTATAAAGTAGATTGGCTCCTGTCGCGCTTAATTTGCCTGGCAACTCGACTCTGTCCGTCGCAATTACCCAGCCGACTCCTCCGGTGGGTTTCTGTAGATTCATTGAGTCAATACGCTTTCATTTTTTCGGTCTTCCCCGTCTTTTTGGTTAAAGGGCACAATCGACTGAGGTTGTGCGAGAATTCAAGAAGGCACAGGCGTCTTATGACGGACAAGCTCATCGAAATGATAAACAGACGCGGGTAGCCGGAGATAACCTTGAGGGGCTCAACATTTCTAGGAATAATCAACTTCCCGAGTTGACTGTCAAGCACAAGCATCTACTCTAGTCTTCATGCCCCCTGGTCTCAGCCTTGCCTTAATAAGACACGGCCACTCAACCTCTGCACTTGCCAAAAGTGATAACTAAACAAGGCATGACAAAATCTTCTCAAATCTCCTAAATATTCCAAAGCCGACAAATCTGTCAAGTGTAGACCTGACTTTTCAAGGCTCCTCTTGGCTTAACCCTTATCCCATACATTTGACAAGTCGCTCAAAGTAACTCTGCAGGAATCGCTCACAGGACATGACAGAAATTCTTCAAATCAAAGAAACCAAAGTAAACCAAACTAACTGTCAAACAGATTAAAGTATACCTGCTCTTATCTTCATGGAAGGCTTGGCCTTACCCCTTGCCGCTGAACCTCTGCTCTCAACTGACAAAACTCATCACTAACAATTCATGGCATTAATGTCTTTAAAAAAAAATCAAAGATATCAAAGCAAACTGCCAAACAAAAGTGCATATCCTAGTCTCCATGCTCCGTTTGACTTAACCCTTACCTTTTCTCAAGTCCCAGCCTCTCAACCGCCGCACTTGACCAAACTAATCCCTATAACGAGCCGTGACCAACTCCAGGTCTGTATACCGTGTCGCACTTTAACTGTTCCAAATGCGTTTATCGAGTTGTTTGACAACCACAACAACCACCGATCGTGCACGCGCAGTTCGTGAGCCACCTTAATTACGACCCTCTGATTTTACACGGACACGTACCTCCTCATTTTTATTCCTCCAAGCGCAAGACTTTCAAGACAATTTGCCGGTAAATGACCCTTGTCGTAATCGGAAACCCAGCGGCTGCATTCACTGACATGACGCGCACAAGCACATCTTGTTACTGAAGAAAGAAAAAAAAAGTGTAATTGTACTTCCAACGAAAAAAAAAAAATCGCTGGTTCGGAGGTTCTTCAGATAATATAAGAGAAGTGATACAAAAAATGTTGGCAGGATCGTTTGATGCTTGAGGTGGGCCGGTCGGGGAGATATTGAGAGGAGCGTTGTCAAAACATGCGCGTCTTTTGAGAACATCTCTGAGTCAACACGAGAGAGAAATGGAGACAGACAGACAGACAGGGGCAAGGATGGAGAAGCGAAGATGCTGGGGTCGATGGCAGTTCAAGAAAAACTACTGATGCAATGATGAAAGGGATTTGCCTTCTTGATAGATGAGGGGATGGAAAGATGAAGAAGCGAAATGAGGACAGAGTACGTGGGGGATGAGGGATAGGAGGGATTCGGTGTGTGGTTGAGGATGAATCCGATTACTTCTCAGAATTCCCGGTGAGCACTGCTTAAACTTATTTTCATCATATATACTTCTCAGATGGTTGTCAACAGAGGTGAAAGGAGACATAATATAAGAAACTGATGGAGGATAAAATGGAGGGTAGAATTTTGGGGTAAAGGCGATGACGATTTCATAGTAAGGAGCTTGAGTTGTTATGTTATGTATATGGCTGCAAAGTGATTCAGAAGACGGTGATCGTAATATTGTGGGTCAGGTGAAGTGGGGACATTAATTGGTGGCAAGTGGTGATCGCTCGACGAAAATCATTGTGATAATGGTGGTGAATGGTGATGAGGTGATGATGGTGTTGATGACGTTACTGGTGATCAGGGTGGTGAAAATGGCGACGATCGGGATGATGCTTGTCTCGAGGATAGCAGGTAGTGACGAAGATGGAAAACAATTATGAAGTGACCTTGAAAAGCTCCTCCACAACCTATTATGTAGCCTGACCAGATATGCATAGCTCAATCGATAATGTGTGCCATGGAAGCCCTCGTCAACAAACGCATGCGTTGGATGTGATGTAAAATTGGAGAACATTGCGTAATTAACGGCTGATTATAGAGACTCAATAGGGTTACACTGCGTCACTCGGGTCCTTCGGTTCATTAATGATATACTTCAGAGATTTTTGCCACGGGCCAAATATCTCCATGTTTTGTATTTTTTTCTGCCGTGTGTTCTTCCTCCCTTTTAAGTCCACACTAACTTATTTTTGTTACTGTTAGACACATTATGTGTGCGATAGTAGAAGGCTCTGACGTCAATCTGTGACGTCAGCGGGGAGACTTTCCATCGAGGGGTTTCTGGCCTAAGCAAGCTGACAATGACAAAGGATAACTATGTGGGTGGGTGGGTGGGGGCGCCTGGGGCGAAAGCATTTTACTTGTATAGGAACAATTTATTCAACAGGACTTGGCCAAAGCCTGCAAAGTGGATAATGGGGTTTAAAGTGGATGTGTAATAGCGCATGTAGTGCTCAATGTTCAATAAAAAAAATACAACTATCCATCTTTCAAGATAACATTTGTGTACCATTAGAACATTTCCAGTGCGGTTAGAAACGGAACAAACTTCTTCGAGTCATTGAAATAATGTTCATCTGAGGGGAAAGGTTACTATCGCTTGAATGTAGGATTGGAATACCTACAAAGATGAGTGCTTCTTCACCTTCACTCGAATCACAGAATAACTGTTTTGTGTAAATATGTATGACTTTTACACAGACTTTGTACAACTTATCATACCGCAGGCCTACATTATTTCCGTAGATATCACAATTTTTTACCGACTTAAAACTAACTGTGGGCGCTGTTCATAAACGTCGATGCAGGCATCTCTCTTTCTACCCCGGCCCACTAAAAAAAACAGGTGTCTCTGCTCCACATTAGTGCTCTCAAAACGTGTTTACGCACGGTCGTGACGGTTAACCCTACACAAATGACTTTCCTTATCTAAGGATAAGCATAAACGAGCATCAATTCCGTGAAATATGAAGTGGACACACAACGCAATGGACAGGGCAAAGATACCACATAAAAAAAATACGAGACATCTCACGACGTAAGCAGAGAGCAGCTCTTCCTCTGGGGAGTAGTTGGCAGAAAGCTTCTTATCTCAGAAGAAAACAAGCCCAATTTCTTTCACTCCGTGACCCAATTTTGTCTGCTACCTTGAATACAAAGCGTCTCAACCCTAGTTTCCTATGTTCACCAGACAGTCAATTTGGGCACGCATCGGCGCCGCGTAACAATAATATTCAAGCTACCTGGAATTGGACGTAAACCTATGCCCATCACACACAAGATCGTATTTTGTGGAAGGCTATAAGACGCATGAGGCTTGGCTCTTGGAAATGTCTCGTCAAGGAAGGCAGACCTTTATTGACGTCATTTCTGACCATGAGGTAACGTAACAACACTCAAAACAAACCCTCTCGATACTGGTACACACATGTAATAACAACCTGATTGCCGCCACATTGACTGCCCATGAACTGTGTATTAACGTTTGACAATTAAAATCGGAGAAGCTTATGGCATGACACGCCTTATAATAAGCTCAAATTCAAAAAGACAACTCGCCATCAACTCGACTTATCGGTCGGCATATGTTCCTGTACTCCAAAGAGAGTACTTGCTAACACTTAGCCTTACTCTCTTGTACAAAATAAATATCATTATTTACAAGAAGATGTCGACTTTCACCCATGGTGCCCTGCAGCCAAGACAGGATTTGCGCCACCAACGACAACTTTGTGAGTCGTCCCATGGGCACACGGGTTAACCCTTTAAAAAAAACTAGGGCACAACATACAACAGTCCCACTTCATGAAAAATTAAGTAATCAACACCACAATGCACTGCAATTTCCAACCAGAAATATTCCTCAGGAAATGCAACGAATCCTAAGCGCAATCATTTCTGCTTGACTTGGATCCCATTTCAACGATATTGATAGGCTAAAAATGCGATCTCCATGGAAGTATTAGTTTTAATCAGGAAGCACTTTGCAACAGCTTCTCATTTCTTGCAATATCAACTTTCCTTGGACGTAGGCCTACATGCCGTTCAAACATCATTCGGTAGCCATCTTGGAACATGAGTGTCCTTTGATTTCTCCTAATTTGGGTTCAAATTCCGCTGAATAATGGAACGAATTGATCATTCTTGAGTCTCCCGTTTCGTTCCACCTACACGATGTAATCCACAGAGGGATTAGGGGGATTGGGTTTTCACCGATGAATATTTAACAAAGTGCATCATCAAACAACCTGCATATTATTTTTTTAAACCCTGAAATGTCCGTCACGGTCCTTTTGGCAGACTTGTATGACTCGTGACTCGGATTCGAGTCCGACTCGAGACCCAATTTCCGTGGCTCGGACTCGGACTCGATTCACGATGACAAAATATGCATACACAGCACGCGATGTGCAGCTGGCTGGTTTGGGGAGTCAATGTATCGAAACATGCCTCAAGGCTATACACTTGATATTGCGTAAATGCAAGCTTGTTTGGTACCCGATTATCCTTTCCAGAAGCAGTGCCTATGTTTCTCCAGTTCACTGAATTAGAGAAGAGCTGTGGAAAAAATGGTAACACTTACATTGTGAGGTTTTAGCAGAGCCTCAACCATCATTATTTCCAATATATATTAGAGGTGACTCGTGACTCGGACTCGGACTCGACCTTTGTGACTCGGACTCGGACTCGGACTCGAGCTTTGTGACTCGTGACTCGGACTTGGACTCGACCTTAGTGACTCGTGACTCGGACTCGATGTTTGGTGACTCGAATACACCGAGGTAATTGAGTTTCCACATCAGATCGCGTGGCTAATTAGTATGACACAAGTGGGACGAGCCGATTTTGACGAAACAAGTCATTAACGCGTCTAGAAAGTTTACAGCTGCTCTGATTTTAGCAAACGACAGTTATGAGGGTGAACCTTTCTTGCAAGTTTAAGTTTGTAGCTTGGCACAAACAAATTATGCAGCATTGTCGCAATCCATGCTATACCCGAAAAATCGAGGAGCAAAAGAATTTATTTTGAATTTGACTTTTCCAAAATATTTCCAAAAGAGTAAGAAAATCCAGAAGCAAAAAAAGGTAGGAAAAACATTTAGTAACAAGTGATACAAGGGTCTTCACGTAGGCTATATCAAAGATCCTTTGATAAACATCTCGAAATCCAACCAAGGACGGTTGAATTTTGTTCTGCTCCGTTCCGCAGGAAAAAAAGGCATACGGTTATTTTGTTGGGACTGATCTTATCTCTAAATCCCCGCTGGTTGTTTTCACAATGTTCGTCTGCATCATCACCAGAATGTTTTCATCATAGTTGACGTCCGCTCCGTAACCCAAGAACTCCGCTCGACGAAGAAAGGCAACAAGACCTTTTTTGTTAGCGCTGAAACATCTTGGTTTCTCTTGCGCTCTGTATATTGAGTAATCATTGTGATTACATTTTGCATAGTTTTCACTCTAGATTTCCCCGGATGTCACTGTTATTCCAATTCAGCTTCTTAAAATCCGCGGCCTTATTGTTATAACCGCATAGTCACGATCGTTCGTGTCTTTCGATTCAGGGTTCAAGTTTTGTTTTCAAAAGCGGTAGGTCGTTTGATTTGGTGAAGATAGTTATTCGCTTGTCACGACATTTTGTTGACAAGTTTAGAAACTATACAGAAAGAAAGAGGAACATCTCTCTTTTTTTTACACATATTTACAAAACAAAAAGGTAAAGACATGAAGATAACTTAGAATGTCGTACTTATAGGTCTCTCGATTTTACAAGCAGTTTTGAAGTGGCGATGACACTGCCGTAAAGTGACATATATGCACAGCCTCTCAAAACAAGCCCCTCGGCTCTATTCAATTAAGCTTTCGTTCTGTTCGGTCGGTGGAAATATCTTCTTCTTCTTTTTGTTCAATCAATTAGCCTACCTGAGTTCAAGAGGACCTGCGAGCAAACATGAGTCCTAAGATAATAAGCCAAGATATAAATTTAATGCTCAAGGGAAAATTATTCCAATGCCAAACCACATTAGCCTTTTTCCCACAACTTTTTCCCACAGCTTACATAACACAGCAAAGAAATTGATTAAGGCATGAAACTTGGTCAGTGTCCGAAAAATGTTGTTGTGATCAATTGACAATAATTGTGCAGTGATGTGTGACTGGAATTAAATGAAACTCAAAGCGGTTTAGGCCAAGGATACGGAGTATTTAAACAATCAAACATTTTCAAAATTGACCTCATGGTTTTGTAGTTATTTCTCAAAAAAAAAGTCGGACGGACACTTTTTGGGGACATACTGTATTGTCAAATCTAATCCCATGCTACCTTGTGACACCATTCGGAATGCGATCATTATATCCGCCATACACTGCAAAAACTGCAGTGTTAAATTTACACCATTGATATCTATATAGGACCATCTGGTGTTAAATTGTACTGGTGTTGTCCTATATGGATACCGAACGGTGTTAAATTAACACTACAGTTTTTGCAGTGTAATAGCAAAATACTAGCCTCATGCTTCAATTTGCACAATAAACATTTAATAAACCCATGCTGCCGCCATTTTAGTCATGTTCCCTGTATCCATTAACAGTACTAAATGATAATGGTTTTTGTGCAAAAAGGAACCAGACTGTTTTCTCTTCCAGCCTTGCTTTGGCTACGTTGATTTGAATGGGAACAAATCAGGATGGCCGCAACATGATTACGGTCTGCAGAGCGATGTTCTAAAGGTCGCAGGTCGAATCCGGTCCTAATCGCCTTGTTGAACTGTGATGATTAATTCTACTGAAAATTAAATCTAGTCCACCAGTGAACTATTTGTAACTTATTGTGCTGTCACATCAAATAAACAGGATGCTGGTCAAACAGTGGTTAAGTGGTCAAGTCGCAGCCGCATTTCATGAACAAAGATCAACAAAGCAAGTTAAGTGCCGTCTCAAAGAAACGGCAGCTCACCATGAACCTTGGTATGACCACGGACCGCTGTTGCGCACACGTTGTAAATGAGTCTTGATGGCATCGCTGAATATACACCGCGATGCATTATGCTAACATTTTCCAGGCCTGTCGTCAGCACAAATATTGGTTTTTGAGAAGGAACCAAAAAAAAAGGATAGTGTCCTCAAGATGTCTTTCGCCCTCGTGGACTGATTCTCATCCTTGCGTCTGATTCATGAAAAAAAAGCCCAGAGAATAAGATTCGGTTTCGAGTGCGGCGTCAAACCAGCAGGGACCTCAGTTCAAATATAAACAAACTCCCGCGAGATCGCGCGCGATTGTACTTGTTTAGACCCCGTTGAACAAATCAATTTTGACAAAGAAGAAGAAGAAAAAGACGGTGTGCCACTTCCTTTTTTTTTTACCATGGCTAAGAAAAACACGATCGCAGCTGTTAAGTCATCTAGGGCAACGAAGGACTTCCACAACATCTTCCGATGACCGAGTCGATGGGCTCTTGACGATGCGCCGGGATGTTTTCTTAAGATGGTTTATTGGTAGCTACGTACGCAAAGAGCTTCTTCGCTTTTCAATATGTGTATTTTGTACCGACGAGCCGTAGGGGAAATATTGCTTACGTCGTCCGATATAACCCAATTCTCCCGCTCGATTATTGCAACCTGCTGATTGAGCGAGGGGGGGACATACAAGTCCGACAAAATCTCAATGCGTTGCATATTATTTCTCAATTCATCGAGTACCTTTTCGAGTTTCAATTCGACGTTTCGGGCCAATTGTACTGGTCGTCTGCACAGTGGGACTGGTTTCCATGAATGACGACTGCTTCTGTTTTAGATATTGCTCGAAAGTGCTGATGCGCGAGTTTAATTGTTTCCTTGGAACCTTGGGAAAACAAATTCACGCGCCACCTGTGTGAGCAGTGATGATTTTAAAGACGGCACAGCAACATTTCGCATTTAATAGAGGCAAGCACTCATGTTTTAAAAGGATGTTTTCGAAAGTGGTATAGGGGAAAAATCGAAAGTGGAATCTACAGACAGACTGTGTAAATAAACAGTCTTAGCTGGAAAAGATATGAACTAGACGAAATAACATAAGACAGGTACACAATATTCGAGGTTTGATAAAAATTCATTGTTAAACAGAGCATGGAATACGCAATCGTGAGTTACAAAATTCAATCAACAAAACATATTTTTGTAACAGACGTCCTCATGTCACTTATTTAAACTCGGTTATTGGGTTACATACATTTCAAAACGATGCTGAATCATAACATTCTCAAATATCAACAATTAAACCAAAAAGAATCGTAACGTTACTAACATTCTAAATACCATAAAGGACGTTCTTCATCGTGGCACAAAGTACGCAGATACCATCTGTCCTGCGGTTGATTTAAAACACGTACAATTTGGAATTTTGTTTTCAATTGACAACAGAAAGTACGATAAATTTCCACTTCGTCAGTTTTTAATTAGCCCAACATCGACACAAACATCAGCATCTAGTTTTTTGTCTGTCTGTCTGTCTGACCACATGGTTTTCCACTTGAAACAAAAACCAATTAAATACCATGGAACGGCTTTAAAGAACAGCTATAAAGACAGTGCTAGCTATATATAGCCCTCCGGACGAAAAATGATCGTTTATGACAAAGGGAATAACCAGACCCAATTTTATAAAATACTGCCAAGCAGTGGAGATATTTGCTTCGGAAAAATACATGGTGGTTCCAAAAAAAAATCCACTTTTTTCAGAGGCACATTTCTCAAAAGTGGGGAGACATGTTGAAATTGTTTTAAAATATTCCTTAACTACAAGATCTTGGAGGTATATGGTGAAAAGGGCGTTGAAAATAAAGCTCAAGTTAAGAAATGAGCTGCCAAAATTTACGGAAAAGTGGTCGAAAACAAGTTTGTCCAAGTCTACCACAGTCGTGTAGACCTAATTTACATTATTGCAGTTCTTTGTGCACGCATTGCCATTGTGTTGACCATGATCTTATAACATGTGGACAAACTGTTTTTTGACCGTCTTTCTTTAAACCATCGCCATTTCTTAATTTAGGCTTTATTTTCAGGGCCTTTTTCACCAAATACCTCGAAG
The DNA here is from genome assembly GCA_029964075.1 of Patiria pectinifera. Lineage (NCBI taxonomy): Eukaryota > Metazoa > Echinodermata > Asteroidea > Valvatida > Asterinidae > Patiria > Patiria pectinifera. The sequence goes on from CM057139.1 coordinate 12,539,878, forward strand.
ATGCTGCACTTTAGGAATATCTCAAAGCAATTTTAACATGTCCCCCTAATTCCGAGAAATCTGCGTCTGAAAAAAATGTAACTTATTTTTTTGGAGAATAACCTGCAGTCTGCAGATCACTTGTCCTACATGATTACAACAAATACTGCGTGCTTGTGATTTTAGTTGTCATCTGTGTTTATAGCTGAAGCAACATTTGCAGTTTGCCATCTTCACGAAAGCGGACAAAGGGGTCTAAAATGAAACAGCTAAACATTCTACCTCCAGGCTCCATGACTGTATTAAGCAAATTCATTGTAACAAGCAAACAATAAATCAGTCGTGAACTATCGACACCTTTCAATGTTGCAAGACATTTTGCCTGATGAACTTTAATTCTCTCTCAAATATTTTCCAGGCTTAGGAATCTGGTCCTGCATAGCTTTTCATTATTACTTAAAGGTAATCTACCACCCAGACACAATGTCTGAACACGTCACACAATAGTGTTCAAATGCAAACAGATAACCGCGCGAAATATAGTCATAAAAAAGGCTACCAAAACTAAGAAACAAACGTATCGTATAGATTGCAATCCTACATACAATACCCAGGCTTCTGTGATGTAGACGGTGTCGGGAATTCAAAGAGTAACTCTACGCCAGCTGATTACATAAATAAAGGCAATAAATTACTACCATTACGGCCATATGCTGTTTTCAGCCGTTGTAAAAAAAAGAAGTAAATGGTTAAATTTTATTGTGGAAAAACAATATTTATGGTTTCGTTATGTGCAGCGTATGCATATTTCTACAAATGCATGCACGTAGCGATTAAAAATACGCGGCTTTGGAAAGAGTTGCTTTATAGAGTTGCAGTTAGCCACTTTTTTAAAAACCGGAAAATTTAACCATTGTCTAGGTTTGAAATATTTGAATTTTTGACACTATTTCTTGACACTGGAGGGCGCCATAGCCCATTCCCGCCATGCAACAATTTGTTCAGATGAAAGGAAGCAGTTGACGAATTTCAAACGGTTTAGACATACAATGAGAGCCACTCTGTATCTCCGGCCTTTCATGGCGAGGATTTGGGGAAAAATCTCTCTTTGATCTTTGCACTAAGAGCCTCGCTTTGGATCCTATGAGATTGCAAGTACATCTATCTACATGGCACGAAAAATCACATTTGACTTTAAAAACCAAAACTGGGTTTTGCAATTCAGCGACGTATTTTTTTTTTTGTAAACAAAAATACTCAGTATTTCCTGTGAGTGATTGCCAGTGAGAACAAAATCACTCGGCGGGACTCGAACCAACAATCTCCTGCTTTATACTAGCGCAGACATCTTACTACTCGACCACCGAGCTTGCGGGTGTCAGCTGGCCGGTTCGATCAGAAATAGCAAAGGGTAGCGCAATGAAAATATTCATAACGTGGATAGTTTCGCATTCCATTTATGACTATTTAGATGCCATCTTATGAATATTTTATTACCAAGTTCTTATCGATTTTCACCAATCAATTATCAATTCAATACAAATGGCCGGAGATAGTCCAATACCATTCGTGCACAAACTAGTTTTAGTACAGCTTCGCCAGAATGCATCATTACATTTCGTTATCAATAATTTATAGACATGATTTCCATGAAATTTCTCGTCACAAACTGAACCCTGCAGACCATGCCCAATGTAATTATAATAGAATAGCCCAAGTCAGTCCAATTCAAGACCGCAAAAATCTCATTACTTGTGGTCATTTTATTCTGGGAATCCATGGTCATAACAATCTGACCAGCTCAGACTAGAAATGACCATGGTCATTTTAGCCATCAACTCCCAACCCACCAAACTCAATCTCAGCCATCAACGGTTCCTCAGGGGGACCTTGACACCGTGATGTGTGGCACAACTACACCATTACCCGCACGTAACCCACGTTCGGACCGAAGTCTACGATGACACAACTATCAATTATTGTTTCCACCTAACCCTGCGTCTGCCTATATTAAGTGACTCACGATTTTCTTGAGACACGATTTTTTTTAGTCGCTGATTTAGTCTCGGTCCAAGTCTGGATTTGAATTTTATTCTCCTTGTACAGCCGGTCGGTCGCAAGCGAGGTCGCTATCAACAAGATGAATCGAATCCAGACTTGGCAATATTGGCAGCGCTACCCAAGAACTTCCGAGCATGACTCGCTGTATTCAAGCTAATGCATGCGCGTGAGGTATGCTCGGAATATCCTAGGCAGCGCTGCCAATATTGTCAAGACTGGGTTCGATTCACCTTGCTGAAAGAGACCTCCACCGCCGCGGCAACTTAACCACGTTCGCCACGGGACTGGCTGCAAAAAAAGGGGAATTAAAAACCCTAGACCAAGACTATTACAGATGAGGCCATTGAGTTGGTATCCTCGTTTTAACAAACCTACATCTAATAGTTCCATGTAGACGCAGTGCTCAATAAATAAATCATTTAAGATACATGTACTACTACCTAAATAATTTTTTTAAGACATAAATGACACATTGCAGAATAGACCGTACACATGCTCCAACTGATTAGAGAGACTAAGGCTGCTTCCTAATTAGTTGGCTACGGCTCGCAATAACGCATGTGCCTATGGGAAGTTGATTAAGCCGCTTCCATATAGGCATACGCGTTATCGCAAGCCCTAAGTTCCGACGTCGTGTTACTAAATGATGCAGACCATAGAGTAAAAGCGAAAAACAAATCTTACCGTCATGTTGGTCTGTAAACAATCCAACCAGACGATAATTGCTCCGCAGACAAGGCGCCAAATTTCTCGACGGCGAAATTAATTTCAAAAACTTGTCACAACTCAAGACATAAGATCCAACAAAATGATTGAAAATCCGTGCACTGGACAGTGCAAGCACGTACTGTAGAATGCTGCAATAATACACAGAATGCAGGCACACGTGGGTGCGAATGTAAATTGCATCACCAGATGAAAAGGAAGAAGTCCTCCGCTTGCATGCTGCGCGGTAAATGAGACTGAGCCGAGCGCGGGGTTTTTGTAGCGCGTGACGTGCGTTGCCAGGACACCGATCATAGTCACAGATGTACAAAAGGCTGACTATTTCTGTGCTTCCGTCAACAGCTTTTGCTTGCACTGATAACTTAAGTCCATACAACGCCACTTGGGCTTGTAATTGGCTACCTATTAGACCGGCTACATCAATCTCTTTGATAGCTCAATCTGGCTACAAGCAGCGGAGTAAAGTTCGCTCACGATCCACTGCTAGGCCACACTGCTTCCTGTTAGTTTCTAATGTCTTTTGAAAAATGGCCTTGTTCGCAAAATGACTTAAAATCTGTGAGTTGTGATTGACTTCCGACGGACTTTCGCCGATATTCCATGCGTTCATATTGATAACGACAATTATGACAAAACTCACGAGACAAACTTACAAAGGAATCAAAGCGCCACCAACGGCAAGGACATGATGATATGTTCAATTTCCTATTAAAGATTTCTTTGTTAGTAAGTCACATATGTATCACAAAATCTTAAAAAGGGTATTGTACATGAGCTCATGCGCAACCCTATTCATTCACACACAATACGAGGAAGAACACGCTGATCAAAAGGGGGCACTGTCGTGATCTCTTACTTTTTAGAGTCAAAACAACAAGACTTGTCAATTTCCTGAAACGGACAACTTCCCTTCATCCGATTCCAGTCGTAATTTGGGTTTAACGTGCGGATTGTAAAAACAAGAAAATCCGGCAAACAAACACATCAAACTGTTCCGGGGGCAGTTTCAAGTTCGCGCGCGCGCCACTATAAACCAGATATTAACTCAAGAAAACAGCGATCCGCGCGCTCGCTCCTGCGGATCAAACTGTATGGCAAGCCGAGTGAAACAAATGAAATATAGATCGCAGCGGAGTAAAAGACCGGCGTCTTATTGACACAAGATTCCTCCGTGGTTCATTCGCGTGGACCTCCAAGGTTATCCCGGCTTCCGTCTCATTAGTTTTCACGCTCTAACCCGGATCTTTTATTAGACATCAAACCGGACCGAACCTAACCAACCGAGCGAGCACAGATCCGTTCCAATCTCTCTTCGTGCGCGCATCTATTATACGATTCCATTAAATGTTTACTTTCGCTCGATATGCCTTGTCAAATCAAGGAACCATTCTTTCTGTTTTTTCCCTACTTTTTTGGTTCATCTCCGGACCGAATGATGAAAGATGTAGTTTCTTTACGATCGATTGCTCTCTGACGCGAGGAAAGATTGCTGTAATCCCAGAAGTCCATAACTGCCCTATTTTTTTCAACGCTGTCGTATATAAGATTTCTTGTTTTATTTTATACTCTCTTTTTTTTTTTAAAGAGAAGTGTGTTTTCTGTATACTGAACTCTCGGAATGTCAGTTGGGCAACCAACTTGGGAAAACATTGACAAGTTGGATTTTAACATGTTGAGCAGGAAAAGACGTAGACGTAGGGCAGAAAATTACGATGGAAATGATTTGGTAAAGTTATTCTTAAGTTCAATGCCTAATATGCCGTCACATTTCCAGTAAAAAAAAGGCGTTCCGGTCTCTTTTGATGTAAGCAAAATCTCCGGCATATTGTTGTTATTTGGATAATGATTTAAGGCATGTATGAATTGGTATTCTATTTTTCTTTCTGAATCATTCATAAATCACCAACTGTCTGTGAGTTTGGATCATAATTTCATTAGAAAATCTCCACCGGTACAAACAATTCTAAGAAAAGAAGAACAAAATGACGTCAACATAATTATTAGGGCAGTGCTTGTGTTCCTGAGCATGCGTCCTTCCGATGTGAGCAATATTCCAGATCTGGGACACTGTCGTGTCAACAAGGCCGACAGGTAAGCGGAAAACCCAAATCCCTCCTCGACCGTCATTTTTGACAAGCTTAAGGAGGCCTGAGCCATTTTTACATCTCAACGGGTCGATAACGGCAAAACCTCTAGTTTTTTTCTTCTTCTTCTAATTCTTCTTTTTCTTTTACATCTGGCTGTGCGTGGCGCGTGCCACACGCGTGCTGTTGGAGCCGCGCGCTACACCGGCACGAAGCACACAAATTCTGCGGCACAGCACGGCTGTCATAACATTGCGGTTTTGCGATAACCCAGTGAGAAAAAAACATCAGCCTCAAAGCTTGGCTTTTCGGTTGAGGGCTTATGTTTTATAGAGGGGCTGCCGTGTCGGCTTAAGAGCCTGATCGAAATGTGTCCCAATTTGTGGGGACCGCTTTCTTGACGGATAGTCATGTATCATCCTAGCATTAAATGATCACCTTTCGCGCGACAGACAACAAACGAGGTTTGGCCTGTGGGTTTCTTTTTTGTGGTGAGTTTCTTCGTGATGTTCTGTCCGACCCAATCTCCGGTTTTCCGATCGTAACATTGGCTCTGGCGATCGGCTCAAATTTCCCCCCAATCCGGCAAAACATCGGAACCGAAAAGTCTCCTCGGAATTGGTTTTCTCTTACGGTTTTATCTGTCATCGTTAAAAAAAGTCGTCCATTATTCACAGGAAATTGAACTTTCGTTCACAACTCCATCACAGAGAGCTTATCTTTAAGGCATCGGCCTGAATTCGGGAAATCCATTTTCAAGGACAAAAGTTCTACTGAGGATGTGAACACCGACAATCTTGCCTATCAAAATCACAGCTATCAGCCACTATGTCATACAAATATTTGAACTTTGTGACTGGTTTTCAACCGATCTTTTCGAAGCAAAATTTAGATTGTATAAAACACATAGTTAGGGTTGCTTATCCCTATAGCGTATGTTTATTCAAACAACTATTCACAATGATATCCTCACCTTGGTGATGCAGGGTGCCCGATGGATCCTTGTTCTTTGAAATGAATCAAGCAATTTATCAATGTTGAAAAAGAAACAAAATCATCAGCAGCACTCGCCAACTTATCAATAGGATACAAAATGTCCTATTTCTTTTCATCCTATCCTGAAAACAGCAAAGGATATGGTTTTATACCAAACTTGTTGGAGTTTCGCCAAGTATTCAACGCTCGAGATGATTTATAATAAAAGCTCAAATCATCCGTAAAAGAAATGAGAATACTTTTTTCCCGTAACTGCTGGTATTTCTATTACCAGCAGGCACCAAAAGGAGACATAATCCCAGACCATACTGATCATGTTACAGTACTTAATATGTGTGTCAGTAACAGAGAGACTTAATTAGCACCGCACCTAAAATCAATCATTGTTGTTCCTGGATGATGATACTACTACTGGATAAAACCTTGTCTCGTTGTTCGTTGCCGCGCGTTTAAATCTCGAGATCAACTCTCCTTGCATCATTTTCACGTCCCATCTCGCTGCCACAACAGGCACAGAACTTTTTGACATAATTTCACCCCCGTGCTGAGATTTCCCCTGGCGGAATGCGCATGCGCCCACGCGTCAACTGAACGTAGACGAATCCGAGGATAACATAAATCAGTGTAACTTCATCATGCTATACATCGCTGTGAAAAAAAGGAGTTGATGATTGGCAAGGTTTTCCCCTGTTTACTCCGAGCATACAATCCGAACCCAGGAATACTTCGAGCAAATTTACTTCAAATATGAAGAAAATGTAGACTGGCGCCGCCGCTTGTGTTCTAGCTGCCAAACTATCTCGACATTTCGTTCCATCAAAGTTTACTCTTTGGCCAAAACTACTGATTTATCGAATTAGTTTCGCATCCTGAAAATTCCAGAATTAGAAATTGGGTCCAGAATTTTTTTTCATACTTCAATCTGCTTGTAACTGTCGCCTAGATGTATACGGAATCGGTTGATGTGGTTGTCATGGCTCCAGAATGTTGTGCCGTCGACATCCATTTACTTCGATCTATATAAAGAAAGACATGCGCCAAAGACCAAATAGTTTCCCGCCACTGAATATGACCTTTGACCTATTGTGCAATTGGTTTTCAAGCTCTGGCAGGAGCTTCTACATGTGACTTGGTGGTCGGTCGGTTGGTCTGTCTTTCCACGAAAATTGACAAAAGTATGGTGTTCCATGTGTGCCATCGGCGTCGCATTTTTCGGCGTCGCATTTTTAAGCTCTGGTAGGGGTTGATGGATTTCGTTTTAAGCTCTGGCAGGGATCATTTTGATCGATTTCATGCAAGACTGTCATGCAAGACTTCTTGCAACAAGGCCAGAGCTTATTGTGCACTCACTTTTTTCTATCCTAGGTAAGTACCAATTGCCACTACCTATTTTCTACCAACTTAGGGGTTCCTGATTACTATTTTCTATCATCCTAAAGGGTTTCATGATACTATTTTTCATTCTCCTAGGGGGTTCTTCTCAACAGGAGATATCAGGGGTTTCTTTAACCCCTTCAATGTTTAAGCTCCGCAAGACTTTTTGCAACACGCCAGAGCTTAGTGTGCACTCGCACTTGTTTGTTGTTTTCTGGCGCGAATCTTTTGGACGAATTCATCCAAAAGGAAATTAATCACAATCGTGCTATAAGACAACCCAACCCTAAATTTATCAAACACTTCCAGCAATTTGAAGGAACAAAAGCAAAATGCGACGTTTGCATACCACACATTAATAGACTAAAAATTGTACACCTTATTGCATTTCAAGACTATGCACATGTTCATAAGATAAAACCATATGGCCTTTCGATTTGAAATGTATGGACTTTCAATCTCAGATGATTAGCTGCTACTTATTTTAGTGAATCATTTTCTGGAGCCATAAAATACGAAAAGTACTCAGGAGGCCTATGTCTCGCCTCGGGTGACAGATATTTAAGGGCCCATGCAACGTAACTGTGTTTAAATCAAGTCCTTGAAAATGCATCTTTGTGTCCCATTTAACCGTACTTTCAATTTTCGATTTGCCATTTTAAAGGATATTTTGGTGCCTTTTTGGTTTGTATGCTAATGCGAATTTATACACATTCATGAGTTACTAATTTGTGATGTCATTTCAGGCACAAACGTCGGGGTTACAGCTATTTCAGCACCAAAAGTTGTCAGAATTTTATATAGTTTTTTTGTTGTAAATTTTCTTTTCTTTGGTGATTCTTTGTTGTGTCAGCACATGGCAGTATTAAAGCTAATGAGCAAATTTTTCTCACACGTTTTCAATTGACAAATTATCTTTGGGTTTACAATGCGAACAGTAAACCCCTGAACTGAACAGTGTCTTCCTGAACTGACATCACAACAACTCAACTGATTTTCACATATCACAACAACAGCGCAGTTTACCGGAAAAGCATTGAAAATGTTTAAATGTTTAAAGAAGTGCCTTTTTTCAATGATATTAAAACGGAAATTCAAAGAGTTTTCATATTGAATGAGAGGAGAACAAACTAGCACAAAAGGCGCTCCTAAGACAAATTCAAAAGAAAATCAGTCACTACTTTACATTACTATTTTTCAATAGAAATTACGCTCTCCTATAATCGCTATTTTATACCATTATTTATGCCTTTATTTTTAGTATAGGGCCCTATGTGTATTTTTAAATGATGTTTGTATTGTGTAATCTATACCACAATTCAGCTGTTGGCAGTATTATGGTCCATTAGCCATTTCAAATCCATATCCAAAGAACTTTTGAAGTGGAAGGCATTTGTCTTGAAACAAAATGTCATTTCGGAGTGAACATTTACATGTAAGGTACACTATAAGGTATCTATAATAGATACATTTTAAAATGATTAGGTTTACGGCAGCTATACTTGTTGTACTTGTCAAGATGTTTGGTCACTGTAACGGGTGCGACTGGTGAGAGAGACTACTGTGTATACGAGTATCATGTTGCTAGAAAATATCGGTGTCCCCCTCCCCCCGGTCTAATTTGTCTGGAGAGGAGGCCGATCGTTCACCGACCAAGAGCAAAAAGTGCATTCTCCATTTCACTCGGACCGGCAGAGTTAGCATTGAGAATCGATAGACCACCGCCAATTCCTTGAAATATAAGTGCCGCCCATAATTTGATCCGAAGGAAGTAACACTAAAAAGGTTAATGTTATGAGAAAGTTGCGCAAGTTAAATCAATGCGGACGTGGTCGAAGATGTGTTACGGGAAGCATTGCAAGCAAGTGATAAAAAAAAGATACCACACTTAAAAGTTTAATGCCATGGACAAGTTGCGTAAGTTAAATCAATGCGGACGTGGTCGAAGATGTGTTACTGAACTTACTGGAAGCATCGCAAGTAATATTGTTAACAAAAAAGCTATCACACTAAAAAGTTTAATGCTATGGACAAGTTGCGTTAGTTAAATCAATGCGGACGTGATCGAAGATGTGTTACAGGAAGCATTGCAAGCAACTGATAAAAAAGACACCAGGAGGGTTGGTTAAAACGGACAACTCCGATATTGCTTTAATACCCTAAATGTTTGTATCTCAAAAAGGAGAGCAGACGCAAAAGTTTAGTGCGAATGGAATCTTGACAAAACATCTTCTAGCAATCAAACTGGGATACAAGTAATCACTTCAAGCTCCAAAGCTGGAATAACATGCCGTCCTCCAACTACACAAAATCTTGATAATTCGTGAACAGGCTTGGGACAAAAATACACCCTTCAAATCCAAGAGACACATCGCAAAGATTGCCGAATCGAATGCACTGTGTAAACCATTACTAGTTAGTTCAGTCATATTCCCCCTGAAGTGTGTCAATAGCAGAGACCCACAAGATTCACAAAATTGATGCAGATAAGCTACGAGCGGTGTTCCCTTTTGTCCGTATAATCTGATAACAGACATTTACAAGAAAAACACTCTCCTTCTCCGGTAAAGTATACCTGTCCTTAAATTAGATTTTGGTCGACCTTTTGACAAGATGTACGTACACGTAAGTGGTAGGGTTGGAAAGTGCATTTATTGTAAATCACACTTTTCAACCCCGCGTTCTATTCTCGAGTGGTGGCTCTTCGCAGTGCTTGTTGCACCATAAGTGATTGCACTGATGCGTCATAATCGTGACTTTGCATGTTATTAGTTTTCAAGTAAAAAAAGTCAAATCATCCGTCACATTGCACGTAAGAAGATTTTTTTTTTCGTTTTTGATGTTTGATTTTGCGTCTGTGATTGTCCACACAGTATTGTAAAGTGTTTTCCCTCGGGAAAGTCTAATGTAATCTAATTTACAAATCGATAATGGAAAAGTCACGAACATGAAACACGTGGAAATTATATACAGATGAGCTTTAGGGAATTCGGGCAGTTTGTATTTCTGAATTAATCAAAACTCTCATGCTTTCTACAAACAGGGAGGAACTGATCATTCTTTTACGTCTGGTTGTCATGGCTATAACACTTCTGTTAGCAAAGCATTGGGTTTTTTATTACATGGGGTCGTTAAAAATAACAAATAATCACAATATCAACTGTGGATTATTACGGAAATTTTTACAAAACCTTCCCAATGTTAATGGTTTGAAAATAATCCATCGTTTTCGTTGGTAGGTTGTTTTACTTTTATATCAACATGTCATTCCCTTCTTTTCCCGTTTATTTCAACTCTTTCCATCATTTCTCCTTTTCTAATCTCCAAGGAACTGCCGATATCACTTTCTTCCAAGAGGTTCAACATTCATCATTTAATACGGATGATCAATTCATCATTTCGAAATGTCTGACAAAACACTCTCATATTGATATAGGCCTACTCATTTAGTGTTTTTTTAAGAATCCAATCACTTTGTTTAGTTACTGTTGACATGAATTTCTATGTTTCCTCCTTTGTTCGTTTAGTTCAAATATTTCCATCATTTCTCCGTTCCTAATCTCTAAGGAACTTCCGCTATGAATAGTGTAAAGCCTACCGTGAGCAGTCCAACATTCATCATTTACGGATGATCACTTCATCATTTTGAAATTTCTAACAAAACATACCCATGTTGATGCTCATTAGACATTAAATGACTTTTAAAAGAATTCAGTCGTATTGTTGGGTCATTCTCGCTCGCGACATGAATATCTAGCTTCCCTCCTTTGTCCGTTGAATTTCAATCTTTCCGTCATTTCTCCTCCAATCTATCTCCAAGGGACTCCCAATATCAATATTTAATCCGCACGAAGATGTCAATTTCAAAGTCTGTTCATCCGGGAAGCCTTGAATGCTGTTCGTCCTTAATCATGGCCATTTCCAATTCGGCGTTCATCCAGAGTAATTCCAGAATTGTGTCTTCGTTTTTTTGATTAAACCTTCAGGCTCCACATCGACGATTTCAATTGCCTGCATGCATTAAACTGAAACGTTACGATAACTTAAGGTAAACAGACTGAACTAATTCAGCAATTTTTAAACCTAAGACAACTTTGTAAACATATGAGGTATAAAGTAGAACGCGAATTATTCTCCTGAACAATTAATAATGATGAGTGTTCTTTAAGCTGCGGGATAGCAGCTCAACAAAATAATCATTAGTTATCTCCGTGAGTCCGTTAGTTAGTTAGTAACAAACGTGGACATTGTCTATTGCTCCTACATATTTTGACCGATTTCAACCAAACTTTGTCAAAAGTATCAGTATAGCCCAGCCTCAACGTGTCACTTGATCAATCTGGGGTCAAAGGTCATCATGGGGTCACTGGGGTCAAACATATTTTTTTTTAACTCAAAACACTACTCCTTCCAGAAATTACACGGCACAATCACGTGTCTCATAGTGAACGCGAATTCGTTGGCCCGCAGCTTCCGAGATATTTCCGATTGAGCTTGTTTTTTTATCACGAGTACCAAAACAACAAACGTAACGATGACACAACGGAACAAGGGAACTTGCTCAAATACCAAGAGGTCCAGTACAGGAAAGTGAGGAAAGGAAAGGGAAGTTATTTCGAAAGAAGAGATATAGAATCACACACTTTGAAAATTGATTCGCCTGACGACGTTATACCTCCTCAACGTGAGATATTGTTTCAAACCTTTCACTGGCGGAAATGTGTTTTCCAAATTGAATCTTGCCAACTGTTGACCCGTTGCGTATGAATAGCCAGCCGGAGGAACGACCAGAACAAGGCTTGATCTCTCTCGCCATACCATACAGATCGACAAAACGAAACAAAGTTGCTAAAGGCACTCATCTTCATATAGCACGCGTGATAATACCGATGTATTTCGTCCGTACCGTCCGCGTACAGGTGGTCGTAACCTTGCTAAGGTTATAATCATGGAGTAAGGACTCAGCTCTATGGTTATACTGTGTCCCTATATAGATTGGTCATCTTCCTGCTGACAAAGAAACTCCTCTTGAAAGATGATCTCCACTGTTCTCCATTCCTTTTGTTGAGGAGGATGTCCAACTTCCTGTCTTTTCAGGAGCCTTTTTTCCGAAAAAAAAGTTTATTGTCTCGTTCCAACAATGGTAGAACCCCGCGGGTCGTAGCACGACCGAGTACGTTTGGGAATTAAGAGACTGAGAAAGAGAGAAATAATTATTATAAATGAGGAGATTAGCGGCTAGGATTTGTTCGACTGGGACGGGGGGAGAGACGAGGAAGAGGAAGATGGCGAACAGAGATATAAGATTAGAATGGGGAATCCGGAAATGGTAAAACTTGAGCGCGAACCACGAAGGAAACAGCAGTTCTATGTCCGAGGAGATGTATAACATTTGCCCAGGGCTGTGCCACTGATATTGGAATCATAAAAAATGATAAAAAGAGTGGGATCAAATGGGGAAGTATACTGTGTCAAAGAGAAGAGCGAAAAACTTAATTGAAGAAAAACTGGGGAGATGAGTTTGGCTTGGGAACAAGTTTCACACACTTGCCCATGATAATCCAAAGCCCAAATGGAAACACTGTATCTGACGACGACCGCAGGACATGGGTGTGAGAAAACATTTGAGAGTGTGGCAAGCAACTCAATTTGAAAGGAGCATGGTCGATTTAAGGGGATATTACGCCCTGGAATGCGACCAATTGGGATACAAAACATGGATGACAAAATGTTGTCTCCGAAAAATCGAGCTGTTGAGTGCTAGTTGTGATCCAGCCGCGTACTATAGTTCGCATTCTGCGGACGTGTACTAAACAACATTTTTGTGTTGGTGCTGTGTGTTTAGGTTGACACGACTTGAAATACGTATGGGGAGGGCCTTTGCCTCCAACGCGTCTGATGTAAACAACCTTGATTTTGTTTTTCGTCTTTTCTCGGGAACGCTAAGACATTAGGTCTGTTTCCTTTCAACCAGACCTTCGGAAATAATATAGGTAAACAATCCAAAACATGAAATGTTCAGGGATTTTAGGCCGTAATGCCCCTTTAAACCAAAATTTAACGCAAGATGGCTTCCCATTTCAAATTAAAAAGGGGGCACACTGATTTTTCTGTTAGGTTTTTTTCTAAACATTTTATCATACGTTAACCCGTGAAAACCCCGTTTCGCGCAATCTCCCAAGTTTCGAGTTCAATTTCAGTAATCTCTTATATTGTTCAACGAAGCGTTACCGCGGGTTCTACAAATCGCCCCCGGGGAAACGCGCGCGTGGGGCACGCGGCACGCGGCGTGTGACGTGACAAGCGCGCGCAATTTACACCTGACAGGCGGACCCTGAGGCCATATCAAGGGGGGCTGGCCGATCTGAGAGCGGCTACTTCATATGATGCTCATGGGGCAACTTATTGGGTACGCCAACACACTCTTCGCCGTTGGCTTTTTCTCCTCCAAACCGCGGAGCAATCACGGTTTTGTCGGACCGCATTTGGGCAGAGGTGGGCTGATTTGGTCAGAACGGGGGAGGGGAAAAAGAAAAGAAAACGCCGCGTGAGATGGAAAAACCTCCAGAATGAGTGTGGAAAAGAACAGTACATAAGACTGGGGGAAAAAACACCGAGTCTTTATTTGGAATTTGCTGAAATTAACTGGCGAAATTGTGAGGGGGAGAGCGGGTGGGTGAAGGCAATAAGTGAAAATGCGGGATTGAGGTTGACACTTTGTTTATTCACACCCGGGCTATTGACCGTGTGACCTTTTGCCCGGAACTACTTTTACCGATAAAATGACTAGATTAAGGCTGAAAATGGGGGTCTACCCGATGTTCCCCAACACCTATGTTCCCTAATACCTATGCAGTTCCCCAAAATCCTTAGGGTTACTGGTTAGGGTCGGGGAACATAGGTATTGGGGAACATGGGTATTGGGGAACATGGGTATTGGGGAACATAGATATGCACCCCTGAAAATGTACATGTACCACTTTGGATGTGTATGGTAAACAAAGGTTGTTCAGATACCCTTCACAACGTAGGCTACCAATGAAAAAGCCTTCCCGGTGCTTTGTGAGGGCTTCGGAGAAGAAGACCACGATTATCTTCATCCAGTGGGACTCGAACCCACGACATTCCGTTAACTTGTGCAACCCAAAACTTTCATTTATTTTATCTCAAGTTTCCGACGTACGGATAAACTCAGAGAATGAGTAGCCAAATTGTAGTTCAACCGCTGACCGAGAATTTCAGTGTAATCTGGGCCACGTCGGGCGGCACAATCCCGCCGTTCACCTTTACCTCGTGTTCAGTTTACCTTGTTCCCAATTACGACCGGCAAGGCAGAGTATCGGTTTTCTAAATTATCGATACCTCGAACAGTCCAGGCGTCGGGATTTTTTTTTCTTCGTCCTGAGCTTCCTCGAAAAAAAAAAGAAAATCGGCGGCGAAATGTTTCCTTGTATGTGAGACGATATTGGGGAGGAGACATCCATCTTATTGGATTTGCTGGCAAGCGCCTCCGGGTAGAGGGCGCTGTTTCATTCAATTAGGCAAACCGGGTATCGAGCTTTGCCGAATTTGGACGGCTGGCTGTGACATTCTAGGAATCGATACCGTCTCTGGAAATGACTCCGGAGTCGATACTCGGATGTTATCAAACTGAGAGGCCAGACACCCGCCAGGAACTGAAAACTGAAAACTTTTTATATTAGTAAACTTTTCAGTAAGCCCACAACATAAACTTTGTGTGTTTTACCGACTAAATTCACATAGGCTTCAAATACTGTTTTAATATGGTAAAATCTCTTGTGAAAAGAAAGCAAACATTCACGCATAACATGGATGGCTGTCGAACCATAACCAGACAAGGTTATACGCGCTCAAATGCGGCAATCCCTTTTAACAAGAAAACGAAGACTTTTCTCTCGGACAGCAGGTTGGCCTAGTAGTACGTTCCTTGCCTCCCAACCTCAATGGCCCGGGTTCGAATACCACCCAGACTCAAATTGGATCCATGTCTGATTGCCTGAGTCTATGCCTGATTCTGTGTGTTTCCCCCAGAACATTTATGTGATTCCGTGTGTTTCCCCCAGAACATTTATGTGATTCCGTGTGTTTCCCCTAGAACATTCATGTGGGTCTAAGCTTTTCTTCGCACACTATCTTGCCAGATTTCTGGGGAATGAGGAATTTCTTGTTTCATTCGCAGAAATAAATTAATTGAAGTATTAAAGATACCAATATTTATAGCCTTTTCTTCCGTGATCCCTATAGGTTCAGAGGATCCAGGCTTCGAGGCTTCGAGCCTGTATACAGTGACCGCTAGGGCTCTCATGCTCGTAATCATCCAATTACTTAAACAGACCTTGCAACCGGCAAAGAGGCCGGTTTTGATTTGCGCTCGTTAAAACCTGTAACACAAACCGCTCCAAGCTATACCAAGCAACTATAGTAAGATCACTTCAAGAAGGAGGACTCTCGTTATAATGGATTGATTTGATTTTACACCTGAAAGAGTTCGACAATAGCACACGGATTTATCTGTAATGGCCATTAGTAACGGGTGGGGGAAACCAAACAAAGACCACCTATGTCTTCGGTCACAATGATCTCCTCCTTTTCTTACTTTCGTATCATTGATATCATTGGATTTTCAGGGGTTTAAGGAGGTCAACCTGAGATGTTGCAGGAGGTTGCGAGGGGAGTCAACAATGCTTGACGATATCTTCGTCCTTGGGGGCAGTTTGTACCTGTTGTTCATTGTTTACCGATATCATTCTTTATTGTTTGGGCGATCACAATGCGAGCATTGTACCTGATGGGTTATAATAGGCCAGATGATAACAAAGGATTACTGACCACTAAAAGAGGCGTTTGACAGCTTCTTATTAATGGTAAAATGACACGAAACCCACCGGTACCTCCTTCAAGATTTATATTCGGCTTATTAGACAAGAAAAGACCAAGGACACGCTGGTTTAGTCTGTGTTCCAACAGGTTTTAAGCTGAAACCGGCTGCCTGATCGAACGATGCTGGCATTACCGGAACATCGAAACCTTTTTGTTCCTTCCAAAAAAAAATGTTCCAACAGATAGCAGAAGACGGTTCTATGTCGCAGTTGCTGCTCCGGGAGCCAGAAAAAGAATTACAATCAAGCTAAAGTAGGGGGTGGGTTCAGATTGGTGGTACTTTCCTCGCTATCCAGTGTCACAAATTTGGTATTGTTTCCTCACTTCTCTTACAAATGAAACAGTTTGTAAAATGTCAACCATTCTTATTCCCGTTCAGTGCTGGTGTCATTGCGAGACAAAGTAAACTCTTCAATCATAAAGCAAGGAATCTATGTTTAATATTCGAGACTAACGATAGCAATGCCGCTTGAGTAACTCCTAACTCTAACCCGGAGGGGGGGGGCACGGAGAGAGTTCACTCTCGCTCTATGCTCTAATCAACTGCCAGGAAAGATGTTAGATCTCACAAGATTTTTGCCAATGATCAGATGCATTTTGTTCATTGGTGATCCAGGGACGCAAAAAGAGTTTCATAACCTGCAGGGCAGGACACTAAAAGAGGGTCGAATGGGCCTTGAAACTTTGGTATTTCTCCAATAATAGTGATTTTCACTGCGTAGACAAATTTGGTAACTGTAATCTAGTTTTACGTCCGCAATGCATACATTTCTAGGCAGTAGCACGGCGATACAGACACGATCGATTCCGACTGTCCGGTTTCAAGTTCAAATCGAAGTATCGATAAAAAAGGACAGCTGGTGAACTTTAAGGATTACGGTTCAACCGTTATGTGGGTTCATCGCTCTTGAAGATTCGCAATCCATTACTCCATCTTAGGAGACGGAAATCCCCTTCACCTTCTGCTGAGACGCGACTGTTGAATTGAGAGGGGTACATGCGTGCACGTGCATTGAACCAAGAATTGATAAGGTGATGGCGGTTGTTTTTGGGGGCCAGCAGCGGGTAGGGACGATCACGAGCGCAGGGGTAGGACGGCGTGGATCGAGGCAAGGTTTTGTACCCGTTTTACTTTGCGAAGATCATGTTTTGGAGAATTTATGCGGAAACATGTGGGACGATGGAACATCGACACGCGTTTCGTGGGACAGAGTTTATACTCGACCTGACACTTTTCCGGGTTAAACTGACACTTTTTCGGGTCAAAAATGATACTTCTCTGGATCCTTTTCCGGTTCATTCTGGACCCGAAAACTTGAGTGTCATTTTGACCCTGAAAAGTGTGATTTTGACCAGGAAAAGTGTCAGTTTGATCCGGAAAAGTGTTGTTTTGACCCGAAAAAGTGTCATTCAGCCCCGGAAAACTGTCATTTTGACACGGAAAGAGTATCAGGTCAAACATGACTCGGATTCCGGGTCAGATCTGACCCGGGACTCTAGAGTGAACAGTGTTAATCCATTTTGAAATAAATGACTGGACTTCACGCTATGCCACGGATGGTGGTCTTTATGTCCTTAAGCAAGAGACGTGTCCTCAATTGTTCCTTTACAAAGGTGTTTAACGTCATGGGGCAGTGGAGGATAGGTTCCGGTATCAAAACTTCAACCAATTAAGCTTAACACAGGTAGGATGTATAAAAATGACATCAATATGCCGTCAAGGAAGACGAAGAGCACCTTTCAATGAAGTACGTGCTGGTACCAATGCAGAACAGGTGGAGTGGGAATGAATATTTATGCCATGATGATATCACAGGTGTTTAGGGCACCGTCAAGTCCATCCCACTTCAATGAAATTGGACTGCACCTTTAAGCTGGCATCAAAGAGCAGACAGAATGCACCTTGAAACCGGAATGATTAATTCATAATTAAGCTAGTTGCTACAGGTGTTTTGAGGTCCGACGCCATCATGGGTGAATTTTATCCCACCTGCGGCAAAGCACCACACGATTGATGATCGAATCCCGGATGAGTCACTGATCCCATCACGGCTACCCATCGGCAATTCCTCTTGACACATCGGGTCTTTGACCATCTCCCGAAACCTCTCGCTCAATTTGCAATACTTCACGGATCCCCCGAGATCAGGACACGCCCACAGCGAAGTTGTCGTTCCCTAGCCTCCAGTTGCCATCTTTCCCAGAAAATGGAAAGACATATCAAACAACAGACCAATCCACAGAGCTTACGACTAAACTTAAAATAATTTCCTAACCTTTTTTTTTCAATCAATGCATTCCCCCAAGACAGTGTCGTTCCATCAGCGCGCTGTTATGCTCCACAGATAAATCACAGATTGATTTGTCTGTGACATTATTTTGCCACATATCACAGAAAATTGGTTTCTGCTGCATGCGACACACACACAAAAAAAAAAACCTGTCAAATACGCTTCTCCCTCGACTAACGAAATCGATACCCTTTTTTAAGTAAAATAGTTTATGGCTTCAGTACCATGTTCCCTCTATATTTGACAAACAGGTTAAATGGAAAGAAGAGAGGAATGGATTGTTGAGTAACTAAAGCACAGACAAACAAACAGCCAAGACGCAAATAGACAAAGGTTTGTGTACAAAGATGAGGCACAGTGCTAACGCTAACAGCGTCTCGCGGTCCCAGCTAGCGCAAAACATTGGCCCAATATTGGTTTTACGGCCTGTACGTCTCTTGCCAATGCTTACCAATGCTCAGTCAATGTTATGCCAATATTGCTATTGTTGCCAATATAGGACCATTTTGTTTTTGCCAATGAGCAAAACGTACGTGGGCCAATATTGGGTAATGTTGGGTAATACTGGCTGACTATGTTCACCAGTGTTCAGCCAATGTTGTGCCAATATTTCAAATGTTGCCAATATAGGACCTTTTTTTTCAAATTAGCATATACCTAGGCCAATATTGGGTAAACAATTGTGTAATATTGGCTGAACATGTTCACCAATGTTCAGCCAATGTTGCAATTTTTGCCAATAAAGGACCATTTTTTTTGGCCAATTAGCAAAACGTACGTAGTCCAATATTGGGTAATATTGGGCCGATAATGGCCAAGTTCTGCCTGAGATTGGCTTGCACGAATTAACTCAATGTTATTGCCGAGATTTAATAGCCCAATATTGGTCCATGTGTCAGTGCTGGTTGAAGTAAAACGAGAGAGAGAGAGAAAAAAAACAACGGTGTAACAAAATATACCACGCGTCGATCGGGCAGTGAACTGCCTTGCAGTTCATTCAACTAGTTCTTCCGACGCATTGCCACTTTATCTAATAGATTTTCTGTTTTTCTTGACAGCTTTGGCATTTCAATTTCCCGGGCTTTGAGAGGCAAGACCCTCTTCCCTCTCCCGCCAAGCGACATCAGCCGGGGAAATCCAATAAAAATCCCCTCGCGATGAAAAGGAGGGGACTTGACCTGTTTTTTACCCCCCGCCGCCAAACAAAGATCAATCCGCGGCGTGAAGAGGCATCTTACTGAGCCCCTCATCCTCCTGCAAATTTGCACTCGGCGTTCGGTCAGAAAACAACGTCGTCGAATCGAACCGCGCTGAATATCGCTTAAATCTTTGATGGAAACTTGAGATATGTCTTTGTATTATGCATGTCTTCGAGAGGAGCAAAGATTACGCGAGATGCATCTTGCATGACAACGAAATAGAGAGATGGGAGGTATGCAGTTAAGAGTGTCTTTGGGCGAACGAATACAATGTATGGATTTTGTGCAAAGTGTCCCACAATACACCGCAACATGATATCTTCACTCTCTACATCATCCAGTGTGGCTACTATCCCCTTTGCTTTCACCGTGCTAAACCTTACAGATTGGGGTGTTTTTCTGGATTTTTACGTTAAGGAGTAGTCATGTTTCACCTACTCAGTGTCTCAGTAACAAAAATAACGACCTTCCAACTTCACCAAATTAATGGCTCGAAGACAAACCAACAAAAACGACTGACATTTGACTTTCAAGTTGAAGTACACACCATCCACTGCACCTAAAATGCAGTGTTAAATCTATACTGAGACATCTGATAAAGTTACATTATGGTATTAGTGTTGATATAAAATCCAAAGGTTAATAAATTAGTCGTGTTAACTTAACACCGACCCATATAAAATACACAACCAAATAAAGACAGTGGTGTTGCAGGAAATGAATAAGATAAGAACATAGAAAGCACGGGGATTTTTGAACTCATTTTAGAAACCAAATGACACTTGAGACGGCTCCTCTTCAACACCACCGAGACCTTGTCCGTGTGCTCCTCGAGTCGCCCTCTCATCTCAATGATTAGCCTGGGACAAAATGCCTCCTCTCAAGAACTCGATATGTCAAGGAAATCGTTTAAGCCTCCCCCAGAAAACATGGAGAGCAACTATAAGCCATGTGACAAACCGAGGGCTCGCGATCATTATTAACGCGCTCTCCGGACTGCGCGCGACGGGGGACTGAGGTTTACGGGCAGCTTGCATCCTTAAGACAAGCAGTGTCCTCCCCAGAACAGGAGTGCGTTAATTTTAAGTTACGGAGGCTTCCCTGTCAATATCATGATGGATGACCATTGCTGGATGGTAAACCGAGCACCGTTGTTAATGGCTTTATTATCGAGGATGTCTGCCATCATCTAGACCCAAGTGTGACGAGTTTACCAGACGTCCGAGTCGCCTGAACGGACAACATTCATCTTGACTTTATGACGTGCAAAACTTGAACAACAAAATGAAACCCATGACGGATTATTTACAGTGATATGTAGAGTCTAGTCTATGTAAGGCCTAACTGGCTCTCACCCAGCCCGGTAACCAGCGATGTGCCGCTGACGGCGATGTGAGAGAAGGCTTTGTGTGTCTCAAATCACGGTACCTTTCTCTGCAAAAGCCATCACAATGCAATTTCATCTGGTGCGGCTTTTGTGATATAGGCTTAAGTCCCCTCTGATGCTTGCCTGAAGACACTAATCACGGAGTTCTACGGAGCGTAACATATATTGCGTGGGAGAAAAACACTTGTACTTAACCAAAAATAAATCACCAGACAAAATGCCATTTGACTTGTACTGCTTTGTTCTCTGTAAAAGTTTCCTTAGCCCCAAGAGTAGCTGACGGGTCCACATTTGTGTTAATCAACTCCATGAAATTGGACAGATAAGTTTACACAGTCCAACAAAACCCACACATGCCACCATAAGGCGGTTCATTCATTATTACCTAAAATAGTCGAAATTACCTGAACTGCCGAACAAGCCAAGGTTAGAAATAAAAATATGTCAACTGATTTTTTGGGTTAGACCGCCAATATGTGTAGCTCCGTATAGGGCTAGAGACCGGTACGGTGTTCCATAGGTCGCGGGTCCAATCCCATTTCAGTCAATATTTCGTAGTTGAACCAAATATTGAATTAACCTGAACTAAATTACATAGTGTCTATATTTATAGAAGGTAAGTATTCCTGCAAGTGCCAAACTCAATTTGTATATTTTTAATTCGAACAAACTCGATCGGAAATATCTCGGAAGCTGCGGGCCAATGAATTCGTGATCAGGCATGAGTCACGTGAATGTGCCATGTATTTCCTGGAAGGAGATACTGTAGTGTTGTTTATTGAGTAAAAAAAAACCTTGTAAACCTAAAACAATCACCACGGCAACGCAATAATGACATTGGTCTGAAACCTACTTAAGTCAGTGTTGGTTTATGGAGGTAAGCCACGGAGCTGGTTCCAGTACAATGTTGTTTTGGACAAGACTCAAGTCTTAAAAGCTCCCAGTTCGCAGAGAAGTAAGAAGAAAGTGCCCCAGGTGGGATTCAAACGTAAGACCATCTTGAGAGGTCGCGGGTCCAATCCCATTTCAGTCAATATTTCGTAGTTGAACCAAATATTGAATAAACCTAAACTAAATTAAAGTGTCTATATTTATAGAAGGTAAGTATTCCTGCAAGTGCCAAACTCAATTTGTATATTTTTAATTCGAACAAACTCGATCGGAAATATCTCGGAAGCTGCGGGCCAATGAATTCGTGATCAGGCATGAGTCACGTGAATGTGCCATGTATTTCCTGGAGTGTTGTTTATTGAGTAAAAAAAACCTTGTAAACCTAAAACAATCACCACGGCAACTCAATAATGCCATTGGTCTGAAACCTACTTAAGTCAGTGTTGGTTTATGGAGATAAGCCACGGAGCTGGTTCCAGTACAATGTTGTTTTGGACAAGACTCAAGTCTTAAAAGCTCCCAGTTCGCTGAGAAGTAAGAAGAAAGTGCCCCAGGTGGGATTCAAACGTAAGACCATCTTGAGAGGTACGCCAGAGGAAGTGCTACACCCACTTATGAGATTCGGCCAATCTGCTTTCCCTGCCAGTGCAGAGTTGCAAATAAATGACGACAAGAAGATTGAACGGATAGGCACAAAGAGCTGGCAACACTGTAAAATTCCACCTGTCTTTATTAAATTACGTTTCCATTTTCTCGAGAGATCCAAGTAACACAATATACGGCTAGTCTCTTGCCGTTTCACTTGATATCCCACATGCTTCGTGGTGTTTCATCAAACCCTGCCCTACCGTGTATGGAAACCGCCGAAATTAAAAAAAAAAGGTACCGTCATGTGAGACGCGACGACAAACGGAATTAACTCAAATTGGAAAACATTCCCTTGTTAGGTGAAAATAACTGTAATGAGTTGCACTTGTTTTCGGAGTACACGGAAGTTGGATAAAAAAAAGGAAGGGTTTTTGGCGCATCTGTTTTTGCTTGCTCTATGGATTACGCGGCTCGGAGTGTGGAGCGAAATCACCAAGCGTGAGGCATCTGGACTGAGATGATACACTAGTAATTTTAAATCAGAACCAATCAAGAATAATTCAAGACGATACTACCCATAGGATGGAATTTGCGTCGGGTGATGTAAATTCAATTTTTGCAGTTTACCGACGTATTAAAAGCTGTATACTCAGTGTGTTACCCCCGAGTGAAAGTGAGAGGGAAAAAATCACTCGGGTGGGACTCGAACCCACGACCTCCTGCTTTCTAGTGCAGACGTCGTACCACTCGACCACCGAGCTTGCGGAATCGGTTGGCTGGTTCCAATCTGGACTGTGGCTGGACTACAGTTCTCTCTCCTGATTTCATAGCGATCACAAATCAAACTGACATATTTCAGCCGGCCAGCCGGCCAGCCGGCCAGCCGACCCCGACAAGTACGGTGGTCGAGTGGTAAGATGTCTGCACTCGTAAGCAGAAGGTCATGGGTTCGAGTCCCACCCGAGCAAACTTGCGTTTGTCTTTTATGTTGTAAGTTCTCTGACAATACCATTTAAGAATTCATGCTTGCGTAAATTACGCCAATGTAGGTTAACAGTGTCTTCGTTACCTTCGTTACGATGTAATGCCCTGAGTACAGCA
The DNA here is from genome assembly GCA_029964075.1 of Patiria pectinifera. NCBI lineage: Eukaryota > Metazoa > Echinodermata > Asteroidea > Valvatida > Asterinidae > Patiria > Patiria pectinifera. Next base: position 12,563,456 of record CM057139.1, read on the forward strand.
TATGTACACCCCACTGTGGAGGATTTTCTATCAACCCCAAGGAACGGAGGGCTGTTTCGAATTCAGGATCGCAATTTGCAAGGCGACCTTATCTGCGAACCGGAGGGCCAAATGTCTTATCTAATAACACAGGAGACATTTGCTCCTTCATCTCGCCTGCCCACCCATCCTCCCACTGCATCACTTGATCCTCTTACTACTGTTCCTTCAAGGTTACGTCTTGCTAGATCCAGGGACCGAAAGTTTGCTTATAGGATCACCTTAAGCTCTTTGTTTAGATTACTATTGTGTTACTATTGTCTACGGGGTTTATTAATAGTCCCAACTGTACACAGACCCTTTCCCATGTGCTCTGATCCGGCTCTGTGAGTTTACATTGGTCAACCAGGGGTGTAAAAACAGTTCTCGAAAAACAAACAGAGTGGACAATGAGGAACCGATATTCCTGAGAAAGGGATGGAGAGAACAGGTCAGTACTGACCACTGGGTTGACCAGTGGAGCTGCAAACACTGACCCTAGATTCATGCTCGGACCGGCTCCGCATGCTCGGTCCATTGGTATTTTTCATGATTGAAATGATTCCGTATAGTCCAAGAGAAAGCGCTCAGATGCAAGCATAGGGCTTGTACCCAAGTTCCGACGCGATCATAGTCACAGCGAAAACCTAAGTCTAAACAAACAATTTCTACAAACACTCTTCAAACGTAAATCAGTACATAAATGCTTGGAAAATCCGCTCACACATTATTAAGGACTTGACTCAAAGCCTTAGTACACATTACTTGCTAAAACTCTTCTCTAGTCCAAACAGAACAAGCACAACTCTGCTAAGTTCTTTCTTCGAAATATTCAATGCAACGCCTCCAGCTTGGTTTCCGTGTGCCTGTTGGCACTTCCAATTATCACGTTAACAAGCCCGTTATCTGAGACGTTTTCCCGTCATCAGCAAGTTTCTTCTTCAACTGCCTTAAGTATGTTTTTCAAGATGTCTGCACTTGCCCCCTCAATCCTATGTTTGCAATCGAAAATTTGTCAAATGATTTCCTGGAAAAAAATAATCAGACAACCTCCAGTTTGTTTACACGAGGTTACACGATATCATGGACTTGCCTTGGGGCACAGATTTCACACAGAAAAGAATATAAGTTATATAATATAAGTATACATTTTGGAAGCAACTGAGGAAAAAAATAAAGCCGAGGCTATCACTATCAGAGTAAGGATACAAATCGGGGAAAACGGGAATCGAACTGTGACCCCGTATTAAAATATGAGGGAAAAAAGCCTTCCCGATCATGGGTTTTCAGGGGAGAATCATTCGGAGTTTTCCTCAAATCTTCAAACCTCTAAAAGTCATCGTTGTCTTTCTGTAGTGTCTTAAGATTTCCAAGCTTAAAGTGAAAAGTGTGCACTTTTGAGGACACTTTGGTAACATTACCGGAGAGCATGAGCTCATAAATGTAACTAAAAAAAGGTTTGTCCCACCTACACGATCATCTACATAATCTGTCACAGAATCTGATGCCTTCGAAGTGTGGAATAATTGTTCAAAAACCTTAAAATCCGTCGTGCACCTTCAGTGTCCACTCAGCAAAGAGATTTTTTTTCTCCTCCGTTCTTCCCAATTTTGGCGCAATCGTATTTGCCAATCCCCTTGCGTTTTGTAAAATGCTATTATAGATTGAATTCCATCAAGACAAACAACTCCCTTAGAATTACTCATCAATGCAAATATCATAACATGTGGCATTTGCACTGCCATCACTAACGTAATTATTGTCACAACACGAGGCAACTGTTGGCAGAATATTATTTTTTTTCTTATTTCAAACACGACTTCAGCCTTGCAGGTCCCAACTCGAATTTAGATCTGTCAATTTTGCGAGTGCAATTTCAAGTGACTCATTTGGTTACCTTTCATTCTCTTCAAAACAAACCGTCTTCCAAATAAAACGAATTCATCAAAAACAATCGACTGACCTAAAAAAACGACGACAGTTTCAATAATTGTGAAACTGGCATTTTTATCCAGAACAATCGGCGTGTGCCATCTTCAAAAGACAGCCCAGTTAAACCACCCGATTGAGTCAATTTATATTGACTAAGTAAATTTATATTAACTGTGAGTAAATGTATATTTTGTGGAGAACTAGCGGTTCGGATCATTAAGCCGCCCACGACACGCATCCAAAACACATCCAAAACCGAAAGAGCACGCCTAAAGACTTCGCGTTTACTTGTTATTCAAACTGACGTCTTTGCTCAAAATAACTTACGAACTTTTCAAGCACTTAAATACTGACTAAAGTACGACTGCTGTAACTGCAGAAAATGCTCTTCCTTCCACTTTTGAAGTTGCAACTTATTGTCGCCACAAGCACTGCCAAAGATATCAAATGTCACTTAAATTATATACTAGTTACCAACTTAAAATTTGTGTTTTCAAGAATCTGTAGTATAGCAAATGACAACTTATAGTTCTTATTATGCCCATTTCCATTTAGAAAAAAATGCTGTTCAAATATCTACTGAACTTCGTGTTCTAACAATTTTTACATAAAAGAACAAGATCGGTTCAAGTGTAAGTTTCCATCGGTTACTGAATCTAAAAATAAAAACCACTGCATGTCTCCACGAAATGCAATAAATCTCTACCAAATCTTGCCTGTAAGATTTGCAAACACCTTAGGCCATAACATGCCAAAGGAACAGTACACGTACAGGCATAATGCAATCTCATCGGGTCTGCACTTTCTCATGTTTTTTTTTAAACTGCAACAATCAATTCGGACAGTAAGCATTCTGGCTGAGAGAATTTACTTTTTCTCCTGCTGAGTGTCACCAGCCTAGCTCTGTTACTTGGAATAATCTTGTGTGCCTTGTGCAAAGGTCTTCAAGATTATTCCGGCACTTATAATAGAAGCTGATGGGGGGATCTTATGGTAATGGACGTCTTGTGATAAGGTGGCGCTCGGAAGGTGAATAAAGCTGCCTCAGATCATGGCCGTGGACTCATCGGCTTGAAAAGAACTCCGATGATAATTGATTGGGGTAAGATATTTCTGTCGGTATTTTTTAAGTAACTGAAAGTAAAAGGTGCTTTAACACAGATAGGCAAAAAAATACCTGCAGGGGACTCGGTAGACGGTAACTTGGAGTCCCTTAACAACAAACATCCTTGCTCATCAATCATTGTTCTATAGTTGCGGCATTTGAGCAATTCTAAACACTATTTATTTACAGACAAATGCCGCTCGAAGAGTGTTTTAACTCTGATTAGTTTTATGTCGAGAAGATGATAAGCGACTGTGATGTTTGTTCAATTGCTCCTATATCAGCATGAACTGAAGTGATTAAAGGTTCGGCTTCAGGAATAGAAAAATAACGAAACAATTTAACATTGAGTTATCAAGAAAATGTTATCTCGGTAATATCCATTTGAAAAATAAATCTTCGTAATTTTCCAGTTCCACAACTGCACAACTTGACTTGTTACAGATCACCGTCTACAAAATTGTGAAAGGTTGTCGGCATACCCCCCCCCCCCCTAAACAACTGCTTATCTTTTGACGCCAGGAACGTTACTCAAAAACAAAATTCACACTTTGGTTCAAAGGAAGTTATCTTGTGGTAAACTCATAACCCACTTTAAAAGCCTTTTCCCCTGCGCCGAGACCACTCCAACACAAGTTGCCTCTTTCTTAGTGTTTTTTCACTTATTCAAATCTCAAATCTTTATTCAAATTTTCTAGGTTATGGTGCCGCCGGTCTTGTCCTAGATTTGGGTCGCCTAGCTGAACTGTTCCTTACACCGACGCATCTCTTTCTTCCCGCGTGCCTCCGCATCTTCCCAATTTTATTATTTTCTTCGATGAATCGCATCCATATAGACTATTTTTTTCCAAACCGCTTTTACAGCGAAAATGAGAACGTATATCCGTTGATCTCCTCTTCGGATCACGTATCTGATAGAAAAATACCTACCATGTTATTTCACTTTGTTGAAAATTTAATTATAACTGTATCGGCCTTTATCTTTTAAAGCTTAAACCCTTAACTCTCCCTGACCTTTCAATATCCAAAATGAAACTTGGAAGGATGAGGAAGAAACAGTTCTCCACAATTGCCTCACATGGACGTATCCCTCTTGAAGAACACAAAAATACCAAGACTACCTTAATTGCTTGCTGTAGGCATATACAGCCATTTTATATATGGCACTCTATAAAATTCCGGGTCACATTTGACCCGAAATCGGGGTCATAATTGACCTGCTACTTTTCCGTGTCATAATGACACTTTTCTGGGTCGAAATGCCACTATTCCGGGTCAAACTGACACTATTCCGGGTCAAACTGACACTTTTCCGTGTCGAAACGACACTTTTCCGGATGAGAATGACACTTTTCCGGGTCAAAATGACACAATTCTGGGTCAAAATGACCCGCACAATGGTCCACAGAACTTGTCATTTTGAACCCAGAAAGGGATCATTTTGACCAGGAATTAAAAGTGTCATTTCGACCTGAAAAGTGTAATTTTGACCTAGAAAGGTGTCAGTTTGACCCGGAATTGTGTCATTTCGACCCAGAAAAGTGTCATTATGACCCGGAAAAGTATCAGATCAAATATGACCCTGATTCCGGGTCAAATATTGACCCGGGACTTTTTAGAGTGTGCGGAGAAGGCAATGAAGAAATGTGGGAGGAAACCTCGGAATGATACTCCAGATATCCCGGGGAATCAGGCATTGATTAAAATAAAACACACACACACACACAAACAATCCATGGGCCTGAGTGGATTCGAACCGGGGACACAGAAATGGTAAACCAGGTAAAATATCACTGCTCCAACCTGACTCTCCAATCATCATTGGCTCATCCTTCCTCTGTTGTGTCACTTGAAAGAAAAACGACAAACCAATGAGCCATGACACAGTGACGATATTATGAAGTCACAGTGCTATTATATATACGTTCAATATTAGAAGGCGAGTCGGAAGCCTGGAGGGAGGTGTCATTACAGACACTTCAAAGTGTGTGTGTGTGGGGGGGGGGGGGTTCACGGCTATTTGGCACCGCGATTCCAGACAATCAACAAGATAGTGTAGAGGTAGACTATTATAAGATGGAATTTTGCGTCGGGCCGATATAATCATATTAGGTTTTTGCCCTTCACCGACGAAGATAGTGCAGAGGTAGACTGTTTACGGTTCACCTGCCGTTCATTGCCATGAGAGGATCTAGGCTTAGTCCGCTGTTTTCTTTTCTAAACTCAAAGTTGATATTTAAGGGGGGGCATAACTTCTCCAAGAAGCAAGGAGAATTGCTCATTAGAGAGCATGACGTTTCTATCCGTGCCGGTACTTCCCCTACAGGCAAAACATTACAGCTTTAATAACACTGAAAGCCGAGACACAGACGAGACAGCCTTGAAAAAAGTACAAACAACGGCAATGATATTCTATGGATCATTCATGTTGAGGATGGCAAGACGTTTTGAACAATTTGTTTCCTTTCTTACTGCAATCAGCTCAATTGTTTTATTTCACCGGAATCACCCAAACTAAAAACCAAGCGTTCATGATGAACCTGACTCGTTGAAATAATGAGTCGCTGCTTGTTACCGAATGGTCTACATCACTGTTAACATTTCCAACAATAACGAGCAATCAAACCATTCCTTCAAGGCACCTTAAATCTGCAGCTCGCAAGAAAACTCCATAAAAGACAGTAAATAAAGACAATCTTCAGTTGGAGCTCTGGAGAGACACTGAAAATTCCCAAGAAATATATTCCAGCAGTAATGAGTCCAAAGATTCCGCCAACTCAACGTTGCCTTTAACAGCACCTCGCAGCAAGGAAACCCCTTTCTTTTGAGAATACGGTGATGAAAAACTCGTTATTTAAGACACGGGAGAAGAGCTGCAAAATCCGCAAGAAATCTACTCCTGCTTTAGCCGAGAGTCGACCAACGGGATTGGAAGCACGGAGATGAAAAAAATCTTAGTCTTACATCAAGATTGGATTTTAACTCCGGAAAGAGAGGAGCTGGCTTAATGGGGGGAAAAGACGTCCATTACTTCGCCGGTCTGAGGCTACGCGACTCTCACAAAATGAACAACGTGGCAACCCCGATAAAAACCATTTGGCTTAAGGGAGTCGTTAACACTTTCACATTACTCGGAATGTGGTTTCTGTGTTGACAACTAGCCCTACATGAAAATAACATACTTGATTTCAATTCTTATAGTATTGTATGAACACTACTGTTCAAAAAGCAGGAATTTTACTATGAATTTTTGAAAAGTAACTTCAAGCCCACAAGAGCACTTTCATACTCGTGAAATAAATACACACAAAAGTGAAAGAATACAAAATCTTCCTTGGAACAGGTTGCTGATATCGTTACAGAAACTGTTTAAAGTCATTTCACACGTGCACACTTCCCTGAGTTAAAACACTGGCAACATCCTTTCCATTTAAGTATCGAAAGTGGTAAATATATGGAGACATAAATATCAACCAAAATTTATTGCAATGGCTGTTACATGACAAGGAGGAAGCAGAACAACTACAAATACACCAGAAAACACTTTGGAATACCTAGAAAGCAATAAATCGCAGCGTCTTAGATGATTGGATTGATGTGAAAACCACTCCAGCACAGCACTTGTCAGCTCTCATTAAGATGCTTTCATCTAAGGTCCATTTTTCCATAAACACTTTCGCAAGATCGAAACATCTTCTTTATGTTCCACTCGGAGCAATTCATGTCCACATACAAATGTCATAAATATCGTCACTTTTTTTTCAATATTCACTGATGCTCTGCAAGAGTTTAAATAAGTGCGCCTATACTTCACGTTCACACCTTTCATGATAAAATGGGGTCGCGTATTCCTATACCGAAGGCTTGATGATTATTAACCCGCGTCACTCCGGGGCGAGCTCTTTTGTTTCTTGATCCAACGTGACCTGTTTCTGTCGCCGCGTTCTTATTCCGTCTCCCCCGAGGCAGGGGGAAGATTCATCATTCCAAGTTCATGTTCTCCCCCGTGTTGAGGCAAAATGGACGAAATAATGCTCCTTGATTTATTTCAGGAGGTAGTGGTTTGTTTTTTTATTACAAGGACATGATGGATGATTTCTACGACTATGTCGAGTGATTATATGCCTTATGCGTATAGCAGCCATCTTATAGAGGACAAATGTTTTTGTTTTGCTGGGATATGCGTGCGTGAACTTGTGCATTCATTGTTACTGAATTAAATAAGAGAAGTGTCCCTCCAAGATGGCCGCCACGCATAAGTGCTATAATGGCATGCGTTGCATAATACGAGGCTATTTGAGTATGGGCATGTGGGTTTTTGATGAAGAAGAATCGGTCTCAGTGCTCGACGTTTCGGGCCTTCCGCCCTGACAATCTTCAGGAGTTAAACACTGACGTGTACTGTAAATCATGTTCAAATACATCTCATCACAACTGAGTGTCAGGAATGAGTACACGGCTTTAACCCGAGCAAATTTCAAAACAAACCCTCTCTCGTGAAGACTTTCAATTATGTGCACGTCTTGTAAACAATCAGTCTGCGCCAACCACACCACCATAAGAGTTCAGCAGACGAGTACGAACACCCTGACGCAATGTCACTACAGAATGCGTCTTCACTACATGAGCAGGCTTGGTGTTAACAAGAAAAGCCGTCAATTAAATATTGTAAAAACTGCCTAACTAACATACAAGCCATGAGCCGAGGTTTCAAAAGTAAAAATATCAACAAACTGAGGAGAGAGTTAAACATGTACACGAGCGCAACTTATTATTTTTCACACCAAAAAAAACGACTTCTCATATCAAACTTTGGAAATATTTTCTGCAGCAAATACTTTTCCCTTCGGGGCCTGTTTGGCTGCCTATCAATACGAGATTTTGCTTTCAATATATCAATAAAAAAATACACGCGACTTTAAATATTTAAACAGTTCTTCATTTTCTGGGATATAAACGGTGCGCGAGACACTTTCCTAAGGGGAATACATGTATTATCCATACCCGCACAAAAAATGTCACAATTCAGTGCTGAAATGAATGCTCATACAAACGAGAGTTAATTTAGAGCCATCGGCATAACTTCGAAGTAATTCATTTCATACCAATTTTGCACTTTAAATGCTCATCTTTCTTCATAATTATCACTGAGAAGTGAAAATGGGACTGGTGACTTTCAACAACATCGTGCAAGTTCATTTTCTCATTAACTTAAAGGGGCCATGAAGTGATTTTTTTGTGAGGAACACAATTTGTGCAACTTTCTCTACCCCTCTTAAATGTATGGAAAAATTTGGCATCCCTTTTTGGTTAATGTTATTGTAAAGTGCACTTCTTTAAACATTTAAAATTGTCCATGTTTTCCGGACTGGGATACTGTTCTTGTGATGTCATTTCATGAGGAGGACACTTTTTCAGTTTTTAATTGTGAACCCCCACATATGCTTTTTTAAAAGTATTTGTGAGAAAACTTTGCTCATTGGCTTACTGACACAACGACGAATCACCAAAGAAAAGAAAGTTTACGACAGCGAAATATCCAAAATTCTGGCAACTTTTGGTGCTAAAATAGCTGTAACATTGAGATTTCTGCCTGAAATGACATCATAGTTTTTATCATGACGTTTGAAATTCGCATAAGCATAAAAATCAAGAAGGCACCGAAATACCTTTGAAAATGCCAAAACGAAAATTGAAAATTCCATCGAGTAAACTTTACCCGATGAAAGTAAAATTCAGACCTCCGAATACGGCACCGCAGGTGCACATCTTTACCGTAAAGAGATGCGCCGGCTCGCGGTGCCGTATTCGTAGATCTGACATGTCTGAATTAAAATTATTCATAATTAAAAAAAAAAGATTAAAAGCTCCCATCGTCATTCTGGCAAGACCGAATAAACTGCATCCCATGAATGTGTAATATTTGGTAATAAACACACCAACAGAGGTGATTCTACTTTCTATTTGAACAGACTCTCTTTCAATTAAACCCTTGTTTAAAATTAGTTTGAAGATACAATAAATATATAGAAGGTATACCAGCATAAAATAGTCGCATATAATTAAACCGAGGTCGTTCATTGTTGTATGTATTAAGTTTACATTCTGAAACTAATTGCCAAGAATATATAATTGCACTTCAACTAACAGTGGTCAGGTGGTGATAGATTTAACGACGCTGTTGTATGTACACGTATGTAAACAGGTAAATGTTTTACACCAATGGTGTAAAATTTACATGGAGGTTTGTAAGGTGTTGATCTGGTACACGGTACCGGTACCCTCTGGAATCATGAGCACAATAGGGAACAAAAGATTGTGTACGTCTCCACGGAGCAATTTGTATAGGTGAATACGTCTCAAAATCGCGAAACAGATACATGTATTTTACTTAAAAACTAGGAATTTCCAAGGTGTGTTGATGTGTCGCAAATTGAAGTAGTTCATGTACGGGATGGTAAGTCCGAATTTCAGCCCGGGAAATTAATTCTGGTTAAAATAGCAGCATTTTGAAACTACACTTTCAAACTCGAAAACTTTAGTCATGTTAGTACACGAGGACAAAGGAATGACTCCACAAGGATACAAATTCCAGTAGGCCTATATATGTATGTTTCATCATGTTTTATAAGGAATTGTTTTATTTTAAAAATATATATATATATCTGATATTTCTAGAGTTCACGTGCAGCTCTTTACGACTACGCATTTGACTGATGATGATTGATACTGTACAAAATCCTGAAGTTTGTCTTCGAGTCATCGCAAATACAGGAGCAACCGCCTGAACATTAATAGCAACCATTAATGATGCTTGAACAAACACTCGATTGCTAGGGAGCGGGATGGAGTAATCTTACACGACGGGAGCAACATACATCAAACTAGGGCATGTAGGGGAGGAAAACGAGCGGGGAAAGAGCAAATCGAATCAGGAACGAAAACTACTCACCTGACATGGAGGAAAGGTCATCCACGTCAAGAGAAGAAGATGAAGAAGCATGTTGATCGTCATCCAGGGCAAAAGAGAGCTGTAAGACGAGCAGTGGCGTACGGGAAGCAGACTCCAAGACGCGGCCTGGATGAGGCTCGAGTGTGTCGTAATAATCGCAGCTCCTTATCGCTCGATGTTTACATTTTATGTTGATCCCCGATACCAGAGCTGTGTTCTGTTCCTGCAATTCTCAGAAGGCGGTAATTCAGTTGTTCCTTTTCCCGGAAAATTTATGCTACACAACTCAGATGGTGTACATGGTGTACTGAACCAACTGTCTTGTGTCTGCAATTCAAAATCAGACAACTTTGGGAGAAGGGTAAAGTTCTGATCAGTCGTCAACAAGATTTCTTTTAAGTCTTTGAGAAAGTGATACCGCGCCGTCAAGAAGGAAGCTAGTCGCTACTTTATAACTCTCCACTTTTGATTTTCACGAATGGTTCGAGCCCCCTCCCGGCGGTGTTTGCTGTTGTGGAGGGCTGAGAAGAAGAGAAGAAAAAGGGAAAAAACTGCGGCTCATTCACACGAAGTGTTGTTCATGTTGCTATTAAGCACATCGTGGAGAGGCTTTATCCTTGGGATGTCTTGGGGGAGACGGTTCAGAGAGATGATTCTCCTCCTCCTTGGAGAGATTTCTTCACTCCTAGCAGGGCACTGACGTCGACGAGCGTGCGTTGTGACACGAACGGGTCGCAACAAGCGAGTGACATCAAGGCACTGACCTGCGGACTATACAACTGCAAGAGAAAAGAGCACATGAGAAGAATCGTGTCTTGAGCGTCGGAAACAAGAGCGGCTTTGTTCCGAGGAAAGAGCTGGCTGTTGGCGGTACGGCTTTGGATCGCACCGTAATCTGTCTTAAGTAAACCTTGGTTAAGCCACAGGCGGTTATATATAGCCCGAGTTTTATGCCGTGCCTGGACGAACAGGGCCCTGACAGCTGACTGCGTTGTATCGGTGTGAAGCTCGCTCTTTACCTTGCGTGTGACAGAACAAGTGATAGTAGCTGGCCCACGATACAGCGCGCCAACGCAAACACTTTTCCCTTCCGAGTCCAAACTCCCTGATGGCCTTTTAGTCCGTCAAACTATTACCATGGCAACGGAAACAGCAATCTGTTGCCAAGAGATGCCGGTGAATAAAAGGGTTCTCTCCACGCATCCCCTGCACTGCCTCCCCGTCAAAAACTTGCGGAGTTTTTTTGGCTGTTTTTTCTTAATTAAACACCCATCCGGTACGAAGTTGTATCTCTCTGTTGTTTTTACCCACGTATTTCGCTCGCTCGCTCGCGATCGCAGTGCGTCCCTCCTCTCATGCATGGAACATCTTTTTCTCCACACTTATCTGCGTCCGCGCATCAGTCTAATGACTCGTACCTAGACTTCGAAATTAAATCGTAAGATAACCGGCTTACGTTTTTCCTGTGCAGATCTATCTACGTGGGTGTCTTAATAACGCACGGGAGGGTCTGAAATCGAACGGAACAACCTGCTGGGGGCGGGCAGGCGGACCGAGCTGGCAGCGGTCCGCTACTGCATGTACTACTCCTGCTGAGTTAAATTGAGTGTTGAGGGGGACGCGAAATGCGAGTCGAGTTGTCACCAAGCTGATGTCTGAGTGCAATTCGTGGGTAATATCGCTGGGAAAAAAATCTTATTAGTGGATAAGAGTTTACCTTTGCATTTGTTCTGCATGTCACTTTGCATCATCAACTGCTCACTGGCTTCGGACTTTTGTTTATAAAATTCACTTGGATCGTCAAAGAGTTATACTTAAGTCTGAAAAGTTAATATGTCTTGTGATTCTTTTTTTCATTCTCCGACTATAAAGTGAACGTAGACATGCGGTTTGCATATCCCAAAAGTAAAAAAAAAAATTGAGAGGTGCCCGAATGAAAGTTGACGAACAAATCTCCTAAATCTTGTTAAATACCAACTTTGGAAGTTTAAAGCAAACAGGAAAATAGCACTGCTTTAAAAACGGGAGACGGCTTTACTTTTGGGCGATAGAGGGCGCTATTATGCTTGACGGCAGTACCTCTTTAAACAAAACCTGTTGAAATGAGGCGTGCCTGCGCAATCTTTTTTCTTTCTTTCTTTCCTTATTTCGCTTGGCGCTGTTAGCCGCATCGATGTGCCCTTTTAACAGGCCCGATCAAGTTCTTCGACCATCGGCCGGGGACCCCTCAATATACCCCCAAGGCACGGCACAACCAACCGTCGATTCTAATTAAGGCAACTCTAAAGATTCCTCACAGTCACGTTTCAATAATTTCCCCTGATTGCATCCTTCTTAGTCCCGCTGGCTTTTTTCTTATGATTACGGAAGAGCCGCCTGAGAAAACGTCAAGGAAGATGAGGGGAAAATCGCTCCCACTGATTATTTCTTCTTCACGCATATTTGGTGGGAGGAAACTGCGCTGTTCCGTTCCCGTCCCCAATTTCGTTTGTTTATCTGTGGGATTGAGCTATCGCCTGCGATGGTTTGTGAACCACAAAATTAATTTCTTGATGGCACTAATGGAAAAGTTTCTGCCTGTCTTTCACGTCCCCGGTTAGCTTTTTCATGTGCAAAATTAATCATGAGGATTTTTTTTGTCTTAAAAGGGTAGATGAGCACGTCCTAGACCTAATGGTTTGGGAAGCTTCAACCCTTCGTAATAAACGTTTTTCTCCTTTATTTTTTTTATTTTATTAAACTGATGTTAAGTAAAATTTAAAAAAAAATGGAAATGTCGAATGAATCGCCATCCATACTAAAAGGTTTGTAATTAATCATTAGTCATGGATGGGCTTCGGTTGTCAACTTTGATCGGTCCCCTCCTCGTTTGGCAGTCCAAAGAACAACAATTTATGCCCTTCTTGGCTGTCTGTAGGCCTTGGTGTAGAAGGGACAATTAAGGTGAGAGTAAAAAGGTTGAACAATTATTTTCTGAGCAGCTGAGCCACAAACAATGAACTTCTCATTATGCTTCTCATTATTGTCCCGAGATCTGCAAGCTAATCCCCGCGAAATTCCTCCCGCTAGCTCTTGGTCTTTTTAAGACGAGACTATTCATTAACATTAATACAAAACAGTTGTAATGATAAACTCTTGGGCAGTTTATTGTTTTTGGAAAGAACTGTAATGAAAGAAAATACATTACCAAAATATATATATAGCATTATTTAGCAGGAAGAAAAAATGTAACGATGTCAAGTAAATTTACAAGAACAAGAAAAAATGCTCTAAATTACAAACTTCAGCAAATGCATCGAGTCAGCGACTGCATTATTTAGTTAGGCTTGAATCTTTTGGGAGTGGGCAACTTCTTGCGATGAAGATTAGCTCTGCGCACAAGAATTCCCGTACAAAAAGTAGTATTAACATAAGACTGCCTGTATATGAAGCTTTTGTACCTAAATATTTACAGTTAATATGGGCACACGCTGCACTGCAGGCAAAAGATTGTGTCAATCATATAGTTACAGACCATAGTGGGCAACATAGTAGATGCACATTGCACTATTTTCCCAAAATATTCCCGATGAAATTTGACAATTTCCGTTTTGTCCTCTATACCCCATGTCAGTTTCACCAAAAATGTATCTATCTACATAAAACTCTTATTCTATTGAGAAAGGTTTTCTTTCATGGTAACTGGAAATATACCCAAAAAATTTGGGAATGCCTCGTTCAGGAAAGAATGTTGCATCCTGACGCCACTTTTTTTCATCATAGATTATCTCAATGAAGGTCTTACATTGCAAAAATGTTGAAAAGACATGAATCTGGGACTGAGAAACAGTTCAAATTTTGTTAGAAAATAATTTGAAAATGCTGTCGACTCTCCATAGACTTTGTACACAACCAAAGATGTGGCGTCTGGATACTACATTCTTTCCCTCGTTCATTCTGCACTTCTCCATTTTGAAACAACTCGTAACGTTCAACATTTTCTGTCCGAGTTTTCCCCTTTTTGGTGCAAGGTGAGGTCCCCAAATAGACACAAACATTCACGAAAAAGGGCAACCACTGAAAGAACGATAAATGTTTTACCTGTTAAGCGCGAATTCCATGCACAAAAGCCGTACAAAATATTCACCGATATACAACCACTCCATCCTTTTGCGAGTTGTGAATAAGAATGCGCCTTTTTACCGCAATGTCCACAATGCACGTGTGCTTACAGCCGTGTGTATCGGGCACTAGACCTACAAAAACTATCGCATGGAGGAAAATAGATACATTCCATTTCTGGGACAGGTTAGCGTGCTCGAATTGACTTTCCTGGATATAATTTGTCCCAACATTTAAACTTGTACCACAAGCTGACATTATAATATTGTAATATCTATTGAATATACTAAGATTATGTGTTCTTCAAAAGGATTCTTTAATTCGTTCTATATTATTACACATCAAAAGCACGTGCGGAAACCCCCACATTTGACAATGGTTAAGCCCAAAAGTTTTCGTCCACTGGGTATTTGCATAAGAATAGTTCGCACAGGTGTCCGACTACAAAACGCAGACGAACGTGATGCAAGTCTGGAGGAGTGTACATAAAGTGAACTGCAGAGAGGCAGGAATCAGACTAAACATTATTCAAAAGAAGTTTTCTTGAATACTGCGGTACTACTGCAGTAACTCGCACAATAACTGAACTTCGACAAACGCACGGAATGCGCCTGGCAACGTCAAAAACTTCACAAAAAGAAGGTTAACTTTGTTCTTAATATGTACATTTGACATCTCAGACCTTTTGCTGAATGCAAATAAAAGAAATCAAGCACAATACTCTTTCAGTGTGTTTGAAATAACGTGTTTACTTAATTCAGCAAAGACAATAAAATGTTCCCCTGTTGAGTGTACCCCAAGTTTGCAAAAGAAAATTCGACTTAAAATGTTCACTTCTCGACAGTTCACGTCAAAAGTTTCTGCCAATATGTTTTCGTAAATCACATCTCGAACAACCACTCAAACACGATCTTGCAGTTTTTTGCCGATCGCAAAACACGTTATTGCCGCACTTTCAAAAGAAAATCTAATAGTCATGTGCACCACACGTCAAGAAAAAAAAAGAATAAAGAAACACATCACAATGTGTCGCCAACAGAATCATTTTCTTCAATTTCCCTCGATATTACAAAACTGCCTTCTTTCTTTGGTCAACAAAACTGACAGGAGTGCCAGCTCGATAGTTAAAAAAAAAAGCCGACGGGGTGGTGTTACGAAGACGACCCGTTTGTTGTGTCATGTATTTTGAAACGTGATCGGCCATTTGCAGCTTGGATTTCTGGGCCCGAAGCAATCGAGTGTTTCTAAAGGGTTGGATACGGTCGGCGCCCACACATCGATTACTTTAATTTCCCTCAAGTTTGGAGAGATATTTTGCAGAATTCCAGTCTCTTTATTCTTTTCTCTAATCAAGTTTCGTGAATAGAATTCGCAGTTGCATGTGTTATTTCTTAATTTGTGTGGCATATTTTACATTTAGATTTTTTTAAATTTTTTTTATTTGTTGTTTTTGTTTTAACATAAACTTGGTTTCCACTTAAACCACAACTAATCTACATCAATTAAGGCAACAAAAACTGTACAAGTGCATGGAAATAATTTAAGACATTACACCACTATGAAAAAGAACTTTTGGTCGAACTATCTACACAAGTTACATAGTGTAAGTTGCAAAACTCAAGGTGTTGCAGTTATCTACGTATAGGAAAGACTTTGAAGACATGTACATGAAAGAACACTCAAAACTAAATTTCAAAACAGAACCACCACCAAAACATTAACAATACAATGTATGACTCAAGAGTCAAAAACTACAAAGAGTTCTAAAAGGTAAAGAGTACATTTCATCCTTTTGGGGGGGTTTGTTTCTTTCTTTCTTTTTAGCTTTCTATTTTGTAATTTTTTTTTGGATTTTTTTTTTTTGCTGAATAGCACCTGAACTCAATTCAGGGATGTTGCAATAAAATAAAATAAAATGGTTGAGGGGGGGGGGGGAAGTAAGAGGTGAGGGTAACCAAAACCAAGGAGACGTAAAAATCAAATTATGAGCAGAAAACGAAATTGCATTTCTTTGTAAGGTTCCATGAAGTAAAAGTATGGATAAGCCCCAAAATTGTAAACATTGTGTTGCCTGGCAATTCATTTGAATAAAGGTCAAATGCAAATGATGTCCAATTTGCATACACTATATGCGTGACCTAGAGGTCATCTGCTTGTATCCAGCGTGTCACATGGTTGATGTTGCTCCCATGCATACTGTCGTCTTGGGATGGATCTTAGACGTGCTGGTGTTCGGTGAGTTCAGTGGAGCTGTCATCATCCTCGTTCTTCAATAATCCTGCAGAATAGATTTTATGTGAGAAATTGTTGAAAATTGACAAACTACCTGAGAAACTGAGGGATTTCCCTTGAGAAGTTGAACAGAAACTCCTCAGAAGTACTTTATGCAAACCGAAATATGGTGCTTCTACTGGCGAGTATCAAGGGCGCCCTCTTTTGGGCAGATCCTGCCAGGCTGATTTTTTTTTTTTTATATCACAACACTTTTCAAACAGATTTACCTTTTTCAAGAGAAACTATTTTAAATATCCAAGCATAAATATCGATAAAAGTAGTCAAGTTTTAGCTTGTAGTGAGATAGAAAGTTCTTTTTCCACCAAAAAAACAATAAATAAATAAAAAATAGAAAATAAATAAAATTATGGGAACTATTGACCTGAAAATCTGGGGTCAATCTTGAATTTTTTTTTCAAATGCTGTTTTTTTTCCGCTGTTGACTTAACAATTAGGTAAACTTCAGTTGACCAGCCTTGTTCGTATCCTTCATATTGTGATATCTGTTGGTATGAGACAATTTTTGTAAGACTAAAAAAGAGGAAACACACGCATATATATAAGTGAATTCGTTTAATTCTTTTGCATTCCTTTAACCCATGTATAAAACATTTCCAATCACTTGGCAAGCAGAGTTGTAACATTATTATTCCCGATCCAAAAATTGAATTACAATTCCACTTTCCAATGGTAGTACGAGCAACTCAAATGAGTCAATCATTACAACTCCAACACTGGTTGCCACACAACACTTGTAAACATTCCACCAATAACTGAATTGAAATTTACAAATCTATAAATTGATCAATAAAATTAAGGTTTGCAACAAAAAAGAAATCATCTGAGTATAGAAGTCGAATATGTGGTTATGTGGTTACATATTATGGTTTATACAACGCCTGAATAAATCCCCATCATCTGATTGGTTGGTCGATGATCACATGTCACTGAATTATTCATCCAACCCCCCCCCCCCCCCCAAGCCAAATAGAAGTTCTAACTGTAAATAGAAATTTCGTGGTTCTGACCAATCAGATGACAAGGCTTTTACTCAGGTGTTGTATAAAACAAATAATGGAAAGAATAACTTCATCACTTTCATGAGGTTCCATTCCACAAGGCGAAAACATCCGCCTATCACCTCATGAAATTATTCTTACCATTGCACTCATTTAACATTAATTTTTTTTGGGTATAATAACGACTTGTGCACATAATTATTTTCGCGAATATAATCACCTTGCAATACTCAGTAATATTTACAGACATTTTCTCATGCTCAACCCGTACCCAAATTATTAATTTTTTTTTGTGGCTCATGAACAATCCTTGAATTTTCATATTATCATCACTTCAAACCACAAAACCATTCTAATGACATGGGTACCAGTGTTGTAGTCGAGTACTTTATCAAAGTATTAAGTTCTGCCGAGTACCAAGTTATCGAGTACCACTCAAATCGGGGAACGAGTACAGGTATCTCAGTTTGAGAGCACTTGGATGTCCAAGTACAGGTACATGTACATGTATGAGTACTTGCAGTTGCAGCCCTACAAGCAGGGCACCAGAGCATGTGCATCTCCAAGTGAGATTCTTTTGTTTCATTCAAAACTAAACTACTCAAGTTTTCCTCGAGTCCTTATTATCGAGTATGAGTACTCTGATCATTGAATATGAGTACTCTGATCATTGAGTACAAGTACGCTGATAATCGAGTACAATATCACACAGTCAAGTCCAAGTACTTCGCTTCTTGAGTACAAGTACTGTGAATATGCGTCCGAGTATTCTGATACTCGAGTACTTAGACCTTTGAGTATATATGTTTTGTAAAGTCGAGTCCGAGTACTTGGACTGCAAAGGTCCACGTACTCCGGGTATTTTGATACTCGAGTACGAGTGCGAAAACGAGTACTCTAAAAAAAGTACTTGAGTATGAGTATTGAGTACGAGTACTACAACACTGAAGGGCACAACGAAATCTTTCCTGTGGAGCATTTACTTTTTAAACAGTACAAATTGCGTTAAGTGCATAGACGTGTTAATATATATAGTATTAATACCTAACATAGTTGTGAAAATTACTTTGCAGTGTACCGGAACTTAAAATGCCGTAATGGATTTCTTTAAAAATATTCTCATCCACGTTATCCTACAACTTCAATGATAATTTTAATTACTTCTTCAAATCTAAAATGAAACGAGGAATATTATTTTAAAATCCAATTCACAGTTGTTGTTTTTTTCGTCAAAATATAATTAAAACAAAATAAATTTAAAACATGTATTCATTGCAGGTTAAACCCGGTTCATAAAAAAAAGCAAGGAGTATTTTGTAACAAGGCTTTTGACATAACAGCAACTTTTGGCATTCATTTTGCTATCATGCAGAACACGGTTTGAAATTCGAAGGAGACTTTTTTTTTTAAATTTCTATTAGTATTTTGGGAAATGTTTTATCATGTTGTTGTGAAATAATGGAAATTAATTTTAGAAAAATTATATTTATATTTGTTGTCTTATTCATTAGATTTATATTTGTTGTCTAATTCATTAAGTTTAAACATAAATTTAAATGGTTCTATTAAAATGAATACATAATCATTCTGAGTATATAAAGTATAATACAGAACAAAATATTATATGAGTTGTGGTGGTGAACAAGGTAATTTAATCTTAACTAAAAATGTCATCAAGTCTAGTTCCCCACCCCCAAAACATCCATTTTATACATCCTTATATCAGAAGATCCAGACTATTCTTCACCTCCAAGCATTGTTTTGAATGCTCCAAGTTATTTGTTTACACAAAAAAAATGTTACCAGTTATGTAACGGAAAGGTACATATAAATGTTAAAGTAAGAACATCATGTAATTAGCAGATATTTCATTTGTTTGTATCTAGTACAAAAATGACCCCAATGAAATGAGTACGACCCTTTAAAAAAAATCAGAATATACACAATGTTCCCGCCATATTGTTTTATCACTGAGTGAGCTTATAATTACCCTACGAAACTTATTTCTGCAATTCCAGAGAATTATTGCAAATATTCACACAGATTCTGAGCCGTTTCGTGCAACTTGTCAAAATTCACCCACACACTTCAAACAGCTCACACATTAGAAGCCTCACACGAGAGAACAATATCCACAAAGAAGAAAATAATCTGATCCTTTACAGTCCTGAATAACGTAGACGTTAATGCCTCTGCATTACAGAATGTCACAAACGAGATTCAGTGTTTCTTTTGACGTTAGGTTAATAACGCCGCAATGACTAAACGGGAAAAGAGGAAATTGATCCCACTGACATTTTTAGAATGGCACTTCACGGGGACTGTTTGGCAATGTCTCCACAAGTTCGTGCCAAATCTGATCTTTTGAGGAAGAAACTTTATCCCGTTAATTGCTATTGAACTGTCCGTCACACCTGACAATGTTATATTTGTCACAGCTCTTAAAGTCAATTTGTTTTTATAAAGCCCCGTCTTCCTGGAACTTCTGGCCTCTTTCCAAATTTCGAGACTAATTTTTCACGGAGTGCCAATTTTTTTTGGCAATTCAATTAAGAGACAAAGAAAACAAAACGTGACACTCGTTTTTGCTAATGAAAAAAAAATAATATGGATTACAGGGAATAGCTTGAACTGTTGGAGGGATTGCGTGTTTGTTTGCTTGTTTGTTTGTTTTTCTGTCCATTTTGGAGACAGATAAGAAAGAGAAAAACTCCCGAAACGGAGAGATTTGGAGGATGCTCATTTGCTTATCAGAAGATTGCATGTACATGTAGCTTGTCATTCCTTGAAGTGTGTGGCTGTTCGTCCTGAAATACTACTTTTTCTTTCATTTTCTTAACCCTAACTCCCTAGGCTGTTTTGCCTACATGTAGATGCAACTCAATCCTTCAAAATCCTCCAACTGCTTGCATGTAAACATTGCATACAGCCCCAACCCTCCGAAATCATCCGTTATTTCATGAATGTGGTCCTTGGAGGGGTGACCACTGCCTCAATCCTGCAAAAATCCTCCAGCAATCACTGTCAATATGTTGAGGCAGAGCCAGTGACATCCCAGAGCAGTGCAGAGGATTTCAAGTATAATCTAGGCCTAAATGTATACACGGCTGAGCATAAACAACACAAGGTCAGCAGGTCTAAGACCTTGACACAGTGCATCCTCGTAAATCAGTCACACAATATTGCCATATAGCCTCAATCCTGCAAAATCCTCCATTTTGCAAAGAGGATTTTGAAGGATTTGGGAAAGTTAGGGTTAAACGTTTCATCCCTGTCGTAAAAGCCATACTGTAATCATTGGACATTTTCTTAAGGGGAACATTGAAGTTTTTTGAAGGGCAGACTAGAGAAAGGGATAAGAGTGTTTGGACACTGTTCTCTCGTGTTTGGGTATTTTTTGGTGGGGCATTCCGACCCCACCCCAGCACCCTAGCCGATGCCTGGTGGTGCCTCTACGCAGTCTCCTCAAACTTGCGGTACGAGCCTTCGTCGTCTGGCATGAGACCTGCGGGGAAGACAGGCACACACAGAAATGCTCAGCCAAAAAACGGAAGAAAAAGCCATGAAAGGGGAAAGAAAGGCTGACGCTGATCACTACAAGCACAAACTATGGCTTGACACAGCTGACAGGGGGCGCCCTAACCATTTATGCTCACTACATGAAGATGAAAACTCCTAGAAAAGAAAAAAATTGCTTCACATTGATGACAACAGAGGGCGCCCTCACCAAACTGTACAACACAACACAGAATCAGGAGAGTTGGTGCTCACTTCATTATTAACCAGTTCCCGCCGGGATTATTTTGACAATGATCGGACCCACGCGCGGGATTGTTTTCACGAAACTCAATGCCAGACGGGTTCAGTCCGTCATCTGCGGGTAGCGCACCCTGATATTTCCGGCCTTGCTCGCTGCGAGTGGGTCAAACAGATATTTCTGGCCTCGCACGTTGCGTGTTTATCCGTCATCCGTTCTGAATACGGCAAAACCTTTGCGTGTGTATTACACGTCATCCGACATGAACTGGTTAACTTGAACTACCATCCACAACTTAAAAAAACACTGCTTCACACATGTGACAACAGAGGGCGCCAACACCAAAAAGTCTCATTCATAATAACAGACACACTGCATGTATGTCTTTAAGAGATCCTAAACGACTTCTCACGAAATGTCAATGACTGCAATGATGATTCTAAATGTACACCGTGATGCTATGAGCGACAATGAAACCCGATGAATGTGTGAATTAGTGGAGGATGCACTTACATAGTAAAGAGCAAGGGAATGATGGGTTTCCATGGCAACAGCGGAAATGAAGCATTGCAAAGCATTTTGCAACTTTTGAGAAGCAAATCAGCACAATCAGCAATGAAGACAAAATCTATTTTATTTTTTTAAAGAAATGTGATTTCCCACTGGGCTGAAAATAATTTCCCAGAAATTTCCCAGATGTCCTTTTGTCAATGACACTTGTGTAAAACACCACGCCAATTCATGACTACTTTTTAGTTTTTTATCAGTCATATGACAAGAGTTTCATCATTTTTTTTCGGTTTTACTCAGGAAATTCACGCCAAGATGAACTGCCTTTTGTGTGGCCTGTTGCAATTACAGCAAGTTAAAGTCACAAGATGTGCAAAATGTGTACTTGTATTAACACTCTGGCCTATAAATAGTAGTACAGCTGAAAAGTGGGCATGTACATTTTAAAGGGAAAATACAACATTTGCAAACATCAAAAAAAGAAATGATCAAATTATCACGAAATACCTTACTGGATTGTTAGGAATGACAGTCTAAAGCATCCTTTAAAATCGTGGCTCCTGGTGTGCTGACATTTTCAAGAAAAACTGTTCTTAATTGTTCATATTTAGTTTTCTGAATTTTCTTTGCTATTGATTACACACCTCTGAAGGGGTTCAAGCCTGCTAGACTGATTCTCTGACCTTACAATTCCCTAAAGTGTATTAAGTGCTCCGTTTCATCTTATTGGGGTCAGGGAACCAGACTACAAGAACATAATAGGTTTTCTTGGTTTTTCCAGCACCTACAAGCCCAAAACGTGAAACATGTCAGTTCAACAATATTTTCTATAACATACTAATCCTCCAAATCCATTTATTTCTGAAAATGGAAGCAAAAGCAAATGTTGTACATTCCCTTTAAGGCCATTATCAAATACACACATGTTGGATGATTGGTACAGGGCAGTAACACAACCTGCGCTTCTCAAGTCCAAAGTTCAAGTATTTACAATGTACGTATGAAGCACCTGACTATTAGCCACGATGTGTATTACATGCTAAGTATCAAAGATCTATCAAGTGGTAGAGTCCAACCTACTGTATACATAAGACTCATCATCGATGTCCCTACCAAGTTTCACAAAGTCTGTGTCATTGTTATTCCTGTACTATGGCGGATTCTGAAGATTTCAGTTAGGTTCCCAACAAAAACATATGTAGGATTTACACGTAGAATCAAAGTTGAATAAAAAAAAGAAAGAGCCATTTTGTAACAGATCATATTGACAAACCATTTGGTGTACACACTACCGCACTGTGCGTGGCACAAGGTCAACACTACCGCACTGTGCGTGGCACAAGGTAAAATATCCAATTTTGATCAAGGTACAATTTATCTCCTTTGTTCTTCAAACACTTCAGTTCTTATATCAGTTATTGACAAAATCTTACGCACTCTCCATGTCGACAGATATGTGCAATGAGCTTGAGCGAGGCGAACACATTGTCATGATTGTCAAGTGACATTTTTTTTGCTTGTCAGATTCCTGAGTAATATTTGAAGGGACTCGTAATTAACAAAAAAAATGTGATTGAATCGGCAGTCCAGACATGATTCTTGCCCCTCACAGGTGAAAAATGGAAGTGTCCATCAGACAACAAAAAGTGTACACAACGTACTGTCCACAGTATCAAATGTTTACAACGGAGGAAACAAAACTATGCAAGAAGAAAAAAAATGGAAATCCTACTGAAATAGGAAAACTATCATGCCTGTGTCAATCTTCAACTAAAACATATTCTCTGATACTTGTAGGTAAATGAGTGTGAAAAGGTTTTTTTTTTTAATCTGAAATGAAACAAAAACCTAGAATTTAAATTCACAAAGTCATAAAAAAAAACTGTTCTGATGAAACTTTTACTCAACCAAAACAGTGGTCTCTTCATTTTACTTTCAATGTGATATCTCTTCATTATTGACAAAAACACTTCAAGACTGTTTTTTCTAAGTGGTCTTTTTGCAAAAACTAAATTCAGCAACTTTTTTTGGGGGGGGGGGGGAGATCACTGATTAGTGAGTCAGTCAATATTGCGTACAGTAGGCGGGGATTCAAACCGGAAATTCAGGATGAAGATATGCAAAATTTGATCACTTTGGTTTGTAAGTAATTAACTGTGACAGGCAGTAAGACATTTTTTTACTACAACGATGCACAAGGATAATTCTAGAGCCCTGCAATTGGACACAACTGACTATCACACAACTAACAAGTCTTCAAGTTTGACCACCAAAAAGGCATATATACATGAGTAAAAAATGTCATATACATAAAAGTGAACTGTAAAATTAACCAATTTGCCATGAAAAAACAAGGAACAAAGAAAGCTGTGCAGTAATTTTGCTGTGATTTCTCAGATTTTTTTTTCAAGGCTTGGAAAATCTCTAATGACGCACAGTGGAAAATAAGCATGTAACTGGCATTTCTCCAACAGCATTGACTTTAAGCCAAAAATAATCTCCAGCAAACGAGGAAACGTTGATCAACAACAATGGGAGCATGCACACCGACATGACACAAACGGCCAGCTGGACATATTTACACAATGGTCCTTCACATGTGTACAATTTTAACACAGACGCACAGGTACATGTGCATGTACAGTGCCTTTACAAAGAAAATCTAAATTGTGGACAAAGATTATTAATTTTTATAAAATAGTTAATACCCAGCTCCAGCTATTATAAAACATACTTTCTAAGGTTTATGCTGATACTCAAATGTAAGTCACATAATTTTTTTTTAATGAATGCTTTACACAGAGCATGACAGCAATGAATACATGGTATCAACTTTAATAACATGTAATACACAGCTAATTTTGTTTTACAACTAATTACAATTGTGGTAAGGTTAAACTTCCGGGCGAATAAATGCTGAATATGAGTTGGTTACAATTTACATGTGTTGTGTGGCAACCATGGATTAGAATGTGTTAGCAAAATGTCAGTGAATCGACAATAAAAAAAAATTTTTTTAAGAAGACTCAAGTTGATAGAGGAAAAGCATGAAATTACATATCGTAAGATGAGGCCCTGCTTTATTGCAAGTTGTCAACGTTTTGACATGTTCGTACTTTCACTTGGGTTCGGTCAATGCACCGAGTCCCTCATTCAAGATGTGCAGAGGAGAAGTGAAGAAAAAAAACAACAAGTCTGAAGGAAGTGCTTGTAAAAATATAAAATGTATCCACTCACCATATTTCCGTCTGATTTCGTCATTTTTGGCCTTCCTGTCCGCTTTCCTGTTGGGAAAACAAAAGAAAACGTTTACTTGCTTACTATTCTTTTAGATTAAGGGTGGTAGGGGTTCAAATTGAAAACAGAAAAATGATGAAAAATTAGGGGACAAATCTCTTCATTTTTGAGGATATTTAACATCATATTATCACGTTAACGGTTTCATTCACCCAATGGAAAGCACACGAATGTTAAAAGTCACGCATGGGGAAAAGCAACAAAAAACGAAAGCAACGGTACATTTTAGTGACAACACAAGAGATTTTCAAAGAGGCCATACAATATAGGAATAGAAAGTCTTCACAATGTCAGATCGCTTTTAAATAGTTACAACTTGGCGAGAAAGACACTCTGTACTTAACATGCGTATCACATGTTTTGGCTTGTAACCCATTTTTTCCAGGCAAAAATGTCTTTGCTCAATGAAAAAAACCAAAACGCTCCCACGAGACTACAAAAACACTCTAACTCCAAACTGTCCATATTATTGGGAGAGACCGGTTGGCACAGCGGTTCTTTCCTCGCCTTCCACCGCTGTGGCCCGGGTTCGATTCCCGCCCTGGTCAACATGTGGATTGGGATTTCAGTCCCTACCTGATTCCGTGGGTTTTCCCCAGAATTTCTTCTGGGGTTTTCCTCCCACCTCTTCAACTGTAATTTCTTCTCATTGTCTTCTCTCTACAGGTTCCTTCAAGCTTGCGAGCTACTGAGCCTCAGGCACTTTTAAGGAATCCCTGGGATCATTACCAGATATAACTAATTTTTAACAACAATAATAATTTTTTCTCAGAGAATTTACTTTATACGAAAGGTCTTAAAAAAAGAAAATCATAGCCCTTCAAACTTTTTGATCTGTGATTCTACTTGATGAGCTTTAAGAAAGGACATGGATTTTTGATCAAATTTGTGTTTTATTGTTGCAAAACAGTCTTACTATGGAGGGGAAAAAAGGCACTGGTGCAAAAATTTAAACAAACCCTGGTGATTGTGTTAATTGTGAGTATGCTGCCACCTTTTTTCAAATTTAGAGCAGGAAAATCACACAGTGGAAGTAAGGCTGTCCCGAATATTGGATGATCAACTGAACGTTCAAATAGCATTCTGCCGGTTCACATTTTCGGGGTTTTGTTGTACCTCTCTCAAATATTCAACCGACAAAAAGCTATTGGAATCTTCGTTCGATTAATCGAATATTCAAACATTCGGTACACGGAACAGCCGTATAACAGTTGCAGCAACATTGCAGATGCGAGGAAGTGTGTCGTGGTGAATGAATTTAGATGCAAGCAGTGACAATGCGTCCGATCATCAACAAATTATTCAAAGGCCGATTCAATTTGTAACATTTGCCACCTTCCAAATCGACAAAAAGACTCCTTTTTAAGTAAAGGTAAGGCTAAAAAAAATAAGTCTCCGGTTTCTGGTATGCGCTCGCATCGCCGTAGCCATGCGCATCGGCAAAATGAAAATAAGATTTATGTGGCCTCTCTGGACTCCCATATATCTGCACTAAGTTTAGTTGGGCACCATTTGCAGTCATCAGCCGACATTTGAAGCAAAAAATCAGGTAAATAAAAAAAAAAAGCCGCGTCGCCGCACCACTTTTTGGGCAAGCTCCATACCAGAAACCGGAGACTTTTTTTTTTTTGGCCTAAGGTATGAATGCTGATAAACTATCTTGATGATACAACTCTTCTGAAACTCATGACATTCATAAAAGTATCAAAACAAACTCATATTTTTAAAATTGCCTCTCCTGATTGAAACATCCAGGGACGAGACTGCCAATTTTTAAAAAAAAGTCTGAAAATTTGATGCAAGGTCTGAAAGATGCATTTTTTTCTATACTGATAATGTCCTTCTCTCAGATTCAAAAAGTCTGAATTCAGACAAAAAACTGAAAAATCTCATGCCTGAACATCCTTTGATTTCCATAATTTTTAATTTTTTTTGGGGGGGGGGGCAATTTCAACATTTTCATCAGTTTGTTTCATCAATGTCAACATTTTCTTCGATCTGTTTTGCAAATGTTACAATTGGCCTTCAAATGTCTACAAGCCCCAGCCATTGCTTTGGCCAGATTTCGGCTGAGCGACTGCACACTTTCTAAATCTACAGCGGCCACTGGTGAGGTCTTACTTCTGGCCACGTCTGACTTGACGTTCGGCTTTCTTCTGGGCGTAAGTCCTTTCCTCTTTGTCTAGTCTGAAAAGGATAAAGAGATCTTTTGTTGTGAAATGTGATTTTTCGGGTGAAGGGGGAAACACTTGCTTACTTCTGTTCGTGGTGCATCTTTCGCTCGGCCTTCTTCCGTTCGAACTTTGCGTCCTCCGAGGCGTACCTGGAAGGAACCAAAGGGGACGTCAACGCGAGAAAAGGGCACCGATGCGCAAACACGGCCGAGTCCTCTCATTTTGTCAAGTTTTTATCTCCTGAAGTGCACATCCAGCGTCTTCAGCAATGAGTCAATATCAGTCGTTTTCAGTCAAGTTGAAGCAAGCTGCACTATAGCCCTATCAGCTGAGCAGTATTTCCAGTTTTGTCATCAGTTCACTATTGCCTACCTCACTGGTCAATATTATACAAATATTGAATGGCTCAGAGTGGAATGGGAGGAATATTATCACAAGGTAAAATCTGGATTTTTCCATTTCACAAGGCAAAGGCGAGTGAAATGGGAAAGTCCAGATTCTACCCAGCCATAATATTCCTCCCATTTCACAATTTCAAGCCACTCAATATTTGTTTTATATAACTGACATATAGATCCTTGTCATTTGATTTATTTCTAAATAAATTTTAAGCGATTTCAAATCATTTACTACACCATGAGATAAAAGCATTCAATAATTATTTTATAACACCTCACCCGCAAATTCGGCTTGGTTTTAATATTTTTTTAATTATTTGAATCTAAATACAGTTATAATGAGCTTCTATTTCAATACAAAATTGGTGGAAAATGTATTTCTCTCTTCAAAACCACCCCTTCACGAAATGTTTGAACCCAACTCTGTAGCGCTGGCTCTTGGGAACAATACGCGCTACATGCAACGCTCAACGTGCACACCAGCATACATGTGAATACAAATATCGCGCTATAGAACAGAGATGATCCTAACTGTTGAATAGTAAATCCCATCCACCATGGGCGAATGGGACTTTCTGAGCCCAGGCGAAAATGGGAGCAATAATGAATGTCACGTGATGTGAGTTCCACCAATCAAATGGCAAGGATCTGTATGTCAGTTACATTATCACATATGCCCTACTTTACTACTGCCTCCATCAACAGTCACTTACAATACATATCAGCCTGCCAAACTCTCATAGGTAGTCAATAGGTGTCACATCTAAAGTCAGTGTTATATCAAAAGATATTTACCTCCATATGCGGTCAATATTACTTCTATGGCCCTACTTACTTGGCTCTGTTGGATCTAGAACGGCAGCAGCAACAGTAGATGCATAGGGCAAAGCCAATCAGCAGAATGCCTGCAATGACTCCCATCGAGATGATCAGAGCCTCAAAGTTCACTGGAAAAACAAGGAAAAATATTCACATTTAAAGTGAGCACAGGCCAAAGGATGTGACTTTGGGTTTAATGTTGTAAATGTTCAGCAAATATTTTAAGAACTGTTTAAAATTTTCAACGTTCAGCCATTCACAACGGCTAACGCATGCTAATTATGTCTGCAGACTGGCGTGATTGACATGCTAAGTCAACAATGGCAGTCACTGAAAAAGTAACACCTTTTAACTACATGTGCATATGCCCTGAATATAATCAAGTATTGAAGTGCTTCAAAGGTTTTGTAAATTAATTAGGTTTGAAAACATTGCTTATTTTTTGTGCCGTGTAGGTTTAACTCAAAGGAAGACTGCGTGAGCGTAGGTCCCTTTTTATATAAGTCTGGTTTCGTTTAAACGTTTTTGGACAATTTGTAAACAAGTTTAGAATTGTTTGTGTTTAAACATTTAAACGTGTAAACGTCACATCCTTACAAGGCCCAGATCATTATACTTTAAAAAGCGGATTCGGCATTTAAAAAAAAAAATCCTGATAGTGCATAAAAACCCATAATCCATAGCTTGATGGTTATGTGTTCAACCCGAATCACAGACAACGGCAACTATGCCCCTAAGCAAGTTATTTTACCCGAACAACGGACCGACAGCAACAAATACAAAACAGATCAGTGTGCATGTCATATAGGACAATGTTTTCAAACCCTACCGCAGACAATAGCAATAATGTCCCTCAGCAGGGGTCTTTACCACAACAACAGACTGGCAATAGAGAGAATACGGGTACTTACAGAAACACACTCCCCATCTTGCTTCGGATAAGGCACAATACTTGGTAGGAAGGATTTCCTTGGCCGGGTACAAGGCGCAAACCTTATTGGTGTTACAGTAGTAGCACTGCAGAAAAGAGAGTAAAAGGACGCTTTTTACACTTAGCACTTGTCATGAAAAATACTTCAGAGATTTGATCGAATGCGTAAGCACCGTTGATGTCAGAATTTTCAACAACTGACATCTTGGAAATCCAATATCAAGAATATTTGATATAACAATTATCCCGTGTAAAAGTTAGAGACCACAACGATGACACTTTGATTAAAAAAAACTAAAGTCCCAAGTTTCCAGGGCTTTCCCTTGAGCATATTGCTCAAACTCTCAGAGTGTTTGCCCAGAACGGGTGGTTTCTTTTGAGGTTTTACATTGGGGGAGACCGCGAATTCCAGCGAACGCAGAGCACAAAGCGACGCCGCTTGGCATTTCGCGATGTTTTTATTTTGAGTCACAAGCACAAGTTGCCGCCGAGTTTTATTTCATTATACAGCAAACGTTAAACACAAAGTAAAAGCACAAACGGGAGATTTATTTTGACAATAATCTGACGCATTTTCGATATTTTCAATATCATTCCTCAATATCTAAAATTTAGATATGATTTCGATATGACTAAAAAATCCATATCAAAATAATATTGAATAATCGAGTAGGGGCCTACTACTGATATATCAACGGTGCTTAGACAAAGGTAAAACGGGACTTAGATTAAGGTTCAACCGAAATCCAAAAATCGACCAACCCTTCAAATATTTTGGCTTTTTCCCCACTATATGCAAAATATCCAACTTTAAGCTCATTTTATGGTGACACTGACAGGTCACATATGAATGCCTGTCATTATTTACCCTTAACCTCTAAAATCCTTCAAAAATCCAACAGGATATTTTAGAGGGTTTTCCAGGATGGGGGAAGGAAGTTTTACATGAGATGCCAGCAAACTGGTCCATCAAAGATGACAACATAAATTTAGGGGGGAAAAATATCTGATTTTACAGGTTCTACTCACTTTAGCTCCGGGGAAAGCGAGACATTTGTCACAGCTTCCATTGTGTGCGCCACAGGCTGTTGAGAGAAAAGATGGGAAAATTAGATTTATTGTTAGGCAGTGGATAGTTGACCGTGAACCAGTCCGCGATTGTTTTTGTTGTGGCACTGGTACACAATGTAAAAAGCTAACATGCAATGTTATCTTAATACAGTCGATTTCCTAGTTCCAGATTGCAAACATTATTCAGTCTGCTTTTGGTTTAACAGTTTACCTTGAGTGATGGAGATACCACAAAATAATTCTCCAAATTTAACCTCTTTTTTCTGAATATATGTCGAAAGCACTGAAGCCACCTTTCCTAGTTCCGAATCGGTTTAATCAGTTCCGGAATGGAGCAAAAACTGCTTTGCGTGAAAGAAAATAATCATGCGAGAAAATCATTTTTTTTTTAGCCAGAACCAACTTGAACGAATCAAACACATTTTCTGATAAACCATTAGGAAAGATTCCCATATCTGGCCATCACTTGTCACCCTGTGTAGCAATGTTAGAGGTACCGCGAAATTGACATTTCCTATTCTGGTGACACACAAAACTGAAGTTTTTCAAATGAATGTTACTTTGTCCCATCAAGCTATTTCAGCTTCAAATCACTCCTACATGGCATACCTCAATTTGTCCAAAACCAGAAGTTTCAGAGCGTGATTTTCAGGGACACTAAGTTTGGCATTTTCATGCCTCCTCTTGACTTCCAAATCAATAAATACTGCCATCTATTGACCAGACAGGATAGGACAATCTGCTGATGCTTTTGCCAAATTTTGATCAAATTTGCCACTTTTTTCACAATTTAGATATACAGAACATGGGGATTCCTGTAAACCTATATCACTAGATTCCTTGTTCCTTTCTGAGTAAGAATATCTTGATTTGGTCTGTAGAAATGTATTTGTTAAAGTCTAATGACATCGATGATGTTGATGATGATGCACTGTCATGTTTGCACCAGTAACTCATTGTTTTTACTTAATGAAAATTCATGACCAACAAATGTATTTCAGTTGATTTCAAAATTATTGTTTTAATTTAATAATAATAAAAAAATGATTAAAGGATTAATTTAATTACATCAGCAATAATAATGCATTTCCATTTGCTGCCAAAACTTGACTTGTAACCTTTGATGAAGGAGGGGTGGTAAGTGTGCAGTGAGACATAATTCGGGTGGAGGCAGATTTTTTCTCTTTTTTTCAATTATTGGAGGAAAGGAAAATGTCTTAAAAGGTGTGTCAATATTCCCTGTTTATTTTACACATAAATTAGTCTTTCTGGATTCATGCTTCATCACAAAAGGTCATGAGTGGATCTCCACAAGCTGCAGGAAGATCTTCAAAAACGAGACCTAATCATTGAAGATCAATAAGGTTACATTATAAATTCATCTTCCATCTTATGCAGAGAATTGGGATGCTGATATAAAGGGAATATCTGGAGGCATCACTTTCTCCTCAGTAGGTGCTGCTCCACCCTGGTTACAGAAATAAAAACACACACACAATCAGAATAGTTTCACGAGTAATAATGGTGTGTTTCGGAAGACATAACTTCTGAACGGAAGCACCTATGACAATGACATTTGCACCATTGAATTTCTCTCATCGAAAGCTTTAATTTGATGTATAGTTTGACTATATTTGAACGAAAACTGAATAGTATGGTCGGTTCTAAGTTAACAAATACATTAACTCGAATGACGACCAGAAGAGTTCCAGGAGTATGGTGTCTTTGGGAGGACATAACTTCTGAACGGAAGCACCTATGGCAATGTTGTTTGCACCATTGAATTTCTCCCATCGAGAGCTTTAATTTGATGTATAGTTTGGCCATAATTAACCAAAAATTAAAAATCATGTAATAATGCTACCCTGTGCACAAACCCTATGGGACTGTGCCGAATCTTTCCCAAAAAGATGTAACTTTTGGCGCTAGAAAATTAATTGAAAAAAGTGGTGATCGAGTGTGGATTTTTTTCCCAATCTTTGGTAATACCCAGCAAAGTGGTCTTCAAGAGTTATTTTCTTCCGTTATTTTGTTCAGGAACAAAATACACAGTTTTCACTCACTGTCGGCAACAGTCGGTGCGGCAGGTGTTGTTGGTGTTTTCGTCGTTGCGTTCACAGAATTGACGAATCCAAACTCCGAGCAAAAACACACTAAAACAACAAGAACTATCGTGGAAAATAACAAATTCTTCATCTTGAACTCTTCTATGGATATTCAGAACACAGAAAAAACTCCTCCGTATGAAAAATTGTCGATAAATGTTGACAAAAGTACCAAAATAAAATCAAATTTCCTTGTTTTGGTGGGTGTCTGCGCACTTCTCGATTTTCAATGGGAGGTCACTCAGAGGTCAACGATGAGTAAGTGGTTCAAAGGTCAAACCGGACAACTAAGCGGAAGAATATTATTTTTATTTGGGAAAAAAACGAAAACACGTGAAGCTCTGTCAAAACCGCTTTAAAATCGTGTAGAAAAGATGCATTCACAGCTGTACAAAGGGTCCTTATAATTTTCAACACGTTTTTGTTTTCTGCATGAACAAAATTGAGAACTACTTTTTAATAATACTAGGGGTCGTAAAAAAGTCTGGTGACAATGACGTAATGTTTATGGTAATCTTATACTAGAGAGGGCGCTATTTGCTCTCTACATTTCGGAAAGTTAGGTCTCTCTCTCAAAAAAACCCTCATCCAAAAGTAAATTAATATCGTACGAAATGATTCGAATTTGTGACAAACTTTTTTTGTGAAAATGACAATTATTTTATTTTCCACTTTGCAGTGAGAATCAAGAGTTTGTGCAAGTAAACTGGAAGAGGTTTATAGCCAAATATAAAAGCACCCACAACAAATTTCACACACGCATTCCAAAAAAAAGAGAACTTTTTCTTTGTAAATTTTCATTCGCCACAAACCCTTGTCCAAACCATTATTATACAGTTTAATAAAATACAAACAATTATTTACAAATTATTATGCAAAATATACAATATTTTTTGAGGCCGCCTACCCCACATCACTTTAAAATTTCCAATTTCAAGGCATAACTTTATTCCTCTTGGCTAAGAACAAATGCATTTGTTATTGCTCATGTCACTTTTAGAAGAAAAAAAACCACAGACGATAGTAACTTATTGAAGGTAGACTATAAAATTAACTTTCTAGTTTCTTTTTGACCCTGAAAAATAATAAATTAATAGTTTACCACGTTGAAATTGATTCATGAGAACTTATACAGAAATAAATACTTATTTTTGTTTGATTATTTTGTTTTGTTTCCGATGCATAGCTTTAAATCTCCCAAAGTTGTGTCAAACTTCACTTTATAAATATATAAAATTATAGTTTTAATCACAATTTTAATTTAAATGGAATGTAACCTAGCTTACAAGTATATGAACTTGTTCCAAATGACTTACAAAAGTTTATTTCAAAAAAAAAAAATTATCTCTATATCAACGGCAAGGCTAACAAAACACAATCTCTGTTCAACTTGA
This sequence comes from Patiria pectinifera, assembly GCA_029964075.1. NCBI lineage: Eukaryota > Metazoa > Echinodermata > Asteroidea > Valvatida > Asterinidae > Patiria > Patiria pectinifera. The sequence continues at coordinate 12,597,313 of CM057139.1, forward strand.
AGGAAAACACACAATAGCCACACACACATCACCAAAACAAAGGAGTATTGTTGAAGCAATCAATACAAAATATAAAAGATCATTTGAACATTAAAAGGAAAATACAACATTTGCAAACATCAAAAAATAAAACTACCTAATCATTTTGAAATACCTTGCTGGACTGTTAGTGAATGACAGTGTAAAGCACCCTGTAAAATCATGGCACCTGGTATACTGTCATTTTCAAGAAAAGTGGTATTTTTGTATCAATTTCCAACGCTGATTGGCCTATCAGCATTGGAAAAACTGGCTTTTTTTCAAATACTGGCCCCAGTTGACCATCGCACTTGTTTGCAATCAATACAAAATATGCAAGCCAGGTAGGCTGGTTCCCTGACTTTACAATTCCCCAATATATGTATATGTAAACTGCTCTGTTTCTTTTTAAATGGAGTCAGGGAACCAGACTACAGGAAAATGATTGTTTTTCTTGGTTTTTAAAGCATTTTCGAACCCACAACCTCAAAAAAGTCAGTGTAACTGTATTTGCTATATATTTCCAAACCCCCAATTCCATCCATTTCTGAAAATTACAGCAAAAGCAAATGATGTATATTCCCTTTAAAGGCACTCTATCAAAAATTCTAATTATGAAAGTGAGGGTTAATTCATAATTACTTTGAGGGATGAACTGAAAACAAACTAAAATTTAAGACAAACGTTGAGAATTGAAAAATGAAGAGTGCAAAAATGGATTAAATAAAAAAGAAAACAAAATATGGCGCCATCCTCACAGTAGAAATGATGGTTTATACCAATATGTTGCAAACTTAATTTGGTTTTAAATAACTAGACTTTGTTCATCCTCGGCTATTTTATTATGGAAATAAATTAAAAAATAACCAAGCATTCCGAAAATGACATAGTAATAAATTATTATGATAGCAATATCAGCATCAGTACATAATATTGGTGACTGAAAAATAACGAAATTTAAAGATTTTGCATCCCCTGCATCACACACACCAAAATTTTGCATAGAAATTTCGAAGACAAAAAAAGGAAACAATGCTATAAAAGGCACCACGCAGACCATGAAGAAAGTCATACTGAAGAATACAATGAAAGTCACTGGCATCAACTACATGTACAAAAAGGAAGACTTTTGTTGAATGTTGACTAATTGAGGTATAAAGTGAGGCACAGGATAAGACTAAAAGACTTTTGCAATTTTTGCTCTCAGATCCATCTTTCTGATTATTGTAACCAAAATTTTGCAGAAAAAATGACTGTTTATATTCGGAACGAGGCACATGCACAACACATCTTTAAACCTAAGAGCTGGAATGACTAGAAATGAAGCAAGCTAGATCATAGTATGTGGCATGGAATCTGGAAAAAAAAGGAAAGAATGTAGTATGCAGACGCCACTTCAGCGGTTGTGTACAAAGTCTATGGAGAGTCAAGAAAATTTCCAAAGTATTTTTTAACAAAATTGTAAATATTTCTCAGTCCCAGATTCATGTCTTTTCAACATTTTTGCAATGACTAACCTTTATTGAGATGATATATGAAAAAAAAAGTGGCGTCAGGTTGCAAACATTCATTCCGAAAGAAACACTTCAAATTGTAGCTTTTGGTACTAAGGCTGTTCATTCACTGCACACATATTTCTATTGGCTCGCCTACCTCCAGACACACAAGGCACTGTGACCATCACGGCATTTTGTGAATACCACTGTTGAATAGCTTCCCATGTTGTTTTCACAGAATTTGTCAGTGAGTTTCTTATGTTTAAAGCATATTCTGCATATTTCGTCGCGTCAGTGCAACAAGGTCGTATCTCCTAAAATGGCATGAACGACGCAAAACGCAAGTTTTAGAATGTCAAAAGGTCGTATCTCGCTTAAAATAACCCGGATGTACATGCAAAGTCAATGGACGTCGAGATACGACCTTGTTGCACGGAGCGTATTCGCGCGAGATACGACTTTGTTGCAGAATGGAGTTACGACCTTGTTGCACTGACGCGACAATTTTTTTTAAATTTAGAGCACCAAGTTGTTAAGACACCTGCATAAAAGATCAAGGCACATAAATACAGACAGACACACCAATAAGTAATTTGTTTCAAAAGCACAGATTCATGACATGGTGGCATTGTTCTGCTTGTTCTAAGGCACAATATTGTTCAGAGACATTTGCTTATCGAACCGGATGGTTCAAATTTGCCATTAATTTGACAAGATGCTGCTTGAGGGGCAACGGGCAGTTCATGTGTCTAATGAGGCAAATTCAAAAGTATAGAGCACCTAGTGGTCGTAATCTTCGGAACCCGATTAACACTTGTCAAGGCCTACATTCTCCTGTGTTAATGGTTAATTCCCTCCCTCTGTGTGTCCCCGCCCCCTTTGTGGGGCGCTCGCTTGTTTGGCGCCCTCCTCCTCCCCTGGACCTCTTTGGATTTCATCAGCATGTGCCGGTAGCTCAGCCGCAGGGAGGGGACGTGGATCAAGTGCCGGTCGTGGAACATTGTCGTGACTTGTAGCGGGGGTAGGCGGGGACCCCATCAACTGGGGTTGGTGGCGCCGGTCACCACCCGACGCTGGGGCGCGTACAGGCCCCGGGGCGGGTGGGGCTGGGCGGGGGATTTGGTTAGGGAGGCAGCGGAGCCTGTGGAGGACAGGGCGCGGGGTTTAGCCAGGCCTCGGCGACGGATCTTGGGCAGGTTGTTGGTGGAGGAACTGGAAAGAAAGAGACAATTAGGAAAATTGAAATCATAAAATAGATCTACAAGCAGTGTCAAGTCATTCACAAGTCCACCACTAGTCTGGAAGCAGGTAGGTCACATATTATTACACAAGTCTGGTTACAAGTAACAATAACAAAGGAATTCCTTTGTAACATTTGAATTGAATAGCTTTCGACTTGACCATTACTGGACCGAGCCCAGTCTAATGTGGCCCTCTCAGATACCAGCAGCGCTCCAGCACGTAACTGGTTCGTCACTCAAATTCTGATGGGAGGCAGGTGGCTCTGGACAACAACGCACATACATCGGGGATAGCCTGACCGCTTATCAAGGACAAGCCACTGCACTCCCGCAGTATTAGTTACAAAATATGCCAACATATTTATGGTCTTTTACTGATTGAGAAGCAATCTCAGTAGGATGCTCATGAATGCGAACCCAGGAATCCCGGGTTCCTGAAAGCCACATTAGACTGGGCTCAGTCCAGTAATGCATGGGACTTGCTGTCACAATCAAACTAACAACGCAAAAGTATGGGTTTTTTTAATTTAAAAATTCTGAGTTGAAAAAAAAATGAAACAGGACTCGTCATCTCCCTCAATGATTTTTTTTCCAGGAAGATATTGAACAGTGAACATTAACTGATAACTTTCAAATATCTAGTAGCTAATACCAAGATTCCAACAAATAATCTTGATTGTTTACTCACCTCTTCTTGAGGCCTGTTGTTGGTGAAGGCGCGCTGGTGACTGGGGCGCTGGACGTCCGTGGGTCATGTGACTGGATGATGCTGGAGATCGGTGTCCACTATGAAAGGAAACCATGACAACCAATTTCTGATAAATTTATATAGCAGAATATTTAGGACGCGCACGGCCTGAACAGCAAGTTTACAAAAAGGTTTAAACCATGAAAACAACTTTCAACCTCAACTGACTAAAAAGGGGGTTTCAACAGCACAACAAAACCATTTGCAAATCGGGAGAACATTTCACGGCGCTCTTACATAGAAATTACTGCTCCGCAAATTATCGTGCATGGCACACATCAGCTGAGTACCAGTCAGTGTGCAATGCGTGTCATATGGCATTTTGGTTGGTAACCAGTTTTGCTAGGTTTCTCTCTTCTGAGCCCTTGATGAGTTGGACAAGTCTTGTCTGGTTTCATGTGTAATTTGCTAATTGCACTAAGACGACTGTAATTTATTCCCTCTATACACACACTTGAGGGCGCTATTCATATTCTTAGCTTACGCACCTCAAAGGTGAAATATTGCTGCCCGCAATACAGCCAAATGCAAGGAGCAGAAACACAAATGCAATCATTCACATAATTGTGTGTGCAGTGCCATGCTCAATGCTATATAAAATATACAGAGTTTCCACGGGAAGCCATGTTGAAGGGCAAATATGCCTGAGTTTTGTATGCTTATTGACATTGTTTTTCAAATATTGACAAATTGTATTCCATGCACGGCTTCTCGTGAAACTCTCTCTCTCTGAAAACATGCGTGAATGGTTCATGATGGTGCACAATTCATAACTGTTGCTCATTAACAGTAAATGCAGGCTCAGTGACAAATATGAAATGGTTGGATGATCATGATGATGATGATGATGATGAATAGTGACACATGGTGTGCTGCCTACCAAACCATTAAACAAACCAAAATCTTGCCAACAGCCTGTGAAAAACGAAAACTGAGCAATACTGCAACATGCTCAAATTTTTCTTCTGAATGCTGTAAAACCATTTTTGGGGTGTGTTTCCCCTGGACAAACCCATGGGGTCAAACGTTATCACCACAAGACCAAACACCCTTTTTTTTTTAAATTTCTGTTCATACTTACTGGGCTAAACCTGGGTGTGAATGCTGGACTCCATGGCTGACACTATTGCATGCCATAATCAAAAGCGTTAATTTGTTTACTCAATGACGACATGTACATAGGTTGGTAATATTAGCGGTGGCAGAGGTGGGATGTTAGTGGCAGAAGTGGGATGCGCAATATGCAGTCAATTCCGTCCATATTACAAGTGGAAAGGCTTCTTCCACCACAGCATCTGTGGTTCTCTAGCTCCGAGGCCATAACAAACCTTAGTTCTATTAAGTTTGGGACATAATTGATACTTTTGGGACACGGTTTTATTTATTGTTATTATTACATTTTGTTTTTGCATAGAATCTATTTTGTAGTGCTCCCCGAAGGTTCAGCCTAGATTCTCACGACAGGATTTGCTTCATCATAAGAACCAGCCTCAATTTGAATGCAAGACTCATTCTGACAAGTGTGAAGTTTAAGATAAGGTTGCTGCTGGAAAGCAAGTCTAAACACTGCTAATACGGTACCATGAAATAACGGAACGGTTTGTTAGATTTTACACTTACCACATGCGAGTTGTCTTTTCCGGTGCTCAAGTGTATGCCTTCTTGACAGTACTCCTCCAATAATGACAATCCTAGACAGATACAACAGACCACACATTGCAATTCATTATCTTAAAAGATTTGAAGAAATGATTTGATGGGGACCAATATGGCTCTACATGTAGGTGTCTGACACTCATACAAAGACAATATGGATTGTGCTCATTCAAAATAAAATGCATCAAGCATAACTCGCACCATACGCACGCAAACCAAAGCATGCAAGCGGCGTGTCCCTTCCAGTGGAGTCCTCATGAGTGGTGACAAAGTCCATTACCGTTCAGACACAGAGTTCAACGAGTTCAAACCTGCGTTACCTTTGGCGTGTTGCCGGTGGTACTTGCGCACCCATTCGTCCAGCAGGATGTTGTAGTATCGCGGGTTCTCAAAGAACCTCGCGTACTTGTGGGATGTCGGGGAGGGGAAGATGCGCTCAAAGTCCCCGCAGCGGCTGTACTCGTCCTCTGCCTCGGTCAGTATGCGTAGATCATCCGGGGTCAAGGTGTCCAGGATGGACATGCGACATTGCTGTACAAAGGAGCATGTCAAAGTTCACATCAAATTCATACTCAGTCTAAAATGATGAGTTAGGGATAAACACGCACTTGACCTTGGTTTTTTGTTATGAATGTGATAGGGTCTCAGAAAACATTGACAAAATACAAGGTATGATGAAGTTGTCTATTACGCCGACCATTTTTGCTTGGGGGTGCACTGTACTGTCAATCCTGTAGGTTTAAAGTCTAAATTTTGACTCAGGTGTTCTTGAATGTCTCAACTCACTGCAGTTCAAACAAGTAGAGAGTTGCTGCAAAGTTACCATAAAAAGGAAGACTTTTTTTACCTCATCGATGTGTTTCTGTGTGTAGAAGACATGCTTGGCCCTCTCATCGTTAGACAGCGGAGTCTGATACAGCCTCTTATCCATGAAGATGTCGCTACCACGGATCCTGAATGAGGAAAATGTTGAATTTATTCAAAAAAATTAAGACAATTGGACAAGTATAGCACCATTGCAGTATTCTTTGTTCAATCCCGACCAATTTAAACTCAGATATAGCAACTTTATCAGGATATCAGTGAGTACATGTATGTGAATTCACATCCGATTTTCCATCTCAGCCGAAAATCTCCAACATTCCAACAAGTAAAATGGTCCTTCAGAACAGAAATTTGGAGACAGAATATTGACCAACATACTTGGAAGCCGAGTTGCTGGTGGGCGTCAGGATGGAGTAGATGTCTCTCTTGTCGGGGACGTGGAAGCTGGAGATGTTGAGAAGATCCTTGATCATCTCCCCCTTGATGCTGACGTCCAGGGGAGAATTGGAATGGAGACTGAATGCAAATGTTGAGGTATAAAACAGAATAATGGAATGTTACTGTTTTTATGCCAACCATTCTCATTTAGCATACATAAAATTATATACGTTATTAAGGCTAAAAAAAAATGTCTCCGGTTTCTGGTATGGAGCTTGCCCAAAAAGTGGTGCGGCGACGCGGCTTTTTTTTTTTTTTTCCTGACTTTTTTTCAAATGGAGAAAATAATGGAACATTTTTAACTTTCAAGTTCAAAAGACTCTGTGTCTTATATGACAATCAACCCCTTCTAAAAACACGCAGCAGCAGCATGCAGCAGCAAGTCAGTGAGTTTAGCAGTTTTTTTGAGTTTGAGACATCATCAAAAAAAAAAAAAAATTTTTTTTTTTTGCATGGCTACGATAGCTACGGGCCGCATATACCCAGAAAACGAGACTTTTTTTTTTGGCCTAAGGGAAATTTAACAATGGAGCACATGATATATATCTGATAATGACTTTTGCTAACCTCAGAAAGCAAACAATTTGTTCAACACATTATGCTGTTATCATCTGACTCCTTGACTACAATTTATGTAAAAATAAAAAATGTAAACGAAAGTTTGTAGTTTATTTCCAAACCAAATAAAACATTCGGCAATTTGAGAAAAATGTTGTCATGAATTACCTTGGGGAGATGTTGACTTCTAGAATCCACGGTTTCAGGTTCTCATCCAGCATGACGTCAAAGCCAAACAGTTCATGGACGCAGTAACGACTCTTAACGTTCAGCTTGACCATACTGTTGACGGTGGAGTCCACGCTGCGATACACAAATAACAAACAGGTATCCAATCAAATGATCATTACCACAAAACCAAACAGCCATGTTTTTTTCCTGTTCCATCACTGCTCACTGTTCCTACTTACTGGGCTAAACCTGGGTGAGAATGCTGGACCCAGTGTCCACACTTTTGACACTATTGCATGCCATATTCAAAAGCGTTATTTCGTTTATACTCAATGACACCATTCACATACCCTGGTTTTATTAGTGGTGGCAGAAGTGGGATGTTAGTGGCAGAGGTGGGATGTGCAGTATGCAGTCAATTCCAGACAGGAATTTACCCTCAAAAAGAGACAAAGCCTTCTTTTACAAAAGTATATGTGACTCTCTAGCTCCAAGGCCATAAGAAACCTTAGGTTCAATAACCTTTGGGACATAATTGATACTTTTGGGACCTGAGTTTATTTATTACGATTATTACATTTTGTTTTTGCATAGAAACCATTTTATGGTGCTCCCAGAAGGCTAATCCTAGATTCTCATAGATGCAATTATAAAAGTCTGAGCTTCACAAGTTTCTTTCTAAAAACAAAGTGCCTTCCAATGATAGCGAGGTGAAACTTGTCCACTCTTGAGGAGGAACTTTTTACAGAGAATACACAGCTTCCCAGCTAAGCATAGAAGACATACCTAATGATGGTCTTGACCACAACGTCCTTGATGCTCTCCCACACGCTGACGGTGTCTATACCCATTGGTTTCAGGTAGCCCCATAATGCCTTCAGGCCCCTGTAAAATAACGACAACACGAAGCAATTACGAATCCGAATCGTCTCTTAGCTCTGAAATTACTCTAGTTTTGTACGCATTTACAGAGAAATCATACACTTTGTGTACTGTACAAGACAAATCTAACAGTGGCGTACTTGTTGTAACTGATTGCCGATACGTGCACTTACTTAGGTCTCATGGGTGGACTACAGAATGCAGGATGGTATATTTCTTTGCAATTTTCTGTTGGAGGGGTACATTTTTTTCTTCTTCAAACTTGCATTAGGGCAATTCCATGGTTACTCACGTTACATTTTTGATGTACTTTTGAGTTTCCTTGGGCTGTGAATACCTTACAGAAAAGGTTTAATAACTGTTATCCCCATGGTAGATAGAGTAGACCTAGACCTACCTAAGCGCCAAAGACGACATCCAGAAAAATGTGTTACGTATTATAAACAAGACGCACAAAATCGGTTACTCACGTTACGAAAATGTAACGTGAGTAACCGTGGAATTGCCTATTACCATTTGTGTCCTTCGCAGGCCGTGTAGTCGTTGTTGGGAGTGAAGTCGGCATTCTTCTTGTTGATGCTGTAGTTGGTCAGATGCATGAACTTGTTGGACAGGTTCTTCATGGATGCTGAGTATCTAGTCAGACCAGATAAAAAATATACATCCTGAAACAGTAGTTCATCAATTCAAATTTAGAATTTCAGTACCCCCCTAAATACAGGGTGAGTCAAAAAAAGCAAAACCAAAATGTTGGGACTATTGTTTTAGTGAATTTCTGCAAGTAGCACTTTGGAAATCTAGGATATGAAGGCCCAATTCGTAGGCTTTCTTTTAGTACAAGAATCATTCAAATCACTTGTACTCTTCAAGTTACAGAATTTTAAATACAACTACTGTTTTGGAGCTGTCCAAGGATCACAAGAAGGTAAGTGTTCTTTCAGCGAAACGAAAACAAATCACATAGGGATGTGTGTGAAATGTTTTCATTTTGCTGAAAGCATGTACACCTTTTTTTGTGATCCGTGGACAGAACTTTTAAACGGTGGCTGTGTTTAAAATTCCGGAACTTGAAAAGTTCATGAGTGATTTGAATGAATCCTGTACTAAAAGAAAGCCTATGAATTGGGCTTTCATATCCTAGATTTTGAAAGTGCTACATGCAGAACTTTACTGAAACAATAGTCCCGACATTTGGGTTTCGCTTTTTTTTATTCACCCTGTACAGTAAAATCACGAAACTTCCTTTCCTGAACTTTCAATGCAATTTCTTTTTAAAAAAATGCAATTGAATATTTCAGTTATAAATTCAAAACATTCAACATTTCTTTGGAACTCATCCACTGAAATGATCCAGAATTTTTGAAGGTGGGGGAGGGGGGGGGGAGAAAAACAGGTTTACTAATGCTCTAAAAACTGTTCTATCCCTGCTTAATAAAGCACTCACTTCATTGTGGCGAATCTGGCCAGCCCGTCCTGGAAGACGTAAATCTTGAGCGGGTCGTAGGACTTGACGTAGACATAGATGCGTAGATCAAACTTGCTGTCGTTGATCAGGAAAGGTTTGGCGAGGTATCGCTGGACGATGACTGGTTTACGCCTGGGAATCTGGTTCCACTTGTGGACCACACGGATGCCGATACCCCTAGCCGAAGCCGGCTATAAATATAGAAAAATCGCACAAAAATCATACGTGAATCTTATATCATTTTTAAAAATCGTTTGGCTTACTTTTGACTTTTTAATTTAGTGCTCTGATATGTAGTGCCAGCAGGAGACACGAAGCAAATCTCAAGGAGCTGCTGGAAGCAGAGATTTGCTAATCACAGAAAATATTGGCTTAGCAAAATTGGGTTACCGGCCAAAATGGTATGGAATATTAATTACCTGTAACTGGTTCTTGGGTGTATTTTTGTTTAGCGTAGAAATTTGCTTACTCCTACATTTTGAGATTTTTGTTAGGAGAACTCAACCCATTAGTCCCTGAACAGCCCACAATCACCCTGCCTAATTACACAGTACAGTTTTACAGGCAATAAACACAATGTAATACACAATGTAATACAAGTAATACAATGTTATACAATGTAATACACAATGTAATACAAGTAATACAATGTAATACACAATGTAATACAATGTAATACAAGTAATACAATGTTATACAATGTAATACACAATGTAATACCATGTAATACACAATGTAATACAATGTAAAATACAATGTAATCAAAATGTAATACAATGTAATACAATGTAATACAATGTAATACAGAACTATTTTCGTTCAACTTACAGGTTTCAGGATCCACTTCTGTTTGGTCCCGCCGTCCTCCCAGGCTCGTTTCAGCAGCTTGAGGTCGTAGGGCAGGCAGAAGGTCTGCGGGAAGAAGCCGTAGTCCCGCTTGCCAAAATGCACCTGCATCTTGTAGAGGTTGCGCCAGAGGCGGTCCTTGCGGCCGATCTGGAAGGAGCCTGGCAGGTGGTTCACCTGAAAAAGGAGAACGGAAATTTTGCTCAATGCAGCGAGGTCCCACAGACATTTACCCTGTTTCTGTGTGTTGCATTTGGCAGGGCTAGGCAGCAGTGATGTAGTGCCTTGATGCTGGGCCTTGGCCTTAAGGCTGCCTTAAGGCTGGACTTTAGGGCCTTGGCCTCGAGGCTTGAGGATCAAAGTCTTGGCCTTGGCCTTGAGGGTCAAAGCCTTTGCTCCAACACTGCTAGGCAGGCTAGGGTTAAAGGTACAGTACATCATTTAAAGCTATCCAAAAAGTAACTGACGAAAATATTGCTGAAAAGCATACTTGGATAGTAACGGCACTTAACTACCTGTGAAATTATTCTTTCTGGCATGCTGTCATTTTGAAGAAAACAATCAAAGAAGGCCATTTCCAAAGGTGTGTCAAGTGATGCATTCTTGGAAATTTCCGTTGGTAGTTGGTTTGTAATTCGGCGAAGCCATGAATGGGTGCGCGCAAACATTGACATGACGACGAGTGCGCGCAGTTGCTATAATTCGTCGCTATATGCAATCGGCTGAATGAGAACATGTCCCAGACGCTGATTTCGGGCGCAATTCAAAACATGACTCGGCAACTTTTGAATTGGAATCGAGATCCTAGAAAATTGTTTTCTCAAATATACAACATACACTGCATTAAAACTTCACCAGGTATAGTTGTTAAGTACCTTCCATTAGATTTTGAGCACTTTTGTTGCTTCAAACGAAAAACACGCACAAAAGACAAAATATGTACTCTACTTTTAAAGCACTACTGTCATACAATGTCTTCAAGCTCAACAAAGTGTACTGCTAACCTTATAAGTCTTAGAAACTCTTACCTTTTGATACTCCCGAACAACCTTGAACGCGTTGGCTTTCATGTGCTTGCCCCAGTAACCAAGCCACTCATTTGCCTCTGTGGGGGGAAAAAAAATAGGAGTTTGCTTTCAGAAATTCCTAGTCTTCTTAAATATCTTAGCAAGCATTGTGTGCTGGTCCTAGAGGGCCAGCCTACGTGCTCATAGGAAACAACGCAAAATCGGACACAAAGAGCGCCACCTTGTGACGCTCAGGAGCAAGGTGGCAATGTTTTTTTTTCACTGGAAATTAAAGATAAGACCTCCAGGCCAATTTTCCGTTCAATTTGACCAGCGGGAGCCACGCCAATTTCTTTTAAAATTTTCCTCTACCAAAACCACTCCTAAAACGGTTGCCAATCCCTGGGCCCAGGTCTAAATGTAACCCCTGCCTCTATGCAAAATAGACCCACAAGTTGGTTTTTTTTTCCGAATGAAATCTTCCGAGTTTGAAGCCACTAGTCACAAATGCTTGATTGACATAAATATTTCTACAATCAATCCCAATTATAGGCCGCAAGGACCTCTTATTCAAAATTAACTGTGGGGGCACAAAATATCAATGAGCTCACGCGTTGTAGTTTAGTGGTGGGCACCCTTTAATTGCACTAACTCATTAGCTCTTTTCACACTAGCCAAATCTCGGGGTTGACGCAGGGTTGAAAACATGCATCGTTTCACACTTAAAGAATTTCAACCCTGCGTCAACCCGAGATGATTTCGCCCCGGGTTGAACTCAACCCTGCTCCAGACCAGGGTTGAGATTTTCAACCCGGGTTGAAATTCTTGCCAGGGTTCACAACAGTGGTAACTGAGCATGATAAGCTTGATTTGCATGAAACAAGTGTGAAACGATGCGGGGTTGAACGCGGGGCTGAAAAATCAAAAACTCAACCCGGGGCGGCACTGGGTTCGCCCAGGGTTGAGTTCAACCCGGGTTGAGAGGCTCTAGTGTGAAAAGGGCTATTGACTCACTGTCAACTGTAAACCCAGCAGTGCTTTTCATACAGGATTATCCCATTACAACAATGAATGTCGGACTGGGGGACGGTGGATTGAAAACGTGGTCAGTCTTGCGGAGTACTTACTTCTTGTCGCACGGAACCCAGACCGGGCGATGCAGTTCTTGATGACGTTAGGGGTGATCGGGCTCATGCGCCACTTGAGGAGCTTTCGGATCTCCCAGGGAAACTGCACAGCTAGAAAGTGGGTAAATAATAAGCTCGAGATTAGTATAATCAAGAAGTCTCCAACTACATCTTGTAGCAGTGACTACTGTTAGGAAGCACCAATTGAAATTATTTGATTCACAATTGGTTGTGCCTAAACAGTGAAGCCCCTCAACCCTTTTCACTTTGACTAATCATGGGAAGTACCTGTTTTAAAAGTATGTAATTCTGTTACTGTTTTAACTAGGAAGACCTTACTTTCACTAGAATGTAACATCATATCAAAGGGGTAGTTTTACAAGGAAAAAAATGACAGTTTATACCTTTCCAATTGACTTCAATGAATTACTAAATTATACTAAACATCCTGAGATCTCATTATTATTTAGTGAAACTTTCAACATTTCAAAATGACCACACACGCACACCCATCTTTGTAAACACCAGGCAATCGTGGACCCCCATTGTCCCTAATCCTTATTCCTTTGTTTATAACTTTTTAGCAACAGCTCTCATTGGTCTTGTACACGAATTGCAATCGTGAACTATCGGTCAATCATGGACCCTTTGTTTGTGCCCTAACCCTTTTTTTCCTAATCCACGATTGCCAGTGTTTACATACTCACATAACACACCCCAAAAACAATTTTTTAAAAACCACAAAATTTCAGAAAAAAAGGTTCTTCAGATTTTGGAATCTCAAAAAAAAAAAAAAAAAAATTATGCTCCTCCCAAATTTCAAGTGTATCTTCATGAGTAAGACAGATAATTTGAAAGAATGGAATTTTTCTTTCACAATTTTTACATGTCAGAGCAAGCTTCCCTTTGCCTACCTTTCTCCTCCACACCAACAAAGTTAATGGTGGGCGGGATGTGGCTGAACAGACTCGGGCTCAGCGCGGGCAGGGCGTCGTCTGCGCCCGTGGTCAGGTACTGGAACATCCGGGAACCCGCCCGGCTGGACAGGCTGACCCTGTCGCCGTCCTGGGGCTTGGGGGACTTGCCGCTGGCGGCCGGTAAGGGTAGATTAGTCAGCTGGTAGCGGGAATCGTTACTGGCGATGGAGTAACCGTCCGATTCGTCTGTGGGAAAAAAACCAACGAATTGAAGTTCAGGAGCTGTTAAACACAAAACCCTGCTTCGTGCTTAGCACAAAAAAGAATTGCTTAGTGACACTAGGTTACCAGCTAAAATGCCATGCTATACATATATTGCTAGTGGCTGGTTCCCACGTTTCTTTGCTTAGCATGTGAACGTGTCCAGCGAAATTTGTAAATTTTCTAAAATTTCACCCAAAAGATATCACAGTTTCAAATCCTAACCAACTTTATCCCAAGTCAAAAATCTATAATAGTTAATTAATATTTGGTTATAAATTTTTTATTTTTTTTTACTTATTTTTTCTTGTTCTTTTACAGTCAACTCAACAAACACTGTTAATACAAATTGTGGTTATAACAAACGTAAAGTGTTGGTTCCACCTGTGCTTAACATACATGTACATGTGCACAATGAATGGGACCGACGTTCCTCTTAATATAAAATTCTGATATAACAAACATTTTGGCTACGTCCGGCTGTGTTTTTATTAACGAGAGTCAAGCGTAATTCCTTTTTTGGAGAAGGGAGGGTTTACCATCTTCATCAAGGTCATCTCCATCAATCCCGTCCATTCCATCGTCCTCGTCAAAGTCGTCAAAAGATGCTCCGTCTCCTGGCATCCTCTCGCTGTTTGGAGGAATAAGTAGAGAAACAAGGATGCGGTCAAAGTCTCGGAGAGAAAGCGGGAAAGCCCCTGTTTCCATCACGATGTCAACAAGGAATAATTAATTCAAGTTTATGAACAGAGCGCAACAGCTTGGGGTTGCAACAAACTTAAGATCTTATTGGGACTGTTGATTTGTGGGTTCAAGCCAAACCAGTGGTTGCAGTTCTTGTGTCCTTGAGCAGTGTACTTTACTGAAATATTGACAAAGCGCCATGAGAAGTTTATGGCAAACATGTTCGTATGATCACATTATCACCCACTGTGTAATCACCAGTTAATGAGACTTTTGGTCAAAGCTAAAATACTTTTGACAAACAAGTTGGCATATTTTGTCGAACGCTTCTATGTGCACAGACTTTCTTTGCATTCAAAATCTGAATCAACTTCACTTTCCAAGATTGCCCTTGTAACCTCTGCTCTTGTAATTACATGTATATGGGGAGTGTGGCCTAATGGTGAGGGTTCGCGACTCATGATCTGAGGGTCAGGGGTTCAAATCCAGCTGCTGGCCATATGTTGTGTCCTTGGGCAAGCCACTTCACCCCACTTGCCTCTCTCCACCCAGGAGTATAAATGGGTACCGGCATTAGCTGGGGAGCAACCTGCGATGGACTAGCATCCCATTCAGAGGGGTCTCAGTCGTTTCATGCTATTGAAACCGGAGATAAACGCCGGCCTGATGGGCCACATTGGCTCGTGACAGTTTTTATTCTTTCTTTTTTACGTCCAATTTTTGTTCATGT
Organism: Patiria pectinifera; assembly: GCA_029964075.1. Taxonomy (NCBI): domain Eukaryota; kingdom Metazoa; phylum Echinodermata; class Asteroidea; order Valvatida; family Asterinidae; genus Patiria; species Patiria pectinifera. The sequence goes on from CM057139.1 coordinate 12,612,383, forward strand.
CCCTGTTGTACACATTCTTTAATGCCTTCTTTCTCCTAAGAGTGATCATGTGAACCCAAGTACATGCCAAATAAACATGTTAAATAAAAATAGTTTGAAGGCAGTTTTACATGTATAAATGCATGGCTAAAATTACACAGGTCAGGCATAACAGGGATAAAATAAAATCCACACTTTTGGACCCCACGTTTATGAAATGACCCATGAAAAAAATGCAAAAACGCCACTATTAAACTATCATACAAGTTATTTTCAATGTTCATTTCGGCTTTATGCATGGAATTTCAATAAGTAAAAAAGTACTGCAACATCAGAACAATTTTGCATAAATATTTGGTCCCTGCAAAAAAAAATCAATATTCACTTTTTGCAATCAGTAAATATTACACAGCCAAAAAAATATTGCCCAGGTACATGTACAATGTAGGCACATCAAAGGGCCCGGGTCCATTTAATAAGCCGATTCAATTAAACATTGTTTGAATAGGGTCGGGGAGTTGAGTTCCAGCTGTCCATGGAGTGTTGACTCTGTCAACTGCCGTTTCATGTATCGCATTCCGCTTGGCTGACTTCAAATATTTACATGGGTTGCAATATTAAAAAAAAAAAAAAAAAAAACCGAAGAAGAAAAAATTCCCTGTAGGCGACGTGTCAAATTATTAATCAATGTTGGAGTGCCTGTGGAGTGGGGGGATTCGAGGATGCTCAAAATTGAATTGGATTGGGGATTGTTGGGGGATTTCTGCTGTGACAGCTTTCAAACGGCGGTTGAGTGTACTGTGATTACTAAGCGCGCAAACAGGTTCATATTTTGGGGAGAGGTTGTTACCTATTTTTGTTCAAATATTGTGCGAGGGTAGGGTAGGATATTAACAGGAAAATTTTTGTCCGGTACTCGTACTCACACTCACGGAAAAGTATTCGTACTCGTAGAAAAGTACTCGTACTCGTGGAGAAGTACCTGACTACAACACTAGTAATTTCCATCACTAAACTTAACATAGAATTTGAGACTTTTGACCGTTTAATCTGTAAATGATTTTTTGGAGGAATATTCATATTTTTTCAGCTAAAAATGTTACTGCAAAACACAACTTAAAACAAAACATGTAATACGCTGTTACACGGTAATATCTACCGCAATTCGATTTATAGGCCTATGACATCGATTAATTTTAATGATTAATAAATGATTGCCTGTGCTCAGAGTTAATGATTAACGTTTAAAAATAACCACAAGGTTGCAAAAATCAATATTCATCAAAAACCTATATGGATTCACTTGAACTCTACTAAAATTCTGCGCAGTGTAATACAAGCTATTTAAATTAGGTGGAAAATGTGGGAATCTTTTTTTTCCACATCGAATTTTCACAGCTTATCTTGAATCCTGCTCCCATCTTTTATTATTTAATTCTTTGCCCTTTCTCACTTGTTTATTTATTTTATACCTGCTTGTCCCCCAAAACCCACTTTGTGAGCAAAAAAAAAATAATTTTACAAATCTCGACTGTTTATTAACCTGGCTGGCAATTTCAACAAGGCCAGCCCAGCAGTCAAAATAAATCAAGTGACTGTTTCTAACAGTTGAAAGCTCCCTGCCTTCATAAAGCAGGATTGACTGGCTGTGACTGTTATGAAACCTGATATAGCTGCTTTGACTGTAGGAGATTGATAAACCAGCTGGGCCTACCAGTCACCTGCTTTTGTCTGTTGATGGAATTCAACTGTCACAGTGCCTACAAGACATATGATCTGACTGTTGGTGACTAGCCTGTGTGAAAGGCATGGCAGGGGAACAGGATTGAATTTTTGACTGTCTGTGACTGATTCAAACAAAAGGAAAGTTAAAGGCACAAACACTACGACAGCAAAGAAAAAATCACTCTGCAGGCATTGTGTCATTGCTAGGCAACAACAAGTGATGTTGTCGTTTTTCCATTAACTTTCCCGACGACGCTACGAGCAGGACACAGACGTCACTGCCAATCGATTCGTCTTCCCCGCGGCATAACGGTTTGCGATCTGCTCATTCCGACTAACTGACAGTGCATAACGAGAGAGATCAGGCATTAAAAATTGAAGATTCGCGGCTCACGAGGCTTCAGTGCAAAATTGAAAAAAAAATCCTAAAAATAGATCTCGGCGATGATTATGTGGGAAAAACAGATGGTCGGCCAATTTTGTTGGATTGATGAAGCTCGTTCATAACAAGGCTAAAAGCCACTTGATGAAAGAGGCTACAGGAAAATAAGGGGAAAGACAAACACGCCACAGCCGAAGTGCATGCGTTGCTGGAGTACTGTGGCCTCATTGTAAAAAGGAGAGCGATTTGCATTTTTGTGGTCGAAGGCATTAAAAATGCAGGTTCAAATCATTTAGGCCAAAAAAAAAAAGTCTCCGGTTTCTGGTATGCGCGCGCATCGCCGTAGCCATGCGCGTTGGCAAAATGAAAAAGTTCTTTTTTCAATACAAGATGATGTTTCAAAACCGCCAAACTCACTGGTTTGACTGGAATTCTGCTGCTGCACAATTTTAACGTGTTTTTAGATTGGGTTATGATCGAGAATAAGATTTATGTGGCCTCTCTGGACTCCCATATATTTGCACTAAGTTTAGTCGGGCACCATTTGCAGTCATCAGCCGACATTTGAAGCAAAAAAAAAAAACAGGTTTAAAAAAAAAAACGGCCGCCGCGCACCACTTTTGGGAAGCTCCATGGGAAGAACCGGAGACTTTTTTTTTGGGCCTTAGTGGGCATGGTGTTAATTTGTGTTTTTTTTTATTAATTAATTAATTTATTTATTTATTTCAAGCAATAACATGACAAGTGCTGTATTTGACATAAACAGCACTTAAAGGCATACATGTACATAAAATAAAAAAAAGTTATATGTGCAATTATTAAAGGTGTATCAAATCGTAAAAGATTCCTCAAATTTCAAAATCAACATACTAGTTTTTCGGAAGCTCTGAGAAAAGTACAACAGAGGAAAAAGTTTCAATATTTTACCTTCCTGACGGTTCATATTCGTCATCATCCTCGTTTTCGCCTTCATCAATGTCGCTCCACTCCTCTGCGTCTTCCGACGAGGAAATCCTTGACCTCCGGTTGACTTTCGACCCCAATGACCTCCTTGCGCTGCCCTCTGACCCTGACGACTCTCTGCTGGTCTGTCGTTGCGGGCTCGACGGGGGTTCTTTTCCGGGACTGTCCGGGGGCGGCTTGGGTTTGAAGTTCGTTTTGGGTTGTTTTTTAGTCTGACTCCCTTGCATTGCGAATTTGCTTCGAGGCTCGTTCAGTGGTTTCTTGCCGCTGATTGGTCGGATCAGCGTCCTGCTCGTTGGGATCGGGGGTTTGGATCGAAGCGAGTCGCTAGCGGCACCGCCGGACCCCCTGGCGCCGAGTTCGCTCTTGGCCCGCACAAGCCCGCCAGTGGTTTTGGTCCGCTGCGGCGAGCGGACGGTGACATTGTTCAAGTCGTTGCGTATCTTGTTGAATTCTTCGCTAGTCCGGCAGAAACCGTTCTGGTCAACCCCGCCGTAGTTCGAGATGTTGTTGTTGTCCAGGTCGCCCCAGACCGGCACGCGGGGCCCCTCCCCAAGTTTGCTTCGCAGAAGTGGCCGGCTGGTCTGCTGGCGCAACGGCAGCGGCTTGATGTTGCCCGACAGGGCAAGAGTCTCCAGACCCCTCTGCAAAGTTGCTTTTATTTCCTTAATCTGGTTTGGTGTTGCCATGATGAAGTCCGTCACCCACAGATCCAGCAGACGGAATGAAGTCCTCACGCTAAGGCACGCTGTACTTTAAGGCCCACGCTGGTGAATGCCCAACGATGCGAAAAATCTAAGCGTCCTTTTGTCACCTACGCTCCATCACGGCTGAATCGATATGAGCGGCTCAGGAGGGAGGCATGCTGGGTAATGGGGCGGCAAGGGAATGCCGGAGAATTCTCGTTCAAGCGTGATAGCTGCAAAAACCTGAGGGGAATAGGAAATTGATGGTAATACTCGATTAACTTCCTTGATTGAATACAGGTATCGATGCCCAAAGCACTTTTTTTTTCTGCTGATCGCTGATTAATTATATTGTCAGTATCAGTCACCCAAAGGTCAATGATACACACCTTACTGCCCAGCATGATTTACTAGGAACCATACCCATCCTGGCAAATTCCAACACCATAATTATGGGAAACTGCACACACATACTTCTGACTTTGATTCTGGAGGTGTGCCGACCCAATGAAAAAGACTGTCAGTTTAGGGGTACTGTACCCATCCTGACAGATTCCAACAAAACATGCCGTTGGGGTTTGATGAATTTGTAAGGGTTCAAACAAACATGCACGGTGTCTCAAAAATATATTTATAGTCTGTGCAAATGAGCTCACATGTTATTCAATCCTAGTCCGAAAATTTGGGACTCTCAATACTGTGCTCTAAAAATGGACAATTGCTGTTAAAGAGAGCAAGTTCATTTTAAAACTCTTTGTTGTTGGTTTATTCACCAGAATTGAAATGAAAAATTCACAAGAATTTCCAATTCCACAGAATTTTGTTTTATTCACGATGACATTATTTCAGATGGAAGGAAAACATTTGATGTGGTTGTTGAACTTTATTTGTTTTTAGACAGGGCCTAGGCCTTATTTTGTTTTTGAGGGGGGCAAAAGTTTAATTCATATCAATGATTTTTTGGTATAGGGCCAATGTGGCATTAGCATTTACCGGAAAACATTGGAAATCACAAAAAATCAACTGGACAACGACGAAAAACACCCCCCCCCCCCAAAAAAAAAAAAAACGTGAGAAAAAAAATATTTTCTTCCGTTTCCTTTATTTTTTCTCTTGGTGTTCTTTTAGATTGCTTTACTTTTATGTTTTATAGCATATCCTATTTTTTTATTGAAGTAGATTTCATTATTTTTTCTAAGTCATCCATGGCTTTGGAAGATTTTTTTGGTAAAAGGGAATTAGGCCTAATCTAACGTTAAGTCTGAGAACCGTTTGGTTGATACTGATAGAGCCTAGTCTGGTTCCAAAGCCAAAGATCCTGACGTGAATATAGTCAGGCATTTGTCAGGTCAGGGAACCAGACAGTTGACTGCCGTAACGATAATCACTTCTTTTTTTGCAGTTGCTTTCCGATGTTTGGCTTTGCGGTTGTTTTCCTGTTGCGTTGTTCTTGGTTTTTCAGTCGTTAATGGAAGGATCGATGATTTCGGTTTCGATTTCGGTTCGCTCGACGCGCGCCGCAGGGGGTACGGTACAATGCGTACAAGTGCGAGTAGGCCTACCGTAACCCCCGTGGCGCGCGCCACGCGAAGCGAAATCATCGATCAATCATATCTGCGACTGCGTGCACATTTCAAGTGTCAGGTAGGCTTAGTGTGGAAAGGGCATATTTTTCATCATTTTTGCCTAAAAACTGACAGAATCCACCGATACTTACGTATGTCAAGAGGTATAGTACGGAGTTTAGCTGTGCAGCGGTTCTGTGGGAAATGTTTGTATTTTGAATTGACATGATTGATGGACGTTTTTGTACTTGGTCAGTTGGTTATTTAGTGCATGTTGTAGAACATGTAGAAGAAGCAACAATTTTGCGCGAATTGCAGTTCTAGGAGTAAACAAGTAGAAGGTCACTCCCTCAATGCCATGTACCGTCCATGCCATGGTCACACTGGTTTAAGTTCCCCCCCCCCCCCCCCCCCGGAGGCCCGCATACGTACGTAGCCAAATACGTACGTTTTTGCCGGCAAGTTCGGAAGTAAATAAGCCTTGCAAACCCTGCAAGAAAACAAACCTCATTCATGTCTAGCAAGCCTGCGGAGGTTTGTCTCACAGCCAATACATTCACCTCAATGTCAGTCCATTTTTGTTTGTCGTAACTGAAGTTTAAACCGGTTATTTCAGCGCAGCAAAAACTAATCCCCTACTTCCAGAATTAATATTTTTTCTTAGCAACACTAGGTCACGTGACCAGACCTGCCCCAAGAGGGCGCTAGTCCCAAATAAAGGCTGAATTTTTTGGGTGTCACTAGAGGGCGGTATAATGGTAAACAATTCCTCAGAGGCATCAGCCTGTTGAGTTGGCACATCATTCTGAATTCCACAAAATTGTTGTTGCAATAAACGCAGAGATTTTTCTCTAGAGGTATAGAGGATAAATAGGTGCAACGATGAATACATCTGCAAAAATTGTGGAATGTGTGCCCAATTTTTCGGAGGGACGATCGAAGGAGGTGATGTTCTTCTCATGTCATGCATGTGCATCTTGAAGTCATGGAAGTTGAAACATAAAAAATGTCTCCATCCATATTCCATAATGATAATTTCAGTTTCTGTGTCAGGCATGTGAGGAGATTCTCAGAAAATGGAGAGAGATTACTATAATAAATTAACTTGGAAATTCATGTTTCAATACACTATTTTGTAATGACTCAAGTCAATCACTCGACTTGAGTCCGACTCGAGTCACAATTTTTGGTGACTCAACTTGACTCGAGTCCCTAGGGCAAGTGACTCCACTCGACTTGAGTCACTGCGATCAAATGACTCGACTCGACTCGACCTTCTTCACCTAATGACTCGCCTTGACTCGAGTCACTACTTTAAAATGACTCGACTCGACTCGAGTCAGAAAAATCAGTGACTCATTACAAGTACCACTCTGAACAAAATATCAAAATGTTGAGATGTTTATTCAATCAATGTACAGATCGTCGACGCCATCGCCCATGCACTCATCCACACCGAGGGGTGCCACTTACTGGATGTGGACCCAAGCCCGTCCACCAACCGCACCGTCTTTTCGTTTGTGGGCTCTCCCGATGCTGTCGTCGAGGGCGCTCTCAACATGGCCCGGGTCGCGGCGCGGCTAATTGACATGCGACATCATCATGGTGGGGTTTACTTTATAACTGCCGACTGTGAACCAGTTTAACAAAGCAAAATGAAGTTTTAGTTTTTTGTTTTGCTTGTTGATAGAATCTTAATCCTTGTTTTCTTTGTTTATTTTGTTTGGGTCTATCGTAGGTGAGCATCCGCGCATGGGGGCGCTAGACGTGTGCCCCTTCATTCCAGTCTGTAACGTGACCATGGAGGAATGCGTCCAGTGCGCCAAGGAATTCGGGCAACAACTCTCTCAAGAACTCTCCGTTCCAGGTGAGGAATGGTTTTGTCCAGTTTCCTGCGAGATGAGGGTTTTGGGGAAGTTATTTTGAATTTAAACATCTCCTAAAACTTAGAACAAGTCTTTAACCAGGATGCAGTTATCATCAAAAGGTGTGTATCATTTAAATTGTGAGCCACACTTTATCTCTAAATTCTCTTTTGAGTTTAGACAACATTTCAAAAACGCAGAACAGTTTGAAAGCTCAGGTAAACTAACGGCTGGATTGATGACGTCCCTTTCATCAAAAGTAGTTAATAATTCATTTTTTGAACCCCTTTTTTTTGTTTTTTCGTGTCTTATACTTGCAGTTTATCTCTACGCCGAAGCTGCCACAGAAGAGAAAAGAAAGTTGCTGTCCACCATACGATCAGGAGAATACGAGAAACTTGCCACCAAAGTACGTTCCAAAGCCCGCATTATGTCGCAGCCTGTTGTGAGACTTTGTCAAGTTATACAGTCAATAGCAAAATGATGCTTGTCTTTTGTTTTTCTGCCGTAGCTCGCCAACCCAGACTGGCTGCCCGATTTCGGCGCGGCCGAGTTTGTCCCGTCGTGGGGCGCGACGGCCACCGGCGCCCGCAAATTCCTGATTGCCTACAACGTGAACCTGCTGGGAACCAAGGAACAGGCGCACCGCATCGCCCTCAACATCCGGGAACAAGGGCGCGGACAAGGCCAGGTGTGGATAAATGCGATTCGACGATCATTGATAAAGAATTTTGATCAGTGTTCCTCCCGTTGGTTTTCAACATCGGCAGTTATTTAGGCGAGTCAGTATAAAGTCTGCCATGAGCCAATATGGTTCATCAGTCCGGCGTTTATCTCCGGTTTCAGTGGCATGAAACGTCTGAGAATATTTCTACTCCCCCTGGATGGGATGCCAGTCCATCGCAGGTTACTCCCCAGCTAATGCCGGTACCCATTTATACTCCTGGGTGGAGAGAGCCAAATTGGGGTGAAGTGTCTTGCCAAAGGACACAACAAATGGCCAACAGCTGGATTCGAACCCCTGACCCTCTGATCATGTGTCACGAATACTAACCACTAGGCCTCAAACTCCCCTCCCCCTTTTACAAGAGTCCCTAAAAGGAAAGTGGTCTTGAAGTACTCTTTAACCCGTCTAATGCCAATCTTTATTTGTGCCTTATTTCCCCAGCCCGGTAGACTCAAGTCCGTCCAGGGTATAGGGTGGTGGCTCGCGGAAGCCAACCTTGCTCAAGTCAGCCTGAATCTTCTGGACTTTGAAGTCTCAAAAATGCATCAAGTTTTTGAAGAATGCGTCAAGGATGCTGAGGTAATCCCACCGATAATTAATACTTTATCTGAGACAGTAGGCTCAGAAAAAAAGTAAATGGCATATTATTAAAGTTAAAGTAATTAAATATGAATCAATAATTCACGCCCAAAAAAATGTGACCAAAGAGACGGTATATGATCATTTTCCAAAATTGCATCACAAAGTTATTCATGCTTGCCTGCACCCTCCCTCTTTGAGAAATTCATCATTCATTGCTGAATTTTCGTCATCTTTTTGTTTTCTTTCTAAGGAGTTGAATCTAGCCGTCTGCGGCTCACAGATCGTTGGTCTGGTGCCCCTGCAGGCCATGCTAGACGCAGCCGACTTTTACATCAAGAAAGAGAACCTGTTCATCTTGGACGAAGACCAGAAAATACGACTGGTAAGTGGTCCAGAAAGTTTAATAATTAATTATGACAATTCATATTTATTAAGTAATTATTCATCATTGAAACCACAATGCTTGGTGAGTGTAGATTTCTTCTGTAATTTTATTGTAGGTGATAAACAAGTTGGGCCTGAGTTCTTTGAGCCTCTTCAAACCGAATGAACGGATTATTGAGTAAGTAGAAACTGTTCCTTCTGTCAAATCACAAGCCATCACAAGCCATCACAACTCAGCGCAGGTCAATCTTAAGTCACCCCGTCTCAAGTCAAGTCACACGCTATTTGAATGAACTGGGCTAAAGGCATTCTTTTGTTAATAGAGTTGCGATTGATTTGCGATTGGCTTGCGATAGCATTGTGATTTGACTTGTGATTGTCTTGTGATAGTCTTATGATTGCCTTATGATTGACTCGTGATTGCCATGTGATTGACTTATGCTTTGACTTTTGATTGTCTGTGATTGCCTTATGATTGACTTGTGATTGATTTGTGATTGGGTCGTGATAGCATTTTTATTGTCGTGTGATTGCCTTATGATTGTCTTATGACTGCTGTATGATTACGTGTTGATTGCCTTATGATAATCTTATGATTGCCTTGTGATTGCTTTATGTTAACCTTGTAATCGCCTTATGATTGCCTTGTGTTTGCCTATTGATTGTCTCAATTACACAACTCAATTTAGGCCAAAATAAAAATTGTTCTGCTTCCGATTACATGGCATTTGAAAATAGGGTAGGTAGGTAGGGAAAATATATATTTTTTTGGCAATTTTTATGCAGGCGTCTTCGTGTAATCAAGGGTAAAAGGAAGTAACTGATGATTTTCAGGGTTTCTTCCCCATTTCCCCCCCCCCCCCAAAAAAAAATTAGGATAGTGGCTGTAAAAATACGGTAGGTAGGGTCCAGGAAGCAGAACTATTATATATTTTTGGCCTAACGTCATTACAGGTCACAACTTCCATCTTTTCAAAACGGATAATTTTAGGTTTTGTTATCATTTTAATCAGATACATGGTCCGGGAAGATGACTCTATCAACGCTCCTCTGGCCAACATGAGCCTCAAGTCCTTCATCAAAAGTGTCGGGGCCCGGACCCCCGCGCCCGGGGGCGGGTCTGTAGCCGCTGCCGTGGGGGCGTTGGTAAGACATTCTTGTGGTCAAAGCCGAGAACTAGAGTTTGGTTGAGGAGACATTAGGCAGAAAGAGAGTTAAACTCATTGAAAGAGCAAATTCAGAAAGACGAAAGAAACAAGGTTTTCAACCTTACCAATTGTTATTCATTCTCGAGTCAGAAAATCTTGAAAATCACCGTGACATCAATATCAGTGTACGCAGAAAAACACAAAATATTTTACCAAAATTTGTTGCAACTAGATGTCATTTAAGAAAAAGGAATGTTTCATTTACATTTAATGAATATTAACATATATTTATATATATTGAATATTAATTTCTTCAAAACGATGACAGAGTTTTGTTGTCATGTTCGCTACAATTCGCTGGTTTTTTTTTTAGTTCTTGGTTGTGTGTGAAGATAAATATTTTGTTAATAACTACATGATATTTCAATATTTTAATAATCATCCGTTTGAATTTGCAGTTACAGCCAATAGTTTCCCAATAACTGGATGACAAAAATTACAACAGTGAAATTGCAAAAGGAAGTGAAATATGCCCCAGTTTTTTTTAGTGATAAAATTTCCATTTTTTTTCTTCAAATTTTTATGATTATTTTAGGGTGCTGCTTTAGCCAGTATGGTTGGGTGGATGACATACGGCAACAAAAAGTACGAGAAACTGGACGCGACAATGCGACGTCTCATACCGCAGATGAACAACGTCATGCAGAGTCTGATACCCCTGGTGGACGCCGACGCCGCTGCTTTCAATGGATTCATGGTATGGGGAAAGCACGACGAGACGGGGACCCAGACCTCGCTGTCAAAATTTACTCATAGACTTGCATTAATTGTAATGGATGAAAAATTGTGCAAAACTGGTAAACTGATGTTGAAAAAAAGTGTTAATTGTTGCTTTTTGTCTTCTCAAACAGACCGCCAGTAAACTTCCCAAAACAACCGAGGAAGAAAAGAAAGTGTAAGCGTCATAATTAATTCTGTCTGAATTTCTGTTACATTGTACATACAAACCTCAAATCTTTTAATGCTTTTAACAAAATAATTCCAAGCTATCTGTATATATTCGTTTATTTGAAAAAAATTTTTTTTGATAAACAAGTGCGAATGCACAATAAGCTCTGGCCATGTTGCAAGAAGTTTGCTTGAAATCAATCAAAATGATCCCTGCCAGAATTTAAAAATGCGACACCAAAATGTGACGCCGATGGCACATTTGAAACAGCATACTTTTGGTCAATTTTCGGGAACAGACAGACAGACAGACCGACCGACCAAACACCAAGTAACATGTAGAAGCCCCTGCCAGAGCTTAAAAATGGAGCTAAAAATAGAGAGAAAAATTGGAATGAGCTGTTATTTTAACTCGCACTGTTCTAACCCGTTTTTTATTGCCACAGTTAACCAGTGTATGGATTCTCACTGCCTGTCAATCAAACTGTGCATTGACCAATCAGATCACAACTTTTGGTCAGGTGACCACGGTAATCCAATCAAACAGGCTCACAAGCACTGTGAGAAATGTACACTGATCAAAAATGGGTGGGACTTCATTGCCAAAATGGAATATTCCATAATACCCTCACTGCCTGTCGATCAAACAGTGCATTGACCAATCAGATCACAACTTTTGGTCAGGTGACCATGGTAGTCCAATCAAACGGTCACAAGCACTGTGAGAAATGTAAACTGATCAAAAATGGGCGGGACTTCGTGGCCAAAATGGAATATTCCATAAAATGGTCATTTTTGAGAAATGCGTTTATATATTTTTTCGCAGGCACGATGAATGCGCGCAAGCCGCCATTCGCACAGCAATCTCGGTACCCATGCAGGTAGCCAAAAGCATCAACGACATATGGGAACCGTTGAAGGAACTGGCCAGGCACGGCAATGTACAGTGCGTCTCGGATCTGCAGGTAACTTGAACAATTTACAAAAATTCGTAACGACATTGGCAATTTCCAAAACGAAATTTAAAGAAGTAATAATAAAACTGTAGAGACTGTGACGTCATTTCAATCAGAAATGTGTACTAAGTTGTTGATTGGTCAATTTGGCTGTCATGTTTTTGTAATGCAACACCGGGTTACCGTAGACCCGATAGAAGGCGCCCGCTGAATGGTCAGAATCTGGAGGTCAAGACGCAGTCTTGTTTTGCATAATTAATCGCCGAATCTGCTCACATATTATAGACCCTTGCTGTGCAAGGGGATATTTCCATAGACAAGTTCCAACCCCCCCCCCCAAAAAAAATCACTGCCCACGCCCCTTTGTAGGAGATCCTCGTCAGCTGACTTTGTGGGTTTTTATTCATAGGTTGGGGCCAGAGCTCTAGAATTAGGCGTATGGGGCGCCTATTACAACATTATGATTAACATTCCAAATGTGGAGGAGGAAAGCTACAAAGAAAAGGTAAGAACTTTCTGATCACTCCCTCAGTATTTTTTTGATATACATTTATCGTCTTGGTAACTACGGAAACAGGCGATATATAAAACAGAAATATTGTCATATCAGTGTAAATCTCGTAATGCATTTTTTTTTTAAATTTGGTTTTAATTTTCTTACAGGCAAAGGAGGACATTGAGACTGTCCTGAAGCTGGCAAAAGAGGGCGCCGCAGACGTGCTGAAAATTGTGGACGAACGAGCTTAAGACAGAGCGAGCTTAAGACAGTTGTGCATTGTGGGAATTCTGTCGGCCTGTATAATGTGTGCAAAATGTGTGAGTATATATTTAAGTTGGTAAAACCATGCTTTGTAGCGCTCATGAATTTATTGTTCAAATTGAATCACTACTTGTTTTTAGCATGAGTCATGAGCTTTCAAATGAGTCACCGAAAAGTTTTAAACTTTGAAATAGAAGCATTCTGTATTCGTATTTCAATAATGTGAATATATACATGTATTCCATTTTGTGCACAGCACAAAAAAATTTTGTTTCTAGGAGACCAGGGTGATAAGCATTTAATATTTTATTCCTAAAAAAATTTTGTTTGTAGTTTCTCTTGAATTGATCATTTCAATTAAAAACGAAAAAAAATGTGCTTAATTGTGACAGTTTTCACATTTTAAATTGCCCAGTGTGCGTTTAAGTCGGATACGTGAAACATGATGCAGTACCGTAGCAGTGCAGGTATTATGAGAATATTTGAGGCCCTCTTGTGGTGGTTCACCCAAATGTTTTATTTTTAACAAAAACCCTGAATAGTATTGTACTTACTACTTCATGCAAAGTTAGGGACGTGCTTATGTTTTTCTTCCGATACAGAAATTGTATGTGGCATATAGGGTAAAACAAAAGTGTGATGACAATTTAGTTTGGTTTTAATCGGCATTTCCGTTGTGTAACAGTGGTGTGAGCACTGGGTGAAAGGCGGGATTTATTGGCTTAGTGCAGGACAGTAGAGGGCGCAACACATACATCGCGCAATAACGAGCATGAATCAGTGTGCAAGTGTGGTGCACCACGCATTCATGTCTGGAGTCCAGGTGTATTCAATTTAAAAGGAAATTAGTGCCATCTATGTATTTAAAATCCATGGACCACAGGGAGATAATAATCTGGTGCCACTGATCTGCATGAAGAATTCAATTGTTTTTACATTGTTTAGTTTAAGTAACCACCCAGTGGTGACCAGTAATGTTGTGCATCAGGTCGGGTTGACCAGGCCAAATTGACCCGAAACATTAGATATAAACCGAATCCGAACCGAAACCGATCTGAACTCCCTAAAAGCGACCCGAACCGACCTTGATCCAACTGAAATGATGGATAAACTGACCCAACCCGACCTGAAGTCAATTTCGGGTCAGGTCGGTTTCGGGTCGGGTTTGCACAATAGTACTCTACAGCATGGCTTCTGGCATGTTTATATATAAAGCAATGCGGTGAACTTGATGTTAAATACAGTTTTTTTGTCTGTTGTAAAGGTAAATTTCCTTCAAAAGGAGTGCATAATAAGCAATAAATGAAAAAGCATGTTACATGTATATATAACGTTGGTCTCTGAATTAAATCAAGATTAACTACAAAATGATTTAACAAATGTAAATTTTCAAAAAGTGCCTTATAAAGTCGAAAAGACACACACAAACAAAAAAAGGTTGATGAAAATAAAGATTCTTTGAAATATAATAAGCATGTACTAGCTTTTAAAATATCCTTTTGAAAAAAAACCCAAATTTTATGTGGTTTAATACTTTATTTGGCCTGCAATATTAGTACCTTGCAGCTTGTGTAATGGATTTGATGTTGAATAAAATAGCAAAAGCTATTCAAACAAAAGTCAAAATGTCTCAGTCAGTTTTTACAGTGTGTCAGTAATTTCTCTGCACATGCAGCCAATAAATGCATTCTTTTCGCTTCTTAGTCCAGTAAGCTGTGTCCTCTTCAAGGCCGGGGGCTGGCTGCAGCCATTCAATGGGGGAAGCATGGTAGGCTAGCTCCTTACAAAAGCATCATTCATGTGTGACAAGTATAATCGAATGGACATGTCGGACAGTGAGCGCAATAGAATTGAAGGTGCATTGTAAAAAGGTGGAGCATTCTACAATTGTCTCCTTTTCGTTGGCTGAATTGGCACTGACTGCTGTAGTGCTAACCCAGACGCCCACAGATTTGTTTTGTTACAAAAACCGCAGATTTACTTGAGGTATCATCGAGGATAAATAGCTGCAAACAGAAGGGCAACCATGAATACATCTGCAAAGATTGTGGCATGTGTGCCCAATTTTTCAGAGGGGCGATCCGAGGTGGTAAAACAAATGTTTCATCCGCTGCTGAGTTGGTCTTGTTTAACCGAGGCCTGCATGTAAAGTGTGTTTCTGCTTATCACTGAACATGTTCTCAGTCCATTATTCCAGTGGAATCACAACATGCATGTAAATTCTCAATAAGTGCCGTAAGTCCAAAAGACATGGAAGCCTGATAAAAATTCATAGATTCCCTGACAAATAAGCAGTTTTATTAGTTGTTCAAATATCATTTTTGGAAAAAGAAGAAATTTATTGTTAGTTTAATAAACTTGTTAGTTTTAAACTGGTGCGTTTCTGAAATGCCATGATTTTGTTGGCCAAGGGATGGTAAGGGATTTATCCACCTGGTGTTTAACGGATTTGGTGTTCAATCAAAAGGTGAATGTTTTTCAAAATAAATACGTCTCATTTTAGTTTTCAGAAAGAAGCTAATAAAATTTGCACATAACTAATATTTGGTGATGCGGCACGTCAAAATATATCAAGTTAAGTGTATGTAGAATATATGAAAATGTGGTGAAAGTAATACAAAGGATATGAGCTGCAGACATATATACAGTATTATCAGGCATGCAACTGGGAAGTCACACAAAAAAAGAGGAAATTCAAATTTTTCCCAGACTTTGTACAGTGTTTTTCTATTTTCAATGGCACACATTGGAAGTAAAAAAAAAAGAGGAAATCAGCTGATCCGAGGAAAAGTTGCATGCCTGTAATATAGATGAAGATGTAAATTGAAAATTAAAGACATCACCCCATCATCAAATGAACAAAATTCCGTTTATATCAATTTGGCTGAATGAAGTTAAAATAGTCGTTTTATCTTCATTAAATTGGGGTTTGAACCTACAACCTCTAAAATGGTTCATTAGACTTCTTCAAAATTTAACTTTAAAGGTATATGACGGTATTTGTGGTTGAAATTTAAAGTAACATTTGTGTAATGAACACCCTGAGGATGCTATTGTTATTTTGTTTAAAAAAGAATTTGTATAACTTACTTTAAAATATTAGTTTCGATTACAAAAATAATTTTCATTTGTGTGTGTGTGTGTGATTCTCTACACACAAATTAAACATTTGTCGCTTAATGTTTAAATATCATTCATAAATACCTGAGACAGGGTACCAATTCCTATTGGTCGAAAGCCTGTCACATGGGTGGTTTTAAACCACCAATAAAACACCGCTGTGTTCTGCGCCACATCCCTCAGTGCACGTCGCGCACACACCAATTTCCATAAAAGATTTTTTTTTCTTCAGAATACGCGCGCGAGGTGCATACCACAGATATGGCCAGAGCGGTGTTTCACAAAACCTGAAGTAAAATTGTCACACAAAATCGTTGGAAATTTGTGAATTTTGGACTTGTTTTGACTTTTTGACCGAAAGGTATTTATGAATGGGAATAAATATGTGCTTGGCCACAACAAGTACGTTTAAAGCCGGCTAGGGGCCTGGTCGCATATATTTCCCCTCGCCTTTGGTTCCGGCTATTATCCCTGTCCAGGCCTCCCGACAGTTTTAAACATGTTTAAAACTGGCCAAGCACATGTCTATTGCCTTAAGAATGTCAAAAAACTGATCAATGAAACATTTGATAACATCTTTGACTTATATGCAGGTAGAAGAAATGATAGGGCTCTGTACATGGTGGGAAACATAAAATGAAACACGTTATTGACTGGATTCAACAAAACAGCTGCCTCTTTTTCCTCCTTTTAACTGTTTTGCATTACAATTGAGGTTGTAGAAAGTTTCGCAATTCAATACAAAACGTATGACAATTTGCACATATAAAAATGTCCATTTTGATTATTCGGACAGTTGGATTTAGATGTACATTTGGGGATTCACTCCCCATCCGCTCCCCCCCCCCCTCCCCCCAATCTTCGCAGAATGAACTTGTACACTTGTACAACTCACCGCATAGTTCTTGAAAGGACTTTTTCTAAACTTAGCACACTTGGAGCACTGATCCCAATATGACAGCCTGGGAATGCCGGGTTCCCATAAAGGAACGCCAGGTTCCTATTTAGGAGTGCCAGATTCCCATATCTGAATATCAGGTTCCCATATAGGAATGCCAGGTTCCTATTTAGGAATGCCAGATTCCTATATCTGAATATCAGGTTCCCATATAGGAATGCCAGTTCCCATATAGGAATGCCAGGTTCCCATATAGGTGTGCTAGATTCCTATATCTGAATATCAGGTTCCCATATAGGAATGCCAGTTCCCATATAGGAATGCTAGATTCCTATATCTGAATATCAGGTTCCCATATAGGAATGGCAGGTTCCCATTTAAGAGTTCCAGATTCCTATATCCGAATATCATGTTCCCATGTAGGAATGCCAGGTTCCCATTTAGGAGTGCCAGATTCCTATTTCTGAATATCAGGTTTCCATTTGGGAATGCCAGGTTTCCATATGGAAATACCAGGTTTCCATTTGGGAATGCCAGATTTCCATATAGGAATGCCAGATTCCTATATGGGAATGCCAGGTTCCCATTTAGGAGTGCCAGATTCCTATATCTCAATATCAGGTTTCCATCTGGGAATACCAGGTTTCCATGTGGGAATGCCAGATTCCTATATGGGAATACCAAATTTCCATATGGGAATGCCAGGTTTCCATGAGGGAATGCCAGATTCCTTAATGGGAATGCCAGATTCCTATATGGGAATACCAGGATTCCATTATGGAATACCAGTTCCATTTATCGAAATGCTGGTACATAAATATCAGGTATCAATGTGGGAATGCCAGATTCCTATATGGGAATACCAGATTTCCATACGGGAATGGCAGGTTTCCATTTGGGAATGTCAAGGTGGCAATCTTGAATACTGGGTTCCCGTATAGTGATACTTTCCTATACACAAGCTTGCTTTACTCTTTTAATAAAAAAGAAGGAATATTCCAAATAAATTCCGGACCGTCCTTAATTTAAGCCTCATTTGAGTTTGATTCTCGGAATAATTATTCCCAATCGACAGCTCCTGGATATTCCTCCTTGTCGATCGACTGTAGGATCGGATACCCGTTTTCGTCCGAGGCCTGGTCCGGATTGCAGTTGACACGGAAATACGCAGTGATTACCTGCTGATCTGTCCGTGACATGAGAGTAAAGTTGAAGGTCGACCTGCGACGGAGTAAACAACAACAAGTAATCAACCCAAAAAGTAAACAGACTTTTCACAAACGGTGAAGTGTGTCCGTATTATGTGGGCTAAGTACAGAGGTGGGGAAAAGTATCTCGTGTCATCCATGTGTCTTAATATGGATTGAAATTGCATTTAAGTTTAGTGAGCTTGAAAGTTGCAGGGTGAAGATATTTGTACCAACAAATAAATTGTCGTGGGTTCGATACCCTTCAACTAGCCTGAAAATGGCTTGTTCCATTCTTTTAGTTGTGTATTAAAAAATGCTATAAGGCAGTTTACCTATTCCTATTGGTCGAGAGCCCGTCACGCGGCTGGTTTGAAACGGTTGATGAAGACCATTTGACTGGTCTTAAACACTTTTTCGGTGTAACATGACATTTAGACTCCAGTGCCAGGACCGTTTCATTGGTTGAACGCTCAGAAATTATCACATAGGCATGCGCAATACTACCAGTGAGTCAGTATTTCAGAGTTACATCGCACCGGTACAGCTGCGTTCTGCATCACAGCACGCGGTGCGCGCCACGCGCACGACAATTTCCATATAAGGAATTGTTTGCAACTACATGTACTCATGATGAAAATGGACATACCATAATATAGCTAGAGAGGTGTCCCAAAAAAAGTGAAGAAAATTTGTTAACAAAATTGTTCGAAATTTATAATTTTTAACTTTTTGATTTTTTTTACCGAAAAGGTATTTATGAATGGGAATAAATATGTGCTTGGCTGGTATTAAACACTTTGTTTAAGACCGGTTGGAGTCTGGATGCTGATAATTACCCGAGCGAAATCCAGACTCCAACTGGTCTTAAAACGTACTGTTTAAAACTGGCCAAGCACACATTTATTCCCTGAATCAAATATTGGACAAATAAAATGCATACTCACTGGAACATCATGTATACGAAACTATCGCGTGTTGGCTTTGGACTGCAGTACTGGCTTTTTATCAAAAACATAAAAGAAAAAAAAAGAGTATAACATGCAATATGTCGTGGAATGTCTTTCAAAAATATGACTGTAAATTGGCACACAAGTCTAAAATCATATAAAATTATAACGTTGGCTGGAAATTGGAATACAGTAGCATTCAATATTGGTACAATTTTAATAGGTCCAAGTAATTTTAACTCACACAGGGAAGTACTCGTTTGTCAACGTCATGTTAACAGGTTGTTTAATCTGCAGAAGAAAGGAAGAACAATGCAAAAATGAGATGTGAACACGCAAAGTTTGTTACTGATTAGGGTTGCCGAATGTACCAGATATTCGATCATTCAACCGCATATTCGAGAAGCTTCTTGCCAGTTTGAAAATTCAAAAAAAAAAAAAAAAAGGGAAAAAAAAGGGTGGGGTGGGGCAGGTGTGGGGCAGGGGAAGCGCAGGGGAGGGGCAGGGGACGCGCAGGGGGTGCAGAGGTGGATTATGGAGAGGGTGCAGGTGGGAGATGGGTGGTGGATGGGGTGGGGGGGTTGGAGTACTAGGTGTGGTCGAGAGGGGTTTCAGAAGAGGCAAGAAGAGTTGGGGTGGGTTGGGGTGGAGGACGGGGTGGGGTTGAGAAGGGGTGGGGTGGAGGAGAGGGGCAGGGTGAGGTGAGGATGGGGCGAGGGTTGGGTGGGGGTGAGAGCTGTTTGGGCCGAGGGTGGGGGTGAGGGTAAGGGCGAGGGTTGGTTTGGGGTGGAGGATGAGGGTGAGATTGAGGGTGAGATTGGGGGTGAGGGTGTGGGTGAGTTTGTTTCTGCATTCAATAGGGGACGTTGAACAATAGGAGACAGCAGGGTCCCCAATTCCCAAAGGTCCCCAATTTGGCGATTGTGTACGAACCATATGGGAGGTCTTCCTAAAAAGTACAAACAAAAGAGGGACAATAGGGGGTACCCGATTGCAGGCAAATACACACTTGTCCGTGTGGGTGAGGTTGGGGGCGGGGGTGGGGGTTGGGGGATGAGGGGAGAGTGGGAGGGGGCAGAACAAGGTGGAGGAGGGAAAGAAGGTTCTACTCACCAGTTCCGTGGCTCTGATGGGTACCGCTTCATTCTTGACAAATTTCTCGGTCGTAATGATCTTGTTGTGGAACAGGACGGTGACTTGGAGTTGTATGTCATTTGTGGTCACCGACACAAAATTGTTATTGGTGATGTTGTAAAATAACTGAAAAAAATCAGGATTGAAATTAATCAGACTCAGATAAATAATGAAAGGTTTGCGGAAACACCATGTGCGAATAATTTCTCAACTAAGAGAATGGTTCTGAAAAGAACCAGAGGTATAAACTCGACGTTCCGGTCAGTATGCTCTGACCGTCTTCAGGAGATAAACTCAGATAAACATTATACAACAAAACCTAACACATCAATTGACCTGGGCATTAAACAATCACCGCTGACCATTTGGGATGTCAAAACCAAGAATCGAAAGAAAAAAAATCAGTTGATCAACCTGAAGCTTTTGCCGCAATAACTAACCATCAATTCCAGTGCACAGGTGTCATGTTCATGGGACGCCGACACGTTCAGATCGACGTGGAGGGTGGTGACGTTGTCGTGAACGACATCTACTGTCCGCGGAATGAGGAAGGCACACAGGGTTCCGGCTAGAACAACGCACAGCAGGAACGAGAGAAAGACATAGAGCCAGCTGCGGAGAGATAACCAGATATTCAGACAAAAGAAACACATGAAATGAACAACGTATTTCTACTTTTAACAAGCTCGATCGGATCTCGGAAGCTGCGGGCCAATGAATTTGTGTTCACCTTATTTTGAGCTACGACTCCATAGCCGTAGGTCAGATGAAGAGGTCACGATGGACATTCTTTAACTCTTTCGCTACGGCGAGCCGCTGACAGCGGCACACAAAAATTGTGCAGGTCGTACGGCAAGCCGCTGGCAGCGGCTCGGTGACGTCGCTGTGAATAAACAGGGTATCCCCATGACGTGTGCCTTATCTACATAATTTATATCGTATAACCTCTGACCCTAGTTTGAGCCGCTGCCAGCGGCTCTCCGTCTCGCCGGGGTCTGCTGCAGGTTATTGTGAGCAGTTTGTTTACGGAGATACATTTAAAGATGGTGGCGTCCACGTCGACGCTCGGCGGAATTTCCAGCGATTTATTACGTCCAAACGGGACATAATGGGAAAATTAAATTCCATAGCAAAAGAGTTAATGTTTGACCAAGGCCAACATGTTGACAGCGCTACTTTTGTCATTTGAGCTTCTTGGTCATGTGACATTTTGGGGCTGGGCTACTGATACTTTTGACCAAGTTTGGTTGTAAGCAGTCAAAATATGTTGGAGCAATAGACAATGTCAACGTTTGTTACTAACTAACTAATGAACGGACTAACGGAGAGACACGATGATTTGCAAAGCTGCTACCCGCAGCCAAAAAGTCAACTTTTTGGAGCATTTGAATAAAAAATAGAAAAATTAGTATCGCTACATGCCAGTTGGTTTGTTCCCACTTACGTTCTTCGGGGTTTCAGCCGCTTGTCATTGTATGGAATAAGAGCCACAAGATCATCTTCCTGCCCTGTTTGGAAAATATATAAGCAAAGAAAGTTAGCAAAATAATAATGTGCAACTAAATTGCTTTCTTGGTACAAGTTTGAAGCCCAATTTACTCAATTCTCCTTTTAGGTGACAACTTGCCAGCGAGATTGTCTGGTCCTTCAAAGAACAAAGCTGTACCTCTGGGGATCTTTCCCGTTCCTTGACACGTTGGGCACGTCAGCCCACTGCCCAGCTCCTCGTACGAATACATCGTCCCCGACGCCCGTGCGCTCACCGCTGGCGAGATGGGGTTGGAGTTGAAT
Organism: Patiria pectinifera; assembly: GCA_029964075.1. Taxonomy (NCBI): domain Eukaryota; kingdom Metazoa; phylum Echinodermata; class Asteroidea; order Valvatida; family Asterinidae; genus Patiria; species Patiria pectinifera. Next base: position 12,634,133 of record CM057139.1, read on the forward strand.
CTGTCCTTTACGTCATTGGCTCTGTTGTTTTTATCGATGGTGGAGTAGTTACCGCTACTGGAAGACGTGGAATCCAGGATGGGACTGCTTGGGTCCATGGCGGGAGTGGTCATGCCTGCAGAGTTGGGATTGATGCTCGGAATGTCGTCAGGGCTGATGACGTAGCCACTCATGCTAATAATAGGCTATTAATACCAGAACAAGTACCCTGAAAAGGAAACATTGGTCTTAAATTCTCACCAACGGTTCTTAAATTTCACCTTCAGTTCGGGAAACATCCTTGTAACACACGCCTTGTTTGAGGCTGCCGTTTTGAAAAGGAAAAGTAGACTTGTACATGGCTCTGGCTAGACTTTCCTGGGAAGCATCAGACAGACCAATCACAGGGCACTTTGATTGGTCACCTGAACTTTCACAGGGCACTTTGATTGGTCACCAATCCAGGTGACCAATCAAAGTGCCCTGTGATTGGTCTGTCTGATGCTTGCCAGGAAACAGTCTAGCCAAACAAGGCGTGTGTGACAAGGATGTTTCCCGAATTGAAGGTGGAATTTCTCTTTTCTTCCCAAACGTATGTGAACCTAACCACCATCATTTGTATTTTCACTTCCCACTGAAAAAGTACAGGGGCCCATAAGGCAGTTTGAAGACTGTTTTGGGGTGAAATCTGAAGATTTTGATTAGGGGTACGAGTGGAAATGGTCAAAAACAATTATTAGTAGACGCAATACGGCCATTGATTTCGGACTCTCGCCGGACCGACCATGTCCAAAATGTTTAAAAAAAGCAATCCGTAGAGTCCTACTTTACTCCGACAACCCAGTTAGTTAGTAGTGAGTGGGACGACAGTCAATATAGGCCTATTGAATACAGGTCAACTCGTACGCGAACCAACTCGTACGCGACCAACTCGTACACAGGTCAATTCGTACGCGAACCGACTCGTACGCGGACCGACTCGTACGCGGACCGACTCGTACGCGGACCAACTCGTACGCGGACCAACTCGTACGCGTGAGTTTAGACGATTGGTTTAGCTCACATGGACAGATGAAATTAGGTTCGGTACGGTAGGTCGGCATAATTTTACCTTTTCTGAAAGGTTGAGATTTTCAAATTAAATGTAGTTGATTTTTGAATCCGCCAGTGCTACTTACCTTTGCGATTTTTTAGAGAAGAATTCTGCGGTTTTTTTTTTTACAAGTTCGCTTGATTGATTGGGAAGTTGTCTTCGCGATAACCAGTATGATTGGTTCCCGCCGCAGTGACAGGCAGTTGACAAGTCTGATCGATCTCTTTTGATCTTCTAAACCCGCCGGTTCTTTTAGGACACCGAACCGCGAGAACAGATCCATGGTAGTCCAGAGCATTGCAATTGGGTTTGACAATGGTGACAATTAATTGACTGACAGGTACATTGATTAAAAAAACACGAAAAATGCAACTGGTACATCGTTGCATTAATATATGGAATTAATTTTGACGTGACAAGGCTACAGGTATGCACAAAACGATACAACACTCGTCTAACTACAAAAATCAGTTACTATATTATCATCATTCACGGGTTCACTCCCAATCACACACAATGGTCACACATTGAACTACGGACTACCCGTCACACTATTCCCAAATTCTTCCCAACCATGCCAACCCAATCCTCGAAACCACTCCTAAAACGGCCCGCGTACGAGTTGGTTCGCGTACGAGTTGGTTCGCGTACGAGTTGGCTCGCGTACGAGTTGGCACGCGTACGAGTTGGCTCGCGTACGAGTTGTCTCGCGTACGAGTTGACCAATCCGCGTACAAGTTGACTCGCGTACGAGTTGGTTCGCGTACGAGTTGACCTGTTTCCGGCCTATTCTGCTGAGTGCTACTGATTATTGTCTCGGGGAAAGATTCCCATATCTGGCCATCAGTAATTTTTCCCTCAAATTACCATCAGAAAGTGATAATATGTCCTAAAAAAGTCAAAATTAGCAGGGACAAATTTTGACTTTTTACTGAGAAAACACTTTCAGACCAGTCCCATACTGGTTTGTGCACAGGCAGACAGGCATGACAGGGTGACAAGTGAATGGCCAGATATGGGAATCTTTCCTGTCTCTTTTTTTAAGTAAAATTATATATGCTTTCCAATAACAGTAATACTCACCTTATGAACCTGTTACTGTGGGGATAGGCCTACGTACGTGCATTTCGTGTAAAACAATCGTCAGTTTCCACCGCAAAAAAAATTATCCGTGGCTGGTCATGTGAATGTTCTTGACTTGTGCAAAGTTTACAGAGCGCCCTCTATAGACTCAAAACGACAATTGTTCAACTTGGGGGCGGGGTACATGTGCATGCCCCCCCCCCCCCAAGAATAATATGGCATCCTTCCAAAATGTTTTAGGATATCAGAAATTATGAAAAAGCAGGTTCTCTAAAAAAATAATTCTCTAACAACATTGATCCCCCTCCCCCCAAAAAACCCTTCCTAACAATTAAAGCAACCTTGTGTCCTTCAGGAGGACACTTTACTACAATGTATTTTTTTTCTGACGGAAATTGGGTTGCCAACTCCATGATACAACTGATCAAAAGCAAAATCGTTCATTAACTCCTAAATTATCATTTTTTTCTTTCATGACATCACAATAAGTAAACACAGTACATTTGGCAGGGCCCTTGTGAAAATAAACAAAACCAGAAAAAAAAAAAAATTCATAAAGAAAATATTCAGACGAAAAAAACAAAAAACAGAAACAGACAGTATGGTGTCACAACACAATAAATCTATTTTCCAGTGATACTGGAGAAAAAAATCTGAAATGTTTTATTGAGAAAGTGTTCTTCAATGTATGTACAATAACCATAATAATATTAATAACAATTTTCACAATCAACACATTTACAGGTTTGGTATACGTTTTCCAACGTCCAATAAGATCTACATGTACTGTACACGTTTCTAAGAATAACGACATGTTAAACAATAACCCCCTGCACAGATAACATTTAAAGACTGACCAGCCGATAACATAAACTTGTCGATCAGACTTCTAACATATTTTGCCAAAAATCTTCCAACCACGGCCTCAGCAAAAACCAATAGACATAATTTTGATTTTCATTTACAAAACGTAACGATTTCTAGTTTTGATCCTTCACACCGTGCTTCCTAGCATTCATTGGTGTAAAGCTAGAAACATTTTAAAACCTTTTAAAACAAATGTTAACACTGGTCTGATAATCCAAACTTAAAATGTTTAATAACAACACTTTACTTTTCTACAAAGCATTTTTCAGTACAAAAATACCATTTTACTATTTTGGGTGAAAGATCTACAGAAAATGGCTAAGTGAACAACAGATTCCACCCCAACCCAGCCCCCACCCAAAAAAATACTAGGACACTAAGGAACATCCCGAAAACTGGGGGGGGAAATAGCAAATTTGCTTAGTTCCAAAAATTATACGTGACAGCGCAACTTCTCATATGCTCAAGTATGTCATAATGTTTCAGGAACAATCTTGAAATGTGGATTGTTCTCATCTAATACTAGAAACACCAATTTAGACAGGGCAGCATATTCGGTGGAAATGCTCTGGGGATAATTCCTAAGTGGCGAAATCATCCAGGCAACTTCACAGCACTGTTATGCATGCAGAAATTGCCGCTGAGTAGATTTCACCAGCTTAGTCAAATTGGCTGAGGACCAGTTACAACCGGCATGCCAACTGTTACATTTTTGGCTGGTTCCCTGTGCAAATTGGCTAAGCGCTAAATGTCACTCAGTAAGTGTGAGTAAGGAATGCTACAAATTTCACAATATGATAAAATCAATTCTAGTCCAACGATTTGACTAACTTGTCATCAAAATATGAAAGACAATGACAAAGAAAATTTATTTCAAAAAATCCGAAAATTATGACAGACAGGCAGCCTCAAGAACTATCCTTTTCATTAAGAAAACAAGACAATAAATGCATTAAGTTTGACAATTGCAACCGGCAAAACTGATTGGCAAAATTAAGAATTCTGATATCTGGTTGTTTTTCCTTTGGCATGAAGAAATATGCCTCTTTCTCCAAAGCTTGCTATTTTCAACAGAAACACAGATTTGTTAAATACTGATACATAAGTAATCACAATTTTTACCATTTCTCATCTTTAACTGGTTTCCCGTGGAAAGGAATAAAGTTCTAAAATATACACCAAAAGTTTGACATACATGTACAATAAAACACCACTAGTGAAACATCCAGCATGCTAGGGAGTTAATCTCTTGATTGAACCAATATACACCCAGTACCAAAAATTTTACTCCCTAGGCTATTAAATATTTATAAAGTTCATCGTACAAACTGGCATCAAGCAAAAAATTATGTACAGTGATAAAAAGGATGTCTACGTTTTCTCGAGACCTTTTTTTTTTGCACACATTAGACAAAACACTGTATTACAAAGCTTGCAAAAAATTCTTTTAGAGTTTGGAGAAAAACTTTCAACTGATCTGATAATTTACTGTTACTTTTCATTTTGCACCAAACGTTTACAATAATGGGAACACAAGCACATATCTCAACGACTTAAATGATTTGAAACCGACCAAGAAAAAATTTGATAGATTTCACTTGCTAAAATGTTTTTGTCACTTCGGTGTTAATTTTGTAAATTTCTTCCAAGAACAATTAAAAACGAAAGGCTCTTAAAAAAATTACAACTTCAAGTATAAAAAAAAAAACCAAAAATTAAAAAGACGCTTTCAAATTGTTTTTGTTCAAAATGGAAAACTTCAAAACTGGTCAAAAAGTTTGCAGCAAATGCATTACAAGTGGAAAATGATAAAATATGGTGTCCAACTTAAAAATCAAAACAAAATTGTATAAAGAAAATACAGACACTATTCACAACTAAATCAGAAAATAAGTGATAACCTAGAAAATGAATGTAATCCTTATAAAAGGCAACCAAAAAGTAAATAAATAACTACAAATGTAAACTCAAAGATCTCTTTTGGCGAAAAAAATCTTAGAAAAAAAAAACCCAGAGAATTTTGAAATTTATCTCCAAGATAACTGCAGGCATGCAACTGGGAACTTAGGAAAAATGAGGAAACTCCAAACCAGACAAGACTTTGTACAATTTTTCTCATTTTCAATTTGTAATGGTATTCATGAGAAGTAAACAAAAACAGAGAAAGTCTGCAGATCCAAGAAAAAGTTGCATGCCCAAAACTGGCTCTCAGAAAGTAAATTCTAAAAAAATGTACAGTTCTTTTGGTCACAGGAACATGAAAAGAGTCACTAAAAACATACAACGATGTCAACTTCAACTTTAGTTGAAACAAAATTCTTTACCGGATTTCTTTTGGTTTTAACCCTCCCATGCAAACACACATTCTGTGCAAAGTTGTCCTTTCAGTCATAATCAACCAAGTGACTGTTTTTAACAGTTGAGTGCTCCCAGCCTACATAAAGCAGGATTGACTGGCTGTGACTGTTTTAGAAACTTGATACAGCTATGCTTTGATTGTAGGTGATTGATAAGCCAGCTGTGCCTACCACTTGCCTGCTTTTGTCTGCTGACTGAATTTGACTAGTCACAGTGCTTGCTTGAAACATGATCTGACTGTTGGTGACTAGCGTGTGTAAAAAGGCATGGCAGGGGAAGAGGATTGATTTTTTTGTGACTGTCCGTGATTGTTCAGACAGCAGGAGGGTTAACGACCCATTTTACATCACCTCACGCCTACACTATTCTACTGAGTAAACATAATGAAGTCACTCTTCAATATGTAGAGAAGACCATTCTAATTAAATGAAATAAAGAACAAAAAACAAAAACCACTTTATCGGTAAAAGAAACCTTCCCGCATTTTACCCTTGGTTCTAGGGGAAAGGAAATACGCAAAACAAATTTTTATCAGAACAAAGCTTCTCTATGACTTGGTAACAGTTTTGAACATGAAATTTTCATACTTTTTTGTTTTATACAAATATCTACTTTTGTTCCCTGAAAAACCTTACTTTATACAAACCATGACTACAGGTACACAAAACACTGGACAGCACTAGTCTACTTTCACATTATATTTCCTGAGTCTCATTCTATTTTTCTTTAGTTTTGTATTTGTTTCTGTACAAAAAAGTGTTGGATTGTGATCATCAAAAAACACTGGGAAAAAAAACAACTTTTCAATGCGCCAATGGGTTTTTTCTTTTATAAAAAAATTCCACCTTGCTAAGATATCAGTACTATTATAAAAAGGTTTGTTATGTCTCCATTAACAATCTAAAAAAAATAAAAATTTAAAGGGTTTAAAGCTACAGTCCATAATTTGCAGCTATCCAAAAAGTAACTGACGTAGTTATTGTTGAAAAGCATTCTTGGTTTAAAGATAATAATGGGACTAAACTCCCTGTGAAATTATTCTTTCTGGCAAGCTGTCATTTGGAAGAAAACAATTAAAGAAGGTCTTTCCAAAGATGCGTCTAATGACACATCGTTGGAAATTTCCGTTATTAGAATATTTTTAATTCGGCGAAGCGCACGCAACCGTTGACACAACGCCCGCGCGCGCGTGGTGGTTAATATTCATCAGTTCAGTGCGTGACATTGCATAGCTGCAATCGGATGAGAACGTGTCCCAGATGCTGAGTTCGGGCGTAATTCAAAACATGACTCGGCAACTTTTGATTTGAATCAAGATCCTATAATATTGTTTTCTCTGAATATAGAGCATTCACTGAGCTGAAACTTCGTCAGGTTAGTTGTTAAGCACCCTTCTTTAGATTTTGAGCACTACAGTTGCTTTAAACGAACAAAATGCACAAATAACAAATGATGAACTGCACCTTTAAAACACTGATATGTTTGCTATACTTGCAGGGAAAAAATGAACAATTTTTGGCACAGGCTTTGGATTGATAAAAAGCTTTCTCACTGTTTGGGATAAGGATACCAAATTAGTGAAATTAATTTCAAAAATATATATAATACTGATTTCAGTGCGCTACTAAAATGTCATCAAAAGTCACTTAAGTGTACATTTAAAATGCCGTATAAAAAAAATGTGGAACGGTTTTTATATTTAATGAATTTGGAACAAAATGGGTCTTAGGCATCATAGTTTGTTTGGAACATCACAGAAAATCGGAGTTAAAAAAAAAATCTGCGATGACCGTTGACTTGTGGAACACTTTTTGAGAAGTTTATTCTTCGTTGCCATGTAAGGTCACGTGATCTCATTTCCCTGGGCCAATAGAGGGCGCTTTGGTAACTTTTCAGCAAATTTGCGTAAAACTTATACAAAATCAATTCCCGGCAATAGTCTACATTTCATGTCCCAAATTTTTTGGTCTTTCTTTTTTTTTTTTTTTACAAAATGGGTCTTATTATTTGAGGGAAGGGAACACAATGATAAAAGTCTCCTAAAAAAAATTTTAAGTATTATTTTTATTACAAACTTACGCTAAGCAGTTAACTTGATGCTAGCTCTTGTCTTTAGAACTTGTTTGTCGTCTCTCGCCTCCTCTTGGACTCTGAAAAAAAAAATTAAAATTTGCCAAAAAATTTCAAAATTTTAATTTCAAACAACACTTTTTTTTTCACCACATGTCCAGTTTTTTTTCTATTTTTTGTGTGAATATTCGAACCGGCAAAAAGTTATTCGAATATTTAGTTGATGATCGAATCTTTAAATATTCAGTATATTTGGGGCAGCCCTAAAATGTTACTCCCAGATTTCTATAAATAGATAACAGTCTATTAGTTTGTACAGACTCTGTGCAATAAATAGTCGTGTTTCTATTTATAGACAATGATGCCATGTTTCTATTTATGGAACAATGATGTCATGTTTCTATTGTATTTAAAGATGTCGTACCTTGGGTCTGCTGGTGTTCTGTGGCTGGGTGTGTGCTGTCAGCGTCTGTAGCTCCCCGTTGAGGGGCATGATGGTGGTCGTAGTGGTGGCCGTTCCGATGCCAGTGGGGAGTAACACCGACAAGCCCAGCCCGGCCTGGTTCTGTGTCTGCATCATCTGGTACACTAAATGATGATGCTGTTCCTGTTGGAAACAGAACAGCCAAAATCGGATTGTTACAAATTATAAATGAAGGGCGGAGAGATAGCGATCTCTAATTGGGGGGGGGGGGGACGGAAGAGAGAAGGAGAAGGGGTAGGAGGAAGGTTGGGGGGACGTCCAACTTACAGGGGTCAGATGTTGCTGAACCAGCGTGCTAAGGTGTGGATGCTGGAGGACCATAGTTGGATGTGAACCAGCGTTGACGGTCGGTAAACCGAGCTGATCGCGACTCGTGCTGTCCCGACTGGAGTGAGACGACTCTGTGCTCGTGCTTTAGTAATGCAAATAAAGAAATGAACGATAAGAGTTAACAATGTGTTCCTTATAACTATGGGGCTTTATACCAAAGTCTCAACAGTATATTACAATTATTACCCCTGCTCATCAAGCCATGACTCGTTTTCTGCAGCGGCTCAAAATCAGCCTGAACTGTCAATAGTTCTAGACCAGGGATTTGGGTGAAGTCTAAGTGTAAGTACTAACCTGTCTCTTGATGGCACTCGTTTGTGAACGTCAGCCCCGTGACCCGATGACGACCCTTGACCCAAGGTCGTCTTGACCTGCACAGGGGTCGCACGGTCCTGGCTGGGGGTCATGCGGCCCGGCGGCCCGTGACCCGGCGTTGGCCGCCCAGGGGGAGGGGTGGCCTGCCCGTGACCGGAAACGACCTGGGTCACGCTGTGGGTCGCCGAGACCCCAGTGGAAGTGTGGGAAGGGTTGGCGGGGCTGTGGCGCGCCGTAGAGGAAGACTGGGCCACGTGGTGCGCCACACCGTTGTTCTGCGGGGTACTGGACGGGTGCAAGGGTAGCTGGGCGTGGTTGAGGCTCATGCTAGGGGGCGTGGCTTGGGAGGGCTGGGAGGCGGGGAGGGAAGGGGATTGGTTGTAGGAGTGGTTCAGTGAGTGGTTGAGGCTCTGGGTGCTACTCCGACTGCTATTCAGGTCCTAGGAGAAAACAAGATATAAACAAAATTTAGAGATTAACAGAACACGTAACCCAAATTGAAAACAGAGCATGCGTCGGAGGACGAAATTCAAAAAACGAAATTCTATAACTATCTACCTGGCTACTTGCGCTCAGCGTCGTCACATCCGAATGGATCACGTTATTGAACCTCGGACTCCGCCGCGAGTTGGCGTTCTCGGGCGACCCACCCTGGTTCAGAGGTCGCGAGAGCCGGAGGTTGACGGCAAGCAAGTGATCCCGACGCTGGACCAGTGACAAGATGTACTCCTCCAAGCGCGTGTTCTCCTGCCGGAGCTGGTACAGGCAGGACAGCAGAGAGGCGACTGTGGAAGACAGAATAAAAAGTGAGTGGGACGTGAACCTTAGACCACCAAACTGCAATTCCAGTGCACTACCACCAGTAAACTCCCGGCACAGCTGGTAAGGGCATGACAACAGGGATCAAGCAGAATGAGATATGAACCAGAGACAATCAGATTGCAGCTCCAGTGTGTTACGAATAGGTACCATTCTACAATATCAACTCCCTGCATGGCAAATGAGTAAATGGGATATGAACCAGAGACCATTCAGCTGCAGTTCCAGCGCACTACTGACTGTTCCAATCCAACCTAGGGAGAAATTCCCTGCATGACAGGATAGCAGGGAGGAAATTGTGGGAGTGTCGAAAACGGGAAATGTGAGCGAATTGGATGTGAACCAGAGACCATCAGATTGCTGTTCCAGTGTACCATCGATTAGTTCTGTCCATTGCTAAGAACACCCTACATAACAGGACAGCGGGAAGGCAACTAAGGGAGCAGAAAATGTGAGTAAACGGGATGAAAACGAGACTTGACTACCCCCCCACCCCCCCCCCAAAAAGGAGAATCACTTACTGTCGAGATGAGTGGCTTGCTGCATGAGGAATTCAGAGCCTTGGTCCCATTGTCGCTCCAATAACTGCTCCATGGTGGCTGGCATCCCAGAACTAAAATCCACCACAAAAAAACAACAATGATATCAGAGCAGTTTCTAAACCCCTCTAGCTAATTCTGTAGTCAATATGTACTTTTCAGTTATCTGTATTGCATGTATCCCTTTCTCTCAAACAATGATCAGACTTGAGATCCACGATTTGAAATGGGATAGATGTGTCTGTTTTTTTTTCTTTCTTACGGTTGGTTGGCTTCCGTATGCTGCCGGTTATGGAGTGCCGCCAATCGCGACTGTGGCCCGATCAGTCCACTCTGTCCGGCCATGTTGAAGACATCTTGGATTGTAGAATCTTCTGTGAAAAGGAAACAGTTGGACAATGAGGCTTTTACCATTTTATTCAGTGCTCCTCTGAACTGTATGCCTCGATCATGATATCCACTAACAAGTCTCATTGCTAGTGAATGCACAAAAATGGTGGGAAAATTACTGCACGCCAGTTTTCAGTTTTAATACTCATTGATTTTGAAAGTTTAGTTTGCTCTGCCATTATAGCCATTTGTCCTGGAGAAGGGATCAAGGTGAAACTTGAGACATGTGAGAACGTTGTGCTTACCGTGATTGACAGCCGGGCTCAGGAAGCTTGGCATGGATGCTGCTGGATACAGTGGAGAATTTAAGCCACCGCTGCCACCAGGTCCGCTGAAGCTTAACCTCGGCATGCCTATCCCGGAGGGGCTTCCCACAGAGGATCCGCTGGACCGCCTCTTCTTGTTGGGCACGCCGTCTCCCCCACTCAGCGACCGCATCGCCGACCGTGGCCGGTTCATCTTGCTGTCTTTCCGCTTTGCGCTTCGGTGCTTCTTCCGTTCCCGCTTGGTAGCCTCATCGCCGCTGCTGGAAGTTGTGGATATTGCCGCTTTGGAGCTGGAGGGTTTGTGGACGACCGGCTTGGGGGTGATTATCTTGGACGTTGGAGGGAACGTCGGTGTTGGAGAAAAGGTCGGCGTTGGAGGGAAGGTCGGCGTTGGAGTGAACGTCGGCGTCGGGGGATCGGGTGAAGTCTCCTCCTCCTTCTCCTTCTTCTTGCTGGGCCCATCTTCCTGCTGCTCCGATTTGTACTTGGCCATGAATTCCTCATAGGCATCTGTGTAGGAGGTGGTTTTACCTGGTCCAGTCCTGGAAGGTGAGGACGACATAACGGTTTCGACGTCCACTGTGGGAGTCTCACGGGATTTCTCAGGTGGTAGGTCCTTGACCATGACTGTTTCTGTGACCACCATAGGGGTTGTGGGAGTTGGTGTGGCGGGGCTGGATTTGGATCCACCCTTCTTCGATTTGGTCGGTTTCAGACTAGAGGTGGAATCCTCTGCTGACTGATTGGGGGAGGAGACGCGTTCAGAATAGCTGACGCTGAACTCCGAACCACCTAATTTTGATGATGCAGCTGTAGACTGGTTGTCACCAGAGCCAGGTGCATCTAACTTTAGCGAGCTGCTCTTCCGACCCCTGTGACCAGGCTGCGTAACAGTGTTCCGGGTAAATTTCAGGATCAAGGAGCTGTCGCCTGAAGATGGATCCTCTGCTCCAGCTGAGGCTGAGGCTGAGGCTGAGGCAGACGGAGGTGTCCCTGCAGGACCAATAACAGTCTCGGTAAAATTGGCGTTGGTAAACTTCCCAGAGGAGTCTTCCTGCTTTCCACCACCACTGGGTGAGCTGGAAGCAACTGTCACTGACTTGGAGTCAGCGGCATGTGCTTCTGTGAGACGAGCCTCCGCGGCTTTAGCCTCAGCTGCTCTAGCCTCTGCAGCACTTTCCTGCTGTGCCAGCAGGGCAGCACTGGCCTCTGCTATGCAAAACCTGTTCTTGCGTTCGGGTTTCCCCTTATTGACCTTCTCAAGTCTCAACTTTTCTGACTTGTCCGTTTTATCTGTCTTAATATCAGTCTTATCAGAAGGCCTTTCCGCTGCCTTTTCGGGGGTGCTGTACGCACTGCCAAGAGGCTTGAAGGGAGGTATTGTCTTGATATCCTTGTTTTTATTCTGAAAACAAAAAAGCGGCAAATCGTAAAAAAGCAATTTGACTACCGTATCTGGAGCGGCAACAGCAACAACAATGATGAAACAATTTTTCAGAATCAGAGAACTCCACATATTCACAATTCTTATAGAACCACAGACCGTCAGAGAAGCTTGGTCCTAGAAATTCCACTTCATTTCTTACCAGCTTGGTGTAGTGATATGAGCAGTAACCTGTGTATTTGACGTTATCGTTGTACGGCCCAGCCTCCTCGCACAACAAGCCGTCCTGCTGGGCACTGGGGAAACACAAGCAAAAACCACACACATCATACGCAAAAAGACCGAGAAAGTAGTACAAAGAGGCTGCAATTAGAAAAAGAGTTGACACTTTTCATGATCTTGTCAGGGAAACGATTGTGTTCAATTGGCTATTTTGGCTTGTGTGCCATACTATGGACCCTGAACAAGTTCCATTGAATCTGTGACAACACAAAACAATGACACATATTAATCCTGAGGTCCCTCCCATTTCCTTCAAAATCTACCAGGAGGTTTTGTAGGATTTTGCAGGATTAAGCGCTTTGAGGAATCTTTGATTCATATTACGCTATATAAATGCTGTTTTATTATGATTATTACCATTACTTTACATGGGGCTTGACAGACTTTGAAACTTGGTAGGTACAAAGAGTGTGCCATTGGGATCCTAGAGAGTGATTGATTTTGTAGGTTTGAGGAAGATAAAAGCTCAGCCACTTTCGCTTTAAATGGGTGGGGTGGTACTTGAAAGTTCAAATACAGAGACCACGTTGTGGATTTCATGCAATGTGATGGACTTTGGAGGATTCTGGAAGACTTGCAAAAAGTCTGTAAGCCTTCGGATTTAGAGTTGAACAGTGAGTCAAATGTTTTCACTGCTGATTGAAAAAATAAAACTTGAAACTCACCAAGTGACGTGAAACGATTGTCGGCAACCGTTCTTATTACAAGTCATACAAGCACCAATGGTAGCTTTACTCTCTCGTCCTTTCGTCTCGCACAAACAACACGACTACAGGAAAATACAAAGTAATGAGCAAAACCAGAAAATCGTAAATTGTAGGTGGTTATAAATTTCATAGAGCTGCTTAAGCACAAAATTTGCTTAAGCACGAAAAAACATTGCTTAGTAAAATTAGGTTACCGGCCAAAACTCCATGTGATGTACATTGCTTGTGACTGGTATTTACATGTAGCTGTTGTTTACTTAGCATAACAATCGCATGGAGTTTTGGCCGGTAACCTGATTTTATTAAGCAAGACGTTTTTGTGCTTAAGCAAATTTTGTGCTTAAGCAGCTCTATGAAATTGGCCCCAGCTGTTCACGCCGATGCTAAGCATAATATATTTGTTTGTAAGATCAGTGCAACATGTGACGGAAAAAGAATCACAAGACTAGTGGAGTTGAGGATTCTAATAACTATTATGCAATGCCTGAATATATCCCCGTTATATGATTGGTGGGTCGGTGATCACATGTCATTGAATTATTCGTCCCAACCCGCGGCCTAACTGCACCACAAAATAGAAGTTCAATTCCACGGTAAATAGAACTTCCGTTGCACGGTAAAAGGATTGGTGGCTCTGACCGATCAGATGAAGAGAATCTACTCAGGTGTATAATACAAATAATTAATGTTTTCACATTCATATAATGGAAAGAATAATTCCATTCGATGACAGATGGCATGTTCCATTCTTCGCCTCGTGGAATGGAACATTCCATTTGTCACCTCATGAAATTATTCTTACCATTGCACTCATAAACATTCATTATTTGTATACTGTACTAGTGATTAAAGAAATCACTGGCACTGTTGCAGTGGTTCAGTGGGCATTTCAAGACCAGGGTCCATATAATGAATTTTACACTGGAGCATAATTTGTAGCAAATATCAAATATTCATTCCTCTGAAATGTATTTAAAAAAAAAACATGAGACATCCCTTTTTTGGTAAAACTTTTTGCAAAGTGCTCTTTTTTTTACGCACTTAAAATGTTTTATGCTTTTCCTGACAACTGAGGGCGCTAATATTCTGGTGACTTTTAATGCTGAAGCCGATGTGAAACTGAAGTTTTTGCCTTGAACGACACCACCGTTTTGCTCACGAATGTGGAAATTTGCATTAGCATAAAAACCAAAAAGGCATTGAAACACATGGGCCCTTTAAGCAAATTATTTCAAGTTTTAAGTAAGCATTTCCTGTGCTTTGCAACTTTCCGTGATAAGCAGAAAATGACAACCTTTTTTTGTTACCTTATTATATCGATCATGAGGTACAGAAGATAACAGGATAGGTTCCATCGTTGTCACATTTCCAAAGTCAACTTCGGGGATGTAAAGCGCACAGACGACATGCGCCCAGCCTAGTTTAAAAGAGACAGGAATGTCCAATTATTTTAAAGGTTTTAAAATGCATTCATTAATTCAGAGTGAATACCATCATTACAAAACTGCAATTCCTTTTTAACATCTCCAACGGATACTTGGTGTAACACTTTAAAACTTAGGCACACAAATTCAGTGTGATTGGAGAGAATTATTTTAGTCAAGATCTGTGACTAAAATTGCAAAGCCAAAGAAAAAAAAGTTCACTGATTATTGGTTGGATCTGAGAATGCATTGGTTCTAATTTATTTTAAACTCTGTATTAAACCTAGATAAGAAAACACACAAAAAAAACCTAAGACTTTGGCCTCAAATTTTCATTTTAAAACTGCCACTGTTGGATTGGAAATAACATGTTTAAAGAGGTTGTGGAATGCTCGAAGACATTTCCGTCATTTTTGGGGTATATGTAGCCTAAGGTGTGACTATTGTTTCTGTCATGAAATGAGTACAAAGGGTACTTTTGAGAGCTATTTTTCAGGTCCTGTTTCGACCCGAACGTGCAATTTGTGTGTAATGTTGCGCGCAGTGGCAGCAAACAAAAATGTTTGCGGGCAGCAAACAAAACTCAGTAAATCGTGACGTAATAAACAGGACTCGTTTATGCTACTCTGCATCGGGAGTCCTGTTTATAACGTCACGATTTACTGTGTTTTGTTTGCTGCCCGCAATGACGACTTTTACACAAATTGCACGTTCGGGTCGAAACAGGCATGACAGGACTTGAAAAACAGCTCTCAAAAGTACCTTTTGTACTCATTTTATGACAGAAACAAAAGTCTTTTTATTTCATTACACCTTAGGCTACATATACCCGAAAAATGACGGAAATGTCTTTGAGCATTCTTAAGATAATTTTATGCTGATTCCTTGCTGTTACTTGTTACTTTCATCAAGTACTGACGTACCTCCATTATCGGTCCTTTTTAAAGCGCCCTCTCGCTGCGGGCACAGCTCACAACGCTGTGAATTAAAAAAAAATTCAAAAACAGTACAATGTGAGGCTTTCCAAAGTGGAAGATTACCAATTTTACTTGAAACAGTTCAAGACGTATGCAAGTAAAATCTGGTCAAAATGAGGCGCAGATAGCTCGAATACATTGTATATGTATGCTATGTATAACTATACACTGAATACAAAAACTTGGATCATTGAAAAACCTTAACAGAAATAATTCGATACCTGGACATCACTTCACACCCTGTGCACAAACCGTATGAGACTGGTCTGAAAAATTCTAAGTGTTTTCTCAGTAAATGCTTCAACATTTGCCCTGCTAAATTTGACTTTTTCCGGACATGTTATCGCTTTCTGATGGCCGATAGGTCACTGCAGGGAAAATTTAGTGATGTCCGTGTATGGAATTCTTCCCACCTAAACAAACACTCTTCCTGCTTGTTAAACACAAAACCTTTCTGACAATAGGGCCTATCTGACAAACATCTTTCTATGCATTTACAGTCGACTCTCATTAACACAAACTCGTTCGGACCTAGCCAAATTGTTTGTTATTTCGGAATTTTTTATTAAGAGGAACATCAGTCCCATTCACTGTACACATAAGTGCACAGTCGGGACCAAGGCTTTATGTTTGCTATAACCAGAATTTGTATGAACAGAGTCAGTACTAACGGGAGTCGACCGTATGCACTTCTGAACAAAAGTGGACATTGTTTTTCCCTTTCAGTTTCTGATCCTTTGATATGGTGGGGTATCTGATCAATGTAAAATCGTTCCTTGTATGCAACTCATTAAAACCCAGACTGGGAAGTTGCTTTTGCAAAACTGAAATCAGGCCAACTTCACTCACTATTTAGCCAGCAAATTTCTCCAAAATTTTCACTCGGTATTTCACCAACCAAGTTTAAAGGAGACTTTTCTTCAATATTTGGCACATGAGAGAGAAGTCAGGTGATTTCAAGATGAGGCTAAAGACTAATGCCCAACCGAGGTCCAACTGTTTGAAAAGACTGACCTCTTCATTCAGTGTCATTATTCTGGTGGCTGACTATGGAGAAATCCGTAGAAAAAGAGACTGGTACCTGTCATCCTAGATCTTTCTTTTGGCAGAGTCGATTTATGCAGTTGGAATGGTTGTTTCAGGTGCCAGTCTATTGTCTTGTGTTGCGTGTTTTCAATACCTTACGTTTTGGGACTCTCATACACAGTATTGAGAGTGCCAAATTTTCGGACTAATTAAAACCATGCTTGTGGTCTTTTTCTTTCTGTTCTTACCACTCTAGCAGCTCTTTCTTGTGATTCACACTTGCGGCAATACCAGGGTCCAGTGGGGACTGTCACTATTCCATAACAAGCTTCAACAGAAAAAAAGTTATGCATGATAAGGTGGGGAGGTCTTTTTCAGCTAGTTTTATACTTTTTTTTTCAGAAAATAAACACAGGAATGCAACTGGGAATTTAGAGAAACAACAAGGAAATTCTAAAGCACACAAGACTTTGTGCAGTGTTTTTCAATTTGTAATGGCGGAAAGACTGTTGCATCCTCACACCACTTTTTTCATCATATATCATCTCA
Organism: Patiria pectinifera; assembly: GCA_029964075.1. Lineage (NCBI taxonomy): Eukaryota > Metazoa > Echinodermata > Asteroidea > Valvatida > Asterinidae > Patiria > Patiria pectinifera. The sequence continues at coordinate 12,651,075 of CM057139.1, forward strand.
ATGAAGACCAGTTATTGCAATAATGTTGAAAAGACATGAATCTCCGACTGAGAAACATTTCCAATTTTGCTAGGGAATACTTTGAAAATGTTCCTGACTCTCCACAGACTTTGTACACAACTGCTGAAGTGGCTTCCGGATACTATTTCCGCAATTCCTAAGAAGTTTTTTTTAAAAACGAGGAAATCAGCGGATCCCAGGAAAAGTTGCATGCATGCCTGTAAACAGGCAGAAAGTTGATTCTATTTGTTTCCCCAATAACCTAAAGTTAACAACAGTCAGTCATTAAACTCATTGCAAATAATTGTAATGTCTTGGGGGAATTAACATATATGGGACTGAGATGAGAAACATTTCCAATTTTGCTTTAAAAAAATGGCTAGGCCTAGGCCCCTACTTCATTCAAATATTTTTTTCACAAACTCCTTAAATACAAATTTTGTTCAAAAAAACATTTTACTAATGACAGTAGTTGTATACAACACAGAATAATGTAATCATGGCAATTATAAAATGTCAGTTGCAAAAGTTTGTCAGTGTCAGTCAGGGTCTTCACAATGAAACTGAAACAACTTGCTAGCCTGGGCCTACTTTCGTGAGCTGATGACTGCCGTCGTGAGTGGGCCTGAACTTGGCAATGGGAAAACCCTTTTCTCTATCTCAGTCATGTCAGTTGAATATTTATTTCCTGATAAGCATGATAAGTGATAAAACAATCAACCACTAGCTTCAATGATAATCCTCCAAACCCACGACTACTGATTGGTCTGTTTTTAAGTCAATAAATAAAGGCGCGTAGAAGTCCACCGGCATGACTGGATTTTAAAAACACCATTCGTTTACACAGTGCAAATTTACCTTGGTGAACCGCCACATTACAAACTTGCCCGTCGCAATATACCAAGGGATTCTCAGTCCAGCCGCGTTCATCCCCGCAAACACAGCATCCCCCAATCATCTCCTTCATATTGGAAAAACTATCAACCGAGGAATTCTCACCAGCGAGTGGGAGAAATGGAGGTTTTCCGGCCCCAAAATGGGTCCCCTTTCCGTAGATTGTCCATCGAATCGAGGGCAGGATTTTTTTATTTTGTCCGAGCGCCAGGTCACTGAGCGTGCGCATTGACCTGAAGAAAATGCATTGTGGGTAAAATGCCAGTGAGGTCAAAGAACTTTACACCGGATGCAAACAAGCGCTCACAACGCTCTTATATGCTATGACTGAGCTACAATAAGCAGACGTTTATTCGGCTTCTTATTGAAGTCGGATGAAATAGGCTAGGAGAAGAAATGGGATTTCTAGTCTCCAGGTGACCTCCTTCACCAGCATCTCCTTACAATTAGGACTTGTTAATTAACTAGGCACAGTGGGGTAAAGGAATTATGGTCCTAAGAGGTCCGGGTGAGGCTATATATTTATGATGATGATGATGGTCATGCCGTGATGATGATATGATGGGGATAATCACGATCACGATCATTATCATGATGATTTTCTTTCAAACTCACAAACGAAACTACTTGGAAATAACTCCCGAGTGTGCAACTGTGCATTATGATATGATGGGTCTCTTAATTTCACGGGCTTGGGTGGGGCAAGCAATATACATGTACTTGAGAAACGACTTCAGAGTAAAAAGAATTATCTCGTCCGGGCTTTTTGATAAAAAAAAAATGGAGCCTGGCGCCTTTTCTTTTTTCTTTTTCTTTTCAAAATGGCGGACTTTTCAAGATGGCGGATGAATTTTTCCATTTTCTCGACTACAAAATTAAGTGTCGTCCAAAAGAGCCGTAACCATTTCTACATAACTGCAATTTTGTTGGAAATAATAAAAAGACATTGCAATATATATTGTCAATTTACACTGCAAAAAAATTACCTGAAAAGAACGGCAGATAAACTGTTAAATTTACAGTTTTATTACCCGTAACATTTAATCGACGTAACTTCCCGTAATTTTAACTGGATATTTTTTTATAGTGTACGAATTAAAAATTAAAGGGGGGGCAGTACGGCCTTATGTCCATAGTCGTAGCAACTTAGCCTTAGGTGTCAAAATGATTTAGTTTTCCGTACAAGTTTCCAGGTATTTGAACTAAGGTTTGAACACCATAATTTTCAGTTTTTGGTCTCATCATAGTTTATTTTTTTTACACCACAACCAGGTATTTCTTATTTAAAAAATCTTATAGAGGTTTTATTACCGTTCTTTTATAACGAAGACCGGTGATTTGAAATTATTTCTGGCAGTTCAACTTCGCCAAAGACTCAGTTTAGTTTTATTAGTGCGCAGAGATGGTAAGGGATTGTGGGCGGAGCCAGGTTGAATCGGCGCGAGCTACTAGCTCATGACGTCAAGTGTTGACTATCCAATCATAAGGCAGCGAGTCTTTCAAGGGACACTCTGAATCAGAGACACGTGCACGGCAGAACTTAAAAATAAATAATTTCGCGTGTCTACATTTCAGCACGAATGTGCGAGTGCCCTTTCAAAAAAAAATGTTACTCCCCAATAAAAATGACCAAGCTACGCCACTGAATCGAACCACATATTTTCCTGTCTTCATCAGTTCCAAATGGGAAAACGTGTCTTCCTTGTTATCAGATCGGCTGATAGTGGGGAGGCGCGAGCATTCCACTGGTAAAGTTTCATATTTTTTTTCAAATCAAAAACGAAAAACGGTGGAACTCCCCGCTGGTGACATTTGACCCCTGAATTCCCTCACGTCCACATGTGGGTGGGGGATGGGGAGTGTTTTTTAAACCCGCCGTACCAATTTAGTCGGGTATACCCAATCTTCCCTAGCCTTCCCTCCGATCTTAAAACAACCAAAACAACCACCTCATGATCAACAAGAACATAACAGCAACTTGCTTTATAATATATCGGGTCGGGTAACTTGAAAAGGGCACAGGGGAGGGGACGAACCTGTGTTCACAAGAACGGAGTGCCCATCTCTCTTTCAAAGCGATTGGGCCAGACTCCTCCATGTAATGCTGCTATCATGGGTGGGACGGGGGGTGGGGGGGATTGCCACATCTCCTCCACAGCGAGTCTGTTACCTTCACTGCATCAAATAATGCCGGTACCCATTTAACAGCTAGGTTGAGTGAAAACCTTTCACGTTGGGACATCATCTGTCACAGTGTTAATATTGACAAATAAATAAACGTACTGCAAGCTGCCTACTGACTAGATTGACCTGAGGTATCAAACAAAAAGTTAGATCGCCTATAACGTTTCGACCTAGCAGGATATTATGTCAAAGGCAAAATGATAGAGATCATGTTAGGGTCGAACAATTTGGGCTCTCTATAGCTTTTTGAAGTGGTAGTATTAAGATTCTGTTAAACGCCTCCCCTTAAAAGATTGAGACAACTAAACATCAACATTCAAGTTTGAAGTTTATTGGTCTTTTCTGGATTCCGACGAAAGATTTTCTTGTTCTAAACATCTCAACTCATGAATAAGTTTAGTTGCAAAGCAAAACAGATGGTAAAGTAAGATTTGAGGCTTTGCAGGGTGGAGATACTAATGAATGAAAGGTTTGCGGAAACACCATGTGGAAATAATTGCTCAAAGTAAGAGAATGGTTCTGAAAAGAACCAGAGCCTACAAACTCGACCTCCCAGTCAGTATGCTCTGACGTCAGTGCACTCTCCTGAAGACGGTCAGAGCATACTGACCGGAACGTCGAGTTTATTATACCTTTTATTCTTTTCAAAACCATTCTCTTAGTTTGAGAAATTATTCCCACATGGTGTTTCCGCAAACATTGCATTCAGACACTGTACAGTGTATTCGAAGGACATTAACTACAACCACACATGTAGGCGAAAACATAAGTCTTTGTGACCTTGACTTTAATGGCTTGGAATATACTATTTTAACTTTTTATAAAACAAGTGAACAACAGTTAACATCTTGGAAAATCGAACAGCAATGTTTCAAATTTACACAGTATAACTACAAAACAACAACAAAATGTTGCAAAAAAATATCCTGTATTCTGGTTGATAAATGATTAAACCATAGATGTACATGACATGTTTCCCGACACCGTTTCCATTGAGTCCCATAAACTTTTACGATCCTTTTTTTTCTGTTGTTTCAAAAATATAAAGACGCAAAGAGCGGTACTGGTCAGCATTTTATACCAAGCCCGACAACACTGTGAAACCACGCGGGCTGAGGGCTGCCTTATTTTGGCGGGAATCCTTAAAGAATGATGCAGGTGTAAACAAAATCCCGGTCATGCATCCAAATATAGGTTGTCTGGGAATGGTTGCCAAACGTCTCGCCAAACATTGGTCAAAATTTCAGCCGGCTTCACTTTCGGGTCAAGTACTGAAAGTCGGTACAGCCGTACAGTACAATTGGCCGGCTATAAATGCCAAATTTTATGACAATTTTCACCAACTTATTTTTACAGTGTCTTTATAGCCAAGGCACCAAAATGTCTTCCAATGTCTTAACAAGTAGAAAACCATGTAAGTAGCATCATTTACATGTACCAACAATTGTGACAACAGTGCAGTTTTCCAAATCATGTAATGACAAAAAAAACCGGAACTTTTAGGCCTATATACTAAACGTTTTCAACAACAAACACAATACATATTTCAACTTTGTATAGGCAGGACATTACACTACAATGGATGGCTTCATTTTTCCCAGGTTCTAACCAAAAGACCATGCAAGAAGATACGGCGGAAAATTGGGACACCGCTATCACCAAACAAGAAGAAAAAAAACCTTGCAAACATTTTGTTTTTGAAAACAAAACTGAGATTGGCTAATTGACTTCATATCAGGCCGATATGTGATCTATTTATGATAACAAAGGCTAAATGTCGGTTATGTGACCTATTTTGGGGAACAGAATTTAGGCTGTGTCGGTTTTTGAAGGCGCTCCCTTCAACCAAATTATGTTTTTTTTAATGTGATGTTACTCTTATGTTGTATGTATAGTGCAGCTGCATACAACCGAGTGAAAGTTTTCTGCCGACCCCTTCGGATCTTTTGCAAAGTTAGCGGGGCTTTTTCCCGTACCGTACCCGGACGAACTTGTAAAGCGACACGGCCATTTTGTCTCTCAAAAGCACGATCGTTATTTTCAAGTCTGTTTATAGCAAGCTACCCAAAAGGCGGGAAAAACTGTGCCATTATTTCAGCTGTGATTCCAAAAGTGTCTATACAAACCCTCCGTTTTATGCTAACATTAAGTTCATGCACGGTATAAATTTTCGAGCCTACTATAAACGAGTCGCAATTGTACCATAATTTTGGCGGCAAAACGATTATCGTGACACGTACCAGTAAGCTTCAAACTTGTAATAATGGCAAACACTATAACAACCGTTTGTACACAAACACCGTAACGTGGTAAAACACATTAACACTGCTTATATACGGCATTAGTACATGTTTTTGCGTTGATTCGAAAATGGAAGTCGTTTATATATTACAAAAAAACGTAGTTAAAAATGGCGGTATGTGTGAGTGCACGTAATATGCAAGTACAGGTACATGTACAAGAATTGTAGGCCTACATGTACATGTATTTCTAAACTGTGCGTGCAACGCAAGTGCAGATAATACGAAAAAGGTGCCGACCTTCACTGTAGTTTCGTTCAGTCTCTTTCTCTAAATTGACAATGTGTGTACATACATTCTCAGTTCGCACATGCACATAAGACCCGTGGAAACGTACACATGTACATGCGGAAACAATAAAGTTATGGCATGTATATGAATAATTGTTCAAAAATTACAACGAACGAAACTGTGGAATGTACATTTATACATTCAATGTCGAAACATTCAACTACAATCACACTAATCTTGTCATAAAGATTTTGTAATAATATGATTAAATCAATCATGAAACATGATTGGTTTTGTGCTTCAATCAGCACCAACGTTAGCGTATAGCATTCAGAGTTTTATCTTTTGGTATAAAAAATACAACAGTTATCAACGAATCTATCTTCTTCCTTTTTTCTGTTTGAAAAAGAAACAACGTTTTTGGTAATTCATGTTCGGGGTAGGGGTGGTTGGCCGAGTTGCCACCGCCAGATCGGGTGGCTTGCCGACGGTGGTTCACCCGGGTCGACAGAGGCTCGGTACGCTGGATGGAGATCGTTGTCTCGTACAACTAAGGACGGAACCACGGAGAAGAAATCGTTCAGTTTGAATTCAGAAGGGTTAAGTACGGGTGCCGAGAAACCCTTACTGTGCCTCTTGTTCGTGTCGCCTTTGAGTCGCTTCTTCTTCTTCTTTTTCTTCTTCTTCGTGACCGTCTTCTTACGGTCTTGCCGCGACTTGGGTTTGTTCGTCCGTTTTTCGTCTAACTCCGTTTCCCTTTTTAGCTGCTTGATCTGTGCGTTTATGGATTCCAGCGCCTTCTCCAAGACTCGCACTGCTTTCTGGGGATCGCTGGGAAGGCGAAGCATTTTCCCCGTCTGATTGCTCGAGTGATGCTGATTCTTCTTAGAGGCATTTTTCTTAAGTTTCCTCCGGTGAGTTTTGCAGGCCCGATGCGAACGTGGATGCGAATTCTCCATCGTCTTGAGATGTGAACCGTTTCTGTGCTGAACGCAATCGCGATGGATCGCTTTTGATTTCGTCGACTTGCGGTGCCGGTGATGGCGACTGTGCTTTATTTTCAGCCGGTCCAAGTTTGTTTCCCCGAGAAACGAACTCGTAATTCTTGTTTGCTCTGTGACTTCAGCTTTATCCTTTTCAGATTTAGGTTCACGGGTTTCCATAACACTTTGCCATTCGCCTTTTACAGCTTGCTGGCCACAATCTAGTGATTCCGAGAGTGATTTCAAGCTTTCTCGACCCAAGTCTGGCCTAGCTCTTTTGGCATCACGGGGACTTGCTGTCTCACCAGGCGCCCAAGTCCTGCGCCGTATTTTCAAGACAAGGGGCTGGGTGTCTGGAGACTTCTGTGTGGTAGTGGTGATTGGTGATCTCCGCTGATGACGGGAACTAGGGCTTGGAGTTCCGTGGTTCAAACTAGAAGTCATAATGTCTCCGTTCCGGGAGGTACTTTTCAGGCTGAAATTGGGCTGCTTGGACGAGTTATTGTTGTCAGTGATGTCTTGGTCTCTACGATCTGAAAGCTCGAACTTTGAGATTGAGTTATTTACAGAGTGGGCCAAACTGCCGTGTAGAAGATTGTCATCATTTTGAGGAACTGGAAACGAAGGCTTTGGCGAGGCAGGATTTGATGGGATGGAGGAGTCGGAGAGATTGGAGTCGATCTCCAAACTGGAAATGTCAGTTTCGCTTTCCTCGCTGGCCACGCCAGTATGGCAGCCCGTCTTGGAGTTACTGTAGACGACAAGGCGCTTCTGAAACCCGTTGACGAAAGCTGACGGTTTCAGCGCCGGTCCGGGTGGGTTGGACTTGGTCGGCGGGGCTTGGGGCTGAAGCTGGGCCGTGGCGCACGGCCGGCCAAGTAGCTCAGCCGCGGCCCGCCGTCTTGCCATCCCCGTGAATCCAGATTCTGAGCTCGTTCTACCGTTCCCAGAATCATGCAATACCGGATACTGGCCGCGACCTGCACTCATACAATTCAGGACCGTACCACGCTGTTTCTGATGTTGTCGTGCATTCAACATCGTGTGCACTATTTAATGAGGCAAATTTTGTCAGCTTGCCGACCTGCCGTTATCAGCGCTCCATAGTTCAGTGTCCGCTCCAGCGACCGCCATCTTGCGCGTTTATATAACCCTGCTTTCCTTCCATGATGATGATCCACACACTGCAGTCAAAATGTGTAAATAAACCACACACACGGCGCACAGTCGTCCTGCTCTAGTACGAAACTACGATTAGCATGAACGTACAGCGAAGAAAAGGAAAAGGGTTCTATTTTTTTCTGTGTACCTCAACACATAGGCCTATACATGTACACATGGCCGTTAGCAGTCATTTTCACTCCGACCGTAGTATTTTGCAGCACAAATTGGGCACCTTTCACGTGAAACTCTAAACGCTCAAGACGAATTATCTCCGTCTTTCCTAATATAATCTACCTATGCATTTACGAGTTTAAGTTCGGTAAATCACGGACCATGGTCCGCGGTTAAATCTCATCACGTTCGAATCCAGAAATATATCGACTGATCTTTGGGAAATTCAAGAACATTTTCATCGAGCTACGGCAGGTTGAGCACTGTCTCGGGAAAAATGCATTGAATTTGAAGCATCATGTTATTTTATTAACACGGTCACTAAAAACGATTTTTCAGCTTATTCCATGGGGATGTGTAGTGGGTCTTCACAGTTTTAGCTTGACACCGAATATTAGTTTCTGAAAATGAACTACATGTAGTGGGTAAATGGCCATCGCTGCATGTATTTGCGCAGTGGGTCTACTAAGTGGTTTATGCATGTGAAATGTACACTACATGTACACGTATGTACATGTACATGTACATGACATGACGATGTACGTATATTCGTATAGTACATTGTACATGTACATGTACATGTACATGTTCATGTGCTGTACACTCTGTATGGGGATATGTCGGAGTTACGTGCGCGCGTTCGATCGTTTACACCATGGAGCTATAATAAAACACATAGCTCCATGTTTACACGAACGTCAAAATAAGTCCCTTCGGTGCACAATACGTATAATATACGTACAATATACGTTACATGATTACTTTAATATGGCTGTGAAATTTATGTACTGACACCGTTTTTGAGATATGGTTAGGTAGTCTGAGTATCACCCGTTATCCACGGAGCCAAATCCCGTCCGCTCACAGTATATCATATACTCCTGACATGCAAATTTATGCAAGCCGCGCGCCAGCCAATCGGAGTCTACTTTACTAAATCGTGACGTCATTTCATTTCCAAATCAGGACTAAAACTGTGATTGGTCAATTCGAATGTAGTATTTTGTAATACAATAACAGCCGGGAGCGCATTCGCATACAGAGCGCGCGCGCGCCGTGCCAGTTTTTTTTATCCATGTCTATCCGGTTCGTAGTAAAAACGTCATACACGCGCGCGCACCACTACTAGCGCCCATTGGATAAACACTCCAGTTGCGTTAACTTCCGGTCCCAATGGTTCCAGTGCAACTTAATGGCAGTGGGTGTGGTTTAAACTGTAGTGACGTCACACTAACGAACCGGATGATGCACAACGGGTCAATGACCGAAGAGCCGATAGGATACAGAAAGCACCCGCTGATTGGTCAAAATCGAGGTCAAGAGGCGGGGTCTTGCCTAAATAAGCAGCAAAGCTGTTCGCGCGTAATGGACCGATCCAGTAAGCCCCTCCCACTGCGCACGTGGGCAAATTGACTCGTGCTCTTCTCCAATGCCACTGCATTTTCCTGCCGCGCGCATCGATACGCGCGTGCACGCATGTTGGACTTTTGTGCACGCATGTCGGACATAAATCACGGCTGTGATTGGTCAGAATACCATGGGGCAGTGCTTACTGGATCGGTCCATAGACCAAAGGTTAGGGAGTGGGGTGTTGAAGATTTACATAGGGACTTTGCAAAGGCCGGGCATGTGTTTACCGCGCTTGCAAGGCGGGGGGGGGGGGGCTGTCGAGGCTCCGCCCCTTAACCCAATTTCAGTAAAGTAGCAATCCTTCCTTATCATATCCGGTTCGTAAGTGTGACGTACTTCAGTTTACACCACGCCCACTGCTCATTACCAAATGTAAGTACCATTGTGACCAAAAATAGAACCGGAAGTTAACGCTATGGGCGTCATAGTAATCAATGGTGCGCGCGCGTGTATGACGAAGTGAACTGGATATTTAACCATAACATGATACACTTGAACTTAACTGTGTTAATTTTAATTACCCACACCACACCCCACCGAACTCCCCCCTCCCCCGCCCCCAAACAAAATCAGGTGGCTTTTTACATAAACTTCACCTACTATGATCATTTTTGACGTTACACCTTTCATTCTTGTGCCTGAGTCAGCGATGCTGACAGGGATCATTTTAACCATACCAGCAACACTTTTAACATCAATTACAAATGCTATTGAGTTATTCTTGAGGGCGCTCTGCCAAATTGACGGTCCTCCAAAATACTGGTTTCCGCCTGCACTTTGTGCATTATTGTATGTTCTGCGTGTGCAATTTAAAGTGCACCAACGTTACGTTCTCGGACAGTTCCGTCAACATGTCGCAGAGCAGACGACGTGTACATTTCTTCTCGCAATTTCAAACGTTAATTTTGACGCTTTTGTTGTTTCTGTTTTGTTTCGTGTCGAATGTGAAAGCATGGGACAACGAGGACTTTGAGCTTTTCGATTTGGTGGAGGATGTCCAACTAAATTTCTATGATGTTCTCGGCGTCGAAAAGGTAAGTGACAGTACTGACACACACATGCAACGCCACCCACACCTTCTGGAATTTGTATTCCTGTGGAGACATTTCTTTGTTCTCGTGTAGTAAAGTTTTCGAGTGTGAAATTGAAGTTTCAAAATGCTCTTATTTTAACCAGAATTAATTTCCTGGGCTGAAATTTGGACTAAATATCCCTTTTCTAAAACTCTTCCATTTGCGACAGATCAACCTACCTTGGAAATTCCTAGTTTTTGAGTAAAATCCATATATCTATTCATCTATAGAAATGTTCTTCTGATTGTGTTCATGTCTCCGTAAGGTAGTAAATTCCAGAACACCGAGCTAGCTGTGTAAGCCGGGGGTGTGTGTGTGTGTGTGTGTGTGTGGGGGCTGCTACATTAGTTGGGAATTTGTCTCTTTTAAGAAAAATTGTGAACAGATAAACTTTGGTACTTACAATCAGTTGATCTTGAAGGAAAAAAAAAGTGCAGCCTGACGCCACTTGCGCGATCTGTGTACAAAGTCTAGTCTATAGTACGGAGAATCAAGAAAATTATTTCCTAAAAGTATTTCCTAACAAAATTGGAAATGTTTCTCAGTCCCAGATTCATGAATTATCATCATTTTTTGCAATGAATGACCCTTCATTGAGATGATATATGAAGAAAAAAGTGGCGTTGGGTTGCAACAATTTTTCCCTTTTTTTTCCCAGATAAAAAGGTTTGCACCGCAAAATAAATTTGATATAGGAAAAACATGATTATGTCATTTTGTTTCAGACGGCGAGTGCGGCAGAGATTCGCAAAGCCTACAGGAAACAATCTCTGCTTTTTCACCCGGACAAGAACAAGGAGGACGAGGCTGAGGAAAAGTTTCGGCAGGTAAAGATCAGAGGAAATAGATTTTAATCCCGCTGGATGTACAACGCCCTCTTTGACGCGTATACGAGTAGGCCTACATTATGAAATGTATTGGATGACTGCCACCGTTTGTGCAACACTTGTGGCCGATTGGATAGCGCATCTATCATATGAGTGAAAAGATCTCTTGTTCAAATCCTGGCTAGCGACATTTTCTCCTTCTTTTTTTTTCATCCCAGAAACTTAAGAATATTCTTCTTTTAAATTCTTTTGAATTGACACCAATATTTAATTGCAGAGTATTGCATTTTCTTTTCTGATTCGTGGCTCTGGATGAATTTTTTTAGAGGGAAATAATGTCAGAAATTGTAAAATGGTCTGATTCTCATCTTGTGAATACAAAGTCACAACTATGCTGTTGGCGCGGAACCAGACAAAGATTTGTCACGGTAAAAATGTCGAAGTCCAAAAAACCAGTCACTGCGCATGTTCAGTGCCTATCGGGCAAAATATCATGTACTAAAAAAGAAAGCCGAATCCAGCTAAATATCCACTACCAAGAAAATGTGTAAACCGTAATTCACGCCCACTTTACTGACCATTTGCAACATAACATTAAACAATAATACTTTGTGGACTGTGATATTAATATTGTAGCTATTCTCGCTGTTTGTCCCCAAAATTATGTGCAGTTAGTTGCTGTGGCAGAGGTTCTCAGAGATGCAGATATGCGAGAAAGGTACGTTTGGCTGTATTTAAGAATCTTTTTCTTTCATGCTAAATTATCTCTTGGAGAAGCTTGGGCTTAACCCAATCCTCTACTTCACCATCAATTTTTGTTATCCAAAGATACAACCAAATTCTTGAGCATGGGCTTCCCAACTGGCGAGAGCCGGTCTACTATTACCGTCGAGTCCGCAAGATGGGCCTGCTGGAAATGGCTGTCTTGCTCTTTATCATCACAACGGTGGGTCACTACGTGGTCCTGTGGTCCATCTACTGGGAAAGACTTCTAGATCTTGTAAGTTGATTCTCTGCGTAACATCCGGGGGGTAAATGTCAAAAACACTGTGGGCTCCATGCATGAACACACATGGTGTTTCATGATACTCTGCAGTACTTGAGCTCAAAACGTTGTGAGTGATTTTGCAGATGGTGTGTTCGAGCCCAGCTCGAAGGGTAACAGTGCTTGTGGCCTTGGGCAAGGCACTTTATCACATTTTGCTACTTCCAATGTGGGAGTACAGTTACATTAGTGCTGTGAGGGCAAAATGGATATTGTCTTTGAAAAGGCCGTTCACACAGAAATGCTAGCGTTGAGGTTTGTACTCCCCAAGGAGCGGAGGTGTTTTTTTGTGGGTCCAACGAGCAGGGGTAATAATAATGTAAAAGCTTAAAACTAGGAAAGAATGTTGCATCCTGATGCACTTTTTTTTTCATCGCATATTTCAATGAAGGTCAGTCATTGCAAAAATGTTGAAAAGACATGAATCTGGGACTGAGAAACATTTGCAATTTTGCGAGAGAATACTTTGAAAATGCACTCGACTCTCCATAGACTTTGTACACAACCAACGAAGTGGCGTCTGGATACTGCATTCTCTCCTTAACCTATGCTAAAAGAATTGCCCATTTTATTGTATTAACTGGGTAAATCCTTCATTTCACAGGAAGCAATCATTCCAAAGAAGAAAAGGGACAAAAAGTCCAAGAAGGCGGGCCGGCAGCCCGCCACCACCTCCACAACTACCACGACAGACGCCGACGAAAATGCCCCCCAAGACCCGGCCCTGGATGATCCCCTCTGCCCGACCAAACCCAAGCTGGCCGACGCCCTACCCTGCAAGCTCTACCGCCTCCTATTCACCACAGCAGTCTCCGTCCCCTCCATGCTGAAACAAGCCAAACTCGACCTCGAAATGTGGCGGGAGAGGCGAAAATTGGAGGCGGAGCTAGCTGCACAAGAGGAGGAGGAGGAGGACGGGGAGGAAGGCGGAGTTAAGAAGGTCAAAAAGAGGCGGAGAGTGGATCCAACCGTTTACGAGTACGAGCCAAGCACAACGACACCTGTAACCTACACTCCACAGGAAACCACGGACGACAATAGCAGCAAAATTTCTAATATGAAGGTAAAAGTACAATTTGTGTTTAACTAGTGGTGGGATTAAAATCCGGATATTCAACTATTCGGTTTGGATTTTGGAAACCGGATATTCAAAACCAACCTTAAAAAAAATTAAGCCTTCCATTTTGTTATGACACAAACTCAAGAACATTTGTGGAACATCCCCCAATTTGCTTCATGGTGCTCTGATTGTGACCACATTCACTCACTAATGGTCTTCGCGGTTCGTGAATAGCCTGCCCATTCGACTGATCAGAGAGTTCCCATCCATTTTTTTCAATCATTACAACTCTGGAGTGTGTTTTGAAGGCCAAGTTGTCAATAAATCTTGCAAACTATACCCAATTATCGTGAAGGGAATTGCATGCGGCACCTCACTTGTCACTTTTTGTTGGCGCGACTGAAATGAATGGGAACTTCTGGTGGAATCAGATAACCGTTATTCGGTTTGAAGAAAAATTAGGATATCCGGATTTTGAAATCTCTGATTTCTCTCACGATTAGTGTCAACTCTCCGAGACCTTTCAAATTCCATCAGGTTTTGTAGGATTTTGTAGGATTGAGGAAGGCAGAGCCAACTAGTTTTTCTGTAGATGGGACTTGAACCCCCGTTAAACTAAAAGCTTCAAAGAATGTCTTGTTGTGTTTACTGGTCACTGAGATGTAGCCGAACCTAAAGACAGAGCCGTAATTTGGAAAATGCCCCATTTTTTTCTTCCCTGATTGGTGTATTTGTTTAGTCTGGTGACTGGACCCAAGACGATGTGACCAGACTCATCCGGGCCATGACCAAGTATCCCGGGGGGACGGCGGCCAGGTGGGACAAAATCGCCGAAGAGATCTCGAGACCTGTCGAGGAGGTTAGTACCAGGTAGTGTCGTAAAAAGTTCAGTGTTCTTTCAGCAAAACAAAAACAAATCACATATAGATATGTGTGAATTGTTTTCGTTTTGCTGAAAGAACACACACCTTTTTTTGTGATCTGTGGACAGAACTTCAAAATGGTGGTTCTGTTTAAAACTCTGTAACTTGAAAAGTACATGAGTGATTTGAATGATTCTTGTACTAAAAGAAAGCTTATGCATTGGGCTTTCATATCCTAGATTTTGAAAGTGCTACATGCAGAACTTCACTAAAACAATGGGCCCGACATTTGGGTTTCCTTTGTTTTTACTCACCCTGTATAAGTACCACATTATTATTTAGAACTACTGGTAGGTCATATCGATGAAAGACATAAAACCCAATATTAGAAATATGCTCACACACACACCCACTGTGAACAATTTCAGGTTTGCAAGCTTTAGAAAAACAAAATGTCGATTGAAGCAATTACTTTTTAAATTATTTGTAGGTTACTAAGAAGGCCAAACAAATCAAATCAGGAGGATTCGTAGTCAGCGTGGACGCTTCGGCACAAGGTTGGTATTTATATGATCTCACCCTAAAGGATCAAAAATGATCCCACAGCTTTTTTTTATCCCCTGTAAAATCATCTTTTGAGTATTAACCGTCCTAGTCATCTGCACTTTACAACCCTTCAAGTTTTGCAAAACAACTTTTGACCACAGAGTTAGCACCCACACTTCAAATTCCTTTGAGGTAATCTTCTGTGGAGTATGGATAACACTTCAAATCCCTGCACAATTCTTGTGTGTGGTTAAGCTCGGGGCAGGCAGGCAGATATGGTCACGCTTCACTGCTCTAAACAGTGCTGTTTTATGTGCAGTGACTCTCTGTGTGACAAAGTTACTTTAACACTTCATATCCCTTCACTTGAAACTGACCTGCAGCGTTTTGAAGATGTTTTACAAATTGCTCTGAATAGTAACTTCCCACTAGGAGGGTTAGACCGAGCGTTTTCAGGCATGCAACTTTTCCTCGGATCCGCTGATTTCCTCATTTTTTACGTCTCAAGAATGCCATTACAAATTGAAAAAACACTATACAAAGTCTTGTGTGGTTAGAAATTTCCTCTTTTTTTTCTAAATTCCCAGTTGCATGCCTGTGTTTTTTTTTTTATGTTTCAGGTATAACCGGCGCAGTGAAGCACGCAGTGACCAGCAAAACGGGGAAGAAATTTACTGACGACGACATCACAACTCAAGACTTGACAACATCCGACCCTGACGACAGCCTCAAGGAAAACCAGAGAAAACACAAGCCGACCAAACCTCCCAAAACTGCCGAGAGAACGTTGCTCATCTCACAGACGTCGGGCAACGGAAATCTTGAGAGCCAACGGGACGAGACAGAAGGGGAGAACGCGGAGAACGCTGGGACAGAGCAAGATGTTTTGTCGTCGGGCGGGGCGGGAAGCTGGAGCCAGCGACAACAGAAGATCTTTGAGAAAGCTCTGACCGTCTACGGTAAAGGCGTGGCCGAGAGATGGGAGAAGATTGCTGATGCTGTCCCTGGAAAGACAAAGGTCAGAAAATGTTCTCCTTACGATCTTTGTAGCCATCACAAGTCAATTAATAAGTTCGGTCAGAAGCAACAGAGGACGAACAATAACAAAGGAATATGTTTGTCACAGATAATTTGAATTGCTTGTGGGGGAGCGTGGCCAAGTGGTTAGGGTTCGTGACTCATGATCAGAGGATCAGGGGTTCAAATCCAGCTGCTGGCCATATGTTGTATCCTTGGGCAAGCCACTTCACCCCAACTTGCCTCTCTCCACCTAGGAGTATATATGGATACCATCATGAACTGGGGAGTAACCTGCGATGGACTGGCATCCCATCCAGGGGGAATAGAAATATTATCAATCGTTTCATGCCAAGGAAACTGGAGATAAACGCCGGCCTGACGGGCTCATTCGCTAGTGACAGCCTTGCCTTTACTTACTTTTCTTCCAGGAGGAGTGCATCTTGAGATACAAAAAGCTCGTGGAGACGATACGACGGAAGAAACAGGGGAACGCAGGACCGCCACCGGAGAGGTAGCAGCAATAGAACGATGACAATAACATCACTCATCATTGGACGACTCAGTTTGACAGTTTTAAATTAATTTTAACCCTAACACCCCCTGGTCATATTTTGCCAAGAAACTCTCTCAATTATCCAACATTTGGCAGTGGCCGGTTTCAAAGGGTAGACTGGTTCCCGTCCGCATAATATGGGGATGGGTAGCTAGTTACTATTTAAAGCCATCGATTGGATGACCTCTGAGCGTGTGCAGCACGATCTTTTAATGTTTGAAAATGATGTTTACTGCTTTGTGCACAGATGACAGTTGAACACATGGCTATACAAAAAAATTAACTCTTACCATAACCAGTAGGCATATTTAATCGTCTGTGTTTCCACGAAGGCAACTTTCAAGCATTTCAACTGGATATGTTTCAAGTACTTAAAGGGAATATACATCATTTGCTTTGGCTGTAATTTTCAGAAATGGATGGAATTGGGGGTTCAAAATATAATGAAATATACTGAACAACTAACCTGATGAAGTTTTGGGTTCGAAAATGCTATAAAAACCAAGAAAAACAATCATTTTCCTGTACTCTGGTTCCCTGACTCCATTTAAGAAGAAACAGAGCAGTTTACATACATTTTGGAATTGTAAGGTCAGGGAACCAGTCTAGCTGGCTTGTACCCGTTCATAGGTGTGTAATCGATTGCAAACAAGTGCGATGGTCAATTGGGGCCAGTATTTGAAAAAAAAGCCAGTTTTTTCCAAAGCTGATCGGCCGATCAGCGTTGGAAATTGATACAAAAATACCACCTTTCTTGAAAATGATACCAGGTGCTTTATACTGTCATTCACTAACAGTCCAGCAAGGTATTTCAAAATGATTTGGTAGTTTTATTTTTTGATGTTTGCAAATGTTGTATTTTACCTTTAAAAGTAGTGCCACTTGACTGATATTGACTGAAAGGACAACTTTGCACAGAATTAGAGGTACTTTTGGAGTTGAACTTTTTAAATCCACACTGTGTTGATGGCTTCCATTTTGATGCCTTAAAACAAACCCAATTTTGAAATTGTCTCTTTATACAATAAATTCCGTCAGATTGTCTGCTTTAATGTTGGACAGTTCGTAGGAAATTTATGTTTTGTGCACCAAGTCTTGGTTCAAATATTGATATGTATTTATTTGTTCCCATTTGAATTTTCAGGGTTTAGTTTTTGTTCCAAAAAACGTTCTGTTAAATGTAAGGCCATGTTTCGTCTGTATCGACCTTCATTGTTTGTGTGCTTAGCACAGCACTTTAAAAGTTAAAGGGACACATCTTTCCGAAATGGCAATTTTTTGTTTTGTTTGGCGATTGTTTACTTATCCTGGTCGAAGTTGTGGTCCAAAGGAAACTTAAAAAATGTCGCACTGTTCCTGAGAAAGAAAAAAAAACTCGGTTGTTTACTTCCGACGCGGAGGATATTTTGTGGCATAGGCGTACTTAATTTTCAGCCGTTAATGTGAGTTGCCTTCCTGAACATAGGTTCTTACCAGCTGTCAGACGATTCGATGTACGTCATGTGTGTACATTAAAGTACACGTTGTTTCCCGCACGACAACAGTTTGCGATGCATTGGTGGAGCATGTGCGACAGGATTCACAACAAGCACCCAACAGCTCGATTATTAAGAGTCAAAATTTTGACCCCTGCAATTCGTTCTCGCTAGAATAACACAAAAACAGCAAATTTTCAAAGGATGGATGTGTGGACGTTCATATTCTACTTTTGAATGCTCTTTCCAATTTATATCATTTAATTCAAAACATGTTTGTAGCCAAATTGGGCACTTTGCAGGATGTAGTATCCCTTTAAGCCTGTATGTGGTGTTCATTTAAAGATATAGTCCATCATTTGTAATTTGTGCATTTTGTTCGTTTGAAACAACAAAAGTGTTCAAAATCTAATGAAGGATACTGAACAACTAACGTGATGAAGTTTCAGCTCAGCTTCAGCTAGCTGTATATTCCGAGAAAAACAGCATTCTAGGATCTCAATTTCAGATCAAAAGTTGCTGAAACATGTTTTGAATTGTTTTGAATTGCAGCTATACGCGATGTCGCGCACTGATTCAACGAATTATAGCAACCGCACGCGCCTGTGTGTCGTGCCAATGCTTGCGCCCGCTGCGCCGAATAACAAAACGAACTACTAATTTAAATTTTCCTACGGTGCGTCTTAAGATGCACCGTTGGAAAGACCTTCTTTCGTTGATTACTTCAAAATGATAGCTTGCCAGAAAGATTAATTTCACAGGGAGCTTAGTCCACTTACTATCTTTCAACCAAGTATGTTTTTCAACAATAGTACGCCAGTTACTTTTTCGGAAGGCTGCAGATGATGGACTATAGCTTTAATGATACATGTATCGTGAAGTACAGTGGAAAAATATGCACAGTGAATAAAAGTCGTTCTCTGTCCACTTTTCTTGCCAAATTGTCAATTTTATTGGCAATTCCAGCTACAAACTTAACCAAATTGGTGTATGCTCAGCTCATATCAAGAGTTTGCATGTAACCTGAAGTTATGTGAACCTTAGTGTACATATTATGTTACATTTGTAACAGTTGTGCCTAAACCTGATTCCATCCTAGTAAAGACTTCAACAAGACTCGAGCCGAATTTCTACTCGCAAAATGGAATAAAACTTTGCATGGGAAAGAAAATTGTTTACTACTGTTGTAGTTTGTTATCAGTTATCAGTTCTTGTTTTGAGAGTAAAGGGGTGGGATTCTTGTGTCTAAATACACAGATGAAATATGGGAATTTAAAATAAAAGGCACAAACTCTATACAGATATAGAGTTGAACAATTGCACATCTCCAAGCCGGGCTGTCCTCATACTTGCCCACCTTTAAAATTTGGTTTCAAGAACAAATAACTGTATCATTTTTGTTTATATACCATGTCATGGCAATACACAAAATAACGAATCAATATCTGGGACTATTAAGCAAAACTCCTCTACCCACTACCCCCGCCCCCCAAAACCCATAGAACTAGATTTTTAAGTACACTTTAGAAAAAGTTCCAGTTGTCAAGAGAGGGCGCCCTTTGAATTATGTGGGCTCTCATTCGATATTCGAACAAAAGGCCAAGGGGACAAACATTTTTTGTTAACGATATGTGGGCATATGCAAAGAAACATAGTTCTTGGGTCATTGTAGGTACAGTCGAAGAGGAACTGAGAAATCAATGAAAATGATAGAAAACAGAGAGTTTTTACTGTTGTTTTATTCCCAACTCATTTAAAAAATAAAATCGGGATGCAAGAATCTGTGATCCTAACATGAGGACTAAATGGAGCTTAAATCCGGCACAATTTTACAATAAACCCCCCAAAAAGTATTCACAAAGCCACCTGTGTGTGAAATTCTCGTTGCTTATTCTAAGCGCCCTCTATCGACATATTAGCTAGACAGTGGCAGTCAAAAATAGTTCCGGAAATTTTTAATCTAGATTTATTGGATTGTTATTCAAGTAATTTGATTTTGTTTGGCAGCTTAACTATTAGGTGCGATAATACCCACTTAATTTAATCCAAATGAAATAAATTTCCCACCCTCAAAATAATGAAACTTCGAGCTCAAATTCAAACATCGTAGCAAAATAATGTTTGTTTTTTGAGCCACTTCACTGGTACTCGGTGTTTGGCGGCTGAACGCAGAGATCACGAAGCGACACCAGCCAATTTTGTGCGTGCCATTTTTGTGCACGGAGATGTAGCACTCAGTGTGCTTTTTCTGCACAGTGTCACCGACATTGCTCGGTTCGTGACATTTTTGATCTCTGGATTAGGGTGAAAATTACCGCTTAGAGATGGCGTGACGTACTGGTGACAAGATGGATACGTCCCTTTTTCTTCTGGTCCTTCTTTTGGCCAGCCCTGTCCCTTCTTTGACCGATCCATCTGGAAAACTGGGTGAGTTTTTTGGCTTTCTAATGTTTGTGTTGTGACAGCCGGCCATCATTTTTTCGTCTGCTGCTGATGATGTCATCATGGATGTCATTGTTTATTACATCAATGACATTGTATTTGTTGTAATGTGATGCTTAATAGTTGATAATAGATTTAATGTCACCGTTATATAATTGTCAGTAAATTCCAGAGTCATGTAATTAAAGTTAATTTGATGTTACTCCACCTTTTAATTTAATTAAGGGGATTACTTGCTTGGAACAATTCCCATCTGGCCATCACTTGTCACCCTGTGCACTGCCACTGGTCTGAGGTCTGAGAATGTCTCAAGTGTTTTCTCAGTAACTACTTCAATATTTGCCCTGCAAATTTTGACTTTTTAGGACATATTATCACTTTCTGATGGCAGATAGGTCACTGAAGGGAAAACTTAGTGATTTCCAGATATTGGGAATCTTTCCGTTTACTTTATCTGCCATGTCTACTTTTATTTTTTTTAATATTTGTATTACTTAGGCCTAGGCTAGGCCTTTAATACCGTGCAAACGCTGTTGTAATTTTTACGAAAGTCGACCGTTGCACACACGTCACTTGTCAACCGAATGGGTTGTGGAGTTTTCTTCCGAGCGAAAAGAAATCATCAATAACCTTGAATCAGAAATCTACTTCAATAAAAAGAAGGATATATAGCATGGTTTCACGAAAAACAATCAAACAATTAAAAGTTACACAATTTATTTATGATTTTGGGGCACAAAAAAAAAAAAAATTCCGATATTCAAACCTGTGCATTTGGCACTCTAACAGTTCCGGATCATCGACAGTTCCGGATCACTTGATTAAATGAATATTAATTCAACTGTAACCAAACTTTTTTTTTTCACCAATTTTGCAATTGTTGGGGTAAAGAAATTTTTGAAATTGCTCAAACATTACCCATTATCCAGTTTGGCAAAATTTCTGCTTGTTTTGTAACTGGCCTGTGAAGGAAGCGTGAAAAGGCAAAAATCTGGTTTCCTGTGGAACAAGGTCAACATTTATCGTCTTTTTCTTCACTATATTTTGGGTTTTCTTGTAACTTTTTGTAAGGATAATCAAAATAGACCCTATCACTGAGTACATTGTAATAATGATTTGGGCATTTGAATTAACTGAATTGCCGTATTTGCGGAAAGATTTTTATCACATGATGCAGTTGCACTGACTATACCATTTTAACTACATGTACCTACTTTTTATTGAAAAAAAAAATAGATTTCAGTTTCTTCTTCCTAATCAGTGGCTTTGGAGGATTTCGTTTAAAAGGGAACTAAAGTCCAAGAACCAGTCGGTTGATAGTCTGGTTCCAAGAGACGTTGAATACTATTAGGTCAAGGAACCAGATGGTTGATTGCCGTAACAATAGCCACTGCGTTTATTATTAAAACGTAAGAGCTCCCGTCATAGAAGAATGTCAAATAAGAAAAACACTAATCTTCAAACATGTCAAATGTTTTTGTTTTGCCTTAGGGTTTATTTGAGCGTACATACATGTATAAATGTATTCCCACAAATCGGTTTCAAATATAGCCGTAATTATTTTGGGCTTACCCTAATGTTTCTTTTGTTTACCACTTCGGCTGTACTAATCATCCCCACATTTTTACCCAAAACTTGCAATCTAGCATTAAATGACAAATCATTTTGTCAGTACATTCATAAAAAACAAACCATCAATATGATGATCATGTAATTTAATTGCATTCCGTCCATGGCCAGTGCAGTGTGAAACTAATAATGCAGATCACTGACGTCATTACAATCACTGGTCATTTGCATTATTGAATTGTGGTCAGATGAACGCCCAAGTGCGTGCACCGGTGTGTGTCGTAGTTCCGGCGCAGCGTGAAATTTTGGTCTTCATAAGAAACACGGACTGTCTGACCATATTGTGCATAGATTCTCAGTGCGTGAAGACAATGAGAAGGCATAGGTAATGGTATGTCAGGGTGACAGATATGGCAAGAAATGGGATTAGGGTCGGATGGGATGGAACGGTAAGGTTTGGATGGGGATTAACTCTAACCTCCGCAATGCCATCAAATCCACCCCCCCCCCCCCCCCCCATTTTGGTGGATTTTGGGGACTTGGTCCTGCAGGCCTGGTTTGACTAAATATTGATGGAGTATGATGGACTTGGGCCTGGAGGCCTAAAGCAAAGCATGCATTGGAAGCAGTGTGATTGATGGATTTTGGTGGACTTGGTCCAGTGCATAGTAAAAGACAGTAGGGAGTCAGAATGAAAAGTCAAAATTCAAAGATTTGATATTGAATTACCGCAACATCTGGAATGGTGCTATCTTTAACCCTAACTCCCTAGCATGATTTACTAGGAACCATACCCATCCTGGAAAATTCCAATGCCGTATGGGAAACTGCACACTCTATTTCTGACTTAGATTCTGGAGGTGTGCGAACCCCATGTAAAAGACTGTCAGTTTAGGGGTACTGTACCCATCCTGACAGATTCCAACAAAACATGCTGTTGGGGTTCGATGGGTTGAGTTCTACTAGGGTTACTAGAGAAAATATTACAGTGTAAAAACTGTTGGTTTAAATCAGTTTTACATTAATTTTAACATTACAATAAATTTGTACAATGTGTATAGGTCACAATTCAAATTTCTAAAGCGAATTGTTAGTGTGAGTATTTCCACTGTATTTTATACAAGCCCAGTCTTCAGTTTAATTATTAAAACAGTTCTGATTGATGGAGAAAGTGATACATAATTTGTCTTAAAACTAATTTGATTAATTAAAAAAAAAATGTTTGTAGCACCCAGTACCAACACTTGTGAGTTAGTTCAAAGTTTGCGTATAAGACAATCCGACACGTACTAGTAAGTAGCTGCCAAAAACTGTAACCACAATTTGTGTCGTTAAAAGACAAATTGCCTTTTAGTTGTGAAAAGATGCAAATGACTCATCAAAATACGGGTAGATAGAGTGCCTGTTTGTGCAAATGACCGCACATGAAGTTGATTGATCGTCAGACAACTCAAAACCTTTTGTTTTTTTACAATTATATACATGTGTACGTGTACATGTTGACAAGGCATTATGCCGTAACGAGAATCTTGTATAGGCAACACTGCGTAAATTGCTTGCCCCGCAGAGCCCCATTAGCAGCGCGAGGGTGAAAATCACGTCATGCTATACAGTGTTCACTGCTCTCTCGGATACTGCGGTTGCCATGGTTACGCGGTTTGATTTGCATTGTATTTACTGTGCCGTGCGTAGAACAATTTCCTCTTGGATGAGATTTAACCTGAGGGTCACCGCCGTTTTGTGTTCATTAATTAGAATATATAAGCCTGTCAGAGTTTCCATTTGATGCTAATATACCGGGGTATTGCATAATTTAATATTTATATATTCATTATGTTCACAATTTTTGATTGTTTTTTTTAAATTGGGTAAAGAAACATTGTTGTTCTGTAATTGTGACAAATTTGTGTTGTCAAGAATGGAAACGCACAACGGAACTGCTGGCTCGAATTGATGGAGTTGTTTTCTTCAACATGAATACCGTACTTCAAAAAGAGACCGAAATGATTCTCCAACATTTGCTGATTCCACTCTAACCCAAAAGATATTTGCTCAGAAAACCCACCTCAATTTGACTCAATATTTTTTTTAAAATGTACCTCATTTTCTTTTTACCTGGAGATGTTTACTCTATTTTTTTTGGTCCGTTATTAAATTTAAAGCGAGCAAGCCCCATCACAATGGTACCGTAGCATCACGGAGGAATGAAACCTAAAGTTACGTGTTCACTGACCAACAACAAGGCTATTGCTCATTGTGAATGCTATCCATTGGAGGCCTGTGCCCTATTCAATGCTTCCAACAAATTGCAGTGTCGGATGAATTTGCCCAATCTCTTGTACCGTGTACGCACCATTGTACGTGATGGTTTCAATCCCATTTTTCATTTTACCTTGGATCAGGATCTGCAGAAAGTCCCTGGGTATTCTTATTACGAAAACCTTCATCTGTGGTGAATCAAAAGAAATGATCACTGCACTGGAAGCCAATGGAAATTTGTTATACTTGTGTAAAACTGTTTAGGGAACATCAATCCCAACTTAACGCTACATGCTATCTGAGTCACAGACAGTAAAAAAGGACACAGGTACATACGTGTACATGTACAATGTACTACAATCTTAAGATCAGGGGGTCAAATCCCCATTCGGGTGTTTTGCAACAACACTATGCTAACAGTTTTGTTGGTCTTGCTTGTTGCTATAATTGAAACAATTGCAGCAAAGTGTCTTGCCCAAGAACTATAGTGCTTCATGATTGCCAGGTCAGGGATTTAAACCCGCATTCAGTGATTTCACAATTTGCCTTCATATACCGTACATGTACCATGCATACCGAACTTAGGTCTTCTTGCTTGTTACTCATCCTTTTGTGGGTTTTAATTGTTCCGTTGATATTTAAGCCCCGATCTTAGGCCTGATTAAACGCGCGGATTTAATCGCGGCACTGTATTAGCATAAATTTGCATAATCAACATCGCGTTGCATCCACCTGTACAGTCTTTGCCTCATCTTCTGCACTTGGCTGAGCATTGATGACCAGTAACTGAATCTCTTTCCCGGGTCTCCTGCGGATTGTAAGGAGATCCAGCACAATTTCATTAAGTGCACAAAAGTGCTGTCCCATTCATCTTCTAGAAATTGAAGTACCATGTACAAGCATCCATAACCTACATGTACATGAATAACTTTTCTGTACAGATATATCTACATGTACATATGTAGATATATCTGTACACAAATATTCTCCACAAATGTTTGAACTCTTATTGCACAGCATTGATGGAGAAAACATTGTAAAATTTGAGTTGAAGGTATAGGGCCTATGCAAAAAATTTTTTGCAAACATAAAAAAACTACTAAATTTGTATGAAATACCGTACCTTACTTGACTGTAAGTGAATAATAGTCTCAAGCATCCTGTGAAATCATGGCACCTGGTGTGCTGTCATTTTCAAGAAAAGTGAAGTTTTTGTATCACGTTCCAACGATGGTCGGCCGACCATCATTTAGTTGTATTTAGGAGGTATTGTTTAATCCACAGGATCTTTGTAATGCTTCGCTTTGTTGTTACCTAAACCGGTAGGCCAATTTAGTGGACAAAATTGAACACTTAGGAAGGAAAAAATGACATTGAAATATATCGGTTGTCATTTTAAAACCGGCCACGCAGTGACAGATCAACTCGAGACGGTAAGCCAGTGTGAAAACTCGAGCCTAGGTAGTCTAACGCAATCCAGACTAAATTTGATAAAAAAAAAAAATCGCTCTGACTGGAAGCATCGGACTAGTCCCCTCTAGCCAAAACTGCCGATGAACTTACGATAGCGCGCCCTGCCCTTTACCGCGGCGGGTTTCTGGTGGTTGAATAATGACCCACGAAATCACATTAAATACGCCCACTGCTGAACACGGGGGACTGTGGAATACGAGAAGAAAAGTATTGATGTCATTCGGTTGCACTCGGCAAATAAGAGTGGAGAAGTGTGCGTTAAAAATTAACCCCAATATCGCACAAATCAATGACGATCGGTTGGTGAGGATGAAATGTGTTGCCTTCTCCTTGATTGTGACTGCTTCTTCACGTCTAATTGTATTTATAAACAGCAGCTGAAGGGTAAAGAAATTTCAACATTTGAAAATAAATTTAGTAAATTTTATTCAAAGAAGAAAGCAAAGGGATCAACAGAACAGAACATGGTCACCATATGTGACTAATATCCAGATAAATTGGCCAAAAAACCCCAATTCTGAGGGCAATTTAGTGGTGGGAGAAATCGGAGATTTCAAAATCCGGTTATCCAACTTTTTTTCAAACTGAATAACAGTTATCTGATTTCACCGGAATTCCCATCCAGCTCACGGTCATGCCAACAAAGAGTGACGAGTGAGGTGCCGCAAGAAATGCCCTCCCAATGACTGGGTATAGTTTGCAGGATTCAATGATCACTGGGCCTTCACAAAAACACTCCAAAGCTGTAATGTTGACAAAATAAAAACTCTCTGATGAGTCGAATGGGCAGGCTTTTATAGCAAGAAGACTATTACTAGCGAGTGAATGCAGTTACAATCAGATACCATGGAGCAAATTGGGGAATGTTCCAGTTTTTTCTTTAGCCTGCGTCACAAAAAATTGAAGGCTTAAATTTTCTTAACGTTTGTGTCCAATATCCATTTTCCAAATTCGAAACCGAATAGTGGAATTCAAACCAAATTTAAAAAAATTTGGATTTAATCCCAGCACTACAATTTGGGAAACATTCCAAAAAGTACAAACTGCAAAAAAAAACCCAAAAAACAAAAAACAAAAAAAAATCACCTAACTACCGGTATTATCCAAACTAACATCAAGTACACAGCGATTTACATTTACAACATGTAAATATAAAATATGGCAGTTCAAACAAAAACAAACATCCCCCACACAAAAAAACAACCTGGAAAATATGCTGAAGACCAAATTCTGATCCATCGTAAAAATGATGAATTTTAAGATATATTCATAAAAAAACACATTTAAAAACAACATTATCATAATTAAGTTGTGAGAAATCTCCTTCATGACATTTGAATTCAAAGCTCTGAAAGCTCAATTCTAACTGAAATTCCAATTGTAAATTTCCTTCGCAACTTGACTTCCCCCCTTCCCCCAAGCGTTCTTGTACACTTAAAAGCCATTATTCTGGTTACAAAGTGACCATCCATCATTTGTAATTTTTCACCATTGTCTGAAATTCACCATTGTGTGGCAGTCTCGAGTCAATCCCATTTGTGCCTCATTTTGAATTTTCCACCGACTGTAAAGCTTCATCGTGTTGTACTGGCCACTCGTCCTTTCATGTACTAAGAAGTTATCCAAAACTAAAGGGGAAATACATACATGTACATGTACATAATGTATTGAGCAGTTTTTTACGCACGAATTCAAAGAATTGTATAGTGTTTCCTTTGCACATGTGGACTCTATTTGAACAATGTCTTAAATTTGGCTTTTTAATTTTGAAATCGCAGTGCTAAATCTTTTGTTACCGTTTATTAAAATTTGGAGGTGCATTTTTCTTCAGTCAATGCCGTTCGTTATAAAATATTATGAAGATTATTTGGTGCGCCCCAACACAAAAAATGTGACGTTACATGGTATGTCAAAAATCAGGCACTTTCCGGCAAGAGGTCAATTTTGAGTTATTGCAATATTAGCAGTGCTCTTTTAAACGCCGCTTTGTTTTCCGAAATTAGATATATATTCCAAAGCGAAGTTGTTAAATTTTGAAATCGGACTGTCCGAAAAGTCACGCTAATTTTGCATCATTTCAGAGCAAAATCTTGAACAAATTGTCATTTTATTGTAATGATTAATAAAATACTTTGATGATGAAATTGCAGTTTGAAACTTTTACTGAACATTTAAAAAAATACATTAGTGTAGCGTCACAAATTTCTAAAATCTCAAAATCGTTGAAAATCATACAGCATGTCGTCAAGCAGCTGTTTCTCCATTTGTAGCTCTGCAATTCTGCCTGGTTTGGACATACACATGTACCACGTCACAAATATCGGGTACGTGACATTACAAACATGAACGTTTTGGACATTTAATCCCAGAAAGACTGAGATTTCTTCACTTTTTAAAAAAACAATTTGTACGGGGAGACAGAATTTATTTTTTGGTTGTTGCCTCTCAGTGTTGAGTCTGATGACGCACAAGTTGACTAAAAATGTTTAATTAATTTTTTTTAAAAAATATTTTTTAAAATAATTGACGTGCGTACCAGTATTTTGCAGTTGAAATTGTAAAGAAAAAATAAATCCGATAAATTTTATAAGATTGCTGTATTGGGAAGACAGGTGGTCGTTGGGAGGGTTATTGGCCTTTTCCACAATCCTTGCATAAAAAAAACCCACTATTAAGCCATCAACGTCAATTTTCACCCACATAATGTCCATTTTCATCAGAATGTCAAACTTAATTCAGAGCTGAGTGCAGTATAATGCTCTGAGTCATAAGTGTACATGGATTGTATCAAAAACAAAAAAAAACTGACAAAAATGCCCTAAAGACTAATTTAGTTTGATGTACATGTACCGTACTCACAAATATGCGCGCACTTGTGTGTGTCATAAATGTAAATTAAGATCCATGATACGGACTTAGGTTGCCGCAGTTTTCGTGCAACTCAATATTACTCTGGGCATTTTGTTATCGCTAAGCATCCATGTCTTGCTGTCAACAATTTGGTTTCTTGTAGTTCTAAGATCGCTGCCGGAAGTTTCTAAAGTGTTACCATGGTTAATTGCAGTCGAGTTGAGAATAAATTGGTTGTGAAACTGAAGGGCCTATTGTGCGTTAATTGTAATAAATTGGAAAAGTAAGGTTTGTTTTTTACAGAATTTTTTTTTTTTTTTTTTTTTTAATGAAGAACAGTTTGACCACAAATATGAACGGACAGGTCAATTTGATTATTTTGATCTACTATACATAATACACGGTGTACAGTAAACGCAAGGTGCAAGATTTTTTGTTTGTCTTACAATGTACATGTACATGTATGGGTGCAATGCACAACACGCTCTTCAAAGTCATCGTGAACGGTGGCAGGTTAATATTTTTTATTCAGTTTATTTGTGTAGAAACTCATTAATAATTGAAAGACAGTAATGGTCGTGCCTGCAATTGACCTACATATATTCTTCTGTTTAGCACACCATTAATTTTCCACACAAATACTCATACACATGTATGGTACCGGTACATGTACATGTACTGTGCATGATAAATACTTACGCACACTGTACATGTAATTTGTATATATGTACATGTACATGTACATGTACATCCCTGCACAAATATTATCATGATTATCCCAAACTCTGCAATCTCTGAAGACGGTAGCCAAATTTTGAGAGTACTAATAATAATGGAAGTAAGGCCAAAAAAAATAAATAGTCGTTCTCTGGTCAGACCGAAGTTCGGGAACTGATGCGGCGACGCTTTTTTGTTTGTTTTTTTTGGTAGTTTTTTTTTTTAAGCTTGTTTTGTACAGACAAGGTGGGTACTATTTTGCTTTTTTGTGTCCTCATTATATACATTGGTGTCCTCCATAATTTGCCTTGGTGCCCTTTATCACTTGCCTTGGTGCAATTTCCCCATTCCTTGGTGCTCCTTGGTACAAATATTTGAGGAGGCGCGGCAATAGAGGGCGCTGTTGTAGCGTCCGTGTTAATTTGGAAAAAAAAGGTTGACGCGCATGATTAAAATCGACGCGCGCGCTGACCAGAGACCGAGTTTTTTTTTTTTTTGGCCTCACCTTGCATGCTTCAAATCACCCTACAGAAAAAAAACAACCTTCTTTTAAACTTGCCAAAAATGAATTTTTCTGGAACCTTAAATCTGACGATATCAGTCCCGCTTCCCCATATTCAGCCTACTCTTGACACAAATTGAGTTTGAGTCCCAAATTAATATTCCTCGTCCCCCTTATTAATTGGGTAACACACTGCGCCCCCCTGCGCACCCCTGCGTGTTCGCCCCTGTGCTCTCTCATGTCTCCCCTGGGTCACAGCAGCTGAAGACACAGCGTGCCGCTCGCTAATTATTTCCCTTCTCTCGTCCGAGCCGCGGTCTGAGAAATTTGCGGCTTGCCCTGTGAAGATGTATTGACATGCGTCCTTATGTTGTCAAATTATACATGTTATAAATGCAAGATGATCTCGGTAAAAATGTACTCAATTGGGCATATGTGTGAATGACATTTGGTGTGAAAATTTGTCTTGTTTGGCCATTAAAAATGTGCAGTCTACCAGTATGCATAAGAAAATGTACATGTACCAGTTAACCTCAACTTGATCAAAATTCCAACATGTGGGTTCAGCTAAATTTTGAAAATACAGAGGTTTTTAACATGTTCACTGCTTAACATCCACATGTCCATGTCCATGTACATGTACAATGTACTTGTTCACAACATGTGAACACATACATTGTGTACATGTACATGTATACATGTATCTGTCAGGAATTTAACTGTTTGTAAATATAAAAAAAAAAATGACGAGAAACACATAAAATTTCACAATTTTTCCCAAATACTTGTACATGATTATGTCGGACATGTACATGATATGCGCTGATTCATTCACTTCGTACATTTCATGTAAATTGCTTATGAAACCTTATGAATTATTAAGTATCAACTGCAACATAATTTCTCCAACCTAAATTTGAGAAAAAAAACATTGATAAATCTTCTTCCACAACAACATGCAGTCATCCGTGCAATTGTCTGCAGTAAGTAAAAAATTATATATAATCCTGACAGACATTATCATTTCTGGCAATCCAATGCAACCTACATGCATTCCTATATCCCCCCCCCCCACGCTCCCTTGTCACATTTGCGTCAGTAGCGTGTAAATGGATGTTGAAATTATCTCCGCACTGGCGAAATCCCTCTATTGTATGCCCTACTCGGAATACAAGTGTTGTCAACTACGCCGGCTATATTTTTGACCTTCCACGGGCACGATGCTAGCATTGAGTCAATACAATGCCTGTGTGTGGGTGGATACAACATGTGGGCGTTAAAGCACTGACAGAATTTCTTCGTGTCGGTTTTGTTTCTTTTGACATCGTCGTTTTTTTGTTAGTTTTAGAGGACTATTTTTTAAGCCATATGTTGGTTTTGTTTTGGGGACAAGAATGAAACTTGAGAGTATTTTTCCTGTTATTTGGTCTCTGTACCTCGGGGGAAAGACGTCGGTTGTTTTTTTTTTTACACGTGTTTGAGATTCATTTCAACGGTGAATTACAATGGATTTAGTTCGTTGGTGAATAATAATAGAGATTTTGGAGCGCGGACTTGCGTAACGGACTTCATTCACAAAACGCACTCCAACTTTTTTTTTTATAGTTACATGAATGAATAGGGCCGCGATACAACAAAATCGCCAAGTTAAAAAAGGTGTGTTTCTTTTGTGTGATTTTTGGAATTACTATCAGGGTATTATTTTTTTTGGGAGGGGGTGCACAAATGCACTCCGACATTTGGAAAAGTTATTGAAAAGGACAGCGGTGCACAAAAATATCGCGAAGCTAAAAAGGTGTGTTTCATTGTGTGATTTTTGGAATTTCTTTCAATTTTCAGTTATTCTTTTTTTGTATGGCAGGCATTAATGTAAGTACCCAGATGTTTTTAAAAGTTCTTGAAAAGGACAGAGGTACAAAAAATAAGTGCATTTAAAAAAAAAGAGTGTGCTTCTTTTGTGTGATTTTTGGAACGTCTTTCAAACGCTTAGACGTTTTTTTAATAGTTATTGTAAAGGACAGGAAGTGATGCAAACAAATTGGAAAGTTAAAAGGGTGTGTTTCTTCGTGTGTGTTTAAAATCTTTTAAAATTTCAAATCCTTTAAGGGGGGAGGGTAGGATAGGGAAAAGAACAAAGTGCACTTTAGAAATTTATCATAGTATTTGACAAGGTCCCTGGAGGGACCTATCGGTAGGCCCCCAGGGAGAATGGTTCTTTGATAGCTGATGGGGCTACCCTGGTAAAATAGAACATAAAAAAAGGACAACACAAATTAAAACCTTCAAGTTAAAAGGGTGCGTTTCTTTTGTCCGGGTTTTTTCCTTTCTTTCCATTTTCATTGGGGGACGGAGGAAGTCACTGCAAAAAGCAAGGACACAATTGCATTTAATAATTTTGAAATTGTGCACATGTATTATAATGTGTATTGACTAGTGCTCTCTCAAGTAAAAAATGACCTTATTTGCGAAAAACAATGTCAATTGTCATACATACGTGTACATGAATAATATTTAACTGTGAAATTAACCAAACATGGTCAGGCATCAAGTGCGCATTCAGAGAGGTTACTGCCAGGATTGGGAGGGGGAGGGGGGCTCTCTCAAGTAAAAAATGACCTTATTTGAGAAGAGCAATACCCCACATCATAAATGTACATGTACATGACCAATATTGCACTGTGACAATTAACCCAACATCCCATTTTACTGACATGAATTATTTCAGTCATTAATTACATATTCATGCATTTCCTTGACACACGTTTGAATATTTTAGCAGAGTACTGTACATGTAATTCGCTGACATTGACATACCTTCAGGACCTTGGGAAAAAGTCATGCTGGTACATGTATTATAAACATCACCTACATGTACCATGCCTACCGGTACATGTGTACACGAGTCCAATTTGTATACTGGCAGTGGACTTCCAATTTGGTTTTATAACAGTTTATGCGGTACCCGCTGCTATTTACTGGTTTATAAGATACGAGCCAGCCAACCCATCCCATTACAATGTAGCACGGCGGTCGAGTGGTAAGACATCTGCACTACAAAGCAGGAGGTCGTGGGTTCGAGTCCCACCCGAGTGATTTTTTTTCCAACTTTCACTTAGGAGGTAACACACTGAGTATACAGTGTTTAAAACGTCGGTGAAGGGCAAAACCTAATTTGATTTATATCACCCCGATGCAAAATTCCATCTTATAATAATTTGGTTTAAGTTGTTTTTTGTCCCTTTTGTTGTTGTTGTTGCATGCTTTGGTTGACAGCCCAGTTATTACCTTGTATCTCATGCGTGACACAAAGAACTAAGGAGACAATGCCAGATCTGCTATGCAATTACCATACTTACGGTGCATGCACAATATTGTCCAACCCATTGCAAGGTGGATTTTGTTTTTGCAATCAGCGTTTGACAGCGGTCATATAATTTTGCCGCTATTTGAATCTTGTCTGCGTCAGTGTGGGATTTGTTATTTGTAGACAAACGACTGACGCCCTACAGTACGCCACCCACACGTAAGGTTAAACTGTGGGCGGTCATCGGACGTTTTCGGATAAATAAATATGTTGAAAATATGTCCGAACAAAACTGGACGTGTTCAGTTAAATTTGGTCCTTAAACTGCTTTCGGAATTAGGGAAAAAAATCTAACAGTCAACAATATGACCGCTGATTTTGTCCAAGCAGTTTACATGTACATGTTTGTGTCTCAATTTGCCCTCTGCCGTGTCCGCATTTACACGTGTACAGTCTAAAAAATATTCCATTTTGTTAAAAGGTCAAGTACGCGTAGGTAGTACACGTAGATCATTTGTCATTTGTGCATTTTTTTCGTATGAAGCAACAAAAGTGCTCAAAACCTAAAGACCGGTGCTTATATAACAACTAACCTGATGAAGTTTAAGCTCTGTGAATGCTGTATATTATGAGAAAACAATATTCCAGGAGCTCAGTTACAATTTAAAAAATGCCGAGTCATATTTTGAAATTGGCATATGGGACAGGTTGTCATTCAGCTGATTGCAGTTACCTGTACATGTACGCGATGTCACGCACTGAACTGACAAATAATAGCAACTGCACACGCATGCGTCATGAAAACGCTTTTGCGCGCACCCCATTCACGAATTACAAGCCAACTACTAAAAGAAATTTCCAAAAATGCGTCACTTGGCTCATCTTTGGAAATGGCCTTCTTGTGTTGTTTTCTTCAAAATAACAGCATGCCAGAAAGAATAATTTCACAGGGAGTTTAGTGCCATTACTTTCTTTTAACCTACCGGTAGTAAGCTTTTCAACAATAATTTTGTCAGTTACTTTTTTGATAGCTGCAAATGATCTACTCTACATGTACCTTTAAATTAATTTTTGTTTGGAACAGCTTTTTTGTTTGGGTCTATAGATATGACAGTGTGTGTCCTTGTTAAAAAACCCCAAAAACACAACACATTACCAGGGTAATGGCAAATGTTCAATTAGCCTTCACATGCAAGACTCCTCTGTACATCTGAATTCAGACAGGTTTAAGGTCATAGGTTAGGGTTGTCCACTTTCGAATAATTTAGTATTGGATTACTTGAAGCTGCGTTTGACCAAATATTCGGATATTCGAAACTGCCAGCTGCAACTGCGTGCTGCACCGGTCAAAAGTTGCAAGCAGAGCACGCCAGTTGAACATTGCATGCGGCGAATCGATATGGGTTGCAGGAGTGTTATGCAGTAAGTATCTGTCAAGGGCTTTAAGCTGCTAAGGATGGAGACAATGAACCGCCGTTGACACAGAAATTACCATCGACAAATACTAATTTCCGATCAACTGGACTTAAAGGGAAAATACAACATTTGCAAACAGTCTAAAGCATTCTGTAAAATTATGGCACCTGGTGTGAAGTCATTTTCAAGAAAATGGTATTTTTTGTATACATTTCCAACGGTGGTCGGCCGACCACCGTTGGAAAAACCTAACTATTTTTTCAACTACTGCTCCATATTTACCATTTGTTTCAGTCCAAATTGTGTTTGCTATTGGTTACATGTTCATGAATGGGTGCAGGCCAGCTAGACTGGTTCCCTCACCTTACAATTCTATAAATTGATCCATTTCATCTTTAGTGCAGTCAGGGAACCAGACTGCTTGAACATTTTTGTTTTTCTTGGTTTTCCAGCATTTTCGGACACAAAACTTCAAACATGTCAGTGTAACAATAGTTTGATCTATTATACTAACATGACTAACCCCTCAACTAGTTCATTTCTGAAAATTACAGCGAAAGCAAATGATGTACATTCCCTTTAATGTCAGTTTCTCTTTCTTATTTTTTTCCACAGGGTGTCGCTTCAGCCCAGTGTGCAACGAAGATGAAGTGTGTGCAGAAGGTAAGTCCACCATGGCCATGAAGGACAGTGTCCTTGAGCAGGATGGTTTATCACAATTGATGACCATTTTTGTGTGTTAATTGCTTTCAATACCACAGTATCCTGTCACTGGGAGCAGTTGATGAGTGTCACGGTCCGTTACAGCTCGTAAGCCTTTGGCGGCAGGAAAAAATGTGAACAAAGCCGTAGTTGGCGAAGTGCAGAGTTTTTTTCATAATGAAATGATCAAGCATGAACGGGTCCGTTCAAACAGTTTCCACATTGCCCGAGGCGACATCACAATGGATTCAATCATCCTCGGCATGAACATTAATCACCCAGCGGCAACATGTAATAAATGTTGTCAGTAGTTATCCGAATGCATGTCATCATGTACACTGCTGGCTTCAATTGCGAACGGCCAGTAAATACGTTTGAAGAATTTATTCTAAATCACATTACAACTCTAACTCTTCCAGCTCTGCCACAAGCCATCAGGATGTTTTTTTCAAGATTTTTCTGACGTTTACGGGAAAACATCTTCCAAAATCCTGTGAAAATTGTCCACTTTCCCGTGGAATTGTCCTTACTGGCATGGTCAGTTGCTTAACCCTCCTAGGTAAACATACAGTCTTTGCCAAGTTGTCCTTTCAGTCAAAATCAATCAGGTGACTGTTTTCAACAGTTCAGAATTCCCAGCCTACATAAAGCAGGATTGACTGGCTGTGATTGTTTATGTAACTTGATACAGCTATGCTTTGACTCCGGGTGATTGATACGCCAGTTGTGACCACAACTTCCCTGCTCTGTCTGTTGACTGAGTTTGACTAGTCACAGTGCTTGCATGACATAGGATCTGACTGCTGGCGACCAGCCTGTGTTAAAAGTATAGCAGGGGAAGTGTATGGACATTTTGGCTGTCTGTGACTATTTAAATAGCTGGTGGGTTAAAGCCCAAATATGAGAACAGTATAGGATGCTAAGTTTTTAATAATTTTTAAAAATTTTTTTTATGTGACAGACCAACTCTTTGGCACCTGCATGCAGCGTTTGGCCAACTTCCTGCCCAACTACAAGCTTGACCCGGCCGGCCTGAAGCGACTGAAGGACGTCGTCCAGTATCTACTGGACGAGGGTTTCGCGTGGGAAGATCAATATGCGCAGGTTGGTTTACGGGGAAGACAGAAAATAAATCAGTGGGTGGTCACACGATCATTTCAGACAGGATAACAATTTCTGAGGTGACGCAACCGATGAGGGATCAATATTTTGAATCTGTGGATCTGAATCATGAATTTTCCTTGAATTTTTTGTCCCATTTTAGGCATATTCCAGATAGACTTTTGAGTTATCTGTAACTGATGACACATCAATAATTTGATTCAAACCAAAATGTACATTGTGTAAGAGGTATAAATTTTCCTCAAATTTTTCTTTTTATCCCCCTCCTAAAAAAACCCCCCAAACTTTAAAAGATGAAATATTATTTCAGTGCCAGATTTAAGACATTATTTAAAACAAATAAATCCTTTAAAATGTTTATTACACTTCAAAATAATACCTGCTTTAACTGAATTCCAGTTGCTGAAAAAAATAAAAGAACAAGTGTTAGACAACTGTTTTTGTTCGCTTTAAAAATATACGGCCCAAGCTTTTTTCTAATCTTTGTATTTTCAAACTAAAGTTGATACGTTTACTGCTTAAATAATATGGCATACCTGTACGTACATGCACATGTAAATACATACAGCAAGTATAATTGTACATATTAAAATGATAATAAAAAAAATGCAACGCAGAGATAAATGAGTGAAAGGACTGTTGCGATCTCACGATGAAAACCTGCTCTCTGGAAAAATTCATTTTGCTGGCAACCGGGATCCATCCTCGGTTGCTGTTGACGACGCATCTTAAAGATGCAACTTCCCAATAATACCCACCAGCTGTTGCCGTAATGCGCCGCCTCAAGACGAAGAAAAAAATCAGAAGGAAAAAAAAATTCAGGAAAAAAAAGAAAGAAAAGAAAAGCTGCTCCGTGTCTATCCAGAGCCGAGTAATTCCTGCGTGATTAGCCCTCGGTTGCCGCGGGCAACCTTAATCTTTTTTTTTTTACCCCCTCGCCCATTCATGGTAGGATTTACGTCATGTAGTCACAACTGCCCTTCCTTACTCATTTGCAATGGCATATGGTGTTGGATTTAGTTGAGAACGAATGTCTTTTTTTGCGTGGAAGACATTTTTGGTCTGTTTTTGTCGTGAATTTTTCAGATGTTGCACGAGACGAGAATACGGTTTGGAGGATTTTACATCTACATGTACATAGGGCTGGATGTGGGTCCATGTATGTGTTGTGAATGTTAATAATAATGTGTTTTTGTAAAGTGCACATACCCACCAGTATACACTGTAGAGGTCAGGCGGGGTTGTCTCCCATAGCAACCGTTTCGAACACTCTCTCGTTTGCCGCTTTCACCGTGCTAAACTCCCGAGAGATTTAGGTGAACATTTTACAGTTGAGATTTCTCAAACATTAAGAATAAATCAGACATTAAGAATAAATGAGACACTAAGAAAATAGGACAGTGCTTCGTAACTGACTGTATTCATCACTCAGAACGTGACGGATACCGTTATTTTTATTTTCCAAGGCATAAAAAAAATGATGAAAAAGTGGGCACCGTGCTATTGCTTTCACATGTATGTGTAAGGCCTGGTTTGCGCGGAAGGCATGACTGCGGCAACGCGTGACATGGGTGGTGTATGACGTCACCACTTCTACTTCGTATTGATGCTCAAGGCACTACATCATTATTATGTTGTTTGGCATAATCAATTCAATTTATACATGTACCAAATCCCCCCCTCCCCACTTTTAGAAACATTCTGCCAACACTGAAGTTTGGGAGAGATGTAGCCCCTAAATGCCCCCCCCCCCCTTTTTTTTTTAGGGAAAAACATCTTTACTTACGGAAAGTTGTTTAACCCCTGCCTCAGTACGCAAATTCCAAAAACATGAATGAAAACAAGTTCTCTAAGTATTTGTTATACCATCCCCAAAATAATTGTCCTTGAACATTGACGAACATCAGCAAACACACAATGTATCAAGAACTGTGTACATAATTTTACAGAATAAACAATTTTTTTTTAAATACGAAACAGCAGCAGTGCCGCTTTAAATGATCAATTTACTGATTGTCACTTGGCGACATGTTCTGTTTAAGTGTCGCTGTTATCTCGTTGCTTATGTACACATGGATGTGTTATGTCAACAGCTTGCTTCCAGCTTTACGCGGATACGTGCAGTGCAAGTCCACGTAGAGCCATAAAACGTGGTTTGCATTAGCAAGAGCGGTATTGACCGGCTAATGTGATGCACTTTTTGTCGCTTTTTTTTAAGACTCCAACAACCCAACAAACAAACCCTCTTTTTGTTTGATTCAGTCACAGACTGTCAAAAATTCAATCTTGTTCCCCTGCCATGCCTTATAATTATACAAGCTAGTCACCAACAGTCAGATCCTATTTCTTGTAGGCACTGTGACAGTCAAATTCTATCAATAGACAAACGCAGGTGACTGGTAGGCACAGCTGGCTTATCAATCTCCTACAGTCAAAGCAGCTATATCAGGTTTCATAACGATCACAGCCAGTCAATCCTGCTCTATGAAGGCAGGGAGCACTCAACTGTTAAAAACAGTCACTTGATTTATTTTAGCTGCTGGGCTGGCCTTGTTGAAATTGCCAGCCAGAGAGGGAGGGTTGGCTCTCTTTAAAAAATACGAAACGCAAAACAAAACAAAGAAAAACAAACAAACAAACACACCCATAAACAAACAAACAAACACAAATAACAAGTCATTTTAATAAGTTCATCCCTTTTAGCCACTCGAGATCAATGTAAAACAAAAATTGTTAGTGCTCAGAAACAAAACATGTTACAAAGGAGAACATTTTTTGTAGATGCTTAACCCTAACCTTTCCGAAATGCTCTAAAATCCTCTTTGCAAAATGGAGGATTTGGGAGAATTGAGGCTACATGGCAAAAATGTGGGGCTAATTTTGGAGGATGCACTGTGTCAAGGTCTTGGGCCGGAGCTTGTGTTGTTATGCTCAGCCGTGCATACCTTTAGGCCTATAACTTGAAATCTTCTGCACTGCTCCATGATGTCACTGGCTCTGCTTCAGCATATTGACAGTGATTGCTGGAGGATTTTGCAGGATTGAGGCAGTGGTCACCCCTCCAAGTCCAAGGACCACACACAAGAAATAATGGATGGGTTTGCAGGACTGAGGCTGTATGCTATTTTTACATGGAGGCAGTTGGAGGATTTTGCAAGATTGAGGTTGCATTCTAGCAAAAATGCCTCTAGGAGTTGGGGTTAAAAAGCTGTTCTCATTTTGTGAGTGCAATAATACCAGTTGTACGAGACGCCTTCAGACTAATGACCGGCCTTCAGTCTTGATGAAATGCCCAGTAGGCTTAATTTCATTGCTTTCTAGACACCTGGGCTCAGACAGGCTATTCACACACTGGACGTTGTCCACACTCTGCAGTCCACAAATTAGCAAGTCAGATAATCTGGCGCGTCGCACGAAAAAATTATAATATTTGATGTAATGTGCTCATCAGATTATTATCAAGATTTATTATAATGTGAGCTTTCTAATTAGAAATGATTTATTTTTTAAATTTGATTGTTGAACATTTTCCTGACAAACGATCCCTTTTAAAAAGTATTTTGATTTTTTGGTGTTAAGACATTTGCACTTGTAAGCAGAATGTCGTGAGTTCGAGTCCAACCCAAAGAAGCTCGTAATTTTTTTTCTCAAGGTCTTGGATACAGAAGCACCAAGTAAGCATAGTAAAGCATTTGACAGAATTTAGCTTTATGTAACACTTGAATCTACAGGAAGTGGACATGTTTTCAAACTTGTTAACAGATGTTTGTCATCGTTTTTTTCTTTTTCTTCAGGATTCCCTTCGAGAAGTCCTCGACCCCTTCAGGCAGAGTATCGTCCCCGTGGCCCCTGAACTCCGACCCCCGGGATACCAGCCAGAATCTCCAATGACTGACGCAGAAACCGAGGCGTGGGCTACCGTGGACCGGCTGGCCCAAGCCTACCAGGCCGTGCTGGATGAATACCAGGAGCGTTACCGTGCCTACGAGGAGTTGGTGAAGACGTACGGGTTCGGGACCGACGATGACCTGAACCAGTACGCGGCCGAGATGCAGCGCAAGTACGAGAGCGTCATCCGCGAGCTGCAGGCCGAGGAGCGCGAGAACTTGCGCCGGCTGTACAACCTGTACTACGAGAAGTATCTGAGCCTGCTGGAGGAGGAGACTAACCAGGGTGCGACTGATGCGCAGGATGCGTGGGATATTGAAGGCGGGTACGGAGAGGGCAACGATTGGAAGGGGCTGTACAAAATGCGACTGCTCAAGGAATACTTGCAGGTAAATCGCGGTGAAAATGTAAACTTCTAACTTTAAGATTCTATAGTAATCGGTCACGGAAAGCCCTAAATTTGTCCAGGAAAGTTTATGGAGAAGCCATGGAATTTCATTTTGGGATTTCTGCCGGAAATCTGGACTCCCAAGTTGTATATGTTAACCAGTTCCCGCGGGAGGCCGTGATAACATGCACTGGCTTTTTGTACCCAGGCACGGCTGACAGATTAGGACGTCAAGATTGGCTTTGACTCGCCTCCGGTAGACATCTAAACACGCTAGTCCCCCAGGCCTTTTGTACGCACACACACAATGTCCGTGTTGTGGACCGTGTGCTGACCATTGTGTGGGACGTTGTGCGCGGCCTATTGTTTTACAATTTACGCTTTAGTGCACACCCCAGAGTATTGAAACATATGAGGTTTCGGAGAGAAATGTTGTACAAGTACTGTTGAAATCACTCATCAGTATTCATTTGTAGCGTTTGGCTGTATATCAGAAGTTGACTGGGAAATTTTGCCTTCTGAAAATTTTTAAAATTATTCGGCAAATATAAACCCAGCGCGAAGTGGTTAAAGAAGGGTAAACTTGGCTGAAAGTTTCCTTTAATTGCACAAATGGCAAATGCAGTCAAGCACTCGGTCCTCTACCCTGACTCATGACTCGAGGGGAAGAAAACAACTTATTTTCCGTCTTCAAGTCATCTTCAATGTTTGCAAGTCGTCTCTTTCAGTGTTGACTCTTGACGACCGATCATTTAAGGTCATCCATTCCTGATGGTCTACGTTGGAAACCCGCATTTTGCAGCCCACTCGTCTTTAAATTTAACATGAGGAAAAAGCCCACTCGTCTTTAAATTTTACATGAGGAAAAACCATCAGGACTGCATGAGGGCCACTCCTCAGGAACTCGTTTGCGAAGGGAACATCGTGAAGGGGTCGTGGTGGGCCTATCGCAAGTCCATCAAAAGTCCAGTCACACGTCCAGTAAATCACAAGTCCAGTCACAAGAAACAGTGGATCATCAATAATAAAGGAATGCCTTTGTCATTAAAGCTCAATTGAACAGCTTGTGAGTTGAATTGGGACTGGAGGACTTGGGATGGACTTGTGAAAGACTTGACTACATCCCCGCTATAATAGTGGCCCCACAAAACAAAATGAAAGAGCTAAACATTGTTTGGCCTGTACATCGAAAAAAAGTTCATATAATCTTCCTATCAATTCTCAACCTGAATCCCCTAGAGTGATTTATTAGGAACACCACTCACTCTTGCAAAATCCAACAGCAAGGGTAAATTCGACACTCAAACTGTTGGAATCTGTTTATTGGTTGTAAGCCTGACCCCATAATAAGCAGTTTACTAGTGCAGTGCTCACTCCAACAGATTCCAACAAAACCTGCCGTTGGATTTTGAAGGGTTTGGGTTGTTAGGTTAATCTGTCGGCTATTTTGAAAATACTCCCAAGCCCTGCAAGCTACTATAATAATAATCGGCATTTAAGAACGCTCTTACTAGTAAACTAAAGCACAGCGCTTACAGTATTATTATTACCCCTGATCATTGGGCCAATTAAACATTCCAAACACCATCTCAGCTCCCTGGGGAGTATACAGCTCGATGCAGCCTGTAGGCGCAAACAAGCTTATTCAATCACAATAACCATCTCTGCCCTCACAGGTACCCATTTACTCCTAAGTGGAGAGAAGCAATGAGTGACCAAGTGCCTTGCTCAAGGGCACACGCACCATGACCCGGCTGGACTCGAACCCACAACCGGCAGCTTTACCCGCAGACCACGAATCCAGTGCCCTTAACCACGAGGCCACAGCACTTCTACTATAATGCCAGTGTGCATTTCAAAGATTTTCCAGCTAAGTAGTACTGCTGTCCCATTGTCAATACTCTCGTATTACCGCTTACGTCTCCTTACCTTCCAGCTCCTCTACAATGAGAATCGGG
This sequence comes from Patiria pectinifera, assembly GCA_029964075.1. Lineage (NCBI taxonomy): Eukaryota > Metazoa > Echinodermata > Asteroidea > Valvatida > Asterinidae > Patiria > Patiria pectinifera. The sequence goes on from CM057139.1 coordinate 12,693,464, forward strand.
ATCGCTGGGTGACCTCCTCGGAAGAATCGGTCTCAGAATCCGACACCTCTTCCAAGGGCTCCTCCTACTCCTTGGAATCCTTCATGGAGGAGTGGAACGGAGACTTCGGCAACGAGGTGCCCGTCGGCAATGATGCGGTTGCCGTGGAGACGGAGGCTGCGGAGCCTCAAGATGAGAACGAGCAGGGAGAAGGTACCGCCGAGTCTTAGAGACCGATTTTGGCTTAGCAAGGAAATCCTGCTTAGCAAATTTCCGTACTTAGAAATTTGTGTGCTAAGCAGCTCGTTGCAAATTTTGGCTTAGCAAGGAAATATTGCTTAGCTGATTTCTGTACTTAGAAATTTGTGTGCTAAGCAGCTCATTGCAAATGTTGGCTTAGCAAGGAAATATTGCTTAGCAAATTTCTGTATTTAGAAACTTTGTGTGCTGAGCAGCTCATTGCAGATAAATCCCAGCAGCCTAATTTACAAAGCACTGCGTATCTTACGTCATGTGTGGGAATTGCGCAACAAATTGATTTCGCAGTTGCGCAATAAACTTACGATCAATTTCCCGAAACTTGACGTAGCTGCGCAACATTTTAAATAATCTAAACATCTTGGACGAGGGTAATAATAGCATTTGCGATGTTCGCGAAGCAGTTGTTGAATCAGATCCGCCCGCCATTTTTTTTGGTGCCGCTGTCAGCGGCTCGCCGAAGCGAAAGAGTTAAACAAAGTTACTCCATATTGCCCCAGCAACCAATTCTAACTCATGAAGCAGCAGGTTATAGTTACAAGCACAGAGGAATCTTAATGGAAGTATTCAACGCTTTTTTGTATGTTTTCCTCTCGAAGGGAACCTGTATGACACGATCTTCGGCAATTTGAACGGGCAGTACTGGGACTCCCTGACCGAGGAGGAGAAGAACGATCTCATCGACGAGATCTTGCAACTAGAGGCCGAAGATGCGGGCGTTGCCAGGGAGACGGGAGACGGGGAGGAGGAAGATGGAGGAAAGGAGGAGCAAGGGGCGGAGTCTGGCGAGGAAAAGGGGGCGGATGAGAAAAAGGCTTCCTCTACCAAAGGTGAGATTGGCTGTGTCAAAAGTTTCCCTCTGCGGGGAACCAGTCTTGGGCAGTAAACATTACATGGCATTTTGGTTGGTAACCGGTTATTTGCTCAGCACAGAAAATATGTGCTTAGCGCAAATGGGTTACCAGCCAAGATGTAGTGTAACACATGATGTTTGCGACTGGTGCACGACGGCTTCACGGCTCACTTTTGCTTAGCGCATAAATTTATTACCAGCATAACATTCCACTTGGCAGCTTCTTAAAGCCTAGTCAGAGGATCAGCCATTCACATGTGCAGCAGTCACGGTCGAACGTCTGATATACCCTTCTATGCAAGTTATATGTAACCCTGGGCGCCAGCCAATCGGAGTCGACTTTAGAAGTGTGATGTCATTTTGATCAGAAATGTGGACTAAGTTGTTGATTGGTCAATTTGGCTGCCATGTTTTTGTAATACAAGAGCGGATTACCGTAGACCCGATACAGAAGGCGCCCACTGAATGGTCAGAATCTCGAGGTCAAGACACAGTCTTGCTTTGCATAATTAATCGCCGAATCTGCTCACATATCATAGACCCTAGGGATATTCCATAGAATACTTACTACCCTTCTGAAAAAAAAATCATGATGGTGCCATACAAGGTTTGTGTTAAGAGGCTTTTAAATAATTGAAGGAACAAATCTGGCTGTGCATATTAAGTTGATAGCAAGTTTTTAAATGCGTGACCAATTCCTACAGACCTCCCCCCCCCCCAAGAATGCCAAAAAACGGGTCTCCAAGTGGCCGAGGTTTATGACTTAGTTATTCCAGAATGGCGCTCTAAGGCATGTTCTTGCATAGAGCATTTTAAAAATTCATTGTCTTTCCTAAAACAAATCTTCTAAGATAACCATTGTTATGTCGCTCACGTTTAGCAGTAATATCGCCCGGGGATCAAATTTCACGCCGGTGCCCATCGCCTCAGTGGTCACCGACGGACACTCTCGTTGTGCAGTTGTGAATTCAGTAAATTTTTTAACAAGCCTTGGCGCGAGTTGTCGTGAACAAAGTGCAAAGATATAAATTATGTAACAAGCTCGTAATTTTCAAGATGTGAAAACAGAAATCTGTGCGTACTTGAAACTTGTGTAAATTTTTTAACAAGCCTTGGCGCGAGTTGTCATGAACAAAGAGCAAGGATATAAATTATGTAACAAGCTCGTAATTTTCAAGATGTGAAAAAGAAATCTGTGCGTACTTGAAACTTGGCAACAGCATCTTACTCAAGCTGTGTCGGAGGGGGGGGGGAGGCAGACGTAAGTACAGTTTGGACTTTCAGTGACAATTGAGAATGATATTAAATTCGTGTTTAAAGGTCACATACAACATCATCAAAAACCAAAACTACCAAATTATTATAAAATATCTTACTTGACTGTAAGTGAATAATAGTCTCAAGCATCCTGTGAAATCACGGCACCTGGTGTGCTGTCATTTGCAAGAAAAGTGGAATTTTTGTATCAATTTCCAACGTTGGTCGGCCGACCAGCATTGGGGAAAAAAAGACTTTTTTTCAAATACTACCCCCATTTTACCACATTTAGTTTGTCCACATTTTGTTTGCAATTGGTTACACATCTGTGAACGGGTGCAAGCCAGCTAGTCTGGTTCCCAGCTAGTGCTCTTGTAGTCTGAGAACCAGACTACAATGAACAGCATTTTCTTTCTTGGTTTTTCCAGCATCTTTGAACACAAAATTTCAGGTCAGTGTACGAGTGTAACAATATGTGCTGTTAAATATCTCACCCCCAAATCCATCCATTTCTGAACATCACTGCAAAAGCAAATGTTGTGTATCACTTTAAAAACTTTTTTCCCCCCAACTTTTTTTCCAATCTGTCTGAGATCAATGTAGTGGCTCAAACTGACAGGTTCTAACGACTATCCTCTAAGTTACATATACCTGCCAGACATTGTCTGTTACTCGCACCTGTCCCTCAGAGCGGTAATATATCCCATCATCCCTTGGGGCATTTTTTTCTTCTTGGAGTGTAAGCGAAAGTTCATTCCACTAATTAAGAGGTTTTGTCTTTCTTTCTCCTTTAGGTCAAGGGGTCGGCGAGCCTGGCAAGGAGTTCGTTGAACCCTTGAAGCAGCCCAAGGAGTCGGGGATCAGCTTGGATGTTGACCTGGCCAAGAAGGACGAAGGTAGGGATCTTCTTCAAAATAAAAAGATTCTTCAAAAGAAAAAGAAAAAAATATTTTCTTAAGGCCAAAAAAAAAAAATAAGTCGGTCTTTTGTCAGCGCGCGCGTCGATTTTAATCATGCGCGTCGATCTTTTTTTCCAAAATGTTCCGCGGTAGCTCCAACAGCGCCCTCTATTTCCGCACCTCCTCAATTTTTTTTTACCAAAGAGCACCAAGGAATGGGAAATTGCACCAAGGCAAATGATCGAAATCACCAAGGCAAATTATGGAGGACACCAATGTACATGAGGACACCAAAAAAGCAAAATAGACCCACCTTGTCTGTACAATCCAAGCTTGAAAAAAAAAAAAAAAAGCCGCGTGGCCGCGTCAATTCCGAAACTTTGGTCTGACCAGAGACCGAATATTTTTTTTTTTTGGCCTAACTCTAACTGTCCCACATCCTCCAAAGTCCTCTTTGCAAAAATGGAGCATTTTGCAGAATTGAGGCTATATGGCACAAACGTGTGTCTGATTTTGGAGGATGCACTGTGTCAAGGTCCTGGGCCGGACCTTGTGTTGTTTATGCTCAGCCGTGCCTAACTTAAGGCCTAGATTATACTTGACATCCTCCGTACTGCTCCAGGATGTCACTGGCTCTGTCTCAACGTATTGACAGTGATTGCTGGAGGATTTTGCAGGATTGAGGCAGTGGTCACCCCTCCAAGAAATAACGGAGGATTTTGCAGGATTGAGGCTGTATGCAATTTTTACTTTGAGGTAGTTGGAGTGTTTTGCAGGATTGAGGTTGCATCCTAGCAAAAAATCTTAAGGAGTTATGGTTAATCTGTCATAGTACGTGATTTTTCGATTGCATTGCTTGTGTGATAATTTCACATTTTGCTGCACAATGTAATGTGCAAACTCAACAAGGAAATCTTGTTTTAGAGTACTTAGTCAATTGTCCCCCTGAAATTGGAAGAGCATTGTTATCATCAGTTTGGCCAATCAGAGTGAGACTCGCAAGCAGGCACAACCAATCACATTGGTTCCGTTTGTGTCTGCTCTTCTCATGCCAGTGGGTCGATACTTTTGTCGTCTGTACCAGTGTAGACTTGAATGCAGCCGGTGCGGTAAAACTTCAGAAATTCTTTATTAACTAAAGAAACCAAAATAAATCTGAGTAGAAGTGCCACTCACTGCTTTAAGGTACTTTTCTGTTTTGTTTTTTTTCATCCGTAGCTGCTATTTTTGTCACTATCGTGCATTCCATCTTGTCTCGCGTGTTCTCCTGGGGGGTAATAACCACAAATAAATCACCCTTTTGGGACTGTTTGGCCAGCACGCAGAGAGAGAGAGAGAGATAATGACTGGATAGGAATTTGCCGGAGGGGGGGGGGGGGAGCAGACGACATTCATGTCAAAAGCATGAGTTGTGACCACACATTGAATTATAGATGTTGTGAGGTGTGTGGGCAAACATTAGAGCGGTTTGAGTGAACGCTTCCATTTGATGTGTTTACGCATGAATGAATGTTACTGTGACAAGTGGATCATGAGGAGTGCAGATTTAACGCTGAATGTACGTTAACAAATATCTCCTGGGGGGGGGGAGTTGGGTGTTTGGAGAGTCCTTTGAGAAACCCCCTGCCCCATCCCCACCCCCACCACCACCCCCACCCCTTCTCCTTTCCCTTCCCCCTTCCCTTCCCCCACCCCTTCTCCTTTACCTTCTCCTTGCCCTTCCCTCACCCACACCCCCATCCCCAACCCCATACCCCCTTCTCCCACTCCCACTCCCACCCCACCCCTACAACACCCCACCCCACCCCCCATCCCTACTCCACCCCATCCCCATCCCTATCCGACTCCTACCCCACCCCTACCCCAACAAACCCTACCCAAACCTCACCCCAACCCCATTGCCAATAAATTTTTAACATTTTACCAAAAAAAATGGATGATTTCTGAAAATAAAATTCTGGGTTGCTTTTTAAATTGCCACATGATAAGTTTTTTTAATCAAAAATGATTCTTCCAAATATTTTGAAGTGACGTTGCTGTCCCGATACGTATTTAGGAGTGAGTCATTTCCCAGATTTTCTGTTATATTCAAGCAATTTCCCCAACACAAAAATGCCTAGGGAGTTAAGGGGTCAATAATTTCCATGTACTTTACAAGTGACATTTCACTGTATGGGAGTTGTGTACAAGCCGGGACGTTCGGCAGGTCACGCACCCCTCAGCACCTGCAACTTTCATCTCCTCTGTCAGTCATCATGAACTATTGATGGTGTCAACGCCGTCCCTCATAACTTTTACCGATGACGGCTTCTGGCCGTGGCTGCAAAAAGGAGATCCCTCCGTGGCCCTATAATGTATGCAAGCCTTCACACATGGATAGGTCGACTACATGTCTGGCATAATAGTCCGACGCGAAGACTGTGCATCGTGTTCTCAGTCAGTGTTTACTGCTGTCGATGTCCTAATGGATTCTCGGTCTCTCGTCTACGATCTTATCATTCAGTAGGTCCTCGCGTTTCCAGGATCAATCGACGATACGAGTGATTGACCTTTAAGCGATCTGCGACCGTCCCACTTTAAAGAGGAGCAAACAGCTCCGTTGCTGTAGCAAACTTCATTGGTACTTGTGCCACCGGCTCCAGTGAATTGATCCTTGATACGGTATCGTGGTCGGACTGGGCGTGGTTCAGTTTGTCCCCGTTAAGTGGCACGGAATCCACTGGTACCCGCGTCACTGGTTCTCGTGTTTGTCCTCTGGGTGATGCGATTTTCATATGGACGACGGCCCGGAGCACGCCCTGTCTTGAGTTGGTACCTGTGTTGCCGGTTCCCATAGTTCAGATGCACCTTCATCCTGTTCAGCAAGTGACATACGAGACGTTGATTGTACTGTAGATCATCTCGACTTTAATTGGCATCCGTGCTGCATGTTCCGCAGCTTGGCTGCATGATATTCTTCACACATGTCCAACGGGGACTATTTATAAACCTAGAAATCCTCATCGGTGCCCATGTCACTGGTTCCCGACTTACCAAATGCGCCATTCATTTCGTACAGATCTGCTCGGTACTCGTATCACTGTCCTCTTATTCCAGCTTGTAGCCAGTTTGTCTGAAGTGGCTGATCAGCAGTCATGGAGATTTTGAACATGTACTTTCCCGGGGAACTGCAACGTTATTTTTAGACCTGTATAGACCAAGACGTCGGCTTTATTTGCAGGCTGTGCCAGCACATCTGTGTAAGTTTGTATCCTTCAGATTTTGGATGTTCCCAAATCTGAAGATGTGTACTCCTCAAAAGAGAGTTCACTCCATTAGAAGTACATTTGAAATGTTTCTGAAAAATTTATCTGTTGTTCATCGGAATGGCTTGCATACAAGTATCAAGAGAGTTAATTAGGGATCTATGTACAGTAAGATGTTTCAACAAGAACAAATTTCTTACCGTCATGTTGTGAAAAATTTGAAATTTATTGCAGTTTTGAATCAAAACCTTTTTGGGGGGAAGTTAGTTTTAAAATTGTTTTGATAGACAACTTCAAGGTGTTGGTAGATTTTCCGAATTTGTTGCATCTTGAGAAATTTATAAAAATTCCTTGTAAAAAAAAACCCACGCCATGTAGAAAAAAAGGACCTCTTGTAGAATTTGGCCATTTTTGTTGCACTGGGAAATCTAAACGGAATAGCTTACCGGTACATGTACCTCAGGCACTCATGTCCGCGGACATTTGATTTATGTCATTAAAGAGACTGTCGTTGGAAAACGCTCAATTCTGTTTTGGCCTAGAGCCAAAAATTCAAGCAAAGATGGATCACCATGATGAATCGATGATTAGTATTCCCGACGGCAGAACAGATCTCGATTTTCCGTCTCCTATCCGAATCGGTTTCGTCTCTGATTTCTCAGTACTGAAATTCCATCGGAACGACCTCTTTTTTTTCTTTCTGATCTTTTTTACTTCGTTTGGACGGTAGCGCTTCTATGCCTGTAAATAGTTGATGCGTGCTCCAGTGTAGGCATCGCTAATTTTGTTTGTTTGTGAGTTCAACGTGTTACCGGCCGCAGGAATTTGAGATATTTGCACGGGCGGCTGCCAAAATCAAATTAACGTCTTGACTTGTATGCAGTACGAGGACCCATCCAGACAAGGGAAGGAAAGAATGTTTGCCGCTGTAGAAACGCTCTCGATATTCAGAGACTCGGGCTGCGAATGAAACCGGAATTGAAACGGGATATCTTAAGTTGATTTAACTCGACTTAAAAACGTTGCATGCCCTGGCAACATTTGACGTTGTTATGCCAGCAGGAAATAAATACTTCGAGAAGGGGACACTCCTGATAAAATTACACCCAGAAAGTGGGTTCTTCATATTACCTTCAATTTTGATTTAAATTTTGACTTTACAATCGGTATTTGTAACGTTACGATTTTGATTGATACAAGTTATTACAAGGTGACCTTTTGAATTGAATAATCAAGCGTTGGAATTTTTCAGAGGTGTATGCCATGCTTGTCAAAAAAAAAGAGTCGTTTTAGTATTGAATGGCTTAAACATTATTAACATATTCATTCTTTTTTTTATCCACTAACTGTGTTTTCCCCCTCAAGGCAAATTGTGCATGAACATGTAAGTGAATCAGATGATTGTGGATACAAGAAAAAAAATTCAAAAAATATTTGGTAAAAAGTTGGTGGAGGAATGCATGGAATAAACTGCATGATAAAAATTCCCCAGGTTTTTTTTTTACGAACAGGTAGATGGGAAGAAATGATTTTTTTTTAAATTTGGGTTGATTCATATTTGGTATTCACGACTTGAGTCTTATCATGAACTGTATGGTTTTTATCAACTTGCACACTTCATCATTATGCATACCTGTAGGAGCACGGTGAATTTTTACCTCAATTGTTGGCAACGTTTTTTTGGATTTGTTTTCATTTTTCAAACTGTAATGCAGAAAGAGGTATCTACAAGACGCAAAAATGATCTCCCACCCCCACCCCCGGTCAATAGCAAGATGCGCTACTAAGCCAATGTAAATTTAATTGACATTAATGTGGTGTCGGAGTACATTTTATAGTGAGCTGTGTAGCACAGGAATTTATCGAGCACTAAAAGTGTTTACTGCGATGAAACTGATTGACACAAGAAGTTTCATTTTTTTCTGAAAAAGTGGATGATGACATCATAAACACCACACTGGAATTGCTCCTATACTGGCTTCGCAGCTTTTGCAATATGAAACAGTACTCTTAGATAATCAGATATGGATTACATTATTTGTACATTTGTTTCTGTTCATGTTACAAAAGGTAGATAAAGGGCGCCCTCTTCGATCGTGCACACAATCCATTGCATGAACTAACCACATCTTCAGCACGGAAACACAACGCAGAGTGAAGCATGATCAGTTACAGATTTCTTTTCTGTTTCTGTTCTTGAAGATGCTGTTGCCGTGGCAACGCCAGAGCCTGCCAGGAAGGAGCCTACCACTCCCCGGCCCGAGCCGACCACTGCCAAGAGGACGACGTTTGCTCCCTCTGGCTATGTCTTCATAGCCCTAACGTCGGGGTAAATACTCGCAATGTCTTCTTTTTCATTTTTTTTTTTCATTTTTTTTTTTCCATTTTTTTTTTTTCCATTTTTTTTTTGAGAGGCTTGTTTCGTAGTGGTGAGGTTTTTGTTTGACTTGTGATCAGAGGCTCAGGGGTTTGAATTGAACTTCAGGCCCTGTTTTGTGTCCTTGAGCAAGACACTTTACCACAACTTGCCTCGTTCCACCTTGGAGTGTAAATGAAAACCATGGAAGCAGAGCTTGGAACTGATATACATGTGAGCCTGAGCCCAAAGTCAATCATGGCCTAAAGTCTTTTGAATATGACGCTGGAGAAAAACCCAAAGTTTCAAAAATGCCCCATTAGCTCTGCAAGCAATGCATACCGCCCTCTAAGGGCAGATATTGCACAGGTGCAATATACACACATCCCATCAATTTTTTTTTGAAATTCTCTAAGAAATATCCACCAATCATCCGTCAAAATGTAGCCTTCCATTGACAATGTAAACGGAAGGGTTTATTCACCAATGCTTAACCGATGACAAAAGTCCCCCTCCCCCCCCCAAAAAAAATCTATGTCAGAGAAAGGTTGAATATATTGTCCTTATCTACCTCAAACCAAAACGTCCAAAGGAAAAGCATTTCTTGGGGAAACCGTGTTTTCTCTCTGATGGAATCAGAGTACAGCTATCGTCCATATTATCTGCCTGCAGGTCAAAAAGGAAAGTTTGCAGATTTTACGAGTTTGTATTTCGTAAAACACAGCGATTGTCTTAAATTTTGAGTGGGCGACAAGTATTTTGCAGGCTTTTGGAGAAGACTGTTGTGGTTGTTAGAGATTAACAGGCATGCAACTTTTCCTCAGATCCTCTGATTTCCTCGTTTTTTTACTTCTCATCAATACCATTAGAAATTGAAAAACACTACAGAGTCTTGGGTGTGTTGGAATTTCCTCGTTTTGTTGTTGTTGTAAATTCCCAGTTGTATGCCTGAGTGATATCAGAGCTCGAACCGTCCACCAGGACAGTGTCCCCCCCCCCTCCCCCCTTTACAGTTCAAAAATTCTGAGATGATTATTGGTATGGTTCGTCGACCGTGAAATAAGATTAGCCATCTGAGGCAGCGCGATCGCCGCGAGTGTGTAAAATGGACTGGAAAACAGACTAGCAGGGTCGGTGCTCCATCATGCTGTTTTGGTATTCGCATGGCGTTCATATAGAGTGGCCTGGCCGGCTGTGTAGCAGCTGACACGGCTGAGTGGTGTCGTGGGTAAATGCTGGGCGATGAGTGTGGTATATATCAATTAATCGTGATTAGTGATAATGGTCTTTGGTGCTAATACCCACGCGATGATTATCACAAGTGAACTTGTGGTCATGACCACAATTAATGGTTTATCCGAAATTGTGCATTTTTGCACCCGAACTCTCCAAAAACCCTTACTACGCAAAACCAACATCTGCATTAACCAGCAATCGATATTATTTGTCATAGGATTAATCGATAAGCGATCTTTTTGCAAATCACCCAGCATTAGCCGAGAGTTTTTGACCCTTTCCCCGTCGTCCATTTTTTAAGGGCAAAAAGGTTAAAAAGGAGAAGGATGGGCACTTAATCCCGTAAGACTTTTTTCTGAGTATCTGCCGAGTTGTTTTTGAAGAAAAACAACTCGAGGGTGTCACTGATGTATCTTGTCTGCGTTTTTGCCGTGCTCGCTATTTGAACTTTTTTTTTCAAAAGGTACTCTTAGATTTTTAGTAGATTCTAAAGCCTTTCGTTGAGAGTCAAATTTTCCTGTTCAGTAAAATAGAAACTTAAACCTTTTGATAAAGTTATTGCCATATTTTTCACAAAATTGTAGTGATAATGATCATTGACAAAAAAAGATGTACACTCTTTTCAATGATACGCAATGTGGTAAAAAATAATAATAATAATTTATTCTTACAGCATTTTTAAATAAAAATCTCAAAACGCCTTGCAAAATATCAAAACCAATAATTTAAACCTTTTAATAATTAAGGAGCAGTTACAGGAATAATCTGTATCAAAAAGTAGTATTTAATTTACTTACTAACAAGAAAGAATTTCCATTGAATACTGAAATAAGTTGAGCTGTAATTTTTGAGTTGAACAATTGAAGGAAAATTTTGAAAATATTTACGAATGACTTCATGGCAGTGATTTTCACTGAGAACAAATTGCACAGGATGTGTAGGGTGCAGTGAACTAATTCAAGTGAGAATTTCTACGCGAGCTGATTAGCATAAAAAGTGACCCCACAGTTTCTTTTGAAAACGGAGACCGTTTGGCTTAAAAAAATGGTGGAATTGTGTAGCAAGGATCAACTCTCTGGTTTGGGCTTCAATTCAATCTGAGAGCAGACTTGATAATAAAATTAAAAAAAAAAATGGGTCCTATTTGCCTGAGAAAGTGGATGCCACTTGTAAAACGCTACATGCAGGCTTGGGAACTAGCACTTTTTCGGGAGGATTTTTTTTTTGGTGTGAATATTTCATGTTTGAAACCCCAGTGATGTCGGCTTGCATGTTATTTGGCCCTGAACTTTGTTGATTTTACACTCTTTTCAATGGGGCTTGAATTGGTTCAGTGCACCCTGTATGTTAAGTGCGACATTTCAACATGTGCTATTTAACAAGACTTAAAATACATATTTTAAACATTGGGCTAAACCCAGTATTAACATTTTTCTATAAATCTAGCCACTTGTAATATGTTTCTGAGAGCTTTCATGCTCTAGCCATCAAGATAGCACACCGGAAATTGCTGTTTTGACAAAGTATCAGATCGGAACTTTCAGCATTATTATTCATGCAAATGCTGATTTTTTTTTCTCGCACACACCTGTCCCCACAGAGACTTTTTCAGAAAGGGAATGCAAAATCGTGACATGTCGTCGACAGACGGCGTGATTTCCTCCGATAACAATATCCGGCTGTCTGCAACTGTTTGACGTCATCACTGTAATTAGCTATGCGTAAAAAACAACCAAAAAAAAGCCAATGGGAATTTTAATTCAGCAAATAGTGAATCACATTTGTAAGAATTAATTCGTAGTTGAATCGGATGTTAGAATCTCTGAATTGATGACTTTTTTTTAATATTCGTTTGTTTTTGGTATCTGTCAATCTCAAATCGGGGCTGTCCGTTATTCCCAAATGTCCTAAATCTTCTGACCCTGGCGCGGGTGGCACGGGTGGCTTGTGCGTAAAGCGCTCGCCTCTCACCAAGGTGACCACAGTTCGAATCCTGGCCGCGGATTGCATGTGAGTAGAGTTGTGCGTTGGTTCTCTCCTGTGCCACGAGGGTTTTTCTCCGGGCCCTCCGGTTTTCCTCCCTCCGGAAAAATCAAACACTTTCGATCTCAGGCTGTGCTCCGTGATCATATATGGATCGATGTGGCCGGCAGCCAGAGGTGCCTTTACGTGCCGGCGGCCCGACCACGTTGTAGCCGCGTCCTTCGCAATTCAGCATCCCAGCTGCGAGTAAGGATGATTAGCCTCCCAGATTATTATTATTATTATTATTATAATGTGTGAGACAATCCGATCAAGACAAATCGGTTGAAAGTATCCAATGCCAACATTGAGCAGGACAATACAAGCTGGCACAGTGTTCTAGTAATGATGGACAAAAATACATGCGGTTTGACCTCAATCGGGTCAAAAGTGTTTTAAATTTTTGAGAAATTCAGATGTTTGATGATTGTAAAAAAAACCTGAAATCCTCAAAATGTTCAAGAATTCCTCTTACTAAGTCCCACTGAAAGCCATTTTGTAGTTTTTTTTTTATTAGTTGATCTGAATTGTATAATTCCTTTTTTTTTATCACAATCTTGCTAATTTGTTTCAGGCATTGAATCAATTTGATAAAAATCATTGCTGTTGTTTCATGTATGTATTTTAACCAAACTTTAATTTCTGAGAATTCGCTAAACACTTTGTTTTGAAACAGTGATAACCACATCTGTTTTCAGCATAAATTTTGTCCATAATCAGAAAACAGTGTATTTCAACAGACAACTCTGTTTAGTTTCTACTGGGTCAATTCCTACAATACCTGGTGACATTCCCTACATTTGTCAGACTGGGGGGCGGGGGAGAAGGGGGGGGGTCAGGCTCAAAACCACAACACTGCCCGGAGATTATTGAAGCATTAATCATTCAAGACCTTGAGAAAAAAAAAAAATAACAAGACCGTGAACCGTGACAGTCTGGCAAAAAAAAAAAACGGCCGCAAGGGGCCACAAATTTTTATTTTTCTCGGTCCCACTTCCTACGAGGGATTCTGACACTGACAAACGATGCACGTCGGCAAATGATGTACACGCACGTCGCGCGAGGTGTACTTGTGTAATATTACGTCAGTCAACCGTGACGAGAATTTATGTAGTACGGTAGATGTCATGTCAGACAAATGAAAGCCCATTGATGTTAAAGGGGCACTAGGTCCTGAAATCCCCGAAAATTTTATGTTTTTGGATTGTTTACTTGGCCTATTTCAAACATCTGGTTGAAAGGAAACCAACCTAATGTCTTACCGTTCCCGAGAAAAGAAAAAAAAAACCCAAACGCTCGTTTATATCGGACATGACGGAGTACGAATACGTTTTTCGTGTCGTTCTCAGTGTACAATATGCACGCTGTGTGTCTCGGGAACAGTGGTGACCAATCACCAATGCAAAAAAAGTGGTTTCTTCAATGTCGCAAAAGTCGAACACTCAACGAATGAAATCACAACTACCATCCAAATAGCTCGAATTTATGGGGTCGCAAAGGTGGAAACCCGAAATTCGTTCTCGCACGCATAATACAGGAATAACACAAAAACGCCCAGTTTTGAAAGGATAGTTGTGTGGATGTTTATATCCTACTTTTAAATGTTATTTCCGATTAACATCATCTCGTTCAAAGCACGTTTCGTAGCCCAATTGGGCTTTTCCAGGACCTAGTGTCCCTTTAATGGCCTTAGACTCGGCCACTTTGAAAATGTGTTGACGCAGACTATTTTAATGTCGCATGTGGTCCATTTTAGTGGATTAGTTGATGTTTTTATTTCTAATGCAACTTTTCAACGGTACGTCTTCAGAAGACGGGAATAGACATGAGACGTAATAATGTCACACTTCGTTTGCCGTGTGCTTCATGTGCACTTTCTTACAGTATAGCTTGATAATTTTCGTTCCCACCTGGCTCCCATAAGAAAATGCATGTCCAACCAAAGTGTGACGTCATGACGTTGTTTCTTTTAGACTTCCCATCTGTGTAGGGCATGGTCCCAAAGCAGTATTGCTTTATAAGAAAGCGCTGAGAATTTTTTGAGAATATGATTTTTTTTTAAATTTGAGATTTTATATCTGATGTTTTATTTTCCAGCTTATTTGAGGGTAAATGTTGTTTATTTTGGAGAATTCTCAGGGAAGAAAGTCATTTTAAATGAATGGTTGGCCAGCAGTGATAAACTGAATTGTAACCCTGACCTTCCCAAATCCTCCAAAATCCTCTTTGCAAAATGGAGGATTTTGCAGGATTGCGGTTGTATGGCAAAAATGTGCGGCTGATTTTGGAGGATGCACTGTGTCAAGGTCTTAGGCCGGACCTTGTGTTGTTTATGCTCAGCCGTGCATAAATTTAGGCCTAGATTATACTTGAAATCCTCCGCACTGCTCAAGGATGCCACTGGCTCTGCCTCAACATATTGACAGCAATTGCTGGAGGATTTTGCAGGATTGAGGCAGTGGTCACCCCTCCAAGGACCACATTTAAGAAATAACGGAGGATTTGCAGGATTGAGGCTGTGTATGCAATTTTTACATGGAGGCAGTGGAGCATTTTGAGGTTGCATCCCAGCAAAAATGCCTCGGGAGTTAGGATACAGGGAGGGTTTGTTTCTTCAAATTCCCTTTTTGTTTTTGTTTTTTAAATGGGTGGGAACGTCATACTGTTTTAGAACTGGCTGTGTGCTGCTCGTTTTAAAATAGTTAACACACCCCTTTGATAAATTTACGACTTTTTTTTTTACCCGTACGATACATCAAAAGTGCATTATTGACATTTTGACAGGAGAAGCATTCGCTTACCACTGCATAATTATATGCGAGTGGCCTTTCCAGTCTTGAGTGCACTACGTGATGGCAGATGACAAATCGATACGAGAGGCTCCAGAAGTCACGTGATCAGTCACATGATCAGTAGCAACTCTGGCTCTTGTCTAGTTTGTATGGAGAGCGTAGGAGGCCCTCTTGTGACCAATTTGTGAAATGCTAGTGTGTGTTTGTTCAACTCTATCGGCCATGTGTTATGGATATTTGCATGTGTTGCATCTGAAATTGTGTATGCGCGTGTTGCATCTGAAATTGTGTATGTGCATAAATTGAAATTTGGAAATGGTACTGTTTTGTATTTTAAAGCACGGATTTAGCCAGCTGTGGGGTGTGTAATTTGCTGTAAATTAAAAGAAAAGAAAAGTGGTGTCCAACTGTTCACCTTTGAATGAATGTCAACAAAGCTCAAAACAGGATATACGGACATTTTTTTTTACACACGTACGTTTCTCTCTTTAATCCTTGTATGCAAACATACATTCAGTGCCAAGTAATCCTTTCAGTCAAAATCAATCAAGTGACTGTTTTCAACAGTTAAGAGCTCCCGGCCTACAAAAACCAGGATTGACTGGCTGGGACTGTTTATGTAACTTGACACAGCTGTGCTTTGTCTGTAGGTGATTGATAAGCCAGCTGTGCCTACTTCTTACCTGCTTTTGTCTGTTGACTGAGTTTGACTAGTCACAGTGCTTGCTTGAAATACGATCTGACTGTTGGTGACTAGCCTGTAAAAAAGGCATGGCAGGGCAAGATAATTTATTCTTTTGATTGTCTATGACTCAACTGTTCGTACGGCAGGAGGGTTAATTTGGAAAGTACGTTTACAACCCTTTTTTCCCCTGTAAGATTGCAGAAAGTACATTTACAGTAATACACAAACCAACAGTTTTGGAATATATGGTTTTATCAATGTTTACTACCCCCCCCCCCCCCGCGGATCATTTGCAGATATATCCGCATATAGACATACCAAAGTATTGAATGTAAAGCATAATGTATTACAAGGTCCCAACTTCTGCTTATAATATCAAATTTGTATTTCAAATTACAATATATTAATGTATGACTACAAATTTGTATGGTTCATTGCCCCGTATGGTAGAGATTTGCGGTGGGCATAGACTTGGCACACAAGCTGCGCATAATTCATTTGGTCGGCATATACTAAGTTATTTCCGATTCCATATTTTTATGGCACTCGGAAGCTTAAGCCCTTATTGTGAATAACTGTACTGTGAGGGCCAGAAGTATTCATGTTTAAACGTTATGCAGTGTACACGTTGCATATTAGACATTTTTACCAGACCAGGGTTCTCTGAAGGACGTATATTTGGTTGCACAGAGACTATGTACAAAAAAATGTACATGTGCATGTAGCACTTGTGTTGGTACCGGTAAGTCCACTTTTGATGTAAAAGTTGACTATTAAAAAGCAAGGACATATGGTACACCCATACTTGTTTACGTTACATACCAAGTGTGGACATTCAATTGTTTTCGTGCAGTTAAGAAAAACCAGTGAAAAAAAAATCATTTTTCTCAAACTGTGAAAACTCTTTCAACCCAATTTTTTTTCTATGATTCCCTTTAGTGTTTCTCTTCATTTTGCCAAAGATAAACCTAACCCAAAAATGCCTCTAAATCTGTTTTCCAGAAATGGGGAAACACTGTGTGGACTTGCCCAAGTCCACACAACGTCGCCTCTACCTGGTTTATGTGGACCTCTTTTGTTCGGAAGTCCACACAGTGAATGTAATGCCTACCCACTTGTACACATTGCCTTATACCAGTACCTACTGGTATTGTCTGACTGTGGACATTTCCTTTGTATTCGTGTTGTTAAAAAAAACACGGAGAACAAAAACCTGTTTTACTCGCGCTGCGAACACTCTTTCAACCCATTTTTGTTATCATGATTTCCTTGCGTGTTCCACTTCATTTTGGGACAGATAAACCTAAAACCCCCAAAATGCCTCTAGCCTGTTTTCCAGAGAGGGGAAAATATTGTTGCTCTTTGTTCCCATATTTGCCAATATGTAAGAGCATGTAGCCCTAGCCAACCCCAAGCCAAAGCCCCACACTATTACCAAAAAAACCCAAACAATCAAACCCTTATGGATTCTAATTCTCTCTGTTCACAACTTTTCTTCGTGACTTCTGACTGCCAGTACAAAGGCACTGACAAAACAGGGAACCGCCACCATAGATCTGGAAAGCTCAGTCAGTAAAGCACCGGAACGGCAATCCAGAGGTCGCGGATTCAAACCCCGCTCCAGTCAACGTCTCAACCTGAATTGTTATTTTTTTGTCGTCCCTTGAACAGGATCAGTTTGCGAGAAGCTCAGATGCTTGTCGAGGAGCTGGCCATTGCCCTGGACGCCCCAGAAGGAGCCTTCTCCGAGATAGAGTAAGTACCAACAACCAACTTCTTCCTCTTAACCCCTAATAATTAACCTTCCTCAATCCTCCAAAGTCCTCCGGGTGGTTTATGGAGGATTTTGGAGGAATGAGGCTGAATGCAACATACAGTTTTGGAGGATTCTGGAGGATTGAGGGTACATGGACATTCAGTGCTGGTTGATTTTGCAGGATTGAGGCTGAATGGTTTTTGAAGAAGAGGAGGATTTTGGAGGATTGAGGCTGAATGCATTTTGAGAGGCAGGGCTGGTGGAGGATTTTGTAGGATTGAGGCAGTGGGTATCCTTCATTTGAACACAAGTGCAACATTTTGGAGGATTCTGAAGTATTCAGGCATGGTCCCTAGCATATAGCCTAAATATTTTGCGCCTCGTTTCAGCAAAGAGAATCAACACCAGTCAAAATAAAAATCAGTTGGTTCATGGAAACCTTGTGTTCGTGTCAAAATGGAGTTTTTTTCCTCGGCATGCGAAATATTCACTAACATGCTTACAGCCATGCTAGACGGTTAAAGACACACACGGACTGGTAAAATTAAACGTCTGTGCAACTGCTGTGGGGCGAAACAACACACTCGAAAAAAAGCTCTTGACCGGTTTCAGGACGTGTGCGTATGAATATACCAAACGTGGCTGTGAATTCAAGAAAGATATTAAAAATTTTCCATTGCACCCCCGGGCCGTGAAATCTTGTTAAAGGAAAACCGCTGCACTTGCTTGCCGTGGTGGGGTATATCAATGCCTTCAAGCTGTTATTATTCTTTCGACAACCATCCTCTTGAAAAAAAAAAAAAAAGGAAAATGAGACTAATTATGAAATAAGTAAACTCTTATTGAATTGGCAAGTGAATTTGTATTTTGAAGTTCGTGATGGATGGTAAATGGTTAGGAAGAAAAGGTATTGAGTTATTATTTGTTGTGGATATTTCTTTTGTAGCACTTTGCCCAAACCATCCTAGATCATTTAAAATACACTACAAGATTTTGAAGGATTTTGTAGGTTTGAGGAAGGTAGAGTCCAGCCACTATTACTTTACATGAGGCTTGATGGACCTCGAAACTTGGTAGGTACAAAGAATGTGCCATTGGGTTCCTAAAGATGTGATGGATTTTGTAGGATTGAGGAAGAGCCCAGCCACTTTTACTTTCTGATGGGGCTTGATACGCCTTGAAACTAGGTACAAAGAGTGTGCCATTGGGTTCCTGCACAGTGGAGGATTTTGTAGGATTGAGGAAGGTAGAGCCCAGCTATTACTTTACATGGGGCTTGATACGCCTTGAAACTTGGTAGGTACAAAGAGTGTGTCATTGGGTTCCTAGAGAGTAATGAATTTTGGAGGATGTAAGAAGATTTCTAGCAAAGGCATGAAAGATGCCAGACGGTTAATTTATTCTGTGTGTGTAAGGGTGTACATGTACATTGTACATTTCCTACTTTGTAAGCTTGCCATGTGGTCTTGGCGGATGTTACTAAGTACGTGAATAGTGAATGAAATGTTAAGAATGGAAGAATCAAAAAGAATTTTTTGCCATCTTGTTACAGGTTATTGCGGGTCAGAACAACAAACAAACAAGCAAACAAACAACCCAGCAAAACAATCAAACACCAACCCCCCGCAGTAGCTTGTCAGCAGTCGAAAGTCCATTTCGTTATCCCGTCCTGTCTGAGAAAGAAAAGGCTCTGTGTCAGCACCACGCGTTACGTTCCCACGCTTGAGTGATTAGCCTATTTTGGAACAAAATGAAAGGGAAAAACGTTTGTTTGCCCGGCACTCAGAAATTTCCGTCAAGACTTTGATGTATATCGGTCAGCTCTTGCCGACAAGTTTTGCTACCTACACGTATCTGTAAACATCTTATGTATAGTACTTTAAAGTTGAAGGGGGGGTGGAGTTTGGAGGAGCAGGGAAGGGGGAGAAACATCTGTGTCCTGATATATCATAATGAGGAATGACCCCCACCTTTGACTTTTCAAGTTACGTTCATCTTGTTAAAGCAAAAATCATTGGCGTTCCAATGATACCAAATTAATTTATGTAGCTCAATTTATTCCAAAGATATGCCACAGGTACGTCAGCAGTGTCCCACTGAACTTCGCCAACCTCATTCCAAGAAAAACGGCTTTGAAAAAAGAAACACACATTGCGTGCCAACGGCAGTCAAAAATGATTCGGTTTCCAACTTTTGGGAGTGTATTTTTTTCCCCAACAGAAATGCATAGTGTGAATCTTTGATACCTTGGCTACTCAAAAATAA